>OX381717.1:28854143-29545654 GCA_947462335.1 Harmothoe impar
AAAACCATGAAATAAACATAGAGCATCACTTAAAGTGCGGATCCTTTGCGCGTGTATCAATAGGGTAGGTTCACCCTAAGTCAAACTCATACCTTCAGTCAACCACTTTTGACATGATATTACAAGTTCAGTATGCATCGGGTGACAATAAACTCCCACTGATTTAATAATTGAAGTGTTTTCCAAATATATACTGCACATTGCATCTGCATTATCATTCTTTTTCATACTGAAAGATCAGTCAGAAGTAACCCTGTTTGACCTGTTTTGACAAACAGAGAATGAAAATCTCTCCACTGTTCATAGTCTTTGGTACGGTAGTTGATTTGAAGTATTTGGCCCTTTTATATACAGTGTCGATCGGTTTTGTGAGCTGGATATGTATCTAAATCACACAAATCATGACTTTATTGAGCAAAATTAATTTCCTACATTATATTTAGGACTGGTTTTGTAAGGTATACCCATTTCACCTTAAGTCAGCTATGAATTCACCCTAAGTCAGCCACCTCATACCCTAAGTCAACCATGGGAATTTCTTCTCTGGAATCCCCCCCTGGAATTCTCTCACCCTGAATCTTTGTCTAAGAACTCTCCCCCTACCCTTTTAAATACCTCCTCCTCTCAGAATATCCTCTTCTACAAGAGGGTTAAGGATAACAGGCCTACTTGTGTAGTGTATAGAGGGCAAGGGTGAAATGCAAAAAGAGGGGGGAAAAGGGGGTGAGGGGGCAGAGCCCCCGATATATTCAATTGAACTCCAAACTGCAAGTCTTTAATGTTATGTTTAGTCCTCATTGCTCATACAAGTAATATTTACTTGTATCGATAGCTCATAATGCAGTTGTATTCACCTGAGGTACAGTACTGACTTTGTCTTGATTATTCCATATTCAATAAATTGTTTTCTTCTCTATTGTTAGTTGTAACATATTGATATATGATGCATGCATTCATGTCAGCCAATCCAATCAGGAAATCACTGGTTTATTCCATATATTTCTGGTGGTTGTAATATGGCTGACTCAAGGTGCATTTTGGCTGACTTAGGGTGAAAAGGGGCACTTCTGAATACTCTGATAAATCATGGAATTAAATACTGTAAACTGATATATGGCACTGTAAGACATCATGAATGTTATTCTCCAGAGCAATACCTAAAGTTTGGTTTAATTCTGAATGATATGCACAAAAATCTCTAGGAGCAATTAGACCTGACAGGTAGCTCATGAAAAAACATGGATCAGACCAGTTGACAGTGGTGAACCTACCCTACGGTAGGGTCACCATGATGGACACAATGAATGCATTCATCGATCTTAACAGCAAAGAGAATACCAGAACAAAGCACGACCTCGCTTATACATAGGCCGCGGCTAGTATGCAAGTCAAATCACCAGTGCGGCTTATAAGACCATTATAAAGTCAGGCTGCGGCTTATCTGAAAGGCATTAAAGTCGCCGGCTGTAGAGGATTACAGTAATCAGTATGAGGGTGGGACAGAGGGAGAGCAGCAGAGACATGGATGCGGCTTGTAGAGTGCTGATTAATTAGTTCACCCAGTGACACGCGGAACCAGCATAATCCCTACCTCCACTTTGCGACATCCACTCTGTCGGTCTCACCGAATGTCGTCAACATGGTGTCATAGCACCCTGTTCTTAACCCTTTAAGGACAGCATAATGCACAAATGCATCATGCCCTTGGTCGTCATGATGAATGAATGCAGCCCTGGCAAGTAACTCACCAGTGTTGCATTCAAACAGCATGCCGAACTTCTGGGGTTGATACCCTCCCTAAGCACCGTCATGATGCACTAATGCAGCACTGCCGGGGCTGCATTGAAACATCATAAAAACAAAATGTTTTTGCGACATGCTGTCTTTAAAGGGTCACTGAAAGTGCATGGTCACTTCCTCCTACGCAGTATTTCATCTCTGGTGTGAACTGGATAAAGACGGCAACGGTCGTCATCTAACGTCAAACCACGGGCGGCATCTGAATTTGACCTGTATTGCGCATTGAAGCCATTTGCGTTATCAAAAATCAGAACCTACTTTATTTCAACTGCAAGTAATTGTGAAGGCAGATACCGTCAAAACGTTTGACGTCTGATGACGCCTACGTAACAGACCTTAGGTTCGATGAACTGTGCTTGTGTCCTAGCTTTAGACCTTTCAACCTTTACCATCTGTAATACAGACAAATAACAGAGGGCAAAGAACTAGACTTATCTATATTCTATTATGAAGGATATCTAATGAATTAAAACAGCTGCAGTGGCAACTAAAAACAAAGTTAAATATATCTACATACTAGTGTATCTAGCTCCATCCCAGTGGGTAACCTTTAGTTGATTCAATGTTGATTCAACGTGTGTAGCAATATGATATCAACAGTTGATACAGAGTTGTCATTTGGTCAATATTGATGAGGTCATCAACATTGATCATTCATCAGTGATTCAACATTGATATGGCCATTGAGAATGAACAACGAATAGACATGATAAAGGATGATTTACATTGATTTAATAATGACTGCTGATGGATTATTTGAGATTAAGAATATAGTCATGTTTTCAACCTAAATGCAGTACTCTTAATTAGACACATTCATTGCAATTTATATATTTTCATTACAACACCCCCCCCCCATTTCTCCAAGATTAAGTGCTTATTTTAGCACTATCCAGGGTAGGGGTACATGAATGACCTCTGACGATCACACTTAGGGGAGTTTCAAACTAACTCGGTCAGGACTGAGACTTTTTCTATTATTCTTAGCAACATTAAGTGTGTCTTACTGAAACCATGCATTTATTCTTGTCATTGAATTCCAAATGTCAACCAAATGCACACACCATAGTTGTCAATGAAAATTTATGAGATTTTGATCAATTGTATACATTGATGAGAAAATAAGAGCTTACAATTAGGGAAAATAGATGTAGCATGTAGATAGATTTGATAAGGAGTAGGTTGTGGAAGCACCTTGTGGGAAAAGCGGGAAACACATGGTTGATTCAAGATTGATATCCAAACATTGCATCAATGTTAAAACAGGTGTTGGTCGACAATGTTGAAATAGTAACATTGCATCAATATTGAAAACATGTTGATCTACCCTGTAACCCTATATCAACCAGTTGTCAACGTTGAATCAAGGTTTTGTGCCCACTGGGATGCAGAGAGGAGTATTTATAATCATAACATCCTAAATAGTCACGGAATCCCTCACATCATTCTCATATTAACAGATAGATAGCTCATCACCCTGTTCATAGTCAAAATAATCATCAGAATAGGGTTTCTTATTGAACGGTTATTTCCAGACTATCCTTTATAATTATGTCGCGGCTTCGTCTAGTAAGTAACGTCTACGAAAAAGTGGCACCATTATTCATTGGCTGGCAAGGTCTTTTTAGATACATGATATAGAGAAAGCATGGGAAGTAGGAGGTTATAAAGATAGTGATGACTGAAGGGCTCGATGATCAAAGCATTCTGGCATCGATTTGAGATATATGGAAGGAAGTAATTAAGATGGTTCTTGAGATGTATATAGCGGTTCAGGTTGCTGATGGAGCAAGCACTGACTTTTTGCAATTCGGTTTATCTATCTGTTCTCATAGGTTATTACATATTAAAAGATAATGAAGGATGAGAAGGGATGTATATATATTTGTGTAAGACAGAGGAAGGTATCTCATATGTGGCACACTTTTGGTTAGTCTTAATGTAATATTATATGCTAGGATTAATTTCCTTTAATTTAATAGTTTAATAATTGATGTATCCATATTATGCTACGTTAAGCCCCAAATGCACTTGTATACCAAATAATATCAATACATTTAGCAAGAAGTGATTCTGGAGATCCAAGGAGGACTATACAGTAACCACCCTGTTAGTCATTCTACAGGAACTCCCACCAACATGGACGAGGGGCAGTTGTCTTAATCAGTCAGAAGACAGGGTAGGATAGACAGAGAAGATACAAGCTGAAGGAGAGAGAAATATTTCTATGGACAATACCAACAACAAAATGTGAAGTGAAATTTGATATGACATAGATAGACACTTCTGAGTCCGCCAGGTGGGCCCCTGTGCACAGTGCACACATGTGAATGATAGCATCCTAACGCGGAATAAATAAACAAAGTAAAGGAAGAAATAATATGCAAAGGCTACAACATCCTTTTAATTCAATAATTCTATTCATAACAATAAGTAATTGACTTTGAACTATCTTGCTTTTCATTCTTGTGATCAGCCATACTGAGAGGGTGCTTTATGGGACCCCATATTGAGTCTTTATACCTCTTGGCTGCTAAGAAGTTGTATTGCCTCAACATTACACATGACATGTTCTCCTCCCATCCCTACATACGTGTGTTTCCTTGTCCCCTTCACTCTTCCCCTGTGCCCCCTATAAGACTGAGCTATATATGCGGGGATGCGAAAAGGTGGGGAGAAAAATGGACAAAACTACATGTCATTTACACACATGTACATCATACGTCACGAGTTAGGCTGGGGCATACTACACTGAAAAAATAAACTCGTCTCCAGACTCGTCAAAGTGACTATCATAAAATAAACGAGTCAAAAGTTGTCTAACCTATCAGGTTACCATCCCACAAATAGAATCTGGAGCTGGCAAATGTCCGGTTTTGGGCTGGCACATGCAAAGCAGGTCTTGTATCTCCCGCTAGAAGACCCGCTTTCTTGTCACTTAGACAAGTTTTTGACTTTATGATTATTATTATATGATAGTCACTTTGACGAGTCTGGAGATGAGTTAATTTTTTGAGTGTACATAAAACAGGAGGGTTAGCAGTGCTGCTGAGTAGCTGGTACTCACTGCATTGGTGCAGCATGATTTGTAACACATCATGCTGCCTTAAAGGGCTACATCCTAGCCGTGTTACGTCCTATAGTGGCCCTGCGCATAACAGGGATGGACCTCAAGTATCCCAGGGTTGAAACTGAAGTACAATTTGGGTGTAGATGGGGGGTGTCGAATTTTGCCATCCAACCCCATTACACTGAAAATCCATAGGTTGAAAGGGTTAGTCAGTACAGACTAACCTAGGTTGGTCATATAAGTGTTAGACACAATGGCAAAGTTATATTCAAAAATGACCAAGGGGTCAGTCAGTAGTGGCTAACCTAGGTCCATCATTGGTGTGTTGTACTTGTATACCACTAGTTGGGGCCACCTGTGATGACCACTCAATGGCTCCCCCTGGAACTAAAAAGACCAAGGTGGGTTGGTCAGTGGTGACCAACCTGACAATAATAACTAATCTAGGTTGGTCGTATAGGGAGCCAAAAAATGACTAACTAGGTTAGGCACTAGTGACTGAGAGGTTGGGCGTATAGGGAGCCTAGGAATATCAGTGTACAATCTCACAAATTCAAAAGAAGAAAAGAATATAATTCAAAATCCTACTGATTTATACAAAACTTAAAGGGGCATTCTCACCATTCACACTTGACCACATAGTAGACTAGAACAGTACTAGAATTGTGAGTAGGCTACGCTCGGTGATTGTGCGACTTTAAAGGAATTGAGACCTGAAATGATGAAGAGGCATTTGGTGCAGGGATATAGGGTAAACCACCCATGGGTCGCCCTGTTGAGGAGCTGAAACCTCCAAGACTGACTTTGATACAAAATTACATGTAGAAACATTGATCCAATCCAAGCCCTTCCAATGTGGCCACGGAGGCTGGAAATTTGTGGGGAGTGTAGAAGTGCCCCCATTTCTTGTTCACTCAGCACTAAGCTGTGGCCATAATGTACAACCTATCCAAATAGGGACCTTTAGCAATCTTTATGTAGCTCATAAAACATAGACATAAGGTCCCTAATTACAGAAGGCCTGGATCTGAATTCACAACGTACATACTCACACAGTCTCAATGTCATACAAGTATAGCGTTCAGCAGTTCTAACACAATATCCCGAATAAAGTAGCGATACTGCATTAGCCTAGCACACAGAAGATCCTGGGTTCGAAACTCAATGGACCAGTTTTTCTCTGACCAAAAATCAGGTTGATTTCCATGTTAAGTAATAGTCAAAATAATGAAAAAGATGTTTTTCCCACATCATATAACATCTTTTTGTTTATTGGGTTATAAGGGGGCCATCCATTTATTCTGGATCTAAGAATAGATCTAACCCTACACCTAGCATAGTATAACCTATACTGTTGGAGGGCCACTCATGGTTGAGCTCTTGGGCCACTTTAGGCACTCCTGTTGCGGTGACAATCAATCAGTAAAAACTACTATAATAGGATTTTCACCCAATGAAGATGGCATGTTAATGGTAAGATATTACATGTGGAAAACCAGGTGAAAGTTTGGATCTTGCTCAAAAACTATAGGCACACTGTTGAGGTATACAAAGTCTTTTGCTTGAAAGCCATCAATGAAGAGAGGGCTACATGTCACACAAACATGTCATGTTTGGCACTCTGTAGAAAACACTGTGGCTACTCCATGGAGAATATAAACTGTGACATTGGTACATAGTTGTCTCTTCTTTCATAACTGTATGAACCAATTAGGAAGAAATAACCATAAGGGCTGATATATAGAGGTATAGATGGGTCACTATAGGTAGTTATTATACGATATGGGCGCACACCGACCATTTTAGGTGATATTCGCGTTCTGATATTCCTGCATAGCGCACACTTGGGAGGGTGAAATCGTTCTGATATTCTGGATATCAGAACGATTCTGAATGGGGAATTCAGAATCGTTCTGATATCCTGAATATCAGAACGATTCTGAATGGGAATTTCGTCTGCCATAAAATCCGAGGTTTCATGGAGACTCGAACACGCTACATCAAGACTTGAAGTCCGATGTGCTAACCACCACGCCGTGAAGGGGCTGGTAGAGGTGGGTGGCGAAACAAGGAGTCTACAGGCGGATTTCCAGCCCTGTAGGACCATTATTTACCGAGTTACAGAAGAAAAGGCATTTTTTGGTCTAGTTTCTTTGAAAATCCAAATTTTTTTCTAATTTCTTTTTTACTATAAAGGTAGAAGTTGGACTTTACTTAGCCTTTCGTTAAAATAATTCTAGGGACTTTTTTTCACATAGAAATAGGCATTTTGAAAAAGGTTCGTTTCCACCCAGGATCGATCCGGGTACCCTTGGTGTGTGAGGCGGCGATGCTAGCTGCCATGCCTATCCGGCTGTGGTGGTTGTCGAGGGAAACGCTGTGTATATTGCAGTGTATCAGGGAGCAGTTAGTTTTTAAAGCAGCAGGTCGCGCGGCGTAAGTACACTCCTATACGTTAGCACTGAGAGTATGTTGGATTTGAAATAATGACTGATCCCCTGGAGATTGAGGCTATGACGTCACCAGGCTCCACCAATCAGCGAGCAGGGTTGGTGGGAGCTCAAAACAACATGGCGCTACTGGCGTACAAGTGATATTCAGTCAATAATCCTTCAAAATGGCCAAACTAGGACTCATATAAGGTAATTAAAGACATTTGAATGGGAATATCGTATAATAAACCTAATAATATATGAATATCCCCGAACTTAGGGTGTGTATTCATGAATAACAAACCTCGGTGCTACGCACCTCGGTTCGTTATTCAAGTATACACACCCTGCGTTCGGGGATATTCATACATTATTGGTTAATTGTCCTGTAAGAAGGCCACTCAGGGGCGGTTCATCCGACGGTTGCAATATGAGATTACAAAGGACAGTTTTCAGTATGGAGAGTGAACAACCTCCTTCCGCCACCCCCACTCCATTCAGATCAATGCTTTTATAAAGGCATCAATGTTCAACTCCACACAATGCCATGTCAAAACTTTAATATTGATAACTGCACCCCTTTGTCTTCTAACTATAGGTGGGCATCATTAATGGTTAATTAAGAGCTTAACCTTCTGATAAGCAACACATTGCTTTAACGCATTGTGCCCTTTATCGTAATGATGCATTCATGCAGCCCCAGCAAGACTCGCCGGGGCTGCATTCATGCATCATGCCTACCCTACGTGATTGATACATTCCCAAAGGGTCGGCATGATGCATGAATGCAACACAGGTGAAGTAGTCTCACTACATTTGTATTCATCCATTATGACGACATGGGCATGGCACATTAAAGCATAATGCGGCCCTTAAAGGGTTAAATAAATGGTTAATTAGGGTTTTAATTGATGAATGCCTCAGTATTAGGATTCATGGCACCACAGCACGGCACACTACAATGGGTGAGAAGGCTCAAAAGGGTGACTTCTTTGGACTGGATCGTCCCACATTTGCAAAGGACTTAATTGTGGTCAAGGCTACGTTGGGCACTGCAATTGTTTGGTACATGCGATGTACTATTGTAAACCACTCCAAATTGATAGCATTGCATCGTTGATTGGGTCATCTCACAAATACTATTGATGCAGCAATGTCATTTTATAGACCGATTCTAAAAGGACGATTTAATTTAGGAGGCAAAATGTCTTTTTTATTACAGTTTTTCTGCTTGATTGCATCGACAATGGCAAGAAAAAGGGTAGTTACTATAATGTAAGGAAGTGAAGGATAGATGGAGCACTGATGGAATTACAGGTAAGAGGGGAAGGCGACAGATCCAATATTCACAGTAAAAGGTAAAAACAATAAAAGGAGCAAGGGAGGTAGCAAGGTAGCAAGGAGGTCAGGAAGGAAGGAAGGACTTAAGGAAGGAGGGGAGGAAGGGCGAAGGGGGGGGGGGAGGGAGGGAGGGAGGGATGGAGACAGGAGGGCAAATTAGAAGTGACATGGGGCATGGGATTTTTCTTAGTCGACATCGCAACATGATCATCTTTTAAGATTGACATGGAAAAATGAGGACCCCCCCACTCTGGATCAAGAGCCCCAGGGATGGAGGGAAGGAAGAAAGAAAGGGAGGGGAGGAAATAGAAAGCAAAGGACCAAACACCAGATAAAACGCTGAAACGTGCAACAGTCCCAACCTAGAGACCTTCAGCACCTATAGCAGTCATTGCGCAGCCAGCAAGCACCACCCCCTCCCCCCCCCCCCCTCTTCTACCACCACTCCCTGTTCGTGGCTCCCCCTACCAGCAGCCTGCCGAGTCACTGGCTCCCCACCACCCCCAGCAGCCGACATTTGGAAGTTTGCCGCCAAAACGACAGGACCGCAGTCACGGAGGAGCTCCTACCAGAGCAGGCCCGCAGCCACTGCCGCGTCCCAGCGTCCGCTGGAGCCTGTACCCGGCTGTACATGGAGTATTAGAGAGTGTTTGGATGGGGACCATCAGGGAATAAGGTAAGCTAGCTTTATACCATTAGGTTTCACTTCAAGTTTCAGTTTCAATTTTAGAGCTACGAGCAGTGAGATGAATTTTAAAGTTATGGGGAAAGAGGCCCTCTAATACTTAGACAAAAACGTTTTTGCATATTCACATCAAATACATCGTTTCAGTATTAGATGGATAGATTCACTTTTTATATAATAGAAACTTGCATACGTATCCTGCCCCAAACAACTCCAAACAATGATATATCGAATCATGGAATGACAGAAGTTGAGCTTTTAATTTGATTCAAAAATGAAAAAGGTAGTATAGGCCAACGATCCAGAGACTGAGAGATAGGAAGGACGGAATTATAAAGGCCCGACTCTGACTGCCCCTTCAGTAAGGGACAGAGTAGAACGATCACTGGTAATTTTGGTATTTGTAGGCAAGGTTGGGTTTTTAAGGAACATGTCTTGTAATAAAGGGGGTGGAACTATTCATTGATACATCACCAGCAAATTTCATAAAGTTGTGATACTTCCCTTAGACCACAAAGAATAAAGTGTGTCAGGCTTACCTTGAACAAAATGGTAGTCAGCTTCGCTCTCACCGGGGTTAGGCATTTCCTGGCTCTGGTAAAAGAGTCTGTTGGACTGACGCTCTCTTAACAGTCATCTAAAGTGACTCATTTCAGTCTGCCTGTGGAGAGAATTTCTCATTTGGAGAGAAAACTTTTCATGCGAGAGTCAGTAAGGTGATACTGGACTCTGCTGAAAGTGAGGGTCATCCTGACTCTCAGGATGGTGTCGTATTGGTTACATAGGGTAAACTGCCCAATTCCCGGACAGGTCCAATTCCCGGACGATTTTACGGCCCAAAGAAGTTTTCTCCTCTCTCCAGCAACTATTTTACTCTATTTTGGTGTCTGTTACAGAAATTAAATTGTCACATTGGTCCCAGTGAGTCATTGAGGGATATTGGCATATGTGCTGCCCTCTGTGAGCAATGCCCTGAAATAAGGTAGCAAAACCACTGAATTTTGTCCGGGAATAGGACCATACTAAAAAGCACTGTCCGAGAATTGGGCAAAGTACCATGGCTATTTCAAACAAGGTCTAGCCAATAATTAAGTACAGATAAAACCCAAGAAAACAACCTGCAAACTATTTTTACACATCTAGTTCTCAAAACTACAATAATTGTGGTAATGCTGTCTCCACATTACCAAGTTATCTTTAAAAAGGGGAAACTGTCCGGGAACTGGGCAAGGTGTCCGAGAATTGGGCACATTGAATTTCCACAAAGGACCCCCCATAACATGTATAAATAATAGCTTTTGCCTAATGCCCATTTTTAAGATTGTGCTAAGGGGCCCTGGCAATGTATTCTGTAGAGTTTTTACATTAGAAACTGAGGTAGACGACCTCAGCAGTGAGGGAAAAAGCAAACTGTCCGAGAATTGGACAAGTTACCCTATACCTGCCACTTGGATGAGAGTCCAGCTGACTCTCACCATTCCCTCAGTGTACCTAAAAGAAAAGGGCCGATCCTGGAAATGGTTATCCATAAGAACTTTCTGAAAATACTGGGTTATCAAACCAACTTTTTGATTTATATTGAATCTATGAAGAAATATAAATACCTTGTCTGACAAAGGGCTAGGCTAATGCATTTTCTGTACGAGTCTTACATCTGTGGTCAATGGTTAAATTGAGACCTTAATCAAACCAAACTTCTCACCTCATGAGCCACTTCCCCTAGTGTATTTGATTGCAATCCTAATGAGCCCCATATTTTACGGTCCATGATGACACCACCAAAGGGATGATGCTGGCCTCATCCTGTAGGTGTCAATATTTAATATTAATAAAGGCACTCTTTCCCTTACAGCCAGGGGGCTCACCAGGAGGTGCCAGACACTGTATACCCTTCTGCTTTGTATTTAGATGGCATCTAACGACAAGACACCTGTGGACATTTGTCCTTCTTAGTATGTTTATCTCTCACTTCTCACTGCTTCTATTCTCCTCCAATTTCCTTCTTCATTTAGCATCTGATTGTTGGTGCATGATCTTTATATCGGAGTCACATAGGCACCTGTACATAGTGCCTTGAATAAACCAGGGATCTCAAATAAGTGCAGATCTTATAGTATAAGCGCAGGGTAACATTAATGAGAGTATTGAAATATAAATCTAGGCTATTTTTATATTTTGAATAAGCCCAGTGTAGGGCTAGTGGTAGAATGACATCTTGTAAACGCAGGTCCGTTTATCTAAGCAGCTACACTATCTACCTTACCCTTACTTAACTGTTTAACCCTTTAAGGATGAATGTTGCTAAAATATGACATATGTAGTCATGATGCCCCAAGGCAGACTTACTCGCCGAGGCTGCCTTGGTACATCATGCCGACCCTTTGGGGATGTCTGAACCCTGTTGGGTATGTATGATGCTTTAAGGCAGCCCTGGCGAGTTCCTCACCAGGACTGTATTGATGCCATGCCGGTCTGTCGTCGTATTGTGTCACCAGAAGGAGGATCTACAGTAGGAACTTGAACAAATTATCCTCCTCTCATGAGTTATGCGAAGAATTTACGGTAAAACCATCACTTTAAAGACTTCACTATTTGTATGGATTTCCTTTGCCTGTTGTGTTGCATTAAGTTCTCAATAGGCGGCCTCTGGCCGTGATCTCGCGAACTCAATGAAAAACATACTTTTGGAAATGTTATCCTTTCCGTATACTTTTTGGAATATCATCTATATAAATATGCTAATGAAAGCTCTAATGTATCAACACCCCCCCCCCCCCCCCCACCCTTGATGTGTTAGGGTAGATGTATCGTGATGCTAAGTACCCCTCCTGATTCCTCAAACGTATCTTAAAATCAATAGAAAAGAATCTTAGTCAATCTTATGAAATGGCTATGGCCTATATAATGGTTAGATAGCATGCTATATCAATACATATGATCCTTCAGCACGTTCAGGATTTTACATTTGTATACCAGCATAGAGGGCCACAATGTCAGGATTTGTAAATCATCATTAGACTTTTCAAAGATCAATGAGCAACTTTTGGATGCTATAAATTAGTACAATATCCATAGTACGATATCAGCAATCTTAGAAATTGGAGCGAAGTTCATGATTTTCAGCTAACTATTTAGTATTATGTCAATTTTTAACCTCAAATGATAAGTCTAGGTACAAAATAAAATTTACTCTGGTTGTACAACATCTCCTGTACATACATTTACAGTAAATTCTGCCGTTTACCTACACTAAACTGTTCACCTACAGTAGAATTTACTGTATACCTACAATAATGACAACTAATTATTCACCCTGTATACAAATTAAGTACTAGTAGTTCTATGAACCCACTTATGAAAAGCTGTATGTCCTACTTGGTCATTAACCTCTGCCAAAGGGCATTAAAGGATATTACTATTGAAAACCATTAGAGGGTGGTTAAAGGGTGCTGTTTTAAGCTTTCATAACCTCTACCAGGGTTAGAAGATTCAGATAGACCCCAAGGGTCATACAGGATAGACTCATAACGGTGGAGTCAATCATATTGCAGTGCCTGTGGCAGCACTTTGAGGGCAATACAGTGCCTATGTGATTGTCAGAATGCCTATATGAATAGCTTTAGGCATAGCAGGGACTCTGTCATTTAGATTAAAATATTAGATGAGAGAGTACATACATACGCTTTCTCTGTATGTGAAGAAGTCTCTCCAAGTGTCTACAGAAATGTATTTTGTCTGTACTCAAACGTTACAAAGTGTTCATAAAACGAAATGTGTACACAACGAACTGTTGAAAAGTGTTTGCAAGCTCAACATGTCTACACCCAAGTTTTTCCAAATGTCTACGTGTTAAGACATGATGCAGAAGTAGATTCTACAGTTATGGATGAAAAGCACAGGTATGCTCTCTTATGGAATAATGCAAAGTCATCTGGAAAAGCCTCCTATGGCTCCAAGTGACATACTATGTACTCGTTTTTATCGGTCACCATCTTTACACCCAAGAAATCGCTGATTAATATCCCTTGCTACATTTTTTTATTTTCTTTTTAAGTTCCTTCCTCCCTTCCTTTCCCGATCCCTCTCCTTCCCCACCCATCCTCTTTCGTAATTTTCATTTCCTCTCCTCCCTTTTTATCTTCCTCCATCACTCTGTTCTGCGTCCTCGGTCCAACCCTCTTTCATTCATTCTTACCTTCGTGGGGACGCCTCTGTGTGTGGTCTTCCTCAGGATTAGGCCAAACAACACAAATTTAGATGATTGTGTTTCATGTAACATGGTCTAAAAATCTAGGGTTTGATACATTCTAAAAAAGAGCATGTTAGGTTTGCATGCTTTTTTTTGCAGCCACTTTTGACACACTTTTGTTTTGTTACACACTACAAACTACTCAATTTGTGTTGATCTCAAAAGTGTGTTTCACTGTTAAGCTACTGAAAGGGTGTTACTTTCGAAATACATATCCCAACAACAAACATATTTTAGAGGTAGGTCGGCTTTTGAATGTGTCGACTTTGGCCTCATAAGTGCCCAGAAATTAACTGGCGGACAGTGGCCTTGACTATCAAATTTAGCCTCAATCAATATATCCCCGAAGTAATATAATATTATTCTGATTTTCTTCACACTTGGCCCTGTGTTACTAGGTAGGGCTGAGTAAACTTGACCACTATTTTTTTGGCCTTACAGTGAGTAAGAAATGTCCCAGAGAGGAGATGAACACTACCCCGTCTTATCTAAATGCAATGAATATGGGCGGTCCTTTCATCACGGCCACCTCACTGCTCCTGAAGGTGTGGATGTCCATCACTTTATTACAGTCTACTGCCTCTGTGATGTCTGTGTTAACTGTCTCTGTCCCTCTCTGTCTGTCATCCTTCTCTCTCCCCCTATCTCCCCCCCCCCCCCCTCTCTCTGTGTCTCTCTAGCCATCGCTCTCTTTGTCTCTCTGTCGGTCTGTACCTGTCTTCGCCTCCCTCCCTCTGTATATGTTTATATATATATATATATATATATATATATATATATATATATATATATATATATATATATATATATATATATATAAACAAATATGTATGTGTGTTTCTGTCCTGCTCTCTCCATTTATGTATGAGCCTATCAATCCACCTATCTCTGTCTGTCGTGGTTTCCGTCTTTCTGCCTCTGTCGTTCTCTGTCTTTCTTTGTCTGTCTTTCTGTCTCTCCCTGTGTTTTTGCTTCTGTTTGTTTCTATCTCTGTCTGTCTCTGTTTGTCTGTCTGTCTCTCTCACACTCAATCTAAAACTTTCCACGTGTAGAGAAAAAGTCATGGGTCGAAACAGAATTATCTAAATTCAATGAATATCGGAGGTCGTCTCGTGGCAGCTTCTCTGACCAGTCTGCAATGCGGGGTTAACCCTTTAACCCTTTAAGGACAGATGTCGCTAAACGATGACTTATGTTGTCATGATTCACAAATGCAGCCCCAGTAGTCCGAGTAACTCACTGGTCGTGAATTGGTGCATCATGCCGACCCTTCGGGAATGTATTAACCATGTAGGGCCTGCATGATGATTGAATGCAGCCCTGGCGAGTCACTCACCAGGGCTGCATTCATGCATCATAACGACCAAGGGCATGACCAAGGGCAGTATGGTTAGTTGGCATAATCCATGAAGGTAGGCATGATACCATACCACTAAGATAAAGCACCGGTTTCAAAGGAGCGCCGGTTTTATATAAGTGCCTGGGGGTACACTGAAAATCCATAGGTTGAAAGGGTTAGTCAGTACAGACTAACCTAGGTTGGTCATATGAGTGTTAGTCACAATGGCAAAGTTATATTCAAAAATGACCAAGGGGTCAGTCAGTAGTGGCTAACCTAGGTCTATAATTGGTGTGTTGTATTTGTATACCACTAGTCGGGGCCACCTGTGATGACCACTCAGTGGCTCCCCCTGGAACTAAAAAGACTAAGGTGGGTTGGTCAGTAGTGACCAACCTGACAAAAATAACTAATCTAGGTTGGTCGTATAGGGAGCCAAAAAATGACTAACTAGGTTAGGCACTAGTGACTGAGAGGTTGGGCGTATAGGGAGCCTAGGAATATCAGTGTACAGGGGTCTTGAACTGTCCCTTATACATGTACTAAAATAGGATATTATATAAGAGCCTCTCTTGCACTGCGCCCCGGTGCTATATATTGCGACACTACTGGGCATGGATGCGGCAATGGCAAGTCACTTGCAAGAGCTGCATTTATGCAAGACGGAAAAAGGATAAAATGCCTAAAAACACTATATCGGCCTGCAAGGGTTAAGTTGAGCTGAGTAGTGGGGCTGTGCTTGGTCGTACAACCAGCAAAAAATTGCTGTTAGAGGAAAGACCTACTATAACATGCTTCTTGCTACAGCCTTTCCCCACCCACTTAATGCTCACAGATTTAGTTTTCTCAGAGTGTAGTGTAGAGCACCTCCTAGCTTGTAGGCTTGTAGGCCCTTCAAGGCTACTAACATAATGCATTAGCTCACTTTGTATTACAATGCCTTTTGGCCCTTAATAAATTTGACTTTTGTTCTGCATACCACTTGTCAAAATTTCTTATGTTGGACCAAATGTATTCATTAAATATCTATTGAGAAGGGCACAATTAAACCAGTGCAGTCATTTATCATTGTTGATTTCTAAAGGGAAATGATAAGAGGATAATTTTATATCGAATTGATTGTGTCACAATCACATCAGGACAGAATATTGTAAACAGTGTTTCAGTCTAGGGTCAAATTTCAAAAAGAAAAGCTAAATAAAAAAATGCTCAGGATTTAGGGGTAGAATTGTGTAAAGTTACAGTTGGAAAGTCTAATTGGAACTGGGTGATTTGGCCATGCTGAATTACGCTTTGCCGTAGGCTAATGCATTATATAATGGCATTTTCCCCAAATCCAAAAGATAACCGCCAACTATAATCCAGATTAGATTTTAGCATTATAATCAGGAATTATGCCTGGGTGGTGGCCATCTTAAATTTGCGAATACGGGTACATACAGCATAATCGTTTCATTTCAACATGTTCAAAATTAATCATCTTAATCAAATTCAAAAATCAAGATTATCCTACTGATCAGTTCAATTGGTGTCTCCCTAGGGAAAATGTAACAGTTCTTATTACATGCATAAAGTAGAAAACCCAATACTGTAAACGTACATATCTTCGCGCAGCTAAGTTTTCACGCACATAGCATGGAAGGACGCTTTTGCGCAATCTTATTTTTGCGCAGCTTTGAGGAGCAAATCCTTAGCTATATGTCAGTTTTTACGGTTTGTGAATCAGACAATTGTTAGGGATTATATGGTCCAAAACAAACATGAAAGTGTTATTAAAGTTTAGTTTTTTTCTCCAATTATTTAGCAGTAATTACATATGATATATCTATCTATGCATCATTTGTATGGGGGCAGTATTAATCTGGAGTATGTACCATGATTGTCAACAATTGATATCTAATTGTACTCAAAAATCATGCAGCATTAAATAATAATCGATGTGATTTCTCCTTCTACAAAAGTCACAATGTCAAGTGCCAGATCTCATTGGAAAGCTAATTTTTAGGGTAAAATCTTCACGCACATCTTATTTTCGGCCACCACGGCAGGTGCGTGAAAATCGTGAAAACTAGTTCTGAGCGAAAATTTATACGTTAACAGTAATCAAAATTACGTTCTTTGACGGCATTTGGTCCTGACCAGAGCAGATGGGAGGCCTCATAACGCCATTCCCTGTATTGTCCTCTGCTTAATTCAAATGGACGGAAGCTTTTTACAAGTGAACCCTGTCTTGAGGAATGCCTCAGCCTTACTGCACCTAGCGACCGGGTTCCACCCCAATGTGGACTGACACATCGAGGCCGAGCCACATTCCTCAAGAAACCTTAAAACCTTGCTCTGACAAATTCCTCCATGCTGTAAACCCTCTAATGACCAGAGACCCTGGCCAATAACTCAACAGGGCTCATTTATGCATCATGCAGACCATCCATGGGGATGTCAATCCCATTGGGTCAGCATGACACTTGGATGTAGCACTGGTGAGTTGCTCACTAGGACCAGAGGACTGTAGTCATGGATCATGACGATGAAGGCTATGATGCCTCAAAGTACCATATTACATTTAAAGTGTTGAATAAGGTTGGAGCAGCTTTTATATACATGTTAACTGGTTAATAACTGGCTATGTATATTCCTGTGCAACCAGATTCATTTAACTAGGGTTTCTATGGTACTTCTGTCATTATATTGCTAGAAGCCATTCCTGAATCTATCACTACATTCCACAGGACCAACAAAAAATTGCACAAATCAGTTATTCACTGAAGTTTCTCCCATATTACCGGGACAAGTTTAGCTCCCTTGTTTTAAATATATAAAACAAAATGCACCACCTGCCAAATATTTTTGAATAAATATTGGGCCTAGCACGGGTCCCTACACGGGTGTTAAATAATTTTGAACACCTCAGTTAGGAACTTTCAGTCCTCACTCCTTGGTTAAGAGTGAGGTGGAGGCAAGTCTATTACACAGACCCACCTCCTGTACTAGGGTAGAGTAATAGAGGAGGCATACACCTCCCTATCCCTATCCACCCCTAACTTTTAACCACCACAAAACTCCCGATGAGACTAATGTCAAAAACCGTAACCCAGTCAACCTCCAGAGAGATAGAATCCTCTCAATCAATTTATTTTTTAACCAACAAAAAAATAGTAACCCCTGCCTGTCTAGTACAGACTGGGGTCTTGAGGCAAGTCTAGTCTAAAAACTAGGCACTGCCCACCTCCTGGTTACACACCACCTCGGTGCCTGTGTACTAAAGAGGCCAGGGTTGACTAGTGTTTGACCCCCTCCCCCACCCACCCACCGGTGACCAGGGGAGGGGGCAGTGCTTGGTGCATGGACAAGGGTGAAACTGACCTGGGAGCCCCCTATATAAGGCAGCTCACCCTGGCTTGTCCGTCATACGGTAGAGTGTGGTCTGTCCGCCTGGTATAGCCCTCCCCTCGGGTTGGCTCGCTGTGCTACATTCCACAGGATGGTTTGAAAAAGTGAGCTATAGAATTGTCCTAAAGCACATAGAACAGTAGAATGATGTAACCTATATCGTGAATCGCCAGCAAAACCGAATTATATTTGTAACAACACCCATTGTTTACTAGTTTGTCAAGCCATAAACGCTCAACTTTTCTGTGCCTATAAACGTTAGTCTATTCTGTTTCAATATTATATCATAATCCAGACTACAAAACTTTGATTGCTGTCATGGATTTCATGATTTCTTAAGCTTAGGAAGTTGTTACTTTGCCTTATATGTTAGACGTTGATCGGCATCATCACTTTCTGGGCAGTGTAAGTGTTCATGAAGCTAGGTGCTAATCCTTCCTGGGACCCAAACTGTTCAAATATATAGCTGAGCAATTTAAGCTACAGACTGCGCCATCCCATCTACTGTTCCACCAGGAACTTGTTGATGAAAAAAATCACTATAGTGTTAATCACTATAGTGACTGAGTTGTTCTCACTATGGTCAGTATAAGGGAGTATTCCACTTATGTAATCGGCCGTAATTCCATCGATCGGACGGGATTTGTCGTTGGTGGAATACATGCTATCGCAGTGTAGCAAACTATGAAGTAATCTTCAGTAAGCTAACTTGTCACACCCCTAGCCTGGCCCTGGTCCCATGTGCACCATATTTTAATTAATTAGCCCTTCTAATTAGTGGCTCATTAGCCTCAGTTCGACAAGGTGGGCCTTCCCTCACCCACTGGTCTATACAAATCTACTTTGAGGCTGATTTAGCCTCTCATCCAATACTCTGATCCTTGAAAACTCTGCAGGTAAACAGGCTTACCCTGGAAAGTTCTCAGAATCTCCAGGGATGTATTATCTTAGATAATAGGCCCAAGGTCTTAATAATCATAATATTTATGCTGTGGGAAAGCAATCCGTTTAAACTAGTTCTGGGAAGTAAAATATGGGAGAGTAATCTTTGGGAATTATTTAAAAAATAGGCCTTTTCCTCTGATCTAAGCCACAAGACAAACATGTTCAGGTGTCTTCATTTAATCAAATAAGTAGGGTTATCAGGCTTAGTGTAGCCCTTAGTTATGGGGTTACAACAGCTCAAAGCGGTGCCTAGGTATTCCTCTAGATGGACCACATCAAATTAGATTCCAACATCATAGGTATATATAATTATGTAGTAGTAAGCAACGCCACACATTTTATCTCAGACAGTTAGTGTACACACTTATGGGTATTTCTCTTACCCATAAATATGGTGACTAAGCTCTATACTGTTGCTGCTCTTGGACTGCATTCTATATTTTACCATCACTTTTATTTCAGGTAAGTAAACTGAAAAAAGCTGTTCCATTGACATCACTTAACCACACTAATTAGACATAGTGTACCTTTCTATAATGAAGCGAAATTGTATGGCATGTAACAAATGTCAGAACATTTGATAGTGGGTCTGGTTTGTGGTTGCTACTAGTACCAAACTAGTGTTGGTTGCCTCATAGAGTGTTTCATATGCAACTATTTTTAGAGTCAACACATTTTTATTTGACTCTTCAACTGCATTTGACTCTGCACTGAGGGTAGAGTCAAGTTGTATTTTGAGACTATCTTGCGATTTTGAGACAATATAGCTTAACAGGGCTTGTAGTTCACTGGTAGAAGGGTCACTGACATGGTAACTTTGATGACATCAATAGGTGCCGTATTTGTCCTGATGTAATACCATAAATCGTTGGAGATGATCAAAGTCCCACTCAAAGATATTGGCATAATTGTCACCTGGAAAGTCTTCAACTTCAACAACTTCTGATCTTATTAGTGTTTATATATGTTTTTGGTCAAGTTGATTTGAATAAATTATCGCAGTAGAGTGGCTTTCAGTAAAATTGGTTTTGCTTGCTTCAATGGCTTGCTGATATGCCATGAGCAAACCTTAGTTTCAGCAACTATTTTTTTAAAATAAACCAGTTGAGTTTTAAGAGTAATACATGTACAAGGGATTAAAGAGATAAATTAAAAACGAATTCGAAGGTTTTTTTCGTATTTTTCACCCCAAAAAATCACTAGTAAAAACGAATTCGAAGTTACTGTACTAATGCAAAGAGGCAAAACACCATTTGGTCGTTTGCATATCCTTGTGAAATAAATTTAAAGCTGAAACAAATGCCATAGTGTATTGTCGTATTGTATCAAAAGAAAATGATTTTGAAGTCTCCAGATCCTCCTTTATATGATTCTTTAAATTATTCTATAGCCAAATGTTCGTCATTGAGTGGGGTGTACAGTTGTGCCACCCAGTGGGAAATGTCCGATACTGTACTGACTAGAACCATCAACTACATTGAAAACCCTATGGGGCTCAAAGGTGATCACTAGTAACGACTTTAGGTTGCTCAGTGTCGCGATCTCTTATCCCCTCATCACTAGGGTTATCACTTTCAGCAAATCGAAGCAAGTCAAATCGTGACGTACATGATCACTTGCCGTACACAATCACTTGTTGTACATGATCACTTGCTGTATGTATGATCATTTGCCGTACATGACCAAAAAACATGAAGATCATCATTTTCTCCGACAAAGACTGTTATTTAGCTCAATGTATTATCATAGTTCTTCATGATATAGTAGGGGCTACATGATATTAAAAAGGAATGGGGGAAAAATCAAGTAGGCTACAAATGGGACGATGTAAGTTAATTATCATGTACGTCACTTTTTGATGATGTGCGTCATTTTTTGTGACCTGTTCTTTTAGGATGGGCATATTTTGAGTATATATACATGTATACCGTCCGTTGACATTGGGACTCTCACTGTAGCATCATATAGCCTTCCCCCCCCCTCGCCGCCCCCCCCCACCCACACAGTTATTATATACGGTGACATACTTATTGGGCTGTTAGTGGCATCTTTTAAAGTGACTGACCATGTACGTGAACCGATCATTCACGTCACAATTCAACCTGCATAGATCTGGTGAGAATGAGTCATATATGATCATCATTCGGCTTTGACATTTTTCCGTGGATTACTATATTTTTCTGCATAATGAGATATCATTTAAAAACAATTTCATAATGCCCCTCTTCTCGCATCATCAAGCTGCATCTGAGAGCACATTATAGCCCTCACCATAGACCTAATAAGGTGCATGTGTATAATCATATAACTAACAAAAGCCACCCCTCACACTTGTATATTTATAGACATTTAGGTGCCTATGTTTACACATACATAAGCTCTTGATAATTATGGCATGTTTTCTTTTAAATTACTTGAGTCTCTACTGTTTCAAATAGTCTCATTATCCACCGTCTTATAAACAGCTATGATCACGATTAGTATTGGGATAAATGTATAGCTTAACTGGAGTAGGTGCTGTATATCATGTTGTATAGGAGGGCCCCCTAGTGGCAGAATCATGTCAAAATTATTATGTTAGGTGATCACAGTGATCACTTTAGGTCATTAACAGGGCATGATCACCCTAAGTCATATTTAAAAGGAAGGTCAAAATACACGTTAACACATATGAAAGGTAAAAGAAAGCAATATATGAATAGTAGAGAATACATCAATAGGCAACGAAGAATCATAGCGAGGAATGATGTATTAGTGAATGTGTGAGTTTCTTATACTGTTTTCTAGTAAGTTCAGTGGACTTTCTGGCCATTTACTGTTACACAATCATAATTACCAATACCAGCTCACAGAAATTGAACTAACTTATATAAATTAGCATTTTGATATCATATTGTTTCATGCCTAAGTGATACTTCTATAGTAAAATATGTGTATACTCCATGTCATTCATACTGCCCTCACAAAGTCACAACAGCGAGTACTTAAGTAACTGTACTCGTGCACTTGTAAATTGCTGCATATTACATTGTGACCTTTCTTTTAGGTCTGACCCGTCAAATCTTCAATCATTACCAATTGTTCTAGTGTTTAAGGATTATCTAGTATATAGATTGACATAGCTTGTAATGTGTCTTTCCAAAGATCTTTATACTATTTATGGAATGTTACGTTGAAAGATTAAATGAGAGATAAAGATTTGACTTGTAAATCACCTTGTGAATGTCAAATAAAGCAATTAAAAAAGAAAGTCATCAGTAATGATATTTCCTACATGCCTAGGTTTTCAGTGTAGGTATTCCTCGAAGGTGGCAGTCCATTTATTCTCTGAAAGGATTTCAAGGTAATTGCTGCGACTAACTGGGCTTGCATGCCTCAAATCGAAACATCGCCTATATAAGTCCCGGAGTACCAGTCACTGCTCCAGTCCAACACTAGTTGTATGGGTAGCAAGTTCTTTTTGCATTAAGTCTCTATTGTCTCTTCAAACTACCTTCTAGACAGGAGGGTACAGGTAGCACTCGGGGATAATTGTCTGAGATTAACACGTCCAGTTCTTGCTTAACTATTTAACCATTTAGAGACCGATGTCGCTAAAAATGGCAATTGTCTTCATGATGCACCAATGCAGGCCCAGCGAGTACAGCTCTGGCGGGTAACTGGGTGCATCATGCCAACCCTTCGGGAGTGTCTCAACACCATAGTGTCGGCATGATGCATGAATGCAGCCCTGGAAAGTTTCTCACCAGGGCTGCATTCATGCATCGTGACAACCATGATACATTGAGGCTTGCCTTTAAGGGTTAATGACCACATAGTGCTTTAATGCCCAGTGGCCTTTGTCCTCATTATGCCTGTCTGCAGCTCTGGCGGGTAACTTGCCAGCGCTGCATTTAAGCATCATGCAGACCAGACTACATAGGCATACTGCATAAAGGCAGCTGTGGGCAGCCTTTATGAGTAGACTTTGCTAGAGCTGCATACATCAGGAAGAGAAAATGCCATAACCAATCAAAGCACTATGGCTTGTGCTGCCCTTTTGTGTCATATGTCGATAAGATCTCCGAAGGTGCCAGTTTGTTTTTGCAAGATTAAGGCGGGAAGTATTTTGTCACTTGCCTATTACTCTAATCATCAGATAGAACAGGAAAGAGGACTATGATATTTCAGCGACAACCTCCATGGCATGGACTATAGGCCCATAATGTCTAGCAAAGGAGGAACTTTTTTTTCTTTAAATGGGCATTACCGAAAAATGCGCACAGTGACATGTGATATTTTCTCATTTCCTCTGATATGATATCTAATCTTAAATACTGAGTTATATGCAGAAATCAATAGAATATTTAGATCATCTTACAGGCAGCAATTCCCTTAAAGGTGTTAATGGCTGTCACTACTGGAACTCAACTTGCAGATATGTACTTGTCAATGTGTGTGAACAATGCCATATTGGGTGGCATTCCACCTTATTGCTGTTGACTTCGGCTGATATGCCAAGAAACGATTTACTCTAAATTGACTCTTGAAGGGCGAGATGAGTCTTCTCGGGCTGATGTTTATTTCTTCTCGTGATGCATTAATGCAGCACTCGTGATGCATCAATGCAGCACTGTCCAGTACTGCAGCAGGGGCAATTAAGTTATTCTAAGAATATCAGCAACATTCAGTCTAATTTCTTGGAAATGAAATATGTGGGATATCAAAGACATCTGACAAGCACAGAACTTACTCAAGTGCTGTATATGCTTCCATTCCCATGGGAAACGCCGTTTTGTCGTTTGCTAAGTGTTCTCTTTTCTCGAGACTCCCATTGCATCTAAAAGACTGGAGACATTGCGCGAATCCCGAGTCGGAAGAGTCCTGCAGATTTTCCTGTTCAGGTAATGGTGCATGCAATGACTTTTTAGATTTGTATAGAATATAAAAAGTTTTTGAGAGTTTAGTCATAGTAGTATTTCTTTAAATTCATGGACCTGGCTCCAAGTACACTTTTTGAAGCAAGAAATGGGTGCTTATTTGAGAGAAGTTAAGAGACCTCTAGTTCACTGGTTGATAAACAATGCAAGTGCTTTTAAAAAAAACAAAGCTGTTAAACGCACCTTCACAATAAAAGCAGTTCATTTATTCATTACTTCCAGTAATTGATAATAGGAAAGGGTGTTGATGTAAATTTTCACATTCATATCAGCTGCCATTCGATCAAGGCCATAGTAGCTTTAGATAAACTGTTGATGAAATAAGTGACGAGAACCAACATTATGCAAAGCCTATTCCTAAACAGGGTAGACATGGAAAACTTTGATTCTCGGTAAACAGATTAATTTTACCCCTATTACTCTTACCCTGTGAACCCGTGCTTTCCCTTAAACCCCCAGCGCCCCTATATATAGGGCTGAGTTCCTGTCCCGACTGCACTCTGACTGTAACTGGACGTGCAGTAAGATGTGGGTTTAAGTTTCCACGCATTAGCCCACAAAGGACCACATGATGCTTAAATTCATTAGAGTACCATGGGGTATTAATGGCAAGGGGGTTGTTACTGGCACTCACGCAGCGTTGTGTGGATTTCTTTCTATGCAAATCAACTTAGTGTAGCCAATAAGTCTTTCAGACATTTTGGGGACTGTTTCCTTAAACTCAAAAAAGTTTGAAAACCAATTGTGTGCTGAGAATAGTTTCCTCATCCCCCAATAGGCTATCCCCCATTGTTAGGATGATGACCGATGACAGAAAACGGACATCTCTTATTTAATTCTCAAAAATGCTGTCCACAATCCTTCATCAATCGTTAACCTCTCCATTTGATAAAGATTTTATAAATATTCAATTTCCATTTGTTATAATTCTTTAAATGATGCCCTGCTTAGTATTATAAACTCCTACAGTGGTGTAGTCTTAACGGACTGCATCTTATCTTAAATAAAGCTGTTTAAGCGGCATCCCATGTATAAATGGCTTGGGTGACAGACCCCGGCTCAAATTTAACTGTTAGTGGAGGTCCAGTCAAACCAGTCAAACCAGTACTTACTAAAGGCTAATCAAATATTGAATCTCTCCTTCATTGGTTACAGATGGTGCCACTTAATGACAATGATGTGGCTTTTCAGCTCACCCTGATGGGTTTCTACTGCTTTATTGGCCAATTCCCTGTTAACACCCCAGTTGGATAAAGGGGAGAAAATTTGGGAAAAGACAATCAACTGAGGTTGAGTGCTGCAATTAGGCAAGTTTTCAAGATGTAGATCCTGTCTTTTTTTACCAGCATCTTGTTTTGGGTAGGTGGTATCCGGCCTCGCCATAATATGACAGTCACCAGTGGTCACCTAACAGGTCACATGGTATGGGGCTCCAAGTTTTGCAAACCATTGATTAAAGATTGACTAAACCATAGATATTGTGTAGGGTGGCTAACATTACATTCCATCCCTCCTTATAAGGTTCCAAGTTAGCTCTATTGGCTAAAATAGCTTGCTACTAGATTTTTGTCACATATATATTCAATGCCGAATAACTTCTACTGGGGCTGGAACCCTGGATGGTATATAATGGCTCCCTGGATAACTGCTCACCGTAAAAAACTTGCGTAGAAGCCGAGGCTAGTACGCCAGTCAGATCGCCGGTGCGTCTGATGGGATCAGCACAGTAGGAGTATGGCTTATACACACACTTTTAGATGTATCCTACAGTAATAAAGTCGCCATGATAAGACCCCTGGTACGGCTTATAGGTCCGGCCCAAAGTCTAGGTGTAAGAACAAACAGGACTCATCACATTGGGATTAATTAATGAGCTCGGCAGACAGAAATGCAGTTCTGAAATGCTCCTCAATGGAACCATTATCTGGGTATTCTTTGAAGATGCAAGTTCATCTTATCCTAAGGGACTTTAAGAAAATTACTGGGGAATCAAAATCAATTGACTGGCCTCGCATGTCATGAACTCTAACATCGTCTACACAGAGAAAAGAAGGGAGTCCAGAATGACTCACCTCTATAGGGGAGTCCAGGTCGCATAAAGGAGCCTAGGTGACTCTCTGGCTGACCTAAGGGAGTCAACCTGGGAGTCATATAGCTCTTTGGGTGAGATGACTCCCCCATTTTCGACTGTGGCTCATGCAGTGTGGATACACTCCTAGAGTTGCTTGCAATACTCTGTTAAAACCGATGGTACAGTAAAAGCCAAACTATGGCCTATTGAAACGAATTGATCTCTCAGAAAAGTGCCTCAAATTGGCCAGGTTTTCACCGCAGTAATGCTGACCTGTAAGCAATTGGCCCGTCATTTTAGGAGAGGGCCAGCTGATTTATTCAGTATCTTTTATTAACCAGGAGATTCTGGAAACAGAATTTGAGTGGAATTTATAAACCTGATAAACATAATGCTAAACTTATTGGAGAATCTTGTCCGACGGACAGAATCAAGGCCTTAAAATAAATGATTCAGGTCATCTTTTTGATAATTTGATCCTGGGCCCATAGCTCCAAGTGCAGTTCAATTGATTTGTGGAGCTAAGGGGTTGGGCAGCCACAGCTGAGAACTTTTGTGTCTACCCCTGTCGTCACGCTAACCTAGACATGGGAGCTTCATTTGGCCCTGGAGACTGAGTAGGTGCTGACCAGCATAGTAGACTGTTTACTCAGGGAGGAAGGGAAGGAGGACAAAACGACTCTAAGGTACACAGACTCCCAACACTCATGGTAAATAGAACCATTTAAAGGCTGCATGCTACTTTATTACACTTTCTCCCTTTTCATCAAATGCATTAATGCTGCCCTGGTGAGTAGGGTCTGAGGGCTGCTTTTTTAAGCATTATGCTGACCCTACAGGGATGATACACTCCTGAAGGATCGATTTGCTACATAGATGCACCGTGACGACTAATGACTCAAAATTCACTATGCAGCTGTTAAAGGGCTACTCTGTAAGGTGTGCATTAGCTTTACGGATGGGGTCTCTGAAGCAGTTAGCCATCATTATCAAAGAGTCAGAGTGACTAACATCACAAGGCGACTCAAGGTTCATAGGGACCCGAACACGGGCGACCGCAGCATGAGTGACCCCAACACAGACGACCCCAACACAGGCGACCCAAACATGGGCGACCCCGAACACCCAACACCCAGTGCTTGGGCATCATCAATAGATAGATGGATATATAGTTTTAGAACCGACACAGCCCATACAGGTGTACAGGGACAAAGGGCTTTATTGCACCACACCGGCCTGGTCATGCAGTTCCATGCAGTCTCATGCAGTTTGAGCTTGATGCCTGCCGATGAAAGTCTTAAAAAAGCATCTCACCTTGGTGCCCCATTTACTTCACATTGCAACCATGTGGTCAATGAAGTCCACGGTACGTTTACATGGTAGGCTTCATTGCAGACAATTTCAGGACATTTTGTAACAATTTCTGTTTTGTATTTTTCGACGTCAGATTTCTTCTGTTGTGAGATTGATCTCTTTGTATTGATGCCATCTAAATTTTTCACACATCTGCTCCCATCCATCTGGCTGCCCTGAAAGGTACACTGTAAAAAGTTGTTGTTCGTGAACAGCAATATGTGCTGTAACTATACAGTACTTTAGCTGTAAAAGATAATACAGCAACTTTTGCTGTACACATACAATTCTGTTACTGTAGATGCAGGTTCGAATCCCATAACCAGCAACCAGAGGGAGAGAGAGCAGAGAGGTTGGAGGGAGTACCATACTCCACAGCTCAAATATGACCTGATCTTTTCAAAAGCCCACTGTTGCAGGCCCCTCTAGCTCAGTCGGTAGAGCCGTGGGAAATGTAGTCTGAGGGTCAGCGGTTCCAGTCCCGGCAGGAAGCTCTCACACAAACTACATTTATCCTGATGCAATTCTAAAGTATAATATATTTTGGTACACTGAAATGTTACTATTGAAAATATGCAGAGGATAAGACCAATGTATCTCCACAATCTGCATGAAAGATAATAACATTTACTTTGAAAAACATCTATAGGCCTTCAAGATTACACTTCAACTAATGGTAGTTCAGTCCTTATTAGTACATTACTGCAATAGGGTAATTTTCATATTATCCCTTAAGACATGAACAGTCTAGTTCTAAAATTGTCCCCAGGGATCCTGTGTTGACCTCATTACCATTCACACATAAGTAGGAGGTGTTTCAATGCACCTGACATGCAGGATTCACTGGCGTAGTGGTCATGGTTCAGGACTATGGATTGGAACCTGGGGGTTCAAATCTCCAAGGTGTTGAATATGTGAGCCTTTTTAGAACTCAGGTCTGCGTCTACAGTAGATTCTACTGTAGGTCTACAGCAGAATTTACTGGAACCAAAGTTGCCCCCAATAGTTGCTGTACAGGAACACTACTTACTTCTAACAGTGTAGTACTTCTTAAATGAGGGAAAAATTTCCCAGGGTGGCTCCTTTTTGCCTCAGTGGAACCCTGAGTCAATAATCAACAGCAGAAATGGGATCCCGTCCAATAGTTTTCTTGTAGGCCTTGGGGGGAGTTTGGGATTTATATAGCACAGCGCTCAAGTACTTATCAAGGGACACTTCCGCAAGAGCAACTTTCTTTGTGATTTACTTAATGTATTATGCCTCGTTTTTGTAGGACACCTCAGAAACATTTACGTTTTGACATTCCACTGATAATTATATGAAAGGAATTGGTTGATGATGATGTGCCATCTCGTACCAATTGCCGTTTGATTAATGCCACTGTTGCTTTAGATCAACTCATACATGAATTGATGCAGCGCAGCGTGTTACAAATCTTATTTCAGGAGATGGCATTATCAGTGTAGACAATATTCAATTTGGAAATACTTTTACCACTGTTACACCTGAGATGTGTGCTCTCTCTCAGGGAAAAGGTTTCCGCTAATTGTTCCAGTTAGGGGCATGTCCTTTTCTGTCATAATGCATGAATCAGCTCTGGTAAATCACTTGCCGGAAATGCATTCATAACTGCATTATGACAACTCTACAGGGTTCATAAACTCCTAAAGGATGACACTAATGCATGAATGCAGTCATTATGAACATCGATTTGTAGTCAGAGCGCATTTTGCACCAAAGCAGCATACAGCCCTTAAAGGGTTAACTCATTCCCTATTTCTGAGATGATGACAGATGGCAAATGAAGGACAACTTTCTTAGGAGAAATCTTAGGAGGCTGTTCGCTATTCTCCATCTATAACCTGTGAATTCAATATGTATTTCATCTTTCAGGTAATCAACAATACATATTTTAGTTCTTACGTGTTTTTAATGATTGACTCCTAAGTGATATGAATTCAGTGATGTAATTATAACATATTGCAATTTCTCTAAGTTAAAGCTGTTAAGTTAATGCCTCCTCAGGTCTAAGAGACTTATCCTCCCATTGTTCCCAACGTTAGTGGAAGTCCAGCAATATGTGGTTCCTCAAACCAGTAAACTACTGAAGCCCATTTAGATCAGATGGTCCCACTCTGCGACAATAATGTGACTTCTCAGCTCACCCTGATGATTTTCTACTGCTTTAATAGCAAAGCCCCTGTCAACACTCTGTAAAGACATCTGCGGGGATAATTAGAACAAGATACAGCGAACAAACATATTAGTGGGAGTTCTGCAATTAAGTAATAATCTAAGACATAAATGTCAGTGTTCCCTGGTATCCTCACAGCTTTTGGCCGGCTGGTAATCATATCTCCTGACAGCTCCCATATTGTGGGTCGAGCTTGAGGAATCTGTTTGTCACTGACCATAATCTTTGCAGACAGCTTACATAAAAGTGTAAGGACACATCATCTGCTAAGACTTAATTACGAGGACTAGAACCTGTCCAACTAAAATGAAAAGCACATGGCACTAATGAGAACATTAAGTTTAGGTGATTTTCACATTTTAGATTGATAACATGATCCATATGATATTTGCATGCAGGTTTGCAAAGTTGGAAGGCTCTCATTCATTATTTAGCATCTTAAAACTACAATATATTGTCACAAATGAATACCTGGCAGGCCACAGGAATCAAGAGCCGTTAGGGGTGCATCATAACACCATTGGATTTAGCCTGTAATTACAACACAACAACCTGTATACAACCACTACATTCAGCCTATTCCCCCTGCAAATTACAATAAGGAAAACATTGATACCATAAAGAATGATGTCAAACACGAGAAAAATGGTTAATGAAAGCAATTGCAATGTTATTTTATAACTTAATTTTGGGGCTTCTAAACTGATATTGTAATTTTGAGCTATCAAGTATGGTTGATCTTACTACTTCCACGTTTACACCCATCTAGAACATGTTGCATAATTGCATGAACCTTTCAAGAAATTTAGGTGCTCAATACGTTAGGATTTTAGGCATCACGTAGATGTTTTGATATAACTTTGATCTCACTGATTTTCCTTCAGCATTTTAGGGAGAAGGTAGCCATTAAGGATAAGAGTTCCCTTAAACTGTAAAAAGGCAGGATGGAATACAGATAGTAGAAGTATTGCCCTAATCTTATAGCCTCCTGCAGGTGATTCTATCATTGGCAACAGTCAGCAATTCTGGGAAGCTAAACCCATTGTCCCCTCTCATTAAATGGACATTTTACTGTAAGTAAAATGATTGGTGCCCTAATACCCTTACACTGCCATGCCTGTATGTTTAGCACAATATTTCATTCAATAGAAACTTGTCCTAGCAACTTGTAATGAAACATATAATGATTTACTGGTTCTTAGGCCAGCATGCACAGATAATGAGTGGAGGTAAGCAGTATTTATTACCTGCTCTTGCTTGCCACTTCACATTATATGGACAACAACACTATGCACTCTCATTCTTGCCATGGAATGATGTATTAGACATGATAAGGCAACTCGAAAAGATAGTTTCTCATCACTGTCCACGTCACATAGAGCATGTATAAGTCAATGAATCATTAACTGGTAACATTCCCTGATGTAAATAAACATCGAGGCAAAAGCATTCCCATCCTGTTTTGGAGTGACAATGAGAAAGTATGTATTTTTTTTAGTGTGATAATAATGTGGCACACCCTACTGTAGTTCCGGGACACTGATTAATGGCTAATGGAGAACTACTCTTATAGCCCGAAATTCCTGTACCCCTCCAGCGCCAATCGGAGTAGAGTTTTTTCAACAACAGGGGCCGTAGCAGTGTTTCACACTGTTAGAATAACTACTCCCTTAGATGGCAGGCTGTGATAGATACGATATGGGTTTTAAATCTTAGCAGCTATCTATGAATGTGCTGGTTTGAACAACCTATTCATAAAATGTCCTGATTGGTAGTTCTGTTTAAATGCTTATCAATATCAAATAAATTTGCGAAATCATATTGGGTCGTTTGAATAACATTGTTGTACAAGTTTATTAGGAAACAAATAGATATGAGAGGCTTCTCCTAAAAATACATTATTGGGACATGAGGACCAGAACGGCTTCCCATGAAGTTTTATGGGCCTTCAAGTCTGTCAAAACCAGAAGGGCTTCACTTAAACACAGCTATTACTTCTATAGGCCGCCTGAAAAACATATTAAATCCTGGACACAGCTGGTCCCTAGTGAATTACATAACGGATTTCTTATAAAGCTTCTCATATTGAAGTCCTAACTGTAGATTGTCATACACCTACACCTTGTAGGCCCAGGAGAGACCAAGCACGTCTCCTATGGACATGGACTTTCATCACAGAGGTGTAGAATAGTTTTCTCATGAGCCTTGATATATAACAATGGGAACACTGAATACAGGCCACAAACCCATGAGACACTCCCATGGAAGTTAACAAAAGTCTTCCTTAGGTCTTGTCTGTCAGTCGCTCTCTACCGTAGGTTTCATGTAGGAGACACCAAAGGGAATGTTTTGACTGTTAAACCTAAAGGGAGTTGATGAATCTTGAAGAATGGAGGACAACGGAAAGACATACATATAGGGGTGAGACCATCCATAAATGTACAATTCCAGCATTTCGACAGGTACATTATCCTGCAAAATGCAACAGAACCAGAAATACTTGATCTATTTTGTAAAATACTTGCTTTGTGACAGGGAATAGTTGAGACTTTCAGAAAAAAAACACTTTTGGTGTGTTTGGTGAGAATTTTTTGATTTATGGTCCATCAAACCTAAGATTCACATAAATGTAACATCCGTCAGATCTATTTTAGGTGGCCAAGTGGCTGTTTAATAAAGTGTATTTAACAGCCATGTTATCATCCACCTAGAGGGTTGTTATGGGTTTTATATTCACAGAAAAAAAATTGAGAATTTATTAATTTTTCTCAGTTCAGGGTCAGAAAAACCTATTGTGGACAGAATAGAGCCTCTCTTAGTCTCTCTCCAGCATAAATTTATGCACTTGTACACAGTAAATGTGTCCTACAACCATAGCTGACCACACATTGATCAATCTTGAGCAATAGTTCCCTCCTTATATTGCTCCTGTGGAATGCACAACCTATTTAGCTCCATTTTGTCCTATGTAACATCCGTCAGATCTATTTATGTAACATCCATCAGATATAAATGAAACTTACCAAATAAGCATCAGAGTACATTCTTCTGTGGTAAATATTCTACCTATTACCCCAAGCTATCAATTTGGGGTGCTAAACATAACCAGGCATTATTCAATTTCCTTTCATACTGATTACAAAGATCTTGGGAATAGATCTGACGGACGTTACACCGGAAAATTGGTATCAGCCCAGAGATGTTAATATCAACTACCTTAGAGTTATCACTAGATGATATTTTAAAGGGGTGTCTTGCCTATCATCCTGAACCTTCAATATGTTATTTCACCCACTGTTCATTAGTTTAGGGCACATTTTACTTATCTGATGGACGTTACATTATCAGATTATTCTTCAAAAATCCCATTTCTGCTCACTGCAACCTCTTCATATTGTAACATAGTATGCCCCTATGGTACTTCTTTTACACAAAACACTCATTTAGACCATAGCAGATACTTCAATTTTTTACAAAAAGTATCAAAAGTGTGAAAATAAGGATATTTTTGTTCTCAAACAGCCTGTTGAGACCTTAAATGGGTGTTTGTAAACCAGTTTGGTCACCTAGGACAAACATCAAACCTGTTTTATACAAGGAGAGTCAAGGTGAACAGGTCTTAGTAGTGTTTGATGATATTTGGTGCTCATGGAACTGAGTTCATCCTAAGTAATATCACAAATGTAACATCCATCAGATCTATTGCGATTCAACACCTTATATATGGGTTTACCATGCAAATAATGTGTATATGGTTGCAAAAGTATACATAATTTTGAAAGTATACATGATGGGGGTAATACTAAGAGAGTTTAATGATGAAAAGAGTAATTTTAAGCAAAATAGAGGAAAGTTGGAATTATGTTATGAAAAGTTCAACAATTTTGACTATTTCAAAATGTCTACCAACACATTACAAAAGAATTCTTCTTTTCTGGGTTCTGGAATTTTTCAGGTATGTCCTTGTATATGAGGCCTACCTGCCAATGCAATTTGGAATGACTGTGGCAGTTTTTAGTCATATTTTTAATGTTAGGAAAATAGATCTGACGGACGTTACATAATATAAGTCCCAGTAAACAAAAAACGTTATACAACATTTTGTAACGTTATTTAACGTTATATAAAGTTTCTCTAAGGCTCCTCACTATGGCATAACGTTATTTACAGTTTTAGAACGTTATTTTGACGTAAAATTACGTTTTTTTGTTAGCTGGGGTAGCCTTTGGTTGATAATGAATAAAAACTGACCCCCTGGGAGTTAGTCAATCCGCCAGGGGTTTTCATATTGCCAAGATAATGAGGCTTCAAATATTATAAAGTTGTATACATTAACGTTAAGTTTCTTGATTTTTGCTTTTGGAACCACAATTGTACATTTATGGATGGTCTCACCCATAGATGGAAATATATATGGGATGTTAGACGTAAGGTCAGACCGACTGCTGCTCGACAACAGGTCTGTGTTGTGCTCTTCAAATTCTGTGATCTCGTCCATTGTTTTCTTTGCCATGCATGCATGCTTTAATGATATGGCTTTTCTGGCCTGAGCATGAATGATTGTTGTGAACTGTCAAAAGTAACCTTTCTAGCATCCATATCTATGTACGATAAGGGTGTGCATTGAGCTTGATAAGGGTGTGCATTGAGCTTGCCTGTACGAATGATATGAGGAGTGACACTCTCTGAAATTGAACACTGGGAAGTTGACTTCAATTTTGTATTGTTCCACCTTAAGATAAAACACATCTGTTACCATCTTTATCTGGCTTGTTACTGTATTGTAAAATGTGTAGTCCAGCCATGTACGTCCGTAAATGTTGTCCTGTCTTGGTAATCTCACTATATCATCATTACGAACATCATACCCATTCCTTTTACATTTGTCTTTAGCCTGTAGTTGTTGGCTTTTGATATTGTATGGTATTCGTTGACTATCATTGTGCTTCAATTATCCACTTTTTCCGTATAATGTGAGAGGCTCAATAAATCCACGCTCAAAACGTAAAACAAAAAGATTTCGGAGGATCTATTGATTAGTACTTATACCATTTTTTATCATAGGTGTCTATGCAATGATGGATATTGTTTTGCTATACAAAAAGATATACCACTTTATAAAAAGAAATTGATGTCACATCAGGTGGTCACATAATTTCACTAGGGTGCTCTCATAGGTCGCCATCATAGAGAGTGTGCTCACAGAGAGAAGAAACAGCGTCAAAAGGGAGTCCAGAATGACTCCTCTGTTTAGGTCACCTAAGGGAGCCTACTTGACTCTCTGGCTGACTTAAGGGAGTCACCTGGTGAAGTCTGATGACCCAGAGAGCCATATGACTCTCCAGGTAACTCACTTAGGTCATCCAGCGAGTCACCTAGGCTCCCTTATGCGACCTTGACTCCCCAAGACAGGGGAGTCATTCTGTAGGCAACCTGGACTCCCTTTTGACGCTGTTTCTTTTCCTTGTTCTGCTGTAACGCACTAGCATGACATATTTTTGGATGTGTCATTCATTAGGGAGACAATAACGACCCTAATTCTCTAATCTTACCCTATTATGCCAACACACCTGTGTTTCACTCAGAGAACAGGTTTCCGCTCATTAACCAATGCCTTGTTAGTCAATACAGTCACTTCTTTTTACCATACACCTTGCCATAATCATTCTCTCCCCACAGTATTGTCAAGTCTTTGACATGTGGAAATAGAACCATGAACTTAATTGAAATGGTTATTGACATCATCACAAAAGCGCACATACATTGTACAATGATAAACAGTTCATACATACTACACACTTGGCTAGCGAGAGGTATAATATTGCAGCGATTCCCTATGACATGCCTGTAAGTACATACATTGCTTATTGTAATCTATACATCACAAGTCGCCAATTATGTCTATGTGACTTGACCATAGTCCTCCATTATTGCAGTGTCTGATATGAACATCTGCGACTACAAGTAGGGACCCTCTGTATGTAAGAGCTATGGGCTGAATAATTACTTATTCATTGCCAGCTACCAGATAACCCTCAGCGGCATCAACATAATCTTATCTACCACTCTTCTAATTAGGGCAGATATGTATTGCGGCACTGAGGTCTGCCGGTGACGTTGGCAAGAAAGTGAGTCGGGATGACCGATAATCATAGGTACACTACAGATCGGCAATTAGTTTAGCAATTATTGTGTGAAGGATTTATGATGTATTATTATGTTACATTGGATCTGCTATTAACAGTATACTGCATTGCGGCTATACTAACCCTCTATATCCAAGTCAGTGCATCATTTTAAAATTGCATCATCTTGGGCCGATGATACTTCTTCCAGTACACAGAGAAAAGAAACAGCATCAAAAGGGATTCCAGGTTGCCTCCAAAGTGACTCCCCTCTCTAGGGGAGTCCAGGTCACATGTGGGAACCTAGGTGACTCTCTGGCTGACCTAAAGGAGTCATCTGGGGTGTCATATAGCTCGCTGGGTCAAATGACTCGCTCAGGACGCCCCTAAACAGAGGAGTCATTCTTGAGACAAGCTGGACTCACTTTTGACGCTGTTTCTTCTCTCTGTATAGGCTTTCGGTATATTGCAATACCCTTGAGGTATAAGCACCAATAAAATACCATTCAACATTGTTAGAGGACCCACCATGTACAGAAAATGCATTGCTAAACCTATTTGATGTAAATAGATATAGTTTAGAAGTGATATTCTCAGGTAATTTCTGCTGAATGATAACCTGGCGGGTATAATTACTCTTACTAATTAGACTTGCTGCAAAGCCAACCAGGATTTTCAGAAAAAAAACATGCATGAGAAATGCATCGTAGGAGAAACCCTTTCCATTTAACAAGTGGTTGAATTAATATGAATTTAGTGGGCAATGTGAACTGTCCAGTGACCTAGGAACAGGGAGGGGGGCACGGGCCCCTCAAACACAGATTGGGGGAGCACAAATATGTTATGCCCCCCCCCAAGAAAGAGCCAAGACCCTGTAACATAACACACAATTACCAACCCTCAGCTCTCTAGGATAGGGAAAAGTGGGGGCAGAAGAGCCTGGCCACCTATTAGAACCACAGGGCTCAAATACTATTTAATTCCAATATAGCCGTGTATATGCTGCATCATGCATCAAAGGTGATGCTTAAAGTTAGTTGGAGTGGGCCCCCCCCCAAATAAAGATGTGCTTCCTGCGCCTCTGGACTGTAAACTCCACCCACCAGAGTGCATAATTAGATATAGGGCTAGAGGTAGGGCATGAAGCCCCTATAGCGATGCAGAAAATAGTTGTAGGTATGCATATCATGGTCGGGTCACATGGTGAGGAAGACCTCCTGGGAGGATCAGATTTACAACAGAACCATATCATAGTAACTTAATTTGTCTGCCTGAGACTCTACCCTGTTCCATTTATAAGACTAGATGCATAGTCCCTCAGTCCATAAAACTACCTCTGAATCAGATCAGCGATTTGGCTTTTCTGGAGCTGGCCCCCCACTCACTTGGATACACTGCATGAATGTTTGCATTTAAGTAAATTTTTGATGCATCAAAGGAACACTTTAAGCGTTTCTAAGTTCTGAGCAATACCAGGTAAATGTCCTGGTAAGATCATCACTGCTTTGCAGTGGCTTTAAGTGCTAAATGTATCCATTCGACTATATTAAATTTACTGAAATGCAAGCATGCATGCAATGTACTATTTCTGGATAGAGATTGTTATGAGGAAGCCAGACCATAACAGCTGTATGATTACACCCTGAGATTCTGGGTGGAGAGAGGCTACCCATAAAGGGCTCTTACTGTGGACAATGCATTTCCTTACCAAGTAATAAGATAGCATTATAGGATCTTTGCAATGTAATGATGGGAATATTGGATCCAAAGCGGCAACGAACCCATGGGACAGGCAGGGCAGATCACAAGAAACATAATCAGTTCTTGTCTGTCCATGACTCCCTCATAGGACAAGCATATAACAGATATATCAGGCCATAGGTTGCATGGTAGACTCCATAGATAGATAATGACTTCAGACCACCTTGTCAGAAACAAATTATTATCTAAACCCTTTTTTCTTAAGGCTAGTTACCCCAAGGGAAATAATGCATCACTTTGCGGGATGCAATAGTCATGTTCATACCCTAAGGGGTGATAATATGCAGTGGAGCTCCAAAGTGAGAATTGTGAAAACTAGCTCATATTAGGAACAACATATAGTTCAAACATATTCTTTTGAAAAGCCAATTTGAAAAGACATTGCCTTGGAATAGTGGTTCTGTTTTAGAATAAATAAGACCTGTTTAATGAACCATCTACCTGTTATCGCATGATGCATGAATGCAACCCTGATGAGTAGACTCGCCAGGACTGCATTTATGCATGGTATACACAAAGTGAATACTAGAATTTGAAATCTCTATGCGGCCCTTAAAGAGTTATGATCTGGCTGAATTTTGATCAATGACTTTCGTCTGTGCTCTTCTGAAATGTATTGCACTATTGCACGCACTCTTTGGGGAAATAGCAATTTCCAATTGAGTGGGAAAGGCACTATAAGCAGAGGCAGTCTTTTTTTACATAAAGTTGACATATCTTTGATCTTTCCTGACATCACTGTAGGATGAAAGGAGAAGGAAGTGGATAAGGGTGAGAGACCCCTCAAACTCCATAGTCAGCATTATAAGTGTGTACCGGTGTTAATGCCACTTTTATAGTCCAACATGTCAGCCTGTGGAATAAAATCATTGGGAAAGAATTAGAAAGGACTTCCTCACTCCTTAGGCCCAGCCTATATTTATCATGCTGTTTTATTTTCTTTAAAGTTATGCGGGCCTTATGATCCCTCTGCGCTTTATTTTGTTGTGAGAGTCTTTCCTGGATTTGTCTTCTCTTAGTATCCAACTGCCTGTCTACTTTTACCTAGAAAGCTATCAACGCAAAATACTTTTTTCATTATTGTCTACATAAGGGTGTGACAGTGTAAAATTTCCATCACCTTTTATTTGGCTGATACTATCCTTTTTATGGGAAGTGACTCTTTGCTCTCTTAATGCAAAATACTATAGTAAAAACCTCTAGTGTAAGGTTAGATTCATGGGCATTGTTAATGGAGTAGTAATTGGCCTTAGATTACATACATTGACGGTCAGAGATAGTTAAGAGGTGAATTTGCTTCCATGCAGCTGTCCCATGTCGTGGGCGGAACTATTTATTTACATTAGGTTTTTGGTTTAGGTTTACTAATTGGGGGTGGCTGACTGCTAGGACTTCAGTGTTTTTTTTTGTTTGTCAATGAAGGTACCCTTTAAGAGCCACATACTGCTTCAATATGCTAAAATCATTATTCTCATTATGCATGAATGCAGCACTGGGTTCCTTACCGGTGCTAAAATGAAGCATCATGGGACTGATAACCATTATGGTCATGGATGTATAGAAGTAGAACATTCTCTGGGGAGTAGACTCCTAGGACTGAATTCAGGCAAACAAATCTACTGCATTCAGACGTCCAAGGGCATATAGCACATTAAATGTTGAGATTGCTTATCAAGTAGACATTAGATAACACTAGAAGCATCTACTGATCTAAAACATGCTGCACAGAAGGCAGCTGCTCTGCTATTTCAAAATGTATAGTCCTTTTTTTGGGAGATTAAAAGCTCTTGCTTTATAGCTACCATTCCATGGTCAAAAATTGTGATGTACTATACAGTCCTAATACTGGTTGTAATGCAGTAGCGCCTCACAGAAGAGCACTCAAGCTACTTATTGCCACAATACAGAATGTCAGATGAATATGCAAGGCTATTCTCTAGTCTGTATTTTGAGTTGAGTTTGGGTTATAATTTTCATTTTAACAAAAACATCATTTTATCAAGACAGAATAGAATGCCTCCATAATGCACCATTGAATATAACAATGAGAATGCTGGATTTAAAGAGGTTACGTGCCAGAGGGACATCCAGTTTGTGGCTTGAAAGAGTGTTTGTTTGGCTTCAGGCTTCCAAATAGAAAAGATAAATTCATGATATGTATGGAAATCTCTATGGAGATTCTATGACTTCTAGTTTCATTAGTGGTCTATTTGCTCAACATGTTCTAACAGCAGCATCCATCTGTTAAATTTCTGAAGATAAGTTCTCTGAAAAAAATAGAAAATATATGTTGACTGATCAAATTAATCTTGAAAGGACAACATTTTACCTTGACTGGAATATTTGTCATCATGATACAATAACGTAGTGTCAATGAGTAATGCCAGCAGTGTTTAGGCCAACCTAAAATAACGTTTTTGTTTTCTTGGTTAATTTTGCAATATGTAGCGGGGCTGGCTAAAAAAAGAAGAAAAAAGAAGAAAAAAATATGTAAAAAGAAAGAAATCCGACCTACCGACCCTATACTTTCTTCCCCTGTTACCTGAAATCTTTTTATTTGGCTAAAGGGACAATATGTCTGTACGATCTGAATGATGCATGAGGGCAGCACCGGTAATAGATGATACCTTGTTAAAATCATCAATTTACAGAGCAGGAGCGCTGCTTAGACTCCTATTCATCTTAATTATGCAGATAGCATTAAGCAGACAATGAAGTGATGAAGTGTAAAATAACCAAGGTCTAGCACATCAGACTCAGACACCTTTGCATCAATTTCTCCGGCCAATTATAATCATCACAGAATTGATTGCAAATTAAAACACCAATATCAGATGCATGAAAGTACAGTCTATTTATAGTCATTATTAGCTGGGAGGGGAACTGGTCTGAACGAGGGTTAATATATCATAAACTGGATGGTCTAGTGATGTGTCCACAACTTTCCTATAATGACCCCAAAAATTGCTACTCTGATGCTAATTGCCTCTCTGAATGTCCAGACCACTGGTGTCAGCTGCACTGTTGGTCATAGTCCATCTTCGGCAGATCTCAACAACATTAGTCACTATGGTCATTACAGTTTTTAATGTTACCATTGGCCTGGTATCAGATTATACCCCCTGACAAAGTTTACTTCCACAACTTTTGTAATTGTGTTCTTGTAAAGAAGACTTTCCTTATGATATAAAGCTGGCTTGAAGAGAATGTATATGATATAACAATTCCAGTTTCAGTATGTAAAATCAATGTCCCCTCTGCCAATAAAGGTCTGACTGGAACCCTGATGGCGACACAGCAGTTCTGAAAAAGGTAAAATTGATTACAGCTAAGGTCGAAACAGGCAAGATGCTATTGAAGTTCAAGGTACATTATGTAATGCTAATTGCCACTTTGAATGTCCAGACCACTGGTATCAGCTGCATGGCTGGTCATAGTCAATCCTGGGCAGATCTCAACAACAAGTTTATCAAGTGGAAGACTGCCTGCACTTACAGTACAGGCTGCATAAAACACCCAGCCCGTTTTCAAAGGTTACCCAAGAGTACAGGGCTATGTGGCCCTTAATAGGGTAATATCTACACTGTAAGAAGTAAGCACTGTACACCTACAGCAAACTTTTGTTCCTGTAGATTTTGCTGTAGGTGTACAGCAACTGACTTGCTCTAACTTTACAGCAACTTCTACTGTAAATTTACAAAAAATTATACTGTAAATTTACAGAAACTTCTACTGTACATCTACAGCAAAAGTTGCTGGCAACTTTTGTTCCAGTAGATGTTGCTGTACATGTACAGCAACTGGGTGCTGTAAAGTTACAGCAACTTCTACTGTAGGTTTCATTTTATTGTTCTCATCAATTTATATCAATTAATATGCATGCATGGAGAGTACCTTCCTGCATGATAGTTTAATTTCAGCTAGGATAATACACACGACACAATGCAATGATTTAATCCTGCTTTAATACAGCACAACTGTATGTGATACTAGCTTTTTCCCAGTCCAGGCACTTAAGCATTTAACTTTACAGACCACTGTGGTGTCTATTCTATACTTTTGCTGTTTTACTGTATTATTTAACACAATTATGCAAATATCAATACTGCATTCAGTCTCTCTCATCCATTCTTATTCTACAATGAGTTTGTGAGGCTTTATTTGACTTGGGAGAGGGTTGGGTGGAATAATTACTACAAATTTTTACTGTAAATGTATAGCAACATTGCTGGAGACACAATTTACTGTACATAATGCTGTACTTCTTACAGTGTAGCTGAACTTTGATCAATGACTCTCGTCTTTGACCTTGCTCCTTATTAAACGTAGTGCACTATTGCATGCACCCTCTGGGTATATTTGAGATTTCCAAATGAGCGATGAAGACGCTTCTATTAAAGGCAGATGCTAACATACAGGTTACTGAACGTAAATGTTGTCTGACATTGCTGTAGGATGAAGGGCGAAGGAAGTGGATAAGGCGAGGGACCCATAAAAGTCCCTATTCAGCACCCAATATATACTATGTGTTAATGCCACTTTTATAGCACAATGTGTCAGGCTGTGCATTGCAAGCAGGAAAGAATTAAATGGGCTTTCTGACTCTTTAGCCAAACCTATATCCATCATGCCATTTCATTTTCTGTAAAGTCATGGTGGCCCCAAGAGTCCTCTGTGCTCCTATTATAGTGAGTGTTTTTCCTGGATTAATCTTTCCTTAATGTCCAGCTGCCTGTCTACTTTCACAGGGAAACTATCAATATAACATACTTTTTACTGGCTGTATAAGTAAGTGGATGTATAAAATACCGCTCACCTGTAACATTCCTAATGCAACCCATTTTATGGAATCTGACTCTTCTCTTTCGTTCTTACTGTACAAAATAACATGATAAAACTGGCCCCACTCCCTCAGTGTAAGGTTAGATTCATGGACATTCTTAATGGAGTAGTAATTGGCCCTAGATTACAGACATTGACTATCAGAGATAGTAAAGGGGTGAATTTACTTCCATGCAGCTGTCCCATGTCGTGGGTGGAACTATTTATTTACATTAGGTTTTTGGTTTACGTTTACTAATGTGAGAGTGGCTGACTTCTAGTTAGTGTTTTTTTGTTTGTCAATGTCAGAGCCCTTTAAGAGTCACATACTGCATCAATTTGCATTTACTAAATTGTCATGAGGCATGAATGCAACCCATACATTGAAGCATCATGGGGCTGACATAATCCTGAGTGGAGGATGCATAAAATCTTTTCTGGTGAATAGACTATCCAGGACTGCATTCAGGCATTGAGACAACCAAGGGCATAGGACATCACTTGATGATGAGATTATTTATCCCACAGTAGACAGTATATAACATAAGAAGCATCAACTCACAACAGGCAGCTGCTCTGCTATATGCAAATGTGTCGTCCTTTTTGGGGGAGGAGATTAAAGGCTCTTGCTTTATGGCTACCATTTGCTGCGCAAAATATGATACACCATACTGCCACAATAGTGCAGAGCTCCCCAGGAAATTGGCTTCATGTAAATAATACATTATATTCAATGCAGTAAAAAAACTTAGCTTGAGTTGGGTTTGATTTAAATTCTAACAATTATATTATGAGTTTAATGGTGCATTTTTCATTCAATGCAACAATAAGAGTATTGGATTCAAAGAGGTGACGAGTCAAAGGGGCACCTCGCTAGTGGGTGGAGAGAGTGTTTGTCTAGCTCCAAACATCCAAATAGCAGAGATTAAAACCTTCTATAGTTGGTATGGAGATCTCAATGGAGATGCTGTGATTTTAGGAACAAATCTAAAGACCATCTTGTTTCACTGGTGGTCTATTTGCCCAAAATGTTCTACAACGACAGCAGCATTCATACTTTAATTTGCTGAAGAAGAGCACAGTGAAAAAATAAGAAATAAAATTATGTTCCCTCACCAGTAGATCAAATTAACCCCCAAAGGACAACATTTTGCCTTTAAGGGAATGTTTGTCATCATGATGCAACAATGCAGTGTCAATGAGTAATTCAGGCACTGTATCAGGACCTCATGTATATAGGGATGATGCATGATTGCAGCACTGGTGATAGATCATACCTTTCTTGAATCTCAATTTCAAAGAGCAGAAGCTCTACTCAAACTCCTATTTTTCTAAATTATGCAGATTGACAGATAATGAATTGATGAAGTGTTAAAAGAAACTGAGCGCTGGCTCATAAGACCCAGACACTTGCATCAATTTCTCTAGGCAATTATGATTTTAATTGAATTGATGGCAAATTAATACCCCAATATCAGATGCACAAACTTACAGTCTATTTATAGTCAGTCACCATTAGCTACGAGGAGGCTGGTTTGAATAAGAGATGAGTCATGTATCACTAGCCGAAGGGGATTTTACAACAACTTTTCTTTCATTGACACCCACAGATTTGTGTACTAGGTATGCATGTGTTTTTATTCCCGCAGATGAGGCTCTCCTGATAATAATGTAAAGGGTCTATGACAATGAATTAGATCCTCTTAGATGATGTAACAATTGCAGTTGCAGTATTTATAATTTATGTCCCCTCTGCCAATGAAGGTTTGACTACAGCCTCTACAGCCACTCAGCAGTTCCAAAATAGTAAACAATGCTACGGTGTCATTTGCTATATGACACAGTGATTTTGACCCTGTCTAAGACTATATATCATAATATAGAGTAATTGATGAAGTTCCTGACACTAAGTGTTGGGTCTATTGGAATATTGTATGACCAATATGTGTTATCTAATAAGAGGAATATTCATAGTATTCAGTATTAGTCAGCTAGATTTATTTCCAGCCTATCTAGATTGTATCTTGGTTATCAGGAGGATGTTGCTGCCATTAGCAGAGCGAAGGCCTGTGTGTTGTCAGCTATCATACTGCTGAATAGTATTGACGTAAACACTGTCATGGAAGCCATTTCAAATTGGTGCTGTTTGACATTGTTACAGCCATAAAATGGAGTCGGATTAATATCATTTTGTTTCCCCTGAAAAATTGATTGGAACTAAGGTCTACATGGGCAAGATGCTATTGAAATTCAAGGTACATTACAAGTGCTAATTGCCATGCTGAACGCCCAGACCACAGGTATCAGCTGCACTACCAGTGAGAATCCTCAACTAGAGCATGAGCCAATCAGAATGGTCATTACAGCTCTTAAGCTCACCAATGACAGTCATTGACTGTTGTCCCAGTAGCTGAACTCTACGGGAACGTTGACCCTTTAAGGGCAGCATAATACTTTAATACACCATGTCTATTGTTTGTTATGATGCATGAATGCATCTCTGGTGAGTAACTCAGTATTGTTCCATTTAGATATGGCCATAGTGCATTAAAGTAATCGTCTGACTTGTATAACATATACCATAGAAAAGCAATGTTGAACATTGAAAAGTAGGAAATAGAAGGAAACATATGAATGATGTGTTTCCTTTCATTTGGGTCAATTGACTAACTGTCAAACAACTTTAAGAAGCTTTATGCTGATGTGAAAAGAGTACATTCTGTCATGTTGGCTCTTTCTGGAGGCCCAGTTACTGTCTGATCTTTGACATCGCAAGCCCTTAAGACTTGGTGCATATAATTAGAGTGCATATCAGTAGCCTTTTAACAGTTTCATACCCTGTGCCTGTTAACCACATTATTCAATCACAGTCAATTCATGGCTTAGAGAGTATTGAAAATAGGCTTGCTAAGAATAGTATGCTGGAATCGCCATAATGAGTTTTTTGTACATGCAATATGTTGGGTTATAGATCCAATGTCTCTGCACCCTCTGGTGCTTGCATACACAGTAGATCAATGTTCAGAGCCATAGAAAGGAGCCTTTAGTGATGAAACAGTGTAGAGTCACTCAGCTTTGTTATTACCATGTCCTAGCTCTCAGTGCAAGTTCATTCCGATGCATTGATTTTGACAATTGTTCATAGTCCGTACTGCATTACCAATGAGGATTTGTGATGTTGCAATGAGTGAGATGTATCCTGATATCATCGGTGTACAATTTGGTTTGTAGTCGGGTGGGGCCAAGAGCATATTCAGGGATACCGTGTCTGTGGTTACAGAGTATTGGAGGTGGCCTTAAGATATTGCCTTAATTACCTAAACCTAAACTATCTTGAAATATAGTACCGAAACAGTGTATCAAACGTAAAGTGTATAGTGGAGAGGGAGTGTGAGAGAGAGAGAGAGAGAGAGAGAAAGAGAGAGAGAGAGAGAGAGAGAGAGAGAGAGAGAGAGAGAGAGAGAGAGGGAGTGAGAGAGAGAGAGAGAGAGAGAGAGAGAGAGAGCGGAGGGAGAGAGAGACACTGCCTTTTTCTCTTCCTTTCCGTACTTATGGCCAGTCCCCCCTTTAGAGGATGTGCCCCAATCCCCTTCTTATCCCCCCATCCATCCCATTATCTTAAATCCAACCTCCACGCCACATATTGATATTGATATGGAGCGTAGCGCGAGATAGACGTGTTCACATCGGCTTTGTACAAAATCGAGAATAACTTTGTTCTAATTAGTTTTGTCGCAATACACTAAGCGACAAAATTATTAAGCAAAGTATAAGGGTCATTTTGAGATAAAAATCCAAAATGAGTTCCAACGCTAGAGGGAAAAAAGGAGATAAAACGAAAAAAAAACGTTACGCCTAGTCAAAGTGCGGCGGTTGAGCAGGACGGAAAAGAGCGCTCCAGATCTAGATCACGAGCAGCTCAAGCGAGCAGATCAATGATGTCAGCTGAAGCAACTGAAGCAGCTACAACAACTGAAGCTACTAAAGTTTCTACACCAGAAAATATCGGGGCAACATCAGGTAAGGGGAAATTTGACTTTCATGTTGATAATGATGCCAAAAGTGATGATTCTAAATTGATACAAGAAAAACAGATTGAGAAGTTGAGTAACCGAGATCTTTCAAATCTCATTGTCACTCATATTAATCATCTAAATTCTCTTGTCACAAACAAAGTGACACAGAGTGGTCTAGAAAATCTGCTACATGAGCTAAAACAGGATATCTCAGAGAAAATAGCTGACTTAAAGAGTGAAAATGAAATTCTACAAAAGAATCAGCTAAACCTAGGTGTCACGTGTAACATGCAACAAAGGAAAATTGATAACTTGGAATCAAGAATTTCTTCTCTGGAGGCAGACAGGAAAAAGAAAAATCTGGTTGTAGAAGGATTAAAGGATGATGAAGGATTAAACCTGAGGGCACAAGTGGATGAACTCTTACAGGCCATTGGGGTTAGCTTCACTTCAGCCAACACTGAGGCTGTATATAGGATGGGAATCAAAAGAGAGCATCAGAAGAAACCAAGACCCGTAATGATAAAATTAAACTCGGTGCGACAAAAGCAGCAAGTTTATTCGAAAATTTCCAATCTAAAGGGGAAAGTCCAATGGAAGAAGACCTCAATTGGGGATGATCTTTCACCTACTGAGCTAAATGAAAAAAGAAATCTTCTTTCCCTGGCCTCTTTTTGCAAGTCTAAGGGAAAAGATGCAAAAGTTTCTGGAAATACGATCATAGTGGACCATCACAAATATGGATACAACCAGTTGAGTGCCATGCCGGAGGAAATAAACATTCAGCAAATCAAAACTGTATCAACAAAAGAGGGTACTCTTTTTGATGGGGATTTCAGCTATCTTTCACCAGACTCAATGAGTGAGATTGAGTATGAAGGAGATAAATATATCTCAGCAACAAGTTTGTACTTGTCAAAACAAGCAAAATTCAATGGTGATGAGGTAGCAGCCCTAGAAATCAAAATGGCTAACTCATCGACAGAGGCACGAGAAATTGCATCACAATTAGCGAAAAATCCAAAGTGGGACAGTAAACAAAAAGTCAAAGTAATGACACAGGTCAATCAGCTCAAATTTGATCAGCATAAAGATCTAATGTCAAAGCTAAAAGATACAGAAGGGGCTATCTATTACTGCAGTTTTGAGAAGTTTTGGGCTTGTGGAATGGTCATTTCCCAAAGGAAATATGTCTCGCCAACATCAATTACGGGCAGGAATGAGTTAGGATCAATCCTTCAAAAGATCCGAGACTCTTAAATGAGATAAAGTCCAATAGTTTCTTGCTATTTATAGCTTTATTTCATGTAATTCAGACTGTAAATGTACCATTGACAGTTCTACAGGGATCCTACTCGAAAAGGGGGCGTGGCGCTATTTCAAATATGATTGGAATGTAAACAATAGCGCGCGTCCTTAGTTATGTCAAACGTATCCATGCAACCTTGGATGCCGTGACGTCATCAGGTCGCGCGTCGCCTTGGTCACTACGCAGCGTCACATATTTTGAACGTCAACACGATCCAAGTTTCATCGCCTTCTCGGACATTACTTAGTGAAAATATATCAATTATCCTCAATTTAATAGTGGAAATGTCTCGAAAATACGTTGTACTGACAGATGAGAGGATGGGGCGACAAGGAGAACTCGCTTTCTATTGTACCAACGGTAAATATCCAGGTTTGCCCGGACTAGACTTAAAAGTACACGTATTTCCCTACAAAGGAATCGAATACATAGCAAGCATAGCAGACAGCCTAATCGAGGAAGATCCAAACTCAATCTATTATATACATGCGGGAATACATGATATCATACGCAGAGGGCCGACTGGACAGTATCATTTCCAGCATGAAAATTACGACGATTTGCACGATTCTTTGCAAATTATCATTGAGGACAGTGTGGAATATCTAAGGCAACGTCACCCGGGTACAATAATAAATATGGCCACAATCACCGGAGTTGACATCCCCACGTCATGTACTTGGTATGGTCCTGGTGATGTGCAGAAGGTAATGAATGTAGCAATCTACACCATAAACGATTGTATCGTCTTAAAAAATCATAAATATGGTCAACTCACCCCGGATATAGCCTCGGTAGTACACTACTATGATGGGAATACCTTCGTGCACAAATATCAAGCCCACCTTAATGATGGCCTACCTGGAACCTTATCTACGATTAGAAAATGGGCAGCAATCCTAACAATGCACTTTGAGCTCTACTCTACGTAGGTGAGAAAAATATTGAAGCAGACAATTCAAGACAATTCCTCATTAACCCTTTCCCTGCCGGCCTTGAAACATGTCATTTGGGACTTAACCACCGGCCCTATGTCATGGGAATATGCAACTTTGCAAGTATGTGCTCCCTGAGATAGTGGCTAAGGAGTGAAATAATTTGTGTTGGAGACAGAATTTATACCTTTTTGACAAGGGGACGTAGTATTAATGTTGAATATTTTTGGATTGATTCAAAAATTCTTATTCTTTGTTTCATAGCAGGAGCTGTAATTTAGTGGTATTGATACTCTAGGGTATCAATTTTGCTGACCCATGGCAGCAGCGGTTTTTCAGGGGTATTTTAGATGCTGCCCAGAGGCAGCAGCGGCCCTTAAAGGGTTAAATCTAGTTTTATATCTTGTATCTTCATATGAATCAGTTATAGTTCTTGTTGGCATCTAACATCACATGAATTCATTTTTCCTCTAACTGATACGATCAGACGAGTAGCAGAACCAGGGTATATTAACCTTTGACGTAACAAGCAACGTTAACTGACTTTGAATTACACAGATGATTGTGCCGGGGAGTGGACATCCAGAGCTGCGAGCGGGCGGATCAAGTACTACTGTGCAAGGTTACGTGGTCAATGACAGGTGCTACAGGAACGAGTCTCCAGGCCGGTCCATCTCTCCAACATATGAAACGGGCACCAACACAGACCAACACCAGCCTACCTATGAGTGACCACATGTATCAAAATAAACTATTTGTAAAATTATAAAATCACTTGTATTAAACTGTGATGTAACACGCGTGTAAATATGAATAATAATAATTAATATATGTATATTTATAGCCATGAAAAATAATTCTGTAAATAATAATTAAATTCTGTAAAAAATAATTAATAGATCTACCAAAATTATTTGTAACTATTGTTGTAATTTCTCAAAATGAACAATTAATTTAATAATAACATGGGATAATTTTGTACAAAGCCGATCCATATCTACTAATTATATCCTACTGATACACAGATAGGTAAATGCCGATTATCAGTGTATCAATCTTAAATGTTACATGTATAGATTTTAAGTATGTTGTAAGTGTATTGAGAAAACTGGTCAATGAAATATGGATTATTTATAGTAGAGTGTTATTAATGTATCGATCCAAACACATTACAAATGGTAGATTTCTTCACCGCAATAATGGATAGTACAGATGTTACAACCGTGTCTTCTTTAGCAACTGTTGAAGGGGAACATATTCTACATTTGAATGTTAGAAGTATACGTCCTAGAGAAACAATTGATGAATTTAAGCTCAGATTTACCGGTACTAATTTTAATTTTATTTCTGTTAGTGAAACATGGCTGACAGATACGGACTCCACTACCACCTACTCTTTAGGAGGATATACATTGTATAGAAATGATAGAATGTGGAAAGATAATGATGATAAGGATGATCCTAAAGTTGGTGGAGGAGTAGGTATATATGTGAACGATAAATACACTTGTTCTACTGAGGAATTCAGTTACTTGAATATGTCCAAAAGTTTTCTTGAAGCTCAATGTGTTTGTATAACAGATAAATCAGATGTAAAAAGTAGTATTTGTACGATATACAGGCCACCTCAAGGTGATATTGAATCATTTTTTGAAGCTCTAGAACCGGTTGTTAGTGTATTATCATCCAAGCAAAAGAACAGGTTATACATACTAGGAGACTTTAACATAGATCTTTTGGATCCAAAGAAAAAAGAAGAGCATACAAGATTAATAAATCTTTTTATGCAATATGGTCTCCTAAGTTGGATTAAAAAACCAACAAGGGTAAAAGAAAAAAGTTCTTGCTTGGATTTGCTTTTCACTAATAATTCGGATTTAGTAAATGCGGATGTAATTCCATTTGATATGAGTGATCACTATATTATTTACGGGACTTTAGTTAAAGAAATAGTTGATAATTCAAGAGTTAAGTTCACAGGCAGTTCTATGAAAAACTTTAATGCTGAAACACTAATTAACACTTTTGTTAACATGGATTGGAAAGATTTCTATGAGAGTAATGATCCAAATCTTTTATGGGAATTCTATGTAGATACATTAAGATTACTGTTGGATGACATGTGTCCTTTTAAGGAGTTCAATGTAAGAACGCCTAAAGAAGATTGGGTCTCACAGCATTTGTTGGAAGAAATTGTGGAAAAAGATAGATTACTTTCTAGATCATATAAAACTAAAAACATTATAGACAAAGAGATTGCAGCTAATGCAAGAAGGAAATTGAATGTTGATTGCCACACTGCTAGAGAAAAACATATAAATAAGATAACCGATGATTTTATCAGTAATCCAGTTCATTTTTGGAAGGAAATTGCAAAATTGCTACCATCAAAAAAAGGGAAAAATAACACTATACAATTAACAAATGAAAACGGGGAAAATATTCCTATTGATTCTGCAGCAGGTTATATCAACACATATTTTTCTAATATTGGCTATAATTTAGCAAAAAATCTTGATACACCATGGTCTTTTGATGGAGATATAAATGTTGATACTCATATATCAGATATTGTGGTGTCTGAAGAAATGATATCAGGGTTCATTAATGATATAGTGACTACAAAATCATCAGCTGTGGATGGTATTAATGCAAAAATTTTAAAACTCATTTTTATGGAGTCAAAAGGTCAACTGGTACACATTTTCAATAGCTCTATGAGTACAGGAATTGTGCCAGATGCTTGGAAGTGTGCAACTATCATACCTATCCCTAAGGGAGGTGACTCTAGGCAGGCTAGTAATTTAAGACCGATAAGTTTACTTGCACTACCAGGCAAATTAATTGAGAAAGTAGTACATGAACAATTGATGGGTTTCTTGGAGAATAATAATTTACTAACAGATTTTCAAAATGGATATAGAAAAGGCAGGTCTACTATTACTTCAGTGGGAAATTTAACGGATGATATTTTAATTGGTAGAAATGTGGGAATGAACACTTTAGCTACTTTTTTTGATCTTAAAAAAGCTTTTGACACTGTAAATCACGAAATTCTTTTATCAAAATTAGAGTTATTGGGTATTAAAGGTAATCTCTTGTGTTGGATAAAAAACTATTTATCTGGTAGAATGCAAAAAACAAGTGTAAATGGAGTTGTCTCAGATACAGAAAAAATACAATGTGGTGTCCCCCAAGGATCAATCTTGGGACCATTACTGTTTTTGGTATATATCAATGATGTTTATAAGGTGTGTAAAAATGTCAACATCAGCATTTTTGCTGATGACACTGTGTTATACTACTCATATCCGGATGACCATACTTCTGTAAAACATATGCAAAGTGATATTCATAATTTTGTAAATTGGTGTGCAAAGAATAAGTTAACTGTTAACATCGATAAAACAAAATTCATGGGTTTTGGCATTAAGAAATGCTTTCATAATATTAATCTATTAATTGATGATAAATTGTTGAAAAGAGTCTATAGCTACAAATATTTAGGTATAATCTTGGACCCAAAACTTAGCTATGAGGTATTTCTAAAAAACCAAATGCGTACAATTGCATACAGGACTTATCAACTAAACAAAATTGCACGCTTCCTTAGTTAAGAGAGCTTAATTAAAATTTACAAGGCTTATATTCTACCAATATTTGATTATGGAGACATATTATTCATGAAGTCATCTGTTGGTTTATTGAATAAGTTACAAAGAGTGCAGAATAGAGCATTAAAAATCTGTCTGAAAGTAAGAATACGTACTTCTACATCTTGGATCCACATGAAAACTGATGTTAATTTTCTTGAAGATAGAAGATTAAGTCATGCTTATATTGAAGGTTACAAACGATCAAAGATGAAACGACATTTAAAACAAATGAATGTTAATTTAAGGTCAGCAGATGCCCCTTTATTGAAAAACAAATTGCCTCATACAGAGGCCTACAAGAGGAGTATTGAGTATAATATTTCTGGACTTTGGAATAGTCTGGATCCATCTTTAAGGAATATTCCAAATATCTCTTCTTTTTAACTCAAATTAAAATTTGAGTTGAAAAATCTGATACCTCAAGTTTGATGTAATGTATGGTATAGTCTTTTGGTAATATATCAAATCAAGTATTTTGGGACGTATTCCATAATTGTTGTATTTATGATTATTCATGCTTTGTGGTGAAATGTCTATAATATCAAAAAATACTTACAGGTTATGGCTTTTGATACTGAAATATACTCTACTAGATGAAACTTACAAAAAATTACATTTTCTTCTCAATTGTATATGTCCATGTATAAGTCCTGTTTAGAATAAGCTCAGTACATATACTGTCTATAGTTTTCGATCCAGATTAGGTATAAGGGATGTTGGTAGTGTCTCCATCCTGAGGACTTATTTTGTATTCTGAAATTTATAATACGGTAGTATGTGCACATAATGTAAAATATGTATATACTATGTATATATAACTCGTTAATTGACGAGAGCATGTAATTATATTATATATTTTAATATATCATTAAAATATTGCGCAGATACGTCTTGCAAAACACTATAATATAAACAATTGTTATAAAGGTGGCCGACGAAAACAGACTCTAGGGTCTTGAAGCAGCCTTTTTGCTCATCAATCATAAATTGTAAAGTTATTACTTGTAGAGGGTTAAATAATTTGTGGAAATATGAATTAAATTACTGTGGAATGTATACTTAATGCAAACATAACAATGAATTGTATAATCTGTTGATTTTGAGCAAATAAATTTTTAAAATTGAATTGAATTGAATTAATGATATATGTATGCAGCTGTCAGATTCTGCTGGATATGCTTATCTTAAGATTATGTGGCTGGCAGAGTATGGGGAATATGATAATATGATAAGGCAGGATACATCTGTCACGGCACTTCTGTGAGCTCATCCCTACTTGTGGATACCATCTAGACTTGTACAGAATATTACTGTTGAGGTTTTCTGCCCATGTTTAATAATACTGGCAGGGTAAGGACGGCAACTTGATGTCTGCCACCACACCAAACAGAACCGTAGACGTACTGCAAATGGCTGCCATTAGGTATCCCAGTAGCCGGCCACTGGCCGTGTACTCGCGTGTAAACTTACCAAGACACCTACTTTCAGAAATGGTCTACTCACCAAACTACTTGGTGTATCGCCTATCTTAAATATTCCAGTGAAATCTGTAATGTATCTGCATTGCCGTGATGTATCAGATTAGCTATGATGCAGTGAAGTTAGCTAACATTTGGGAAATGGGACCTTCTCTCAGTGATAAGCCATGCAGCACTGGTGGACACAACGTCTATATACCTGTTTTGCTCCCACACCATTAGAGATACAATCTAGGAAGATGTACCACTGTAAGCAGGACATTCTGGCCCATATATTGAGATAAAGGATATGGGGGTAGACATATAAAAAGTATTTTTTGAATAAAAAATATGCTTTTTGGGGGAATTTTTGTCACCTTTCAGATATGTTGTACACACATATTTGGGGTCATTTGAAAGGTATTTTTTCGCTCTATGATGCATTAACTAGTTAAAATATATTGTGTAAGGGTGAAAGCCTCATGCATCATCTAACCTTGAAAAACACTGTGTTTATACTGCTCTCGCTCCCACACCTTTATAGGTTCTGCCTCAGAAATGATACCACCATACACAGGACACTCTGGATTTTTGGGTATTTTTTGGCATTTTGTTCTCCTTCTATCAGATTCATCAGCTAGCTAGTTGGCATGATTAACAGAGTAAGAGGAAGAGCACCATGAACAAGCCAACTCTATGTACCAGAGACCAACTAGGAAGGCACATTGCTTCTCGTACTGGCTATACATAGATTACATAACATGCTCTATCAATACATATATTATCTTCACCCTCAGGACACTTTTTACTTGAGATTCCATACAAAAGGAAACTGATAAGATACTTTCACATGCTTATTGTAAGCCAATTTGTGCCCAGCATAGAAAACCACAATATCAGGATTAGCCACCACTATGTAATAGGTCAAATAGTTATATAATTTTGTTGTTATGTTCTAGGAATAGTATAAATATGTTCATATTAAAAGTTGAAATCCGTGGTCAAGAAGAAATTTCATCCTAAGGTTGTGTCTCACGACCTTGGGCAGAGCTGGCACCCGGTCAGAGACAAAAACATTGGCCCAAGGTCGTGAGACACAGCCCTAAGGTGCTACAAAGTACCCCAATATCAGCAATATTTCAGCAATTTCATCAGATCACTCGATATTATGTAATACTTTTAATGGGTAAAGATTGCTTGGAACTCATGTATACCATATTGACCTATGCCCCTAAAAGAAATAAACTTGATATATGAAACAGCAGTAGTGTGCTGTCAATTTGGAATCTGATAATTTTCCCTGTTCAGGGAAAATTACTGCTTTCCTCATTTGTGAATTAGAATTTTGAAGTGAACCTTGATTATCAAGAACAGAAAAAAAGATAAGCATGAGCTCCATTATCTATAGAAGGAATTCCCTGAGAACCAAAGGTGTATTTGACATATTTGTGAATTCAGACACTATCAAACTTGCGGTATTTTGCACATCTCTGTGCAAATACTACAACTTTAATGTAATATATCACAATTTTGAGGGCCTGTAAAAATATAGCTTGATGTCTGAACTCATTGACTTCTCATTGGGATAAGGAGATATATGCTGTGATCAGGATCCAATCAGTTTTACGCAGAAATAGCACTGACTCTTCGAACGTGTCCATGACGCTTACCAGGTGGAGCATGAGTATATCTCAGAGTCAGAATATTGCATACTGCTGCTACATACAATATACATCAGTACAATCTGCTCCTTTTATTCAAATAATATGGAATGCTTATCAAATGCATGCATAATGAGCTAGAGGAGAGGACCTTATTATGACACATTCAAATGGCTCCCAAATCTAAACCGCTTGACCAATTTGGTGTCCGGGCCAGGGGCCCTCCTGACAATCGGCCCTGGGACAACAGGCCCTCAGCATTTTAGCCACATGCATACTGCTGCTACATACAATATACATCAGTACAATCTGCTCCTTTTGTTCAAATAGTATAGAATGCTTATCAAATGCATGCATAATGAGCTAGAGGAGAGGACCTTATTATGACACATTCAAATGGCTCCCAAATCTAAACCGCTTGACCAATTTGGTGTCCAGGCCAGGGGCCCTCCTGACAATCGGCCCTGGGACAACAGGCCCTCAGCATTTTAGCCACATGACAATCGCCCCCCTGACAATATACCCTATGGCAATCGGCCCCCATGACTCTAGGCCCTCCGGACAATAGGCCATGTCCCTAACGTCCGATCCCTGGCCATACTAACGTCCGATCCCTGGCCATACTAACGTCCGATCCCTGACCATACTAACGTCAGATCCCTGACCATACTAACGTCCGATCACAGGCTATACTCGGACGTTAGTATGAACTGTGTTCGGGCATTAGTATGGCCAGGGATCGGAGGTTAATGTGGACCATACTTGGACATTAGTAGGGACCATACTCGGACGTTAGTAGGGACCATACTTGGACGTTAGTATCACCTATGCTCGGGCATTAGGGAAATCCGGGAGGCCTAAAGTCAGGGTGCCATTCATCATGGGGCCAATCTTAAGCAGGGCCATTAGACATATGGCCGATATTCCTGAGGGCCAATTGTCATGGGGCCCTTTGTCTGCAGGGCCCCTGATCTGTGTACCGACCAATTTGTCTAATATAAAAACAGTTTTTCCTCTCTTAGCAAGGTCTATCGATCTAATTAATTTCTACATGTGCAACAATGGTATCTTCAAACCTCCTGGGATGCCTACTGCCATCTACCATGAAAGAAGCCTGGCTTATGTAGTCTGATGCTGCTACAGGTATAAGAGCTGACTGACAGTACCTGGTAGCGGCTGACAAAGTAATAGCAACCAGGGGCTTGATATGAACTAGTCTAGTTGTGTAAGCAAGGTGGAAATATTTTTATGAAAGACATAACGTTATTTTTGTCGAAAATATTTTAGATATCTTTATTGATGTGTCAATAAAACCCATCCTCAGAAAGAAAGTTCAGTGCAAACTCTTTTTAAAGTGGAAAATATCCCATCCACAGAACTTAATTATAATACTGATGAGAACTATGGAGAAACATGCATTTAGCGGAAGACAGACATGTTAAAGAGGTCCGGACATTGGCCAGACGCCCAGTCAGTAATGTCGGCAATAATGACAGGTTGTCGGTGATCCTGATGAGCTAGACTATGTCTGTCCAGAAATAGGGAAAACGAGATTGAGCTGTGCCAAATACAAGGAAAATAATACACCCATACTAAGGCCTCTCCAAATGATATAGCCTACTTGTTTCTCATCACTAAGCCATGAGAAATGTGACGAGGGCTCTTTTTTTAAATTTTTTTTTTTTGCTGAGGTTTAAATCATATGGAGTATTGCAGGCTCTATCACTCAATAAAAATTAGAAATAAGAGATTGTCTGAATTGATGTAGGAGCCTCTGAGAGGTTGTAGAATGATAGGCAGGATGAAGTGCAAATTGATATTTCAGGTTTCTCTGAAGAAATGAACCAACCAAAATAATCATTGAAGCTTAATCTTTTTAACTCTTAACCCCTTCCACGCGGTGAACCAATATATTGCACAAATTTGCATTGAGTTACAGGAAATCCAGTGGTGAAGGGGTTAAAGGACAGATGTCGCTGAAAGATGACATTGGTCTTCATGATGCATTAATGTAACCCCCGTGAGTAACTTCAAGAGTTTCTCAACCCGTAGGGTCCGCATGTCTTTTGAATGCAGCCCCAGCGAGTTACTTGCCAGCGCTACATTCATGCATCATGATGACAAAGGGCATGATGCACTGAAGCATCATGCCGGCCTTAAAGGATTAAGTATTACCATTTGAGGTGCCACTTTCAGGAAAGTGTGACAGGTCCGGAGAAAGACATCCTTCCTATAGGGTCAGGTTGTCATGCTGTCGGAAATGATCAGCCAGATGTTTGGTTGTCTGGATGTGCTTGGAGATTCAAGGAATGTGGTTGCTATAGAGACTCCTTCTCCTTTTTCCATTAGCCTTTTTTGCATCTACCAGATGATATAGAGCTTTACCAGCAGATAGCTTGTCAAATCGACTAATGGAAAATGGATGGGCCTTAGGGGAAGGTCATTAGTTATCGACAGGGAGGGGGTTAGTGAGTTTAGGGGGACTTTGAGCCCTCTAGATGGGGGGGACAAGAAATGTCACCCCTTTTCGACGAAAAAGCCAGCAGGTTACTATACTTCAAAGAGGGGGGCAGGAGAAATTCTAGCCGGTCTGGGGGGGCATTCATCCCATAATACAGAACCACCCCCTCCATGTTGTTAAATAATGACCACTCCTTGACAGGAGTTGTACATAGTCTGAGACATAGCAGCAACTGTAGTCTGGCCCATATGGGGTATGACTGCAGTGGTGGTCTGGTTACGGCCAGCCTTACAGTGCCAGTGTATTACATACTACCTGGAAACCCTCCCAACAGATCTCACGAATCGCACAAATTAGGATCTTGTGTATTACCCAGGAATAGCACAAGCTGTGCACACTGGAGATTCTCAAGAAAAGTAAACATTCTTAGTACGATGTTCAATAGTGATGTGTATTTCCCGAGGTTTACTTGTGCAAATAATGTTCGTAGTAACATATTCAATAGCAACATGAATGACATGAGTTCCACTTGAAATCTTGTTCACAGGGAGCTGATTACTTGATGATTCAAATTTTACCTGAAAACAGGGGTGGTCTCAACAAAGCTTCAAAATTGACCAGCCTAATGAGTACCATGCTACCCTCAGATGAGCTCTCCAAACGTATTTTAGTTTTTCACTTTCACTACATCACAGAACAAAATACAGACTTCTTTTAAAAAAGAATTAATTCTTGAACTGACTAACAGAGGTTCCCTTACTTTGTTTTACAATGCACAATATACGTAGCATTTCTCACAGTTGGGATATTATCATGAACTTTGAATATAAATTCCCTATCAAGTCACATCTATTAGTAATCAATGTTGATTTAAAGATAACATTTTACTAGCATATAGACAATTTAGTTTGGGACACAGTGGTCAACTGCAAACAATCATTGATTGATTTGATAATTATCTGACGATAAAGCTAGGGTAGGACATTATACCTCTTATAGGATGATACCTTTTGATACTATATGTAAACCTAGAAGAGGGCATTTGGTTATGTCCCAACATTTCCTGTGTATTACACTACTAAAGGATACATTTTTGTGGTCATACTTCTCCAGTAAGTGGTCTTGATTGTCATGCTGCTGTTGTATATTTCCCCATCATCAATTTCCTACATTAGGAGCGACATTTATTCACCCGATCTATCCTTATCAAGTTTGGCAGCGTTGCCCAACCACTGCTTACTGTTACATATAATACCGCGGTCATTAAATGAATCATTTATCTTTACATTTATTGTTGCCAGTCTTCACCAGTATAGTTCTGGTTCACATCTGCATTCAGCAGGGGCCTGTCTGGAACTGTGGCAGTGCATCTGATGCCATCGTGATGATGTCAAAAATAAAAACAAAAGTGTTATCAGGTTACCCGTGTGAGGCCCCTATCCCTCAAAATTAGCCCGTTTGAGACATAGGGCCTATGTGAAGTCCCTAAGTCCCTAATATTTTTGGCAGGTCCCTATCCCTCAAAAGCCACTATCCCTCAAAAGTGTTCCTTTGGTTTGATATGTGCAATAGATTTATAGGATATATTGTATAATGTTCCCACTACCACCCCACCCTTAGAAATGTCCCTTCCCGGCTCAGGATGGGTGGAGACTTTTGATAATAGATTACTCCTCCAGAAATAGGAAAGGGAATGGTGGGAATGGGCATTTGGTGGGTTCGGGAGGGTGTGTACAAAATGTTGACCCTTCCCTAGGGAGCGGTCATTTTTTAACAACAGGGTGGTTGGTGGATTTGGGGGAGAACCAAAAACATGTGGACCTTTTGAAGGGGGGCAACGAAGTTGGACCCCTCTTGAGGGGGGACAGACTCAAAAATGTGCACAAAGAAAGCCTGCACCTAAACACAAAGGGCTCAGCCGCACACAATTTTAACCTGCCTGAGTGGGGGACCATAAAAATGTGGACCTCCTTCTTTCTATTTCTTTTGGCTGAACTTTGAATGATTGTGTTTTTGTTAGGCATGCTCTCTTACTGCAGAAGTAAAAATTAGTCCTTAAAATTGATTAAAAATGCTTTTGATAGATAGGGATCTTTTGTAGGATAGGGGCCTGACATGTCCCTATGTCTCAAATGGTCCCTATCTCTCAAATTTGTGTGAAATAGGGGCTGTTTGAATAAAGTCAAATATTTGTCGGACTGGAGATTTTTGATATTTAGGCACTTTAGGTGTGCCCTAAGTCTCAAAAGGCCCCTATCCCACAAATATTTGAGGGATAGGGGCTTTTTGAGACTTAGGGGCTTCACAACCCGGCCTTTTACATTTTTACTGTAAATTGAAGAATCGAATTATTTTAAACTGACTTACATACCAAAGATGTCTGAAAAGTATGTGATCTGAAATGCACCATTTATTATATTTGGCCTAATCTAGGCAATCCCTACCTCACGCTCTCCCTAATGTAAATATATGTCTTTGGGCAATCACATACATACTGTGCCTGGTATTGTGCCTGGTAAATGGCCTCCTGTCATTACTCAGTGCTTTCTGTGTGGACACAAGCAGCGGGACTTGGTGGTAGATGAGCATTAGTGTATTGTTTAGCCATTTACCTCTGACATCATAGAAGAAGAAAGTATGCAGTGGTGATACAATGTTCACATCAAGTGGACCCAGGGAATTCCCAGGAAACTAACTAGTCAATTTGTTGCTCGGCAGAATTGTACCTCTCTGGATTCTCCCAATTTGTTGAAGATAGCCAGGAAGCCAACTAGAGCACCATTATGGGAATACAGCTGGCTTACTGGACACCATTATGATTTATTATATTTTCATTTTGAAATTCCTCAAGGGAAACTTGCTAGCTGTGTGTGTTCCAGTAACGCTACAGATTGTGTACACAATGTGATTCTGGTAAGACACATTTTTGCCTTTCGGGAAATATGGTTTAGCTCATCTTCTTCTTATATAGCGTTGCCCTGCCCTAAGGGCAGCTGATAGACAGTTGAAAACAGACCTGTTTGTACTTAATGTATTTGCCTTTACGAGAACATTGAAGTAAACCAATACTTCTACTCATTTATCATATGCCTTAGTATTTTTAGTGTTGCGGAAAGTGTCATAATATTTGGGAAGATTTAAATAAGTTACACTTTTTGAAGTTGACCTATGAATAGAATCTCTCACTTCTCCAGCAGCTTGCAGACCATCCGTCTCACTGTTGTCACAATGCTGCTATAGACTAATCCTTTAGCCTCACAGTGCTTTAATGAATTGTGCTCTTTGTCATAGTAATGAATCACTGTACTTTCGACTAGTAACTCTTCAGAGCTGCATTGAACTATCTTGCTGATCCTGCAGGGCTGTACAGTAACAGGGTCAGCATTATGCATGAATGCAGCCATGGTGAGTTATGCGCCAAGCCTGCATTATGATGACAAAGGAGACATGTATATAGACTATTAAAGTAGCATGCTGCCCTGTAAGGGTTAGCTAAGGACTTACCATCAGTCTAACTATCATCTCAATGGTGCCTTCCCTAGTCCCAGCACTCACTTACTTGACTTAACACTTTGCTTATCAGTCATGGCATGATGCTCAGGTAGGGTGAATGTCCTGGCAGTGATCGGACAAGGGGAACAATAGAGGTAGGCATCTACAGCCTTATTGATGAAGTGGTGGCAATGTAGTACTCTATCAATCTACGTCTACAATGGAGAGGTTGATGAAGTTATGAGTAGCATTATTGTACATGACAGTGAAAGCAAGAGGCAGTGATGGAATAGAGAGAGCTTGGCTATTGCTTTCCCCCACTTTCTAGAGGCTTGTTCATATTCAATGGAAAAAGACAAGCTTTCAAGAATATCTAGACTATCGAATCACATCTTACATCTAATAGCCTCAGATGGTTGACAATATCCACACTAGAGAGTGATAATCATTTTAGATGTTGGGGAGTGTAGTATGATACTGTTAGTGTTATTTGGGTAATCAATGAGGGCAATGAAGTTAACTTTTACCATACAAATAAGGGAAATAATAAACATCACTAAAAGGAGTCAGTAGAGTATTTAGTTCACATAGATCTAGATGAAATGCTGAGGGATTTAGCATCAGGTGACTCCATCTCTGCAATGTTCTAAGGGTGGGTTCAGATTGCCATGGCTATTAGTTATAAGTGTGACCTAGGGTGTTTTAATATCACCATTTTAGACAGTAGGTTTTATTTTTCAAAGCAGTAGGATATTATCTGATTATACTGATCTATCCTATTAGCAATGGGGGGGGGGGAACAATGCAGTAGATATAGTGATGATAATGTGCTATAGAAAAAACTGTATACTTGCATATTGTGTGTGATATTTTACCAATTTCAGTAATTGTAAATTTTATCTTTCTATTTTTCAGGCTTTTCGCTACAGGTAGGTCCCGAGCCATTTATATAGTTTATCTAGATTTAAATAGACAACATCCGCTCTGCTGAAGAATAAGTGTTTTTTTTAATTTTGTACTTATATTATTTTCATAAATGATTTTCATAAATACAGCAAATTATCAAATATCATAGATGTGGTAGATGAGCATGAATCAGTCGGGATACATGTTTATCAATCAGATGCATGAATTCATATGATAGGAAGTATAGGCCTCTCATGGGTAGGGTGTTTTTGCAGGGTGTTTTTGCTGCATCTACTCGTGGATCATCAGGATGATTCATCCTGTAAGTAGGAATATCATCAAATGTGGGACATATTTGTTACAAGGTATTTCCTGAAGTAAATCAAACAGGCTAAGATGAACAGGAGCTCGTTCTTCCTGGCCAGAAATTTGCTAAAATCTAGAAAAGATTATATATCCCAAAACAGAAAAATTCCCCATTATTTGTGAGAAATGCTAGGGACAGCCCTGTTTTGAATCTTGGGTTTGGTTGCCTTAAAACACACTTTTGTTGTCTAATGAAGTGTATATTAAAGCATTTTATTACAATTGGATATGGCGTTCAATATTTTGATTGCCTATTATGACTGATTCTAAAGATCAGGCCTTAATTCATGTCCACACATAAATGGTAAGCAACATCAGATTATCAATACTCAAAATTAACTTTCAATTTCATTAGCCGTTACTTTAAAAGGAACTTGTAGTTTGTCTGGTGGCAAAATATCTACCAGTCTGTAAATTGTCTTTCTGTACGACATCTCTATTAATAATGGCCATTGTCACTAGGATTTGCATTAATCAGACTTCATATCCGTATAGAAAGGATGTAACATAATTAGAGCTTCTCAGATATCCCAGCTGGAGCCATGGAAGTGAGTCTAGGCAGGCTTCCCTGACCGCTGGTCTGTCTGATCATTTTAAAGCCTCTAGTAGGACTAATTTAGAGACAGCTCTACAGAAATCATCAAGTTATGGCTGGTCCATGAGAAGATGGAATTCACCTGACACAGAGATGGGAGCAGGTGTATGGAGGGAAGAACCAGGAGAAGAGAAAGAGGACATCTGGTTCATTGAATATTGTGGTTTTATGAATGCAGCGCAGGTCCCAGAAAGCTGGTCCCTGTGAAGAGGAGACCTTTAAAGTGGACGCTACAATTCCCTCCTAAGGGGATGGCACAATGAGGTTGTGTGCATAGAACAGATATAGATCAAGACAGGGTGTGACAAATAGAAAGGAAACATGGAGGGGTCCTCCTAGTGGAGGGGATGAGCCAGAGGTCTAGTCTAGATGGGATATAAAGGCCACAGATTGCAGGGTTACTTATTTAGTTGTTATAGTCTAAGCATGGAGTCCTCCAAAATTGTATTTACTTTCATTTGATGGTGTTAGTTGCTCTTCTTGCAGGCTACCAGAAAGAATTCTGGTTGTCCTCACAAAAAGGGGACCATAGTGTATTTCCTCTGCTCTGCTAATGATCTCAATGCAGCCCCCCTCTATAGGAGACCCTTTAGTCCCATACCAAGGTGTCCTACCTGGAGGATGGAATAATAATTGGCCCCGGAGCAATAGGTCATGGCATGGACTATAGTGAATTTACCCTCCTTGCATGGAAAGGTGGGCCTTGTAGGCGACATTCATCTGTAACACTACAAGATCTATGTATGGATCTTATTTCTTGGAACTGGTGAAAAGGGCGATCCTGACTATGGGCTGCATCAAAATAGTTTTAGCACCAGTTAAAATGTAGTTTTTGCCACGGGCAAATGAGATAATTCCTAGGTTGGATGTAAGCGGTGTAATTCCAGTCTTTTCTTTGAGCTAATACGTAGTACGTCCTGGGCCTATTAGCAAGGATTATATATGCTTCTTGCTATTAGGAGAAGAATTTACAGAAAACGTGCTAGAATTTCGGTTAAAGGCCTAAAATGATACATAATTATATTGATACTCTTTTCCATATAGGCCCATCCCCATCCTCCCTTAAAACGAGATTTAACTTAAAGAAAAAAAAACAGCAGTTAGATTCCTAGAACTTGTTGCCCATACACTTACAGCAGGGGTGAAGCAAGATCAAATACATTGGGCTTTATATATGGTGGGTGGGGCTTAAAAAAAGTGGAGACGATGGTTTCTAATATTACTTTAGACTATAAAGTCTCCCAGCAGTCCAGCTACTTTTAAAATATGACATGAACAATTAGTGCGCGGTGAGTGGAAAATAACATTATCATTATCATTTGGTGAGCAGCATAAAAGAAGAAACATTAACCAAACTTTGTAATTATAACTAGGGATTCCCCATCCACAGCACCTTGTGACTTTGTTTTTTTACTGGCTATGTATATAGACAGCTGATTGAGATGGCACTCTGAATGCACCACAGGAATAGAGCAGGCCAAGATGGCACCTGATGCTAAGTCCTTTAGCCATCCCCAAAGACAAGTTTGTATGCCCTCTAGTGGGGGGTCTAGTCACAATCCAATCAGCTCTTTTTAGATGCTGGACAGTAGAAACGGGACCAAAAGCCATACATGTGGTGATGCCGGATAAAGAACTGTATACATACATTGTGTGGACATGTAAAGGTATATTATGACATGTGTACACAAAATATATATATAACAAGATTTCAAATTCGTTCCTATTCATTTACATGCAGAAAGACAATATGTACTCATGCAGGAAACTGTTAATGCATGATCTACACCTATCCTCTAATTGTAGTTATGTACCATTTAGTGGAATACAATTGAGTATCATTTTGTCCGTTTTCATGTTTGAAGCTACCAGATTAGATACTTCGGTTTTGTTACAAGAAATAGCTTATGTATTTCTGGTATATAATGCTCAGAGCGGTAACTTACAGTTACATTATAAATTTTAAAGTTTTATTCTCTGCTTTTCATTTAATACAATCTGAAATAATCTTTCTTTTCCAAACATGGGTCATAGTACCACTGTCTGTCAACTCCTCTCTTACATCACCTAGGCCTACATGTTGATCAATCATGAGGAGTCCTAGCAAAGCAGCAGTGTTAGGGATAATGGCATACATATATGTATCACTGTTTAGCCAAACTGTGCTCCATGATAGTAACAGGCACCTGGATGGTCAATGTTGTTATAGCCGGTAAGACAGTCAAGGATATAGGTCAAAGACATCTTGACACCCACCCTCACAATCATTAATATTGACTTTAATAGACACAGAAATGGATCCCAATGCAGTGGCATCATTTGTGAATGTTAGTTTTGGAGATGGCATCAGAAAAAGTATGCCAGCCATTTCAGTAATATGAGGAACTTGGATTATTGTCCATTAGTTCTGTTGAAGCCCTTTAGATTAAGGAATTACTACCATTGGTGCCTCCTCACATAGTCTAGTGAATTAAGGGAAATATACTTTATTTCTGGATAAAAGTACCAAAGTTGGTTTATAGGTAGATAAATATGTGTTATTGAATATTTTTCCTTGCTCCAAGAAAAAAGTGTCTTGCAACACCATTTTTGGGTCATTTTCCTAAAAAATGTGAAAAATGACAAAAATAATTTTATATGTTAATCTTTTGCAGGATCCTAGTGTTGAGACCTAATAATATTGCTACAATAGACATTAATTGTCATATATATGAAACAATTATCCCCCAAAAATGCAATATGGGCTCATAATTAAAGCTGAAAGGCAAAACTAATTGTAACTTTATGCTTTCATTTTAATCGCTTTCACAGGCAGTCAATTGTACTTTTTTTAACCTCTCATTTATTATAAGGGTAATTCTAAGTATTTCCATGTATGTTATACTTTGTTATGGTAAAATTTGGTAGAAGTAGGATCATTTTGATGTGATTCTAGACAGATTGGGTATTGCAGCAGAACACCGCGAAGCACCCTGGCCACCGCAAATGAAGCATAGGGTTTTGGGGGCATGCCCCCTCAAGAAATGTTTTAAAATAATTATAATCTTGAAATGGTGGTTTCATATGAATTTGGTACACAATTAATCACAAGTCTGATCTATATCTACCTTTATCATTTTATTTGCGATTTGTTTTTGAAGGAGAGATTCTTTGGAAAAGTTACTTTTGTCACCTGAAGGTAAATCTCTCCTACCTACAAAATATTTTAAACACATTGAGAGGGGGGGGGGTGACATTGAGAGGAAAGGAGGGGTGGGGTTGGAGAGTTTAACTGAACATATGGACCTTTTCTAGAAACCATAAGGTCACACATATATAGTTGCAAGCGGGGTACAGTCAGCTTGGCACCCTCGGGAAAATGTTGAAATCTAGAGGCCAAATTGTGGATTCTCAGAGCTGTACAGATTCATTTGCAGCCACCAGTCAGGGTCATTCTAGTTGGTTTTTTTTTTGTTTCAAAAAGGAAGAGATTGATTCCCTACTCTTGTCTTGCATCCCATTTCCTGACTGTCCTTTTTTTTCTAATGAATCCCTTTTCCCTTCAACTGCTTCCATCTTCCCAGGCTTGAGTAGGAAACACATGGGTCATAGAGGGAGGGGAAGCCACCACAGGGTTAGGCCAGGGCATGGAAGGGGACCTGGAGGGGAGCAAAGTGCACATGGGATGGAAGATGAGGGTCAGGGAAATTGAAAGGTGTATATGGTATACCTTGTCTGGCATATCCTCATCCCTTTGGTGGTGTCATTATGGGCCATAAAAATTGGGGAGAGGAGGGGGGATTTCATTAGCACTGCAATTAAATAAACTGGAGGAAGGGGTTCATGAGGTGAGAAGTTTGGTTTATTTGAGGTCTGAATTCAACCATTGACCACAGGTATAGGATTCCCACAGAGAACTCATTAGCCAGGCCCTTTGTCAGCCTCACCAGGTTTCCCAAGACAAGGTATAGGGAAGGGACAACATCCCCGCTCCATCCTCAACACATCCCTCAGCCAGCAACATGTCCCCCAGACCTGAAAAGAGGAGTGGGGATGAGTGGGGCCCAGGGGGAGGAGTGGAAGCTCAGGATGTCCATTTTGTAATCAAATAATCTTTTACACAAATCCAATCACCAGTAGTCCTGTCCAATCAGAGTAACTTATATACATACAATAAGTAGCATTAATTGTAGCAACCCCGTGAGGAGTCATAAAAGCCCTGGGACTCGTGGGGGTCCAGGCAGAGGGATGGAAGCTGGTAGCATGGGGCCCAGTAGGAGGGGTGGGAACCTGAGGGGTGGGGGTCCAGAAGGACCTCATGTCCCAGGGCTTTGCTTTGGAGCAGGGCCAGAAGGGTGGACAAGGCCCCACCCCAGGGAGAATTTAAAATTAAAGTGGCTGTCGTGATCTATATAAAATATAGTAAATATTTCCACACTTTTTGTCAGAATTGCTTCTCAAATATGAGTTGAAATGTATGACTAAAAATGCTATAAATGTATTATATCCCAAATAAATGTAGAACCCTTGCAGCAAAGATTATTTGGAGAAGAATATTCTACTTTTAAAAGTACCCTAGTGTATTTTATAGCCTATTTGTCACTCTTTTGCTATCCCTGTGCTCCCTGGTGGTCAAATCAAGAACTAACCCCCATCCCCAGTGACTTTTCCACCACCTGCTCACACATATGCATTGCCCCCCCCCCCCCCTCCAGGTAAGATTTCCCATCTTCTTCCCTGAAATACTGTTTGTTGATTAATTGCCTGTTTTCCCTTTTTTCCCTCCATCCCCTTTCCCCCCCCCCCCATCATCTTTCTTCTCCTCTCTATTTTTTGGTGGGGGGGGGGGGGCAAGGCCTGTTGCCCCACCTCTCCCCTGGATCCGCCAAGGGGGGACACCAATTACCTTGCAGTGTCAGGTACAGGTGCCTCGGGCAGTGACTGCTGCTGTTTCCTTACCAGTTCAATATGCACATTTATCCGACATTTCTTGTCACCCTATAAACATATAGGGGTTCCATGATATTGTTCTGGTATATATTATATTTCATTCTGGTATAGGGCTTTGTTCAAATCAAATAAACAACTAACTAATGCTGAGAAATATGGGTTCATGTGATCTGACAGTCATCTTTATGGTGGGCAGCCATCTTGAATTTTTAATGCATTGATTTAGGTTTGAATATTAACCTACATATATAGTTACCAGTTCAGCATCTTTTACAGATTCAGTCCTAAATATTTCTATAAAAGTTCCTAAAATTAAGATTTCCTCTTTATTTTAATGATTTTGGTGACCACATTTTAAAATGGCTGAAAAACGGGGACAGCATGGAAAGTTCTTTTGGAGCAAGGAAAAAAGTGAAAGTTCTTGGTTCAAACCATGTGTAAAAAAAAATTGGCACTTTTATCCAACAATAAAGTATAATGCCAATTCGTTCCCTTAATTCACTAGACTAACAGCTGTCAAATTTACATGACACAGTGTCTAAATTCTGTGACACATCAGACTCGAGGGAGTCACGCTTTAGAGCTTTAGAAGGGGTTCTTCTGCATAAGCCATTTTCTTTGTATTTTCCTCAATGTATTATACTCCACTTTGGCCAGAGGCTTTATTGAAATCCAATCCTAGAAATGTTCCAGGAATGAATTAAAGGAGAGCGCCAACAATGGGGATTTTCACATCCTTATCAATCATCATTTGAAGGCCATAAGTTGATTTATATCATGTAACATGAGTCATGTTAGATGAATTCATGCCTCATTATATAGATCTTATCTCTTGATAATAACTTGATTCTCTATCAACAGATCAACAGAGATGATGACAGTTGGCAGACGAAGGGCATCTTTAATTAAAATCTGAAAATGCTCTTCACAGTTCTTTATCAATGATTAATCTTTGTATTCAAGGAAGTTCCCCATGTATTGCACTTCTAAATGATTAAACAATATAAATTGCTCCAGTGGTGTAATAATAACGGACTGCATCTGATATCAATTAAAGGTGTAAAATGAATTCCACCCTGATCCAAAACCACACATATTACGCTAAACTATACTTGCATCCCAAACTACTATGGCTCCAAAATAGATGGGTTCCCATGTATTTGCAGATCACCCAGAATTACCTGGGGCCATTTTCTCCTTGGGGAGGGTAATACACTTAAAAACATAATTGAAACTGAAAGAAATATGTCTATGATTTCAGTCATAGGTGTGGAAGTCATGTTTTTTTACTAGAGTTCCCAAATTAGTTTTTGTCCTCCAACCCCTCCCCCAAAAATTGAATTACGGTTCTTTAAATAACAAATTTACATGAAAGGCTTCGACCAAAAATACATCATGAGAACATGTTGACAAAATGAACATCAACATCAGAAAGACTTGTCAAAATGATGTCAAAAGACTGTCGTAGACCTACAAATTGCAGGCTCAGGAGTAGTCCGACACTTCTACCAGGGGTAGAACGCGATGGCCTTTATGCTAACCAAGTCATTTTGGCAATCTGGCAGAGTTGCTAATACTTCCAACCACATGTTCCTCAATGTATTCTTACCTTTTTACCATCCACAAGACATTCCAAATACATAAAACATCTTTAATCATGACTTTATTTGATGTCAACTGCACTTCTCATGGGTACTCCTCCCTGCTGCTAAAATAGAAATATGTAACATATCTTTGGATAATAGGATTGACCATTTTGAGGGACTGACAGTGAGCACATTGATGAGAACAACGCCCAGTTTATTTCCCCTATAGGATCCCTATGTAGCTCCTGTCTGGCTAGCTCAGGAGAGGCCACCCAGACAGTGTCCACTGTGAATGGGTCTTTCATCACAGAGGTGTTGAATGGGTCTGTCACACTAGTTTCTTTGGCAGAATCCAAAGAGAGGAGATGACTTAAAGTGGCATAATCACCAAGCGTATCCTACTCACAATTCTAGTACTGTTCTAGTCTACTATGTGGTTAAGTGTCAGTGGTGAGAAAGCCCCTTTAAGCCAATGATTGTGAAAACTAACCTAAATATACATCCTTTTCTTTCATGATGAATTGCCCCGTGTTTATCAGGTTCTGAGTCTTTGGTCATAGATGGTAAAACCTAATGACAATGATATGGTTTTTCAGGTGATACTGAGAATTATCGTTTTTGCTTCACTGGCCAATTGCATGCCACCATCTTTGTAAGACAAAGGAGGGAGTAGTTAGGAAAAGACAAGACAAAGGGCAATCAAATGTAATCTCGTTCTGTTAAGTGGCAATTAACACTGCCACAATGGAAGTATTTAGGTTTTCCCTGTGTCACCTTTTCAGAATCAACAAATGATAACACGATACAAGCTCCAATTTTAAAGTAGTTTATTGAGACCAAATTCCGGGTGTCAGCCAATAGGTCACACAACCTCTCAGTATTCAAGTTGGTAATAAATACCACAGGTTTTAACAAGAACGCAGCTTGGTGAGTCAGTAGACTATAGGGTATGCTACTATGGGAAGGTGTGAACCCAAATATCCACAGTCATCTTTCTCACCTCCCAAAAGGCTCTACAAAGAGGGAGTGTTCACAAAATGGAATAGATGACGCTAATACATACCCTGGTGACTGTTGAGGACACTACTTTTTGTAGAGTCTATCTGGATGTGCAAAGATGGCTGTGGACATTTGGTTACATGTCTTGCAATATTAACCTATAAAATACTCACTCACCAAGGTGAGGTCTTGTTAAAACCTGTGATGCCGCCCATTCCATATCCTGAGAGTACGCTGGTCAGGATACATGATTCATCCCAACATTAGCACATACAGCAGTCTTGTCCCAGACGGTCTGTGCTTGGGGAATTTGTAATCCCAGGGGGGGGGGGGACCAAGCATACATACCAGTTGTTCAGGAACATGATCCTGGTGCCCGGTTGCCCACGTCCATGCACTGATAATCTAGAACTTAGTCAGTACTGGCTAACAAATCAGTCAATGTTACCCAACCTAGATTAGTCATTTTCCGGCTCCCTATATGACCAACCTAAAGTTACTAAAGCAATTAGAAGTAATAACATAAATAGAAAGGTGCACGAGTTTCAGTCTGTTGACTGGGTTTTTTCAAGAGTTGACCTCGGGCCATATTGGCCCGAGGGTCAACAAGTGAAATAACCCAGTCAACAAACTGAAAGGAGTATAATTTTGTGTTTATTTTTTATCTTTATTGATTCAAAATACCAAAATTATGGTAGGGGGAGCCTAAATAGGCTAAAATGGCTTCTTTCTACGCCGTTCAAATGTAAACAGCCGTTTTGATGACGTCACAGGGTAGTGTAATATGGCCATGGGTTATTTAACAGGGGGTGTGTAATATGGACCTCGTCGGTTAAGTCAATGGGACTGCTGTATTCCATAAAAAATTATATCTATGTGCACATTATTGCCCTGTGTTTGAGTGCAATGCCAGGTCAGACATACATACTAATGTGAAGCTTCCAGTCTAGTTTCACTGAGAAAACTATGAATGACTGTAAGGATGCAGGCATTATCAATTTTGTTTACTGTCTGTATCTGTGTATGTCAATCATATAATAGGTGAAGGTATATGATACCCAACAGCTATCTTTGACCTGACACTATCCATGTCATGGAAAATGCCACTGAGCTATGCGTTTAACCATGCAAAATATCAGGCTAAAACATGGCCCCACTCCCCCAGTGTAAATACAGATCCAAGGACATAGTTCATGGAGTAGTAATTGGCCTTAGATTACAGACATTGGCAGCAAGAGATGGTACAGTTTTTTTTACTTCCATGTAGCTGCCTGGGACAACAGGGTCCATGGATAGCACTTAGACAAGACGAGGGACAACATAAGCGAGCACAACACAAGCAAATAAACAAAGGCAACCACACAAAGAAGAAAGAAGGAAAAAGGAAAGAACAAAACCTACAAAGTCACAATAGAACAAAGGGAACTTGCACCTGAGGCCTAGGCAACAGATGAAGCAATAGAAAACAAATAATGCAATAAAATTAAACATAAATGACACTGAGTGTCAATACATGTGGTCGTAGCTCCTCGGAATTTCTACTATATATTTTCTCTCCTGTTTCTATTTATTTAGTTATATTTATTGAATGTGGGGATAAAATCCTTAAATATAAGAGGACAGAACCACCTTAGCTATGTAAACCTTAAGCAAAAAACTCATACTCCAACACAAATATACATATAAACATGAGTCAGAATGTATTTAACCCCTCACCCATCAGGTAGGGGAAAAATATACAGGAGTTGGCGGGTCATCACCACAGGAGGGCACTGTTGTCAGCACAGAACTGTACAAAGGGCTCATAGTCCTCCATAGCAGAACACTTAAGCGTGGCTAAAGCCAAGTCATTGAGGGATGGGAATGGCCAAGCTCTAGCTATTGAGGCTGGTGGCATTCTGGGGAGAGCCCTCTTGAGCCACTGTGGTAAAAGTTGCAACCCATAGGCATTGAAACTGCTGATACTGAGCAGAGTCCCTGTGTGGAATAGCATTTCATTAAAACAGAATAGAATGGCTTCGTCATGCAAGTTTGAAATTAAGAATGAGAATATTGGATTCAAAGAGACATGATGAGAATATTGGATTCAAAGAGGCAACAAGCCAAGGAAAACCCTGATGACAGGTGGGAAGTTTGTTTGTCTGGCAGCTGGGGTCCAAATGAAAGACATCAAAGTGTGGTTTGCATGGGAATCTTTTTGTGGAGATATGACTTCAGGAACAAATTTAAAGTCAATCCAGTTTCATCAGTGGCCTGTTTGTCCAACATGTTCCAGACCCACAGCAGGATCCATTCTTTGATATGCTGGAGTAGAGCACTGTGAAAAAGGAGAATTTCCTAATGACTGCAGTACTGGCAATAGAGATCTATACCTTGGTGTGCACATCGATTTTACAGAGTGGGAGTCCTACCACATAACTCCATCCATAATTCTGTATAGCTAGCCAGAAAATGACTAACTAGGTAATATTAACTGATTTGTTAGCCACTACTGACAGTGTGGCATCTAGAGATTATCAGTGCATGGGCGTGGGTATATCTCAAGAGTATGTAGATATCGTTAAGCAGACAATAGATTAATATCTGAATACAATAGAATGGTGGTTGTTAAGTCCATGTGCTGGAAAAACTCTAGTGACAGTCTATAGCTTGCATGTACTGTTAGAAATTAACTTTCCTGCAAAGTATAACAATTATACTTTAGATTTTAGGTAGAAAAGGACATCTTTTTGGTTCCAGTAGTTGAAATGCAGACCCTCCTGCTCTAAACTCTTCCTAACTATTACAATACATATTTCCTTTGACATCTCTTTCAACGTTCCATAATGTCTATACTATTGTGCACCATCAAATTTAATACATGCATGCCAAGCTTGTAGTTGCATGTGAGTGTAATATATATCGCCCCTATTGACAGATGAATTCTAGAATGATAGAAATGAATTGTAGTGTAAAAATTGAGGGCTGGCTTCTGACATTTAGGCACCCTCAGATCGATTTCTACAACAAATTTAATCATCACTGAATGGATCACAAAGTAATACCCCAATATCAAATGCAGGAAATTGCAGCCTATTGGTGAGATGGATGAAGGAATTGGAAGATCATGAAGATGAACAGTCACTAGCAGTAAGATATAGAGGAGAACCGGTGTGAATTGGGGACAAGCTTTTTATCACTAGATAGAGTGGCTTGGTAGATATTCCCCAAATCATTTTTTTCTCAACTTCCAGCACTCAACTAAAACTATCCATGACCTTCGGTAGGAATGCCGCTTTACTGTTTCATATTCATGATCCATGATCAAGGGCATTCGCTACAGAATCAGAATGCTAGGCATGTGCATATTTGATTCTTGCAAATGATACATATTATTCCTCATAATATCTAGAGTGCTGTCTTAATCGTCCTTCTCTCATGAGATAACCCTCAGTCATGCACAATTCCCTTGAACCGTTATCTATACACTATATAGATTGGATATGTAACAGTCACCTTTGTTTTTATAGTCTACATCCTCTGCCAATTACAAAGGTCTGGATCCCCCATGGCCACTTGAGTGTCACAAATAAGATAATGTGTTCATCATTTGTAACACCACTCAAGCAGAATGTAGCGACATTTGTCAAGGTTTTAACACCAAAACTTTTACCTCACAATGTGGATCCTATTGGGATATTGATGAATGTATCAACCAAAGCAGTGTTTTGGACAGCTGGATTGATTTATGCCCTACCTAGATTGTGACTTGGTTGTCGGGGCAATTTTGCTGCCACTGGCAGAGCAAGCCTGTTTGGCCATCACACCGCTGACTGCGACTGGCGTAAACTGTAATGTTGTACATGTAGTTTGCCAGAAAGGCAGTTTTTTTGGTGCTTTCTGACATATACATGTAAGATATATCATTGGCATTGGATTGATATCACTTTATCACCTTGAGAAATTTGATTGACGTCATCATGGGGAAACACCCCGGGGAGAATCAGCATCAGTTTCCCATGGGGTTGTGCGCAATGGCTATTCTAGTACTTAAGCATAGTAGCTTTGTTTCTCCAAATAAAAAAAAAAGGATCTCAAGATACTTCCTTGAGATCATCCCTAAATGCGGATACCATCTGGACTCATACAGACAATCTACTGTTGAATCTGTCTGCAGTGTGGTATGTTACTAAAACACAATATCTGTCATCCAGATGTTGTTGCCCCATTAGCAGTAGATAAATCAGCACATCATTCATCAGCCACCCTACTTCATATCAGATTGGAAGCACATTTAAAGTATCGTTTGAGATACTATTCTCTAATGTTTGGGTGGTCTTTTATGATAGGTAGAGAGCCTTGGTTTGATAAAGTGGGCACCAAGACTAAATTATCTCTCCGGTGAGACATTTCTCTACCAACTCCCTGGAGTTTTATCAATATGTTGGCCCTTTGTCGGCCTCACCAAATCCAGGGAGATTCAGATTACAAAGTACCACTGAGCTACCACGAATGGCTGTCATGTGTTACATTAGAAGTTTTATGAAGTCTGATGCGGTTACAGGTTTTTCCATCAATTTGAGCCGACAGCATCTAGTACCACCTGTTAACGTTACAGCAACCAGGATAGATCTATATTACTTTATCTTATTGAGGGAAGAGATGACTTTACATTATTTAGTGTAGAGAGTCAATAAATAACACATTACTGAAGGGCTGTATCAAATTTTATGAAGAAAGTTAGGGGGAAGGAGAACTACAAGGTGACATAAATGGAATTGTGTTCATTTCATGGAATAATTCTCTATATTGATTAGATAAGTTGAAAAGAATGGTATCTGATCTATCAACTATATAAACAAATTGATAGGCAGTGAGATAGTGAGTATGGGTATTTAACTGGGCCGTCCCTGGTTAATTGAATGGCGCTGCCATATTTACAGGGAAATGAATAATTGTATTGCTGGCAGCCTAGATCTTCCTGAAAAGGATACTACTATTGTTCTCCAACTCCATGTCAATTATATACCATTAGTAAATAATTATTGCTGAATTTGACGTTAAAAAATCACTATCATGGATTGAAAAATCAAATCCATTACTTTTTAACATATTACAATTGTGACACTATCTGTGAGAAGGGACCTTAATTTAGAGCACACTAAGTTTCCTTTCCAAATGCATGTCACACAGTATATAATATATACTGTGTGAAATGCATTATTATGATAAAAACAAAGCAGCCACGCTTTTCCAAGTATATGTCACATACATGTGGCATATACCGGGAAAAGTGCACTTTCTATATGGTACATATGGCATTGCAGGGGCTTTAAGTGGCATTCAGTCAAATTTAATGTGCTAAAAGTGTCCATTTAAGTAGATTTTATTGACTGAAATTCAAGCATTCATGCAGTGTACTATTTCTAGAGATTGTTATGAGGATTACACCCTGGGATTCTGGCTGGAGAGAGGCTATCTGTACAGGGCTCTCACTGTGGACAATGCATTCCCTCATCAAGGAATAAGATGGCACTATAAGGACCTTTGCCATGTAGTTACAGGAATACTGGATCCAAAGCGTCAACAAACCCATGAGACAGCCAGGGTAGATCACAAGAAACCTACTCAGTTCTTATCCTTCGGTGACTCCCTCATAGGATGTCTATATAAGAGACATATCAGGCCATGGGTTGCATGGCAGACTCCATAAATAGTTGATGACCTCAGACCATCTTGTAAGAAACTAATTTTAATCTAAACCCCTTTTCTCTTAAGGCTAGTGACACCAAAGGAAATAGTGCATCATTTTACAATGTTGATAATCTAAGGGGTGATGATATGCAGTGGCGCTCCAAAGTGAGATTGTAAAAACTAGCTCTTTGTAGAAACAAAATACAGTTAAAACATATCCTTTTTTAAATCTTTGAAATATTTGAAGAAAGTTTGTCAACTTATCATAATCAATGTGACAATGACTGGGAATATCAGTTTTGTTTTAGTATGAATAAGACATATTTAGTAATCCACCCACCTATTTTGGCATGATGCATGAATGCAACCCTGGGGAGTAGACTCGCCAGGACTGCATTGATGCATGGTATACACAAAGTGAACACTATAAATTGAAATCTCCATGCAGCCCTTAAAGAGTTAAGATCTGGCTGAATTTTGATCAATGACTTTCTTCTAAGGCTGTGCACTTCTGAAACGTATTGCACTATTGCACGCACCCTCTGGGTAAATAAAATTTCCAAATGAGTGGGAAAGGCACTGTATTCAGAGGCAGTTTTTTTTCATACAGTTGACACAACTTTAATCTTGCCTGACATCATGGTCGGATAAAGGGATAAGGAAGTGGATAAGGGTGAGAGACTCCTCAAATTCCAAAGTCAGCATTCTAAGTGTACTTTGGTGTTAATGCCACTTTTATAGTTCAACGTGTGAAGCTGTGCATTAAAATCACCAGGAAAGAATTAGATGGAACTTCCACACTCCTTTGCCCTAGCTGATATTCATAGTGCAGCTACATTTTCTTTAAAGTCATGCAGGCTGCTCAAAGATCCCTCTGCACTTTTTCTTTGTTGAGAGACTCTTTCCTTGATATATCTTTCCTTAGTGTCCACCCAGCTGCCTACTTTTTGCCTAAGAACTATCAATGTAGAAAACTCCTTAATTGTCAGCATAAGTGTGTGAATGTATAAAATATCCATCACCTTTCATTTGCCTGATACCATCGTTTTTATGGGAAATGACTCTTAATTTGCTCTGTTTTTAACCATGCAACATATAGCATAGTAAGAAACCCTAGTGTAAGGTAAGATTCATGGACATTCTTAATGGAGTAGTAATTGACCTTAGATTACATACATTGACGGTCAGAGATAGTAAAGGGGTGAATTTACTTCCATACAGCTGTCCCATGTCCTGGGCGGAACTATTTATTTACATGAGTTTTGGTTCAAGTTTACTAATGGGGGAGTGGCTGACTGTTAGTCAGTGTTTTACTTTGTAAGAACCCTTTAAGAGTAACATACTGCCTCAATGTGCTAAAATCATTGTTCTCATTATGCATGAATGCAGCCCTGGGTTCCTTACTGGTGCTGTGATGAAGCATCATGGGACTAATTATTATGATCCTAAGGGGAGGATGTATAAAATATTCTCTGGTGAGTAGACTCCTAGGACTGCATTCAGGCAAATCTACAGCATTCAGACATCCAAGGGCATATAGCACATTAAATGTTGAGATTGCTTATCAGGTAGACAGTAGATAACACCAGGAGCATCTACTGATCTAAAACATCCTGCACAGAAGGCAGCTGCTCTGCTATATTTAAATATATAGTCCTTTTTTTGGAGAGGAGATTAAAAGCTCTTGCTTTATAGCTACCATTCAATGGTCAAATGGTGTTATACTGTACAGTCCAAATACTGGTTTTAATGCAGTAGCGCCTCATAGAAGAGCACTCAAGCTACTTATTGCAACAGTACAGAACATCAGATAAATATGCAAGGCGATCCTCTAGTCTGTACGTAAAGTTGAGTTTGGGGTTATAATTTAGATTTCGACAAAAACATCATTTTATCAAGACAGAGTAGAATGCCTTTATAATGCACCATGGAAAATAACAATGAGAATTGGATTTAAAGAGGTGATGAGCCAAAGGGGCATCCCGTTAGTGGCTGGAAAGAGTGTTTGCTTGGCTTCAGGCATCCAAATAGAAAAGATCAAACCCTATGATATGTATGGAAATCTCTATGGAGATGCTATGATTTCAGGAAAAAAATCCATCTAGTTTCATTAGTGGTCTATTTGCCCAACATGTTCTACAGCAGCATCCATCTGTTAATTTTCTGAAGATGAGCACTCTAAAAAGAAATAGAAAATATATGTTGACTATCTTGAGACATTTTACCTTGACAGGAATATTTGTCATCATGATACAATAACGCGGATAAAAAAAAGATAAAAAGTTTAAAAAAATTAAGAAATCCAACCTACCGACCCTATTCTGCCTTGCCCTGTTACCTGAAAAAAACTTTTTTATTTGGCTAAAGGTACAACGTGTCTGTAGGGTCGGTATGATGCATGATTGCAGCACTGCTAATAGATGATACCTTGTTGAAATCATCAATTTACAGAGCAGGAGCTCTACTTAGACTCTTATTCATCTTAATTATGCAGATAGCGTTAGACAGACAATGAATTGATGAAGTGTAATATGATTGAGGTCTGGCACATGAGACTCAGACACCTTTGCATTAATTTCTCCGGCCAATTATGATTGCAAATTAATACCCCAATATCAGATGCATGAAATTACAGTCTATTTGCAGTCATTATTAGCTGAGAGGGGAACTGGTCTGAATGAGGGTTGAGTAATGTGTCATAAGCCGGATAGTCTAGTGATTTTTCCTCTATTGACCCCAAAAATGTAGCTGAAAGTTTACTTTAACAACCTTTGGTAAAAATGCTGCTCTAATGTGATTAACTCATATTCTATGATCCAGTGAATCAGCTACAGGAGTTTGTGTAGTAGGCATGTGTGTAATTATTTTCTAGTAGATAAGGCATTCCCCATGATATAATAATATCAATTAAAGATGGCTTGATGAGAATAACAATTGCAGTTTCAGAATCTCTGCCAATAAAAGTCTGACTGGAACCCTGATGGCCACTCAGCAGTTCTGAAAAAGGAAATATGACTGTGTCTTGGTTTGTGGGAGGATGTTGCTGTGACTGGCAGAGCAAAGGCCTGTTTTTTATCAGCCTTTATACTGCTGACTGGTACTGTCAAGTTTATCCTGTGAACGGAGCCTTTTTTAGTGCTGTCTGACGTAGGGAGATGCATGGCATTGGACTGGTATCAGATTATACCCCCTGACAAATTGATGCTATTGCAGGCACAATGCTATTGAAGTTCAAGGTATACTATACAATGCTAATTACCACTCTGAATGTCCAGACCACTGGTATCAGCTGCACTGCTGGTCGTAGTTCATCCTGTGCAGATCTCAACAACAAATATAGCAAGTGGAAGACTGCCTGGACTTACAGTACAGCCTGCATAAAACACCCAGCCTGTTATCAAAGGACACTCTTGAGTACAAGGCTATGCGGCCCTCAAAGGGATAATATCTAACTGAATTTTGATCAATGACTCTCTTCTATGACCTTGCTCCTCTAAAATGTAGTGCACTATTGCATGCATCCTCTGGGTATATTTGAAATTTGAAATGAAATTTGAAATGGAAATTTGAAATGAGTGATGAAGGCGCTTTCATTAAAGGCAAGTGCTAACATACAGTTTACAGAACTTTGATCTTGCCTGACATTGTTGTAGTATGAAGGGAGAAGGAAGTGGATAAGGGGAGGGACCCCTAGAAGTCCCTATTAAGCACCCAATATGTACTATGTGTTAATGCAACTATTGTAGCACAAGGTGTCAGGCTGTGTATTGCAAGCAGGAAAGAATCAGATGAGACTTTCTGACTCTTTTGCCCAAACCTATATTCATCATGCCATTTCTTTTTCTGACATGCTGGCCCCAAGATCCCTCTGCACTCCTGTTATTTTGAACATCTTTCCTGGATTTATATTTTCTTAGCACACAGCTGCCTGTCTACTTTTGCCTAAAAACTATCAATGGAAAAGTGTTTTTACTGTTTAAATCAGTGTGTGAATGAACAAAATATCACTTTACTGATATTATTCTTTTATATGGGAAATAAGTCTTTGCTCTCTTTTTAACCATGTAAAATACCAAAGTAAAGAAACCCTAGTGTAAGGTTAGATTCATGGACATTGTCAATGGAGTAGTAATTGGTCTTAGATTACAGACATTGACCGTCAGAGATAGTAACCGGATTTACCTCTATGCAGCTGTCTTATGTCATGGGAGGAACTATTTATATACATTAGGGTTTTGGTTTAAGTTTACTAATGGGGAGCGGCTAACTGCTAGTCAGTGTTTTTTGTTTGTCAATGTAAAAACCCTTTAAGAGCCACATACTGCTTCGATGTGCTAAATTCCTTATCCTTATTATGCATGAATCCAGCCCTGTGCTGCATTTAAGGATCATTAGGCTTTATATAATCCTAAGGGGAGGATGTAAAAGATCTTCTCTGGGGAGTAGACGCACCAGGACTGCATAAAGTCAATGTTATGACCAAGGGCATAGCACATTAAATGTTGATGAGATTGGTATTCCTGTACACAGTAGGTAACATTAGAGGCATCTACTGATCAATCTAGAACATACTGCACACCAGACAGCTGCTTTTCTTTTACAAGATTATTACAGGCTCTTGCTTTATAGCTATGGTTGAATGGGTAAATTGTGAAATGCCGTACTGTTCCTATACTCCATTTGGTTTAAATGGTGCATTTATAAATCAGTACCAACAATTAATGTTACATCCAATGATATTTAGCATTTCATGGTGACAGAGTAGCATGGCTTCATCATTCACCTTGGAATAAAACAGTGATAATATTGGATTAAAAGAGGTGACGAGCGAAAGGGACATTTTCATGGTGGGTGATTATAGAGCTTGTCTGGCTTCAGAGATCCAAATTGTAGACCTCAAACCCTATGGTTTGTACGGAAATCTCTATAGAGATGTTATGACTTCAGGAACAAACATGAATGATGAAGTCCATCTTTTTTCATTAGTGGTCTATTTGCCCAGCATGTTCCACAGGCACAGCAGCATACATACTTTAATTTGTTGAAGATAAGCTCACCAGTACATCAGATTAAGCTCTAAAGGACAACATTTTTCCTTTAAAGTAATATTTGTCATGATCATGATGCAACAATACAGTGTCAATGAATTGTTCTGGCACTGTATCAGGATGATCATATATCCTTCTGGAATCATTAATTTCAAAGAGCAGAAACTCTACTCAAACTCCTATCTATATAAATTATGCAGATAGACAGATAATGAATTGATGAAGTGTAAAATGACTGAACGCTGGCTCATAAGACCCAGACACCCTTGCATCACTCTCCCTGGGCAATTATAATTATCACTGAATTGATGGCAAATTAATATCAGATGCACAAACTTACAGTTTATTTAAAGTCATTAGCTATGAGGAGGCTGGTTTGAATAAGGGACGAGTAATGTATCACTAACTGAAGGTGGTTTTCCCACAACTTTTCATTGATATCCACAGATTTTGTACTAGGCATGTGCGTGTTTAAATTCTTGCAGATGAGACTCTACTGATGTATTGTCAGCTATCATACTGCTGAATAGTATTGACGTAAACACTGTCAAGGAAGCCATTTCAAATTCGTGCTGTTCGTTATTGTTACAGACATAAAATAGAGTCTGATTGATATTAATTTGTTCCCCCTGAATAATCAATTGGAACTAAGGTCTACACAGGCAAGACACTATTGAAATTCAAGGTACATTACAAGTGCTTATTGCCATGCTGAACACCCGGACGACAGTATCAGCTGCACTACCAGTAATACTCCTCAACAACTAGAGCATGAGCCAATCAGAATGGTCATTACAGTTTTTAAGCTCACAAATTACAGTCATTGACTGGTGTCCCAGTAACTGAACTCTACGGCAATGATGCCCCTTTAAGGGCAGCATAATACTTAAATGCACCATGGCCATTGTTCGTCATGTTGCATGAATGCATCTCTGGTGACTAACTCGGCATTGTTGCATTTAAATATGGCCATAGTGCATTAAAGTAATTGTCTGACTTGTATATGTAGAACATTTAAAAAATAATTAGAAGGGAGCACATGAATTATGTGTTTCTTTCCATTTGGATCTATTGACTAACTGTGAAACAACTGCAATGACTATGCACCCTGTCTATATTCTGCATTAGCGAGATACAGTGGCTCCACCTTGTGGACCACTGGTACCAATCATAACCCTTTGCTCTGCCAGCACCAGCTCAGCCAAATCTTGTGTCCGAGATTAGGGTGCAAACAGAGTAAGTGTACTGGGAATGGGTTGTAGGTGGACATTTCATTTATCATCTGTCTAGGATAGGGTAGTGGTTAGCACTGTGGACCTGAGTACCTGAGTTCAATTCTCTTGCATGCAATGCATTGTAATCAAATTCATAAGTAAAGCTATTTTTGACACAGAATACATTATTCACAATACTAACGAAAATTTAGAAATATATATTTAAAGGACATACACTTATTCGGCCTGGTAGGGATTTGAACTTGGGCTCCCAGCATTATGAGTCGAATATGCTAACCACTATACCCTATCCTAGGCAGATGATATATGAAATGTCTACCTACATCCCATTCCCAGTACACTCACTCTGTTTGCACCCTAATCATGGACACGAGATTTGCCTGAGCTGGTTGTTGGAGAACAGTGGGAATACAGAGGGGTACCATTGGTCATCTTGCTAAAGCGGAATAGAAAATAGAGCCTTTGGTATCACAGGTGCAGCATTTAGTTTGTAGAGAGAGAGATCCCTCATTTGCCTCCCTTTTTTTCCTCTCTTTATGGCCAGTCCCCATATTGGAGGATGTGCCCCAATCCCCTTCTTATCCCCCAATCCATCCCATGATCTGAAACCCAACCTCAACGCCACATATAATGATATATGTCTGCAGCTGTCAGATTATGCTGGATATGCTTATCCCAAGATTATGTGACTGGCAGAGTATGGGTAATATGATAATAATTATGATAAGGCAGCATACAGTCATCAAGGCACCTCTGTGAGCTAATCCCTACTTGTGATACCATCTAGACTTATACAGACAGTTTACATGTGAGGCTTTCTGCCCGTGTTTAATGATACTGGCAGGGTAAGGATGGGAACTTGATGTATGCCACCACACCAAACAGAACCATTGACATACCACAAATGGCTGCCATCTACCATGAAAGAAGCCGGCCTCATGCAGTCTGATGCTGCTACAGGTATGAGCTGACTACCGGGTAGCACCTGACAAAGTAATAGCAACCAGGGTCTTCATAGGAACTAGTCCAGTTGAACAAGCAGGGTGGAAGTATCATTATGATAGGAGTAACTTTGAAACAAAGTATCTACATCACTTTATATTGTTTAGTGAAGGAAACAAAGAAATGAAACATCTTGGATGGGCTCTATCTAATTACATCAGTTGTAAAGTACCATTAAGCAGTTACACAATTACACCAAAGAACAGTTATACGGAGAACTCACGTGTTATGGGAACTGGTCAGATTACCATACTAAATATCAGCTTTAATTTGATACTTTATATGCCAATATTTGTCCATTTTTATCATATTGTTTATTAAGAAATTAGCAAAATATAAAAGAGTTTCTTTCAAAACCTGATTTCTATGATGCACATGGTGATGAGAAACCATTTTATTAGTTGAGTGGCCCTGAATGTGGGTTGGGATGTTCCCCAAAGTCATGTCACTTGTTGATGAAATTTGATAAAAGTTAACTCCTTTTAAATTGGAAATATCACATTTACAGAACGAAAAATCAAGTCACTTACTTTGTAACTTAATCTGTTAATTATAATACTGATGAGAACTATGGAGAAACATGCATTTAGTGGAAGACTAACACGACATACGAAGTCCGGACGTTGGCCAGACGCCCAGTCAGTTATAATGACAGGTTGTTGGAAGTCCTGCTCGGCTAGACTATTTCTGTCCAGAAACAGGGATGACCACATGGTGCTGTGTCAAGTACGAGAGATATAAAACACCCACACTAATAACACTAGAAACGCACTAATGAGGAACCTTTTGGCTAAAGAGTTCTATCACTGAATAAAAATAGATAGAAGAGGTTGTCTGAATCGATGTAGGAGGCTCAGAGAGGTTGGAGAATTATAGGCAGGAGGAGGTGGCTGTGTCTCACGACATTGGGACAATGTTTTTGTCTCTGATCGGGTGCCGTCTCTGACCGGGTGCCGTCTCTGATCGGCTGCCGTCTCTGACCAGGTGTCAGAAAAAGGTGTTTTAAAAAGAATTATACTCATATATATAAGGATTTGGAAAAACGTTATGGCGGTTGTTATATAATCATAGTTATAATTATAATTAGCCTCCTGCTGCTAGTATTTTGACCTTATCAAGCCAAGCCGGTCAGAGACGGCACCCGGTCAGAGATGGCACCTGGTCAGAGACGGCACCCGGTCAGAGACAAAAACATTGTCCCAAGGTCGTGAGACACAGCCAGGTACAAACTGATATTTCAGGTTTACTGGGATTTTCACCCTCTCTCAAGGGTGAAGAAATGAACCAACCCAAAAAAATCATTGAAGCTTAATCCTTTTAACCCTTTAAGGATGGATGTTGCTAAAATATGACATTGGTCGTCATGATGCACTAATGCAGTCCCGGTGAGTAACCCACTGGTGCTACATAAGTGCATCATACCGCCCTTCAAGAGTTTCTCAACCACGTCGGGTTGGCGTGATGTATAAACGCAGCCCCGGCTAATTATTCACCAGGGCTGCATTAATGCATCATGACTACAAAGGGCATGATGCATTGAAGTATCATGCCGCCCTTAAAGGGCTAAGTATCACCATTTGAGGTGCCACTTCCAGGAAAGTGTGACAGGTCCGGAGAAAGACATCCTTCCTGTAGGGTCAGGTTGTCATGCTACCGGATATGACACTCTCTTCAGCCAGATATTTGGTTGTCTGGATGTGCGTGGGGATTCAAGGAATGTGGTTCCTATAGAGACTCCTTCTCCTTTTCCATTAGCCTTATGCATCTACCAGATGATATAGAGCTCTACTAGAAGATAGCTTGTCAAATTGACTAATGGAAAATGGATGCACAGCCAAAAAAAATTTCTTATTTCAAGTAACTAAGACAAATAAACTCGACTGGAGGACAAAATGACAGTTTTAAGAAATTTATTTTTCTTAAAACTAGTAATTTGTCCGCCAGTCGAGTTTATCTATCTTAGTTTCTTGAAATGAGAAAATTAGTTTTGGCTGTGTGGGCCTCAGGGGAAGGTCATTATTTATTCACAGGGAGGGGGGTAGTGAGTTTAGGGGGAGGCATAATGATGTTGAGCCCTCTAAGAAAATGTCACCCCTTTTCTGCGAACAAAACAGCCCATTACTATACTTCAAAGAGGGGTGCTGGACAAATTCTGGCCGGTCTGGGGGGGCATTCGTCCCATAATACAGAACCACCCCTTTCAATGTTGTTAAATGATGACCACTCCTTGACAGCAACTGTAGTCTGGTCCATATGGGGCATGGCAGCAGTGGTGGTCTGGTTACAACCAGCATTACAGTACACATGGAACTTGGATCTAATGTCTAAAAGCCTTGTATCATTGTTAAGGCTGTTCTAATTTGTGGCAAGCCAAAATTATGTGTTTTTTCTAAAAAGGGGTCCAATGGTCTCTTCACATTCACCATCCTTGCATCATGAGCTTGTGTCCTAGTATCTCTCCTGTCAATATTGGCTTCCTTTGATGAGAAGTCAAAGGAAGCCATATTAAGATGCATCTCTCTACGCTTCTCAAGGGTACCAATCTTTGATCCCCTTGGAAGGATTCAATGGTGTCCCGATGGTTCATATACACAGTTTTCAATCCTTTATTAAAAGCATTTTAGACCTGAGTAAGCAGTGTCTTGTTGGTCGTCATATATATAATGTCAGCATAGTCAATGACCGGTAGTATCATACATTTAATCACTATGATAGCAGAGCCTTTAGGGAGGTTGAGTCTGATGTTTCTAAACAGGTAGTTTTTGAAATTGATACTTCTTAGGAGAGTTTTGGTGTGAACTTTGAAGTCAGGATTTATGTCTAGAGACATACCTAGGTATCTATAGTTGTTGGTGTGAGCCAGTGAGGTTCCATCAATTTTGATATTTGGTCATTGGCTATTAGACGAGAGTGCTTTAGTGCCAAAGTGCATAACTTTAGTTTTCTTAGTATTAAGTGCCAACTTATTGCCCACACATCATTGTCACAGGCAAGGTCACTGTTTATATCGTGCTCCAACTGGGGTGTTTCAGAGTTTTGGGCAATATACAACATAGTGTCGGCAGCATAATGCTGGCAGGATAGAGTCAAGACTCAATAACGACATGAGTTCCACTTGAGATCTTGTTTGCAGGAAGCTGATAAATTGATGTTTCAAGTTTTTACCTGAAAAAGGGTTGGTCTCATCAAAGCTTCAAAATTGACCAACTTAATCAGTACCATGATACCTCATATGAGCTCTCTGAACGTATTTTAGTTTCTCCCTGAGCAGAACTTTGACCACTGCACAGAACAAAATACAGACTTCTTTTATCTATTATTTCTTGAACTGACTAACAGAGGTTCTCTTACTCTGTTTTACAATGCATGATATACATAGCACTTCTCACAATTGGAATACATTATGAACTTTGAATATACATTTTCTATAAAGTCACATCCATAAGTAATCAATGTAAATTTAAAGATAACATCTTACTAGCATATGGATATTTTAATTTGGGACACATTGGTCAAACTGCAAACAATCATTGACTGATTTGATAATGATCTGACAATTAAGCTAGGGTAGTACCTTATACCCCTTATACCATGGTACCTTTTGATACTATATGTAAACCTAGAAGAGGGCATTTGGTAATGTCCCAACATTTCCTGTGTATTACACTACCAAAGGATACACCTTTGTGGTCATACTTCTACAGTAAATGGTCTTGATTGTCATGCTGCTGTTGTATATTTCCCCGTCATCAATTCGCTATGCAGCTACATTGGCAGCAACATTTATTTACCCACTCCATCCTCAACAAGTTTCGGCAGAATTGTTAAACCACTGCTTACTGTTACATATAATACAGCGGTAATCTAATGAATATTTTATCTTCACATCCATTGGTACCAGTCTGAATATAGTTCTGTTACACATCCAGCAGGGGCATGTCTAGAGGACTGTTACAGTGTATCTGATGTCATCATCATGAGGACAAACATGAAAGGTTTCAGGTTACACAGCCTTGTAGGTGTGCTACTTGGAAAAATAAACCCTAGACATTTTTATCCAATTAAATAATTAGCTTGGCCAGCACTCACTTTGAAATTTTTCCGTAAACTGAAGAATCTAATTTTTTAACTGACCTACATACCAAACTTTCTGAAAAGTATGTGATCTGAAATACATTTTATTTGGCCTTAGCTAGGCAATCCCTACCCCACGCTGTCCCTAATGTAAAAATATGTCTATGGGCAATCACATACATACCATGCCTGGTATTGTGCCTGGTAAATGGCCTCCTACCATTACTCAGTGCTTTCTGTTTAGCCATTTACCTCTGAGATGCCTAGAGCTGGTGTGCATGAAGGTGTAGATAGCAATGTTGCCATCAAGTTGTGACTGCTGGCCTTCAAGAACCCGCTGGTAGTACTGCCATTCCAGAGAGATGAACAAGTTTCTGAGACAGCATCCTGAGGATCCTGTTTACACTCCCCCCCCAGACATCTGGCTCTACACCAGGGGATGGGATTGGGGGGGGGGGGTTGGGGTTTGTGAAGGTACTGAGCCTACAAAGATTGTGTCGACGATCCTGGACAATTGTTCACCTCACTACACCTTTAGTAAACGCATCTAGTTAACTGTGTTATTTGAGCTTCAATTTGAAACACTTTTAATCTGTGTAGAGGTCTCATTAATGGTATAGGATTCATATGTTACGGCCAATAATAACAACAAAAAGAAAGAATCAGAAGAGTCAGTGAGCTCTTCCCAATTACAGGCATCATAGGAAGAGAAAGTATGCAGTGTTGATACAATGTTCACATGAAGTGGACCCAGGAAATTCCCAGGAAACCAACTAGTCAATTTGTTGCTTGGCAGAATTGTACCTTTCTGGACTATCCCAATTTGTAGAAGATAGCCAGGAAGCCAACTAGAGCACCATTAAGGGAATACAGCCGGCCTACTGGACACCATTATGATTTATTGGGTTTTCATTTTGAAAATTCCTCAAGGGAAGCTTGCTAGCTGTGTGTGGTCCAGTAACCATACAGATTCTGTACACAATGTGATTTTGGCCTTTCGGGGTACATGATTTGATTTGTCTTTCTATATAATGTTGCTCTGCCGTGATGGCAGCTGATATACAGTTGAAAAATAGGCCTGTTTGGCGAAAAGTGTCATAACATCTGGGAAGATTTAAATAGGTTACATTTTTCTTACTTGACCTATAAAGAAAATCTTCTGCATTCTCCCAGCAGATTGCGGACCTACTATCTGTCTCACTGTCGTCACAATGGTGCTGTAGATTACCCCTTTTGCATAGTGAATTAATGCAAGATGCCCTTTGTCATTATACTGAAAAACTGCAGCTCTGGCTAGTAACACTTCAATGAGTTATACACTACATGGGTCAGCATAATGCATGAATGCAGCCATGGTGAGTTACGCGCCAAGCCTGCATTATGATGACAAAGGACACATGTACATAGATTATCAAAGTAGTATGCTGCTCTTTATACCACAGCGGGCACGGAGAACAAAGCATTTCACACCTCTTGTATACTGTATACAGCTAGCTAGTGGCATAAAGTAGTTATAGGACTAGTACCAATCTGTAGGGGTACTCAGTGAGGGAGCCTATAAGGTTCCTTCACTGTATTTCGCGTACAGATTGGTACACGTCATATAACTACTACGTAAGGGTTAGCTAAGGACTTACCATCAGTCTAACTATCATCTCAATGGTGTCTTCCCTAGTCCTAGCACTCACCTACTTGACTTAACACTTTGCTAATCAGTCACGGCATGATAACCAGGTAGGGTGAATGTCCTGGCAGTGAGTGGACAAGGGGAACAATACAGGTAGGCATCTAGAGCATTATTGATGAAGTGGTGGCAATGTTGTACTCTATAAATCTACAATGGAGAGGCTGATGAAGTTATGAGTAGCATTATTGGACATGACAGTAAAAGCAAGAGGCAGTGATGGAATAGAGAGAGCCCGGCTATTGCTTTGCCCCGCTGTTAATATTCAATGGAAAAAGTTAAGAATCTATAGACTATCCAATCACATCTTACATCTAATAGCCTCAGATGGTTAATATTAGTAGTTTGATACTGCTAATGTCATTTGGGTAATGCATGTATCAATATAGACCTATGACTTATGGAAACATAAGTATTGCAACCTAAGAGGGCATTGAACCTAACTTTTATCATACTAATAAGGGAAATAATATTTACTACTAAAATTTATCAGTAGAGTATTTAGTTCACATATATCTAGACTCTTCTACCAGGAGGAGGACTAGTACAGCAGTACAGGACAGCCTGCATAAACAGGTAGCCTGTACTTTCAAGTCACCCAGCCTGTACTTTCAGGTCGCCCCTATACACTCTCCCAGCACAGCAGGCTGGTGTACCAGGCAGGCAGCCTCGTATACCAGGCGGCAGCTCAGGCTTTCACACCTTCTTCAATCAGAGTCTCTGCTACGTGTGTGTCACATTAGATAAAATACAGAGTTTAACTCATAATAATTCAGAAATGCAATGGACCATGCACATAATGCATTTAAAGGTTGGTAGCTGATATACTTATCTATGTATTCGATTGGTGTAAATATTTCGCAAATATCATGTAAAGGTAAATGATTTTATGAAAGCTATAGTAAAAGCACAGTCCTGTTACTGAGCAGCACTGTCTCTCAGGCTGAGTGACCTGTAAAAACAGGCTGGGTTTGTCATGCAGCCTGTACTGTAAGTCCAGGCGGTCTTCCACCTGTCTACATTAATAGAGTAATTTAAAAAGTTAAATTAAGCATCAGGTGTGAACATCTGTGCAATGTTTTAAGCAGGTTGGGGCCGGGACCATGTTATTAGAACGTCCTAAATACATAGTACACCCTTTCCATTGGGTCTGTACCAAGATTATAGTACTGTGCACCATCTTGGGCTGTACCATAATCTTGGTACACCTGGTGTGTTCACTGGACCATGACCCCTGCTCATGCAGGTAACTGGGACAATCACAGCCCAGTACTGATGTGGTCACTGGACTGTGACCCTTATCTGTGCATGTAATAGTGGGGTCACTGGGGTCATAGGTGGGACTAGGGAAACCACTCTACTATTTCATACTTATATTTACATTATATGGCTTATTTACTACATTATCAAACATCACCAAGTGAAAACAAAAACATCATTTTGTGGGCCTTAATCAATGATTTCATCCTATGGGTTCATTTTTATTAGCAGTTTTAACAAAAAATTAGCAAACTGATTTTACTAAACATTTACTGAAGGAAAATATGTAGATAAAGCCATTTCTTAGATAATATTCCGATTTTAGTTATGAAAAAGGGTACATACATAAACTATAGCCGTCTGCTTCCTATAGTGGTATCAGAATTATGCATTTTGGCATAGAAATATGAGAAAAGTGACAATAAATGAGTGTACCAAGTTCTTGGTACACTCTGTGTTCTGGGGACTGTCATTCAACCTTTGGGCATACTAAGAAACTGGTCAGTCTCCAACCTGTTAAGATTGGGTTTAAATTGTCATAGCTATCATCTATCAGTATGACCTAGGGTGTGTTCATACTTCCATTTTAGACAGTAGGTTTTGTTTCAACGCAGTAGGCTATTTATCTGATTACATACTAATATGTCTGATAATCAGTGAGGGGAACAATGGAGTAGATATAGCGATGATAATGTTCTATAGAAGAACTTGTATGAATTAAAGAAATGTACAATTGTATATTGTGTGTGATATTTTACCAATTTCACCAATTGTAAATTAATTGCTTTTACCTTTCTATTTTCAGGCTTTTCACTGCAGGTAGGTCCCAAGCTATTCATATAGTACACCTGGTTTTGAATAGGCAACATCTGCTCTGCTGAAGAATAGGTTGCGACCCTGTTATCAATCTTGAAGGGTCAGCGTGAAGGGTCAGCTGCATTTATTCATCAGGCCAATATATATAAAAAAAAGTGTGTTTCAGGTACCATGGTCTTGAAAATTAGGGTATTTTGGTCGGATTTCTTTTATCATACTTTTGAAGTTAACTTGAATGAGTCACGAATTGCTGCAACTACTCACGGGTCACCAGGATGACTCACTGAGTCATCCAGTAAGTAAGAATATCATAAACTGTTAACTAAAATCTGGAAAATGTTAATATTCAAAAACGGAAAGGTTCCCCATATTCAGAAAAAATGACAGGGTCAGTCTTATTTTGAACATTCGGTCAAGTTGCACATTTTTATTGTCTAATAAAGTGTATGATGCATCAAAGAACTTTATTACAATTGGATATGGTGTTCAATATTTTAATTGCCTTCTCCCATTAACACTGCTTCTAAAGATTTCATTAGCCGTCACCGTGCAAGTAACTTGTAGTTTGTCTGGTGGCAAATTATCTACCAGTCTGTAAATTGTCTCTGCATACGACATCTATATCAATAATGGTCATTGTCACTGGGATGTGCATTCATCAGACTTCATATGAGTATAGAAAGTTTGTAACATAATTAGAAATTTACATATATCCCAGCTGGAGACTGGAGCCATGGCAGTACTTGTGAGCCTAGCCAGGCTTCCCTGACCGCTGGTCTGTCTGATCATTTTAAAGCCTCCAGTAGGACTAATTTAGAGACAGCTCTACATAAATTATCCAGTTATGGCTAGTACACGAGAAGATGTAATTCAACTGATATAGAGATGTGTGCAGGTGCAGGGAGGGAAGAACCAGGAAAGAGAAAGAGGACATCAGGGTTCATTGAATATTGTGGTTTTATGAATGCAGCGCAGGTCCCACAAAGCTGGTCCCTGTGAAGAGGAGACCTTTAAAGTGGACGCTACAATTCCCTCCTAAGGGGATGGCACAATAGGGTAGTGAACATAGAACAGATATAGAAGGTCACTGGACTGGACAGATATAGAACAAGACAGGGTGTGACAAATAGAAAGGAAACGTGAAGGCATCCTGCTAGTGGACGGGGCTGAGCGAGAGGTCTAGTCTAGATGGGATATACAGGCCACAGATGGCAGGTTACTTATTTAGTTGCTATAGTCTGAGCATTTTACATTCTTTCATTTGATGGTGTTCCTTGCTTTTCTTGCAGGCTACCAGATGAATTTTAATCTGGTTGTCCTTGCGGAATGCAGCAAGCTAGGGGGCCATAGTGTATTTCCTTTGCTCTCCTAATGATCTCCAATGCAGCCCCCCTCTAAAGGAGACCCTTTAGTCCCATACCAAGGTGTCCTACCTGGAGGATGGAATAATAATTGGCCCTGGAGCAATAGGTCATGGCATGGGCTACAGTGAATTAACCCTCCTCGCATGGAAAAGTGGGCATTCTAGGCGACATTTATCGGCAACACCACAGGCTCTTCTGTATGGATCTTATTTCTTGGAACTGGTGAAAAGACAACAGGGCGATCCTGACTATGGGATTATTGTCCATTAATTTTGTTGAAATCCTTTAAATTCTATTCGATATTTCTATCATTGGTACCTCCTCACAGCTGTCAAATTTACATGACACAATGTCTGGATTCTGTGACACATCAGACTTGAGGGAGGCAAGCTTTAGAGTGTCAGAATGGGCTCTTCCACATGAGCCATTCTCTTTGTATTTTCCTCATTGTATTATAACCCACTTTGGCCAGAGGCTTTATTGAAATCCAACCGTAGGAACGTTCTAGGAATGAATTAAAGGAGAGCGCCAACAATGAGGATTTTCACATTCTTAGCAATCATCATTGAAAGGCCATAGGTGCTTTAGATAGGTTTAGTTATATCATGTAACATGAGTCATGTTAGCTGAATTCACGCCTCATTATATCTATTTTATCTCTTGATAATAACTTGATATTCTATCAACAGATTATGTTTACCCTTTACACACTCTGTTACTGGTGACATCTGTGGGATTTTCCTCAGAGGCCATATTTTCTCTTATAACCCTTTAATGGCCACCAGGTGCTTTAATGCACATCCTTTATTGCCAAGATGCATGAATACATCTCTGACAAATAACTTGCTATGGCTGCATTCAAGGATCTTGATGAACATAATTATGGGGACTCTTGAACGATAGGCATATTATATTGACGCAGCACCGCTGAGATACTAAGTGGCATGGCATGAACCGGTGCATTATGATGACAAAGTTTGTATTAGGTACCGTGCTATCCTTAAAGGGTTAACAGAGGCCTTATGGCTGAGATGATGACAGTTGGCAGATGAAGGGCATCTTTAATTAAAATCTGCAAATGCTCTTCACAATTCTTCATCAATGATTAATCTTTGTATTCAAGGAAGTTCCCAATGTATTGCACTTCTAAAAGATTAAATGATTAAATTATATAAATTGCTCCAGTGGTGTAGTAAAAACGGACTGCGTCTGATATTAATTAAAGGTGTTAAATGAATTCCACCCTGATCCAAAACCACACATATATGCTAAACTATACTTGCATCCCAAACTACTGTGGCTCCAAAATAGATGGATTCCCATATATTTGCAGATCACCCAGAATTACCTTAGGGAGGGTAATACACTTAAAAACATAATTGAAACTGAAAGAAATATGTCTACGATTTCAGTCATAGGTGTGGAAGTCATGTATTTTTACTAGAGTTCCCAAATTCGTTTTTGTCCTCTAACCCCTCCCCTAAGAGAGGTCCAAATCTATAAAGCTGCCCCCCCTCCCCTAAAACAGCGGTCGACCTCTATAAGCCATAATAATGTGAAAAGTACCACTGCCTTAGATTTGCTATAAAAAGTATACATTTTGTTACCCTATTTAAGCTAGGATAATTCATCATTACGATGTGTCTAGAGAGAACCTTTTAACTCATGTCCATCTCCTAAAATAAATTCTTCTCAGCAAACTATCCAAACTGAAGACTCAATGATAATATTCCTCTTGGAGTTCATGCAAAAATAACCTTACAAGTGCCGATAAATTGTGAATTGAATTACGGTTCTTTAAATAACAAATTTACATGAAAGGCTTCGACCAAAAATACATCATGAGAACATGTTGACAAAATGAACATCAACATCAGAAAGGCTTCTCATGAACCACAAGGTCTTCACAATGGCCATTATTTCTATTGATCGTTACAAAGCTTGTCATAATAATGATAAAACTGCAGACCTACAACTTGGAGACTCAGGAGTAGTTTGGCACTGTACCAGGGGTAGAACGCATGAACCCATAGGCTAACCAAGTCACTTTGGCAATCTGGCAGAGTAGCTAATACTTCCAGCTGCATGTCCCTCAATGTATTCTCACCTGTTCACCATCCACAAGACATTCCAAAAACATAAAAAGATCGGTAATCATGAATTAGTTTGATGTCAACCGCACTCCTCATGGGTACTCCTCCCTGCTGCTCAAATCAATAATGTGTAACATACACTAATATTGACATGTTTGCAGCAGTATAAGTTTGCTGGGCGTGTGGAATATCTTTTGGATAATAGGATTGACCATTTTGAGGGACTATCAGTGAGTACATTGATGAGATCAACACCCTGTTTATTTCCACTATAGGATCCCTATGTAGCTGCTGTCTGGCGCAGTAGCGCCAGATGTGTCGGACTAGCTCAGGAGAGGCCACCCAGACAGTGTCCCCTGTGAATGGGACTTTTATCACAAAGGTGTGGAATAGGTCTGTCACTAGTTTCTTTGGCAGAATCCAAAGAGAGGAGATGACCTAAGCCAATGATTGTGAAAACTAACCTGAATGTACATCCTTGTCTCTCATGACGAATTGCCCCGTGTTTATCAGATTCTGAGCCTTAAAGGAGAGCGATACTGACAATATTGTTTTTTCTTTATTTGCCACTTCCATGTCAGCATTTTTGTGAGACAAAAGAGGGAGTAGTTGGGAAAAGACAAGACAAAGGGCAATCAAATGTAACCTCGTTCTGTTTGCAATTGGTGGCAATTAACACTGCCACAATGGAAGTATCTAAATTATACATGTGTTTCGGACTTTAGGCCACTCAAAAAAAATAAACTGGTTTCTCATTACCGCGCGCATCATGAACATCGTGATTTTGGGAAACTTTTTTTTTTTTTTATATTTTTGTTATGAAAAATATGTCAAAACGTAGACATATATTGGCATATTTGGTATCAAATCAACGCTAAGGTTGCCAGCAATGCAGTAAGCTAGGAATAAATTACATTATAACATTTTTGTGGATCACTTAACACTTAACTACTAAAATGTGAAAATCATTAGCGAAAAGTCTTAATTTTCCCATGTATTTTAGCTGTCAGTAAAAAAAAAAAAGATAAATAAAAAAACGCCCTCGTCATATTTTTCACTGCCAGGTGATGAAAAACAACTTTTTTTTTTGGGTGGCCTTATTACCGGTTTTATCTGATTTTGTCGGGTCTTCCCATTGTGTCTACCCCTTTGTCATCTTTTCAAAATTAACAAATGATAACAATATACAAGCTCCAATTTTAAAGTAGTTTAGTAGTTTATTGAGGCCGATTTCCGGGTCTCAGCCGATAGGTCACATAACTTCTCAGTACTCAAGTTGGTGATCAATACCACAGGTTTTAAGAAGAACGCAGCTTGGTGAGTCAGTAGACTATAGGGTAGACTACTGTAGGAAGGTGTCCACAGTCATCTTTTACACCTGCCAATAGACTCTCCTAAGAAGTATAGTGTCCACAACATGCAGTTGATGTCACTAATACATGCCCTAGTGTCTGTTGAGGACACTACCTCTTTGTAGAGTCCATTGGGAGGTGCAAAGAAGACTGTGGAGGTTTGGTCCCATGCCTTCCAATAGTACCCCATAGCCTACTCACTCACCAAGGTGAGGTCTCGTCAAAACCTGTAATGCTGCCCATTCCATATCCTGGGAGAACACTGGTCAGGATACAGCATTCCTCCCAACATTAGCACATGTAGTAGTTTTGTCCGAGACTGTCTGTGCTGAGGAATTTGTAATCCCATGGGTGGACCGAGCATACGTACCACTTGTGTAGGAACGTGATCCTGGTCCCAGGTTGGCCAGGCCCATTCACAGTAATATCTAGTATAGACGCTACAACTAACTCTCAGTAGTGGCTAACAGTCAATATTACCTAATCTAGTCTCATATGGATCCCTATATAAGGAACCTATAGTTACTAAAGCAATTGGAAATTATAAAAAATATATCTATATGCACATTATTGCCCTGTATTTGAGTGCAATGCCAGTTAAGACATATCATACTAATGTGAAGCTTCCAGTCTAGTTTCACCGAGAAAACTATGAAGAAAGATTTTGTTTACTGTCTGTATCTGTGTATGGTAATCATATAATAGGTGAAAGTATATAATTTCCAACAGCTATCTATGGCCTGACACTATCTATGTCATGTAAAAATGCCACTGAGCTCTCCATTTAACCATGCAAAATGCCATGCTAAAAACTGACCCCACTCCCCCAGTGTAAATATAGAGTCAAGGACATGGTTAATGGAGTAGTAATTGGTCTAAGATTACAGACACACTCCATTTACCATGTCCTTGAATCTATATTTACACTTGGCAGCAAGAGATGGCACGGGGGGGCATTTACTTCCTTGCAGCTGCCCCCATGTCAAAGGCAGAAGTATTAATATGCATTCGGTTTTTGGTTAAAGTGTACAATTTGTCATCATGATGCATGAATGCGACACAGACAGTAATTTGTCAGGACTAAGCCTATATTCAAGCATTATGCCATCCCTTTGGGGTTTTAAATACAGTTTAACCCCTTCAACACTGGATTTCTGGTAACTCAATTTTGTGCAATATATTGGCTTACCGTGTGGAAGGGGTTTGTTGATCATGTTGTATGAATTGCACTACTCAAGTTACTCACCAGGGCTTAATCCATCAACCATGACACCAAAGGGCATAAAATATTATAGTAGTATGGGGCCCTTACCCAGTGTGCACAAACATTCAACATTGAATCAACGATGGATTAATATTGACTCAACGTTGGTAATCAGTTATCAATGTTGATTCAATGTTTTGTGCACACTGGGCAAAGGTAGAATTAATGTGGATGAGATTCTTGTTGGGCTGACAGTAAAAAGTAGCATTAGAGGCATCAGCTGGTCTAAAACATGCTGTGCAGCAGGTGCTCGGCTATATCTAAATCTATAGTTCATTTATATGTGATACCTCACCATTAAACTAAGGCTGATTCTTACTACTGAATTACTCCAAGCCTTCAGCTTGTTATCTATTTCCAGTAGGTTCACATTCTTCCTCGGACATGAGCATGTATTTTTTGTTAGGTTTTGGCATAGCCTATGAAGAGCGTTGTGTGCCTGGCTAATTATAGGTTGGGTTTTAAAATTTATCCTTGTAGGGTTAAAACATTAACATTTTTATGCTGTGGGTTAACTGGGCCAAAACCTAAATCTGCAGACCTAGGTTCAAAATTATGAGGGTATCTGGAGAAGTCGGCCCCAAGGGGAAAACGGCCAGAGTGAAGTTGGCCCCAGAGTGAAGTCGGCCCCAGAGTGAAATCTGAGTCTGTTAATACTTTGTATTATTATAATGTACAGTTAAATACAATGTACAGCCTTACTATATATGAGAATAAGTATCACTGAATTTGGCACCTAGCTCACCAGAGTGCAAGGATTAATGTTTAGAATGAGTCTTAATCGAGTCTTAATAAGTCTTAGTCTTAAAGTCTTAAAAGTACTCACCATCACTTAAGAAGGGAAAAAAAGCAGGGGTTGGGGGGCAGAGCCCCCCATGATATCAACATTATGATGCCATCTCTATTTGGTGGGTATGATTAAGACTTTAAGATTAGGACTTGTTAAGATTTGATTAAGACTCAATTTAAACATTTGTTTGTGCACTCTGGTGAGTTAGGTCTCCTGGGCCTACTTCACTGGGGCCGTTTTCTCCTTGGGGCCGTCTTCACTGGGGCCGTTTTCTCCTTGGGGCCGACTCAGCAGGTTCACAGGACCCATACGGACCAAACCTGGTCCATAGATAACACTTAGATAAGACGAGGGACACCATAAGGGAACAAACAAAGGCAACCACACAAGGAAGAAAGAGGGAAAAGGAAAAAAACAAAACCTGCGTAGTCACAATAGAATGAAAGGAACTTGCACTTGAGGCCCGGGCAATAGATGAAGCAATAGAAAACTAAATAATACAATAAAATTAAACATAAATGACACTAAGTGTCAATATATGTGGTCGTAGCTCCTTGGAGTTTCTACTATGTGTTTTCTTTCCTGTTCCTATTTATTTAATATATATTTTATGTGGGGATAAAAGCCTTAGATATAAGAGGACAGAACCACCTTAGCTATGTAAACCTTAAAGTTAGTACATCCGATGTGTGGGACAAAAAAAAAGGATTTCCCTAAAAATTAGTGGAAATGTTTACAAATAATATCCTGGTCCCATGTTGGCCACCCCTAATATGTCAGGACTAAGGCTATATTCAAGCATTATGCCATCCCTTTGGGGTATTAAATACAGTTGAAGTTGATCATGTTGTATGAATTGCACTACTCAAGTTACTCACCAGGGCTTAATCCATCAACCATGACACCAAAGGGCATAAAACATTATAGTAGTATGGGGCCCTTACCCAGTGTGCACAAAATTCAGTTCAACATTGAATCAATGATGGATTAACATTGACTCAACGTTGGTAACCAGTTATCAATGTTGATTCAATGTTTTGTGCCCACTGGGTAAAGGTAGAATTTATGTTGATGAGATTCTTGTTGGGCTGACAGTAAAAAGTAGCATTAGAGGCATCAGCTGGTCTAAAAGTTCTGTGTAGCAGGTGCTTGGCTATATCTAAGTCTATAGTCCATGCATAAATATGTGATACCTCACCATTAAACTAAGGCTGATTCTTACTACTGAATTACTCCAAACCTTAAAGCCCCAGCTCTCCTATAAATAGGGCTGAGTACCTGTCCCGACTGCGCCCTGACTGTCGGTGGAGGGGTACTGAGATCTGCGGGTTTAAGCTTGTTATCTATTTCCACTCAAGTTTCCAGTAGGTTCACATTCTTCCTTGGACATAAGCATGTAGTTTTTTTTAAAGTTTTTGGCATAGCCTCTGAACATGCAGCGTTGTGTGCCTGGCTAACTCTAGGTTTGGTTTTAAAATGTATCATTGTAGGGTTAAAACATTGACATTTTTATGCTGTGGGCTAACTGGCCAACACCTAAATCTGCAGACCTAGGGTCAAAATTATGAGGCTATCCGGAGAAGTCGGCCCCAAGGAGAAAACGGCCATAGTGAAGTCGGCCCCAGAGTGAAGTCGGCCCCAGAGTGAAATCTGAGTCTGTTAACCCTTTAGGGCCGAGCATTGACTATAGTCGATCCCATGGCTGGCCGAGCATCGACTATAGTCGATCCCATGGCTGGCCGAGCATCGACTATAGTCATCATAACTCTATGGGAATCAGCAAAGGCTCGGCCCTGGGAGGGTTCCTATGAAAATGTCCCGGCCCCTTCACCAGCAAATTTTTTTTTGGTCGGCCTAAAAGGGTTAATACTTTGTATCATTATATTGTACAGTTAAACACTATGTGTAACCTTACTATATATGAGAACAATTGTCACTGAATTTGGCAACTAGCTCACCAGAGTGCAAGGATTAATGTTAAGAATGTGTCTTAATCGAGTCTTAATAAGTCTTAGTCTTAAAGTCTTAAAAGTACTCACCATCACTTAAGAAGGAAAAAAAGAAAAGAAAAAGCGGGAGTTGGGGACAGAGCCCCCCATGATATCAACATTATAATGCCATCTTTATTTGGTGGGTATGGTTAAGACTTTAAGATTAAGACTTGTTAAGCTTTGATTGAGACTCACTTTAAACATTTGTCCGTGCACTCTGGTGAGTTAGGTCTGACTTCGCTGGGGCGTTTTCTCCTTGGGGCCGACTTCACTGGGTCCGTTTTCTCCTTGGGGCCGACTCCACGGGGCCGTTTTTTTCCTTGGGGCCGACTTCACTTGTATTTGATTAAGAGTAGAACAGTGACAACACCCATTTTAGAAATTAAATCACTTTGAATTATGAATTATATTTGGACTCTTACTTTTTTTCAAATCACCTTTTCATCAAAAGTCACAATATAGGCCTATATACATATCCAAACCAATTCCATCTAGATTTTATAAGTCTCGGAAACACTAAAGCCAAGTCATTGGGGGATGGGAATGGCCAAGCTCTAGCTATAGAGGCTTGTGGCATTCTGAGGGGAGCCCTCTTGGGCCACTGTGGTGAGAGTTACAACCAAGGTATTGAAACTGCTGATACTGACCAAACAGAGTCCCCGTGTGGAATAACATTAAGATAGAATAGAATGGCTTCATCATGCAACTTTGAAAATAACAATGAGAATATTGGATTCAAAGAGGAAACAAACCAAAGGAAACCTCTAATGGCAGTGGGAAGTTTGTTTGTCTTGCAGCTGGGGTCCAAACAAGAAACATCAAAGCCCCTGGTTTGCATGGGAATCTTTTAGTGGATTTATGACTTCAGGAACAAATTTAAAGTCAATCCAGTTTCATCAGTGGCCTGTTTGTCCAACATGCTCCAGACTGACAGCAGGATCCATGCTTTAATATGCTGGAGTGGAGCACTGTGGAAAAGAAGAGAATGTATATTCCCTAATGACTGCAGCACTGGCCATATAGATCTATACCTTGGTGTACACATTCATTTTACAGAGTGGGAGTCCTGCCCTAACTGCTGTATCTCAAGAGTATGATGGTAGGTATAATTAGGCAGACAATAGATGGTAGCTAAATAAATCAAATGGTTAATGTTTTGTCCACGTGCTGGAAAAGCTCTAGTTCCAGGCTATAGAATGCATGTTCTGTTAGAAATTAACTTTCCTGCAAAGTATAACAATTATCAAACTTTAGATTTTTGGTAGAAAATGATATCTTTTTGGGTTCCAGTAGTTTAAATGCAGACCTTCCTACTCTAAACTTTTCCCAACTCTTACAATACATATTACCTTAGACAGCTCTTTTAACGTTCCATTGTGTCTATACTACTGTGCATCATCAAATAAAACACATACATGCCAATATGATTGTAATATATCACCCCTATTGACAGATGAATTCAAGAATGATACAAATGAATTGTAGAGTAAAAATTAAGGGCTGCCTCCTGACATTCAGGCACCCTCACATCGAGTTCTACAACCAATTTTAATCATCACTGAATGGATCACAAAGTAATACCCCAATATCAAATGCAGGATATTGCAACCTATTTGTTGTTAAGGTGAGATAGATGAAGGAATTGGAAGATCATGAAGATGAACAGCCACTAGCAGTTAGGTCTGGAGGAGAACTGGTGTGAATCAGGGACAAACTTTTTATCACTAGATGGTGTGGCTTGGTAGATTTTCCCAAAAAATCATTTTTTCCCAGCAATCAATGAAAACTATCCATGACCTTCAGTGGGAATGCCGCTTTACTGTTTCATTTTGCTTCATGATCTATCATCAAGGGCCTTAGCTACAGTTCTAAGCAGAATACTACACATGTCCATAATTTCATTCTTGCAAATGATACTCCCGTGATGATATCTACATTGCATGATCCGGATCCCCCATGGCTACTCGAGTGTCACATATAAGATAATGCGTTTGTCATTTGTAACACCACTCAGAAGAAAGCAGAATGTAGATAAATTTATCAAGTATCTAATATATTTTTAGCCCAGAATGTGGACCCTATTGGGATATTGATGGATGTATAAACCAAAGCAGTGTCTTGGACAGCTGGATTGATTCATGCCCTACCTAGATTGTGACTTCGCTGTCGGGGCAATATTGCTGCCACTGGTAGAGCAAGCCGGTCTGGCCATTATACCGCTGACTGCCACTGGCGTAAACTGTAATGCTGTATATGTAGTTTGCCAGAAAGGCAGTTTGTTTGGTGCTTTTTGACATATACATGTACAGATATATCATTGGCATGGGGTTGAAGTCCATGGTTCACATATGGCGGTCCATGGACAGCAGTCCAGATAACTCCAGCGGTCACTTTATGAGGAATATGATCACTTACACTTACCGTAAAACCTCGCTTATAAGCCTTACTCGCGTATAAGCCGCACCTAGGGTTTGGGCCGATCCTATGAGCCACAATAGCGATCTGAGTTTAGTAACTTTCAGTACTGTACCATAGTAGCAAAAACTCGCGTATAAGCCGCACCCTGACCTACTAGCCGCAGCTTATACGCGAGGTTTTACGGTACCACAGATCTCAAAATACATCCTTGAGTTCACCCCTTTATGTGAATACCATCTGGACTCATACAGGCAATCTACTGTTGAATTTGTCTGCAGTGTGGCATGTTACTAAAACACAATATCTGTCATCCAGATGCTGTTGCCCCAGTAGCAGTAGATATCAGCACATCATCCATAAGCCATCCTATTACATATCAGATTGGAAGCACATTCTAAGTATCATTTGAGATACTATTCTCTCTAAGTAGAGAGCCTTGGTGTGATAGAGCGAACACCAATACTTTTATTTTCCATCCCCACTGAGAGTCTTACATTTCTTTAACAACCCCTTTGTTGGCCCTTTGCCGGCCTCACCAAATCCTGGGAGATTCAGATTACCAAGTACCAATGAGCTACCGCGAATGGCTGTGATGCGATACATTAGAAATTTTATGAAGTCTGATGCAGCTACAGGTATTCCATCAATTTGAGCCGACAGCATCTAGTACCACCTGTTAACGTTACAGCAACCAGGATAGATCTATTTTACTTACTATCTTATTGAGGGAAGTGATGACCTTACATTATTTAGTGTAGAGAGTCAATAAATAACACATTTCTGAAGGGCTGTATCAAAATTTTATGAGGGAAGTTAGGGGGAAGGAGAACTACAAAATGAAATAAATGGAATTGTGTTCATTTCATGGAATAATTCTCTATATTTATTAGATAAGTTGAAAAGAATGGTATTTGATCTATCAACTAGAAAACTTGATAAATTGATGGGCAGTGAGATGATGAGTTGGGGTATTGAACGGGGCCCTCCCTGGTTAATTCAATGGCGCTGCTGTATTTACAGGGAAATAAATAATCTTATTGCTGGCCGCCTAGATCTTCCTGAAAAGGATACTACTATTGTCCTCCAATTCCATGTCACTTATATCTTATTGGTGTATAAAATGCACCTATGGTTAGATTTGACGTATTTCCGTTTAGAATACCAGTTTTATGAGTGAATTGAACCGATCCTGAATACAAAAGTAGAACTCTATTTTTCAGATTGAAAAGATCACTCTCATGGATTGAAAAATCAATTCCCTTACTTTTTAACATATAATTGTGACATAATCTGTGATAAGGGACCTTAGTTCAGAGCACACTAAGATTCCTTTTCCAAGTACATGTCACATAGTATATATGATAAAAACAAAGGAGCCAAGCTTTTCAAAGTACTTGTCACATACATATTGATAAAAACAAAGGAGAAACATGCATTTAATGGAAGACCAGCTAACATGAAAGATTAGGTCTGGTTATTTGGCAGACACTCAGATCATCGGTCAGTTACATGTATGCAAAAATGACAGGCTAATAATTGAGTTCCAGATTGACTCAACTGATGCGTAGTGTACTTATACAGGTGGTGTTGTGCAGTAGGACACCTGTTCAAGAATAATTCAATATCCGGCTTCACAATAGTCAATTCTAGATAAGTTTAAGATTCTATAGGATTGCACATTTTTGTATAAAACTATAGTTCAGATAAACTCATTATAAATAATAATAAGCCGATCAAATAAACACAACCAGCAACAAACAAAAGTTTTGTAGAATGAACAGAAGTGAGATTTTATTTTCAATAACCTTCACGACGTATTGGCCGTATAGGCCTTCATCAGGTGTCATTTTTGTATAAACCGAGTAATTGACTTATTCTGCTGTCCCTCACATATACTTGATGACTATAAGGGATGACTAACATGATAGTCAATAGAGCATTAGTTGTGTTATCAACAACTTTATCTTTAAGCTTTTACTTTAAGATTGGGTGTTTTACTCAAAAAGGGTTTCCCTTTTCTGTCCATTACATTAAATCACATACGTGTTTCTCAAGGTTGGAGTATGTCATATTATTAAAAAATATAAATATGTATACTCTATAAAGAACCATCTAATGAGGCTAGAAAGTGAAAATTACAAAAAAAATATATTTCTAATTACCGCACCTTAACGAGCAAAACAAGGTTAACCCCAGAAATCTTAATATTTTCCTAATAGTAATAGATTTTTTTTTTCTTTTTTGAAGGGTTTAAATCTTTTATTAACCAACAGGTATGTACAATATGTTTGGTTTTGTCCAGCGTTGATATACAGAATTTTGTACATCTATGGTGTACCAGTAGGTAAAATAATTGTATAGGTAATATCATTTTTATGTCAATAAAGATTAGGATAGATCAAAAGTTAATTCCAGGGTACTTTTGGGGTCTAAGCAAGGAGAAAAGGTGATCTAAATGAATTAAGAATAAAACATGCTATTTTTTTTCAAGAAACGGAACAAGAAACACTTTCTATCACGTGTGGCCTTAGCGAGTAGCTCCTTACCACAAGCTCCTTACCACAAGCTGGCTATATATTTATAGTGGTTGTCCAGTATTGGACAACCACAACCATTCAGCACCTGGAAAATCCATTCGCCATTACTTAGTGTTACTTGGTGTTTCCTAGTGTGTGTTTAACAATTGCAGACATGCAGATGGACTTGGTAATGTGCTATCAAACTGATGGTTAGCCATTCAGCTGCAGGACTGCAAATGCTGGGCTGTACAACGGCATAGATAGCACTGCTGAATGTCTTCTGCTTTGCACAGTAGAGTGGCTATAGTGTGATGATCATTTGTTCAGAAAGGATTCCAAAATCCCAGGAAACCAACCACTGTAAAACCTTGATCATAAGCCAAATGTAACTTTGAGATTGAGTTATTTGGCTCATAAAAAAATATCTGTCCCAAGTTTGAGGCAGAATTGGACTTTGGGTGTCTCCAGATGGCTGCGTTAAGCCCTTTGACCCCCAATCTAATACATTTTGACAGATTCATATCCCTATTTGTTTCCATTGTAATATATCGTATCTTGAAAATGTATGCTCTACGTAGAAATGATTTGTAAGGGCCTCATAAGGACTTTCAATTCATTATTTCGTCCATTCAATTTGAGTTTGGGCGTACAAAGCTGACTCATACTAATAGGCCTACTGAATTGCAATAGAAAAAATGCCTTATACCTTAGGTTTCATGACAGTAAATTCGCTGTTGGAAGGACTATACCTCTCTTGACTAGACTTATTTGTGGAAGGTGGCCAGGAACCTGACTAGAGCAGCATTATGGGGATAAAGCTGCCATATTTGGATTACTCAAGGGAAACCCACTAGCTGTGTGTGGTACCGTAATGTTGGTGATTCTGTGTGGGATGGTACTTGGGTAAAACTAGCTTTGATCCATTGGGAAACAATGATCTGTTTTTTTTTCTATAAGTTGCTCTGCCTTCAGAAGAGCATATAAACAGCATTATTTGTACTTAGTAGGGTACCAACATGTGCCTGAATTCACTGGAACATTGAAGTAAACCAATACTTGCAGAATATCCTGTTAAAAAATGACCATGACACATACGATGTTTGTGCCCTGTAACAGTATTAAAGGAAAAACAATGAGGGAATGTGAATCAGAATTGAGTGCTTATGAGCCTCAATATGTAAATGAACCAGTGTTATAAAGCTTATAGGTACCTGCGTCAGTGCCCATAGTCATTGTATTCCGACCCATGCCTCTCTCACAAACCTCCCCACCCTTATCTCTGTCTGCAGCCTTAGGACTTACCATCTGTCCCACTAGCAGCACAATGGTGCTATAGCTCAGCCCACATAGTGGCCGCATATAACCAGACAACTATATAATACTGCATTCAAGCCGCATAAAGACCCTACAAAGAGTCATTTCATACATTTTAGGAAATTAACGATAGCTGTCCAAAATAATGATAGCAGAGTTATGATATCGTTAAGTAAGGAAAGTGAGTGTATTTCATAAGCTATAAATTTTTCAGCTCTCTTAAAATTGAAATTACGATAGCAGATGTCATTTTAACAATAGCTGTATTATGAAATAGACTATATTTTTAGCAATTTCGCTCTCTTAACTCGAAATGTGGCTACAATGTGTTTGGAATTGACATTTCTTTCTGTTTTGGTAAATCAAAATATTTGATAAATATAACTCTTTTAATGTATTGGACACATAGATAGATACTATGTATAAAGTCTCATATCAAATATTATTATATATCATTCAGGAAAACAAATTTTATATCATCTAAATGTATAGGTTTTGGGAGTCCAAATTCTGTGTTTAAACTTGAATGTAATTGCAACAACACAGAATTTCAATAGAATCTTTAAAGGACATCATTTGCAACACAACCATGATATGGCCTGATCATTGATAAACATATATCCAAATATTTTTTCCTTTATCAGCAGGGGTCAAGGTCCAGATAAATATCCCTTATGAAACACTAAAAACGTGATCGTTATCGTTATTACGCTATCATTAATTTTATTACAATATCGTTAACTGCTATCGTTATTCCTTTATGAAATACACTCATTTTGCCTACCTACCAGTATCAAACCATTTTAATGATAGCAAACCTTACGATATCGTTAAATAGACTGGAAATAACGATAGCACCTTATGAAACACACACATTTAACGATATCGTAAATACTCGTTATGAAAAGGCTCTCAGGGTTGATATACTCTCAAAATGGTCACTAAAAACAGTGTGTTACGTTTACACACTTATCAACACACTTTTCTGCAGTCACTTTTAACACACATTTTCGTGTAACACACTACCCACTGCACACTCTTTGTCAAAAGTGTGTTGATCCCAAAGGTGTGTTGCAAATGTGTGTGTAACTCCTCATGCATGTTCCCGCAACACACTGTTCTTAGAGTGTAAATAGGGTCTTACCATCAGTCTCTCTGTTCTCTGAATGGTGCTTTCCCTGGTTGAATCACTCACTTACTTGACATAACATTTTGCTGCTCCGTCACGGCTTGATGCTCAGGTGAGGTTAATGTCCCGGTAGAGATAGGAAAAGGGAAACAATAAAAGTTGGCGTCGAGTACCTTATTGATATCAGTAGTGGTGGCAGATTGTACTCTATCAGTCTTCCAAAGAAAGGTTGATGAAGTTATGAGTTGCTTGATTGTTTATGATGGTGAAAGGAAGAGACATTGATGGAATAGGCAACGCCAGGCCATTGCTGGTACCTCCTATCTAAGGGATGGTTAATATTCATTACTAAAACGCAAGGTTGCTGAGAATACATATTTGTGGATGGTCTAGCTATTGATTACCAGAGTATATCTTACATGTAAGGGCCTCAGCTGGCTGACATTATCCACATAGGAAAACGGCACTATGACATGATACATGCAATTCCAGTAAACATGTAAACATTGAATCAAGAGACATAATCAAACATCTCTAAAACGTACCAGCAAGCATATTTAGTTCACAAAAGTCCTGTTCAATGACAGAATAATAATTGAGAAAAGAGATATTTTATTCCCTTAAAAAATATCCTTCACGGCTGCCCACTGGCACTTTACTCAGGCTGATTGGATAGTGTCCAACTGAGCCACCTGGGGGGTGTTCCTATATCTTTGGATTTTGGATGACTTTCGCCAGTAATATAAAAGGAGATTTGCGAATGCCAAATGGGAAAATATACTTTGTGTTTCTAAAGCTGCATTCGCACATGCCTTTTATACTGCTCTATCACATTTGTAACTGGTCTGAGTATCCCATGGATTGGCATTCGCACATCTGGTAACTGGTGCGAATGCCAATCCATTTTGTGTTTCTAAACCCACCCTTTCGCAAATCCAAAGGGATGGATACATTCTTAAAGATGTACTATCATACAGGGATAGTAGAGGGCGTGGCATTCACTGGGAATATCAGGGGAGGGAGAGGGAAGGTTGGAGAATACACTGGGAATATCAGGGAAGGGAGAGGGGAGGTCGGGGAATACACTGGGAATATCAGGGAAGGGAGAGGGGAGGTCGGAGAATATACTGGGAATATCAGGGAAGGGAGAGGGGAGGTCGGGGAATACACTGGGAATTTCAGGGAAGGGAGAGGGGTGGTCGGCGAATACACTGGGAATATGTGGGAAGGGAGAGGGGAGGTCGGGGAATACCAGGGAAGGATATTCCAAGTGTATTCCCCGACTTCCTCTCTCTCCATCATACCCAGTGCCTCCCCTCTGTCTTCCTTATACATTCCCGACCTATACAACATGAGCCATTTGAACAAACCATTTAAGAGCTGCATTCTATTTTTCCCTGTGCGAACCTTAAAGGGTCGCACAGAACAAATAAGGGAGAAATATATGTCCATATGCTGCATATATACCAGGAGCCTGTATGGGGTATGGACTAGGGAGGTCGGGGCATGGACTAGGGAGGTCGGGGTATGGACTAGGGAGGTCGGGTATGGACTAGCGAGGTAGCCATAGCATGACAAAAGATATTGACCCAACAGGCCATCATAGAACCTAACTTGCTGATGATCATGTCTTCACCATTCAAGTGCACACACACACACCAACATGGATCCACACATGGGAGAAGCTCGCTAGGGGTTCCCCGGAATGTAGACTGGATTTTGCACAATTTTACAATTGGGACAGGGGACTGAACATGCCTTATTCACATATCGAAATTAAAAAAAAAAAGCCTCAGACATACGGACACATGTTATCATACATTGTCTGTCACTTTGTCATGCATGTGTCTAGCATGTGTCATACTTGTATGCTGTATCTATGTGTAGAAGCTACTAACATGTGAATGCAAAGGTTTAATTAAAAATCCTCATTTCTACCGTTTATAGCCTAAATATTATTTACATATTTCACAAAAATGATTATAAAGACATCTTACATCATTCACATTTGCTAAAATGCATTTTTTCTCTGTTTTATAGGTGCCAGTATAAATTAATTTGCATACTATTTAGAAACACAACTGCAATTTTGAAAAATGCATAAAATGATTGGATTTGCGAACACAAAATTGAATAGAGCCAATCCAAATACAGAAATTGTACACTTTAACCAGGCACACAAACTTGGATGGCATTCGCAAATCCACATAATCCACATAGGACATTATAGGAACATGCCCCTGAGGGTCTACAGGTATATTCTGAGAAAGGCTGAGGGATTTAGTATCAGGGGCTACTTTGGCACTGCCTGCAGTCCATAGTGGCAGGAAAACATCAGATCCTGTGCTAAAACGCCATTGCTTCTCTGGTATAGACTGTGGTGGCGCAGGCACTGAAAAGACGCGAGATATTGTAACTCAAGGACATAATGCTATCAGGTACTAGCATGGTCAAGGCCGTCCAGGCCCGAGATGCATCATGGTGGCCATTTCTGTTAGTTTTGTTCAGGGCCTTGTCATTTATTGGAATGTGATGTGCTCATATTGTCATACTTGAAGGTCACTCAAATTTTTGCATTGTTGTTGGAAAATAATTATGTTTGCAACATGGTGAAATATGTCCATAACAGCTGAATCGTAAATGTTGGTCATATGAGGCCTGTATTTTGCTTGAAATTTAGCACCCAACGAAAGAAAAGAGAAGAAAAAGCTGCATATTTATAAAAGTCAATTCTTGGTGAGAAACTTTGTGAGAAACCCTCTTGTGAGTGGCCTTATATACCATTTTCCTTAGGTCACTTGAGAGCCCTCTGGATGAACTTACCACATCATGCATCTCCAATTAGCTACCCCCTTTCCATGCCAAGGTACTAGGCCATTGTATTTGATTAACTAGATGGACAACATTGCCGTCAATATACTACTGATTATGTGATAAAGAAAGAATTGTATTGCTGCTTGTTCATGGTTCTCCAATTTTTATGTTGCAGGTCTTTCAAGACAGGTAGGTCTTCGCTTCTTCATAATATGGTATGACTTAATTCTCTAGCTCACACACTGCTAAGAGAGAAACTACATTCACATTTGGCATTGTATTCCGATCAATCATATCACAAAAGGCTCTCTATAATGGCATGTTTGAGTGGCAGAGTTCTGAGGAATACTACTGTGTGCTAATCAACACCTGCATAGCTTATGCACATAGATTTCTAGAGCTAAGACATTTGGTCACCCACAGCTGAGAACTTTTGTGTCTACCCCTGTCGTCACGCTAACCTAGACATGGGAGCTTCATTTGGCCCCGGAGACTGAGTAAGTGCTGACCAGCATAGTAGACTGTTTACTCAGGGAGGAAGGGAAGGAGGACAAAATGACTCTATGGTACACAGACTCCCAACACTCATGGCAAACAAAAGGCTGCATAGTGCTTCAATGTACTATATCCTTTGTCATCATGGTGCATTGATGCAGTCTTAATTCTCCAATCATTAGAACTGGATTCAAGCACCATGTCGGACCTACAGGGTTGACACACTAGGAATCGACATACTGTTTGAATCCAGCCCTGGTCAGTTATTCACTTGGATTGTTCATAGCATGATGACAAATGGTGAAGATTCACTTAAGTATAATGTATTTTGATAAAGAATTTGAATCAAATCATCCTCTTTTGAAGCTTTATGGTCTACCCATCAAAATGATATATCTTGCAATAATGATGGTACTATGTCCAATTAAAACAATCAATTACATATAATAGGCTTTTAGCATATCTTGGAGATTTTCCAATAAAACACACAATTTAGTGGCCCAAAGAAATGAGCTCTCTTGAGGTACAACATTTCTATTTCTTTAAACCTTTTCTGAATGTCATTCATAGCCTAAATTAGGGTTAATGTTAAGTAATTTACAATGAGTAATCAATGCTGTTTAGCAACAAAAAGTTTGGGGAATGTTGTCCTCATTGATATATACTTTAATCAGGGCCTAAAAACGGCCGTTTTGCAGCCGGCTACGGCCGTTTTAGGGAAATGAGACACGGTCGTTTCCGGTCGTTTCGGGGTCTACAGGGTTAAGGGCTAATTAATGGTAAGGTGTGCCTAGGATACTTGAATGGGGTCCTGGAATAAAGGAGGCCAGCCTTATCAACCACAGGAGAAATGGAGGTATTGTCCAGCAATGAGTTAAAAAAAGAGGGGGAACGATGAAGATTAGAACATACACATTATTTGTACTCAATCAGGGTTATAATGTAGCTTAAGATTAACTAGATCAAGATTAACTAAGATTAATTAGTAGATGGATGAGGTTAGATTTCGGTAAGCAGCATTCTATTTGAAATGACATTGACTGGAAAGAAAGTTACAACTTTGATTCTCTATTGACAGATTGATTTTGCTACATTACATTAACATTTGAGATGTGTGCTTTATCCTTAGAAGGCAAGTTTCCTGTTATTAACTCTCTGGGCTGCATTCAAGTATGTTGACAACATTGCAGTGTCTATATACTGCTGAAAGGCGGAAATGATATACCGATATACACGCATGCCGCGATTGCTGAGAAAATGAGAAGTGGCAGATAAAGGGTACCTCTAATTAAAATCGTTGAAAGGCTGTAGGCAATTATTCCTTGACAGTTAACAGTTGCATTCAATTAATATTTTATATCTTAAATAGTGCAAATTCTCCACTGGTGTAATCTTGCATCTTTTCACAAATTTAATGCTGATGAAGCTGCATCTGGGTATAAAAGCTTCAAATCCCAGCCCTTGCTTCATTCAGACAAGTGGTGGAGGTCTAGGACCTTTAAACCAGTAATTCACTAAAGACCAACTTAATATTGGATATCTGCTTAACTGGTCACAGATTGTTCATACTGATGACAATTATGTGGCTCTTCAGCTTACACTGATTAGTTTCTACTGCTTCATTGGCCAATCAGCTGTCAACACTCTGACAGCACAAAAGAGGGAATAGTTAGGAAGACAAGAGAAGACAATGAACCCCCTGAAGTAGAGATGCTGCAATCAAGTCAGGATTTCAAACACTTTTTTTGGTGTTTCTCGGGATTCTAACAGGTGCTTGGCAGTTGCTATCTGGCCAAATGGAAAAATGCAGATCTCCTGACAGGTTTTATGTTATGAGGTTTGAGGTTTGGCAACACATAAGGGACTGACCTACGTAGTGTAGTGTACACGATCCAGAATGTTTTTTTATAAAAAAGGCTAATATTGACAGAGAATACAGATCAGAAATGCAACGGTGAGAACATGTACAATCAAGCTCAGGACTTATTGCACTAATGAAGACAGAAGTCCTCAGATTTATCTTGTTTAGATACAATTATAACGATGCCATGTCCTTCATGTGACATATTCTTAGTAAAGGGAGTAAAAACCTGCCAGAATATCTTCCACTGGGGCTGGTTATGTTTGTCACCAGAAAGCAGTTCCTCACATTATGAGTCCTAATGGTGTCATATGAATTGTTCTCATATTTATCTCCCAGGCTTTATCGCAATATTATCTCAGCGAGCGATATGAAAAAGAAACACTCGAGCAAATGGTACACATTTTGATCCTCCCAACCAATGATAAGCGACTCGTGATCATTAGAAAGGCTCAGCCCCCTCTACTGTAATGGCCATCCTCTTGCGAAGGTCATCCCTCATTAGCACACTTCAGCTTAGGCTTATACCGATTAATACTTACAGAGGGAGAGTAACCATGACAACTTCTGTGAAACAGTGAGGGGAACAAGACTCAGGCAGCCAACAGTAGGGTTAGAAATCCTGACTTTCTATTGGCTCATAAAGATATAGTTCTTACAAGTCATGTTTGGGCACGCTGGTTTGGGTGTGTGTGAAGGGGTTGCGTTTAGTCTTTCTTTGAGTCTGTCATTCTTTCTCTATTTCTGTCTTCAAACTTTTTCGTTTTTAATATTATTCTTAAAGAACTAAGCCGTAGCCTTTTGCTGTCAGTTACACCGATAATGTTTAATGGAATTGCATATAATTCAATGGGAATTCAAACGCCTAAGTTTGGGCAATTGTACTACTTCTACCAATATGTCCATCTAGAACTTATTTTACAAACCATTTAACCAATTGAAATATTCAAAGATGTAAATGATTCTGTTTGAGTTTATAACGTTTCTTTATTTTCATAAGGAGATTTTCTAAAGATAACGATACATTTCAAAATGCGTATTTGATCCCGTTAAAAGTGAATACGTAAATATAGTCTCATGCATTGACAAAATCAGATATGTTATATATTCAACTGACTCCATACAGGGAGCTGGGACATTGGAGCAAGCATCTTATTCGTACAGTATTACCAAAAATAGGCAGTATTTCACGTTGTAGATAATATTGTGCAGCAATCATGTAAATAATAATAAAATATTATATCAAATAGGATCTATAATCCATTGGGTAATACCTATATTCCACATTTTAATCGAGTTTTCCCAATATGTCATTGTATAGTACAGTGTGGTGTTTGATATAACTTTGATCTGACAAAGCAGAACTATATACACACCCTAGAGGAGTTTCACCCTTTTTACAGCCTACTTCCAGGCTACTACAGTCTACTTCCAGGAGCACTGAGTTCATTAGCCCTTTCATGCAAAATGGACATCTACTTTAAGCAAAATAAATTGTTGCCCCAAAGCTCTTACATTGCCGTACCGGTATGTTAAGCCCAATACTTTATTCAATGTTCCAACAACTTTAATATTGTTTTATTATACTTTACTGCCTACTTTAGGCAGTATGCACAGCTGCTGAGTGAAAGTAAGGGGTATTTATCACCTCCTCATGTCTACCTCTAACCATAAACACTATGAGCTATTGTTCTAGCAATGTAAAACACTATAAGGCTATTCAAAAATATGGTCTCTGATAGTTGCGCGTGCCTCAAAAATCAGGTAAGTAGAAAAAACAGCATCCTCATTCATTTTCAACTGTTTCATTTTCAACTATTTCTCCTGGATTTGAATGGCCTATAAACTCCTAGGCAGGGCTCAAATTGATCGGAGTAGACCTTTCAGCTATAGTAATGTCAGTTGCTAAAAGAAAGTACCATTCCCTTAGGCAATAAGCTTTATTTCATGGTGAATTCCGTCTATCAATGTTAAACCAATGCAAGGGCCATTCCCTAGGGCAGCGATCAATAGCCATTTGCTGTTTTGCACGCTCTGGCCATACTGCACGCACCAAGGGTCATGTGACGCTGCGGAAGTTAAATTTCACGTGTTTTTTTGGAAATGTAATTTCCTAAAGAAATGTGTTTAGTACTATTTCTGCAACTATCCAAAGTAAGGACTAAAAGATAATGCATCTTTCACCCTAGAGTTCAGCAATCTATCGCGAGATATTGACGCTAGATGTCTCCACCCATGGGACTGAATCATATCTCTGCAAGGCTCAGCTCTCCATCACTCTCCAATATCCACCGGTGGATAATGGCCGCCACCCATAGTTAGTCAGCACCAAACCTCTGCTGGAGAGTGAAGGCTACGTTGGAGACTTGAGGCGCGCAGACACTACTCGGCCGCAGACCGAGAGTTCAGGTGACATAACCTTGTTTCTAAGGTTTTAATTGACATATGATTATGACAGGCTTTGACTAGAAATTGTCCTGTGAATGGGACTTTCATCACAGAGGTGTGGAATAGCCTTTTCAGAAGAACTTCCATGTAACAATGAGAGCACTGACTAAAGGCCAAAACCCATGAGACACTCCTATAACGGATAACAAAAGTGTCCCAGTGTACTCAGCTCTGGTCTACCAATAGATACAGATTTACCATGATATATTTGTAAGAGACTTCAAAGAACGTGTTTTGACTGTTCAACTCCATAGACAATTGCAGACTTTAACCAATGATATCAGCAGCAAATTTAAATCAAAACCCTTTAATCCTGGCTAGTGCTACTAATTTTTCACCAGGGCCAAGTCAAGGGAGACGAAGGTTCTTTCATAAGAATAATTCTGACAAGCTAGTGGCGGGACCCTGTGGAGATGTTCAAAACCTTTAGAAACTCAATGACCCCACAGGGTGGGCATTCTCAGAATCTTTAGAAACTCACTGACTCCCCCTGGTGTGTGTTGGCTCAGGGCTATTAAAAAAACCACATTAATAAGTTTCCCACAGAGAGCCTCAAACTCTCAACCCTAGGATCTAGAGGGAGGTATATTGCTGACTGAGCCAACCCAGGAAGTGTCAGTATGGTCTTTTGATGAGATAGTCAATGGTTCATGACTATAGTTTAGATTGTTCCATTTGGAAGATATGTTGGATATAAATTTCCTAAATTATCACAGAAATCATAACAATAATAAGTTAGGTCTGAAGGTGGCATTGAGGAAGATGCGCTCTTCCTCTTCCGAGGCCTTTTTCTTGTCTTTGACCTTCTCTTTGAGAAGGTCTGATCGTTCCAGGGCTGAGACCTTTTCTTTGGCTTCCCTGAGCAGTTCCTCTGGGTAACCTTGGTCTCTAAAGAGTGACTCTTTGACAGCTAAATGTCTCTCAAAGTCACTCTGTTCCCTGCATATCCTCCTTAGTTTAAGGTATTGGCTGTAGGGCAGACCCTTCTTCATATGTGGAGGATGTGAGGAGTCATACAGCAGGTAGCTGTTTGAGTCTGTGGGTTTGGTATACAGGTCAGTGTATACGGTACCATTCTAGTCAGTTTTCACTTTTGTGTCCAGGAACGCAATCTCGTCTCTGGACCATTCTGAGGTGAATTTAATGGTGTTGTGTTGCTCATTCAAGTAACACAGCCATTTTTTCAATTCATCTTCTCCATGATCCCAGATGAAGAAGATATCATCGATGTATCTGTACCATCTGTAGGTATCCTCATTTGCCCTCAGGCTGGCTAATATATAATTTAGAGCAGTTGAGACTTTACCACCTATGTTGACTGCGCCAGTGCCAGACCTAAGGCTCATACTCTCAGTCGACAGCTCTCTAATTATACCCACCACGTCGTCAAGGGTCGTTTCCTCCATATTGAATCAAGTGTTGTACACCGATGTCCTGATATTAACCTATGTTGGCACATTTAGATCCTATTAAATCTAGCCAGGTTGTAAAATATCACTCCACAGGGTCGGCGAACCAATACTCCATAAATAGTCAAGGAATGGTAGTGAACAAAATCCCGGAGCTCGGCGGCACACACGTCTTACTCGCTCCAGTTCTCCATAGCCCTTAACAACATAATAATAACATTTGAGTGGTTGTATAAACTATAGTCAACCACAGAGCTGCCATCTGGTATGTGTTTGATATACTATGATCTAAACACTACATGTTTACATCCTAAACACCAACTTTTCATACTGTTTTAATACTAACCAGCCCCTTCGGGGACTGGGATTGTGGGTGGGGGATAGTGTATAAGCCCCCCCCCCCCGCCCCTCCAGCCCCCCCTCGCCCCTCCAGCCCCCCCCCCCTCGCCCCTCCAGCCCCCCCCTCGCCCCTCCAGCCCCCCCCCCCATCTCCGGCCACACTGTGCGCGGGAACGGACTGGGCTGCGTTCCCCTGACCCAGATAGTGCTTGACTACATCACCATGGCAATGCGTCCTCCTTATCTACCACTGCCGCACCTCACTCTCCTAGTAGATGCTTACGGAAGGACTCGACTCAAAAGTTTAGTATCGATTATCTTAACTGTATGAGAGGATTGTATTTATATAATAACAGAGATAAATCATGTGTGCATTTATTGTGTAATTTTATCATAATTACTCAGCATTGTTTCATAGATGGTTTATAACTTTCCCCTTTTGATGGAGCAAAAGATGGCGGAATTTAGTGTGATGCTCTGTCTCTAGTTGCTAGGCCCATAGTACGAGAGTAGGTCTATCTGTATTATTTAGATGTTTTTCTTTTACATACAATGGTATTCTGAAAGTCATCCTGATAGGGGGGACGCATATAAAATATAAGGGAATCAAAATATAAGATGAAGTAAAATTAGGTAGAACATCGAGTTAGCTTTGAAAAAAATACATATTTTTAGATAGCCTCTTTTGGTTTATCTGTTCCTGTCGAGCACTCAAAGCTAATTCAATGGCGTGGTTCGCTGGTCCCAACTAATACCGTTTTATATATAGGGGAAACATCTAAACATATTCAATTTAACTGTTTAGGTGTTTAGAATAAAAGTGCTCAATTCCTAAACAGAAGGATTCAAAGACACAAGTCTAGTAATATGTTTAGACTTTAAACATGTTTAGACCTAAACATGTTTAAAAACTAAGCACTTTTTTTGCAGTGTTTGATATAACTTTGACCGGACAAAGCAGAACTATATACACACCCTAGAGGACTTTTACCCTCTTTACAGCCTATTTACAGGCTACTACAGTCGACTTCCAGGAGCACTGAGTTCATTAGCCCTTTCACATAAAATGGACATCTACTCTAAGCAAAATAAATTGTTGCCCTAATACTCGTACATTGCTGTACCGGTATGTAAGCCTAATACTTCATTTAATGTTCCAACAACTTTAGTATTGTTTTATTATATTTCCTGCCTACTTTGGGCAGTATACACAGTTGCTGAGTGAAAGTAAGGGGTATTTATCACCTCCTCATGTCTACCTCTAACCATAAACACTACGAGCTATTGTTCTAGCAATTTAAAACACTATAAGGCTATTCAAAAATATGGTTTCTGATAGTTGTGCATGTCACAAAAATCAGATAAGTAAAACATAAAGCATCCTCATTCATTTTCTAACTATTTCTCCTGGATTTGAATGGCCTATTAACTCCTAGGCAGGGCTCAAATTGATCGCAGTAGACCTTTCAGCTATAGTAATGTCAGTTGCTGAAAGAAAGTACCATTCCCTTAGGCAATAAGCTTTATTTCATGGTGAATTCCGTCTATCAATGTTAAACCAATGCAAGGGCCATTCCCTAGGGCAGCGATCAATAGCCATTTGCTGTTTTGCACGCTCTGGCCATACTGCACGCACCAAGGGTCATGTGACGCTGCGGAAGTTAAATTTCACGTTTTCTTTTGGAAATGTAATTTCCTAAAGAAATGTGTGTAGTACTATTTCTGCAACTATCCAAAATAAGGACTAAAAGATAATGCATCTTTCACCCTAGAGTTCAGGTGACATAACATTGTTTTTAAGGTTTTAATTGACTTATGATTATGACAGGCTTTGACTAGAAATTGTCCTGTGAATGGGACTTTCATCACAGAGGTGTGGAATAGCCTTTTCAGAAGAACTTCCATGTAACAATGAGAGCACTGACTAAAGGCCAAAACCCATGAGACACATAATGGATAACATAATGGATAACAAAAGTGTCCCAGTGTACTCAGCTCTGGTCTACCAATAGATACAGATTTACCATGATATATTTCTAAGAGACTTCAAAGAACATGTTTTGACTGTTCAACTCCATAGAGAATTGCAGACTTTAACCAATAATATCAGCAGCAAATTTAAATCAAAACCCGTTAATCCTGGCTAGTGCTACCAATTTTTCACCAGGGCCAAGTCAAGGGAGACGAAGGTTCTTTCATAAGAATAATTCTGACAAGCTAGTGGCGGGACCCTGTGGAGATGTTCAAAACCTTTAGAAACTCAATGACCCCACAGGGTGGGCATTCTCAGAATCTTAGAAACTCACAGACTCCCCCTGTTGTGTGTTGGCTCAGGGCTATTCAAAAAAACAACATTAATAAGTTTCCCACAGAGAGCCTCGAACTCTCAACCCTAGGATCTAGAGGGAGGTATATTGCTGAATGAGCCAACCCAGGAAGTGTCAGCATGGTCTTTTGATGAGATAGTCAATGGTTCATTACTATAGTTTAGATTGTTCCATTTGGAAGATATGTTGGATATATATTTCCTAAATTATCATAGAAATCATAACAATAACCCACCCTGATATTTTGATATATTAGAGTATAGATCTATATGTCCTCAACCTATGACTAAGTCTGGTAAGTAGTCCTTACACCATTCTTTACAAATTATATGTCATTAGGACAGAACTCTGCCATTTTCAATGTAAAGATGCACATTCTGTGGAAGCTGTAGTATCAATATGGCTCGTTCAATGACTTCCATATTTGTTATATATTGTAAATGACATGTAAGAAGTCTCAAGGGGTTTACATTCGATGTTGAAATAGCTAGACGTCACCTTAGTATTTAGTGGGGCTCCCAAGTAAGAATTCTAGATGATTGAATCTCCTCCAGTGGAGTATGGAGATACAGTGGTGCACCAAAACAGCTTATATGAGTTCCATAAGCGAATCGTTATGATAAACCAATGCAGGAGTGTATATAAATCCTCTATGGTAATATATTACAGGACTGCTTTCATGCATGCTGATAATAAAATGGCATAATATCATTGAAGCGTTATGTCAGCAATCATTCGTGTTTTTTTTTTTGCTTCAGAAAGCTCATATATTTTCTGGATAAAATGCTAGGCCCTTGTTTACCATGGCGCATGACTTTAAAAAAAGAATAATGTCTTCTATAAGAATGCCCTATTCACTCCACAGCAGGGCTCGAAATAATTGCAGTAGGCCTTTCAGCTAAAGTAATGTCAGTTACTAAATAAAAGTACCACAACTGTACACTGTCATAGACCTTTCTCGGGAGCATTTACTTACGATAATGGGAAAACTGAATATAGGTATCCTCCTGTGGCATACACAACGGTGTCCAAATGTCAGGCTGCATTTCACTTGGCTTACGGCCTCGTGAAATATGGCCTGACATTCAAGAAGTGAAAACCCCTGTGAACAGACTAAAACGCGTCAACCTTTGCCTATTTTTTTCGTGCTGCCCAACTGTGCCTACAACAACAGGACTAAACCTATATTCCTTTGTGCAGAAATCTGAATACTTCCAAAGTTTCCTGGTTTAGGTTATAACTGTGCTGCTCCTAAGGCCAAAAAAAATGAAAGTACTAGCCGGCCTCTCCGAAAACCCTAAAAATTACAAAAAAAGGGTAAAAATACCAAAATCTCAAAAATTGCATAAAAAAACGTAGGGTCGGCCCCCTTTTGATAGGGTCGGTCAGGTTACCTGAGACAAACCTTTCTTTTTTTGGCCTAAGTGAGAATGGTGAGAAATGGTCATGATTCTAAATTGAGTATCAGGGGACTAATTGGGGATCAGAATCAGCTGAGTGGTGGCGCTGTAACAGTCTGGAAAGACGCCAGGCTCAGAAGGCGTGCAGGCTGATAAATTAGATATAATAAGCTGATGTCTTAGCCCATATAAGTGCAGGGTTGTTTGTTTTTGGAATGGAATAACCTTGTCAGGAGCTTTGAAATTATGGGAATATTGGATCCAAAGAAGTAGTAGACCCGTGAGACACCATCAAAGGTGCATCAGAGAATCAATCAAAGACCATTTCATCTAAGGAGATATAAGAGGACTTGGCATATTTCAAAGAAAGCCAACCACTTCAGCCGATGATTTCAGAAACAAATTATGACCAAAGCTCTTCAGATGTCCCAAAGTTTTGACAGAGTTTCACCGGAATATTAAGGCTTTTCTTTGTTGAGTGCATCTCCAGGAAAATGCCTTCTTTTCTAACAGTATGAAATACAATGATAAAAACTCCCGCCAGTGGAAGAATAGAATCATGGGCATTACCTATGGAGAAATATATATCTTCAGATTACAGAAATTGGCTGTCACAGATGGCACATGGGTAATTCCTTTTCCATGCAGCTGTCACCTGTAGTGAGGGAGCGATGTAATAACATTAGCTATTTCATGCAGTGAACTCATGTGGGGAGTGGCTGACTTTCTGTTGGTACTTTCTGTTTTCCAGTATGTAACCCTGTATTGGTAGCATAGTGCTTTAATGGGCCTATCCCTTTGCTGTCATGATGTATATGTGTGTAGCCCTGGGCTGCATTCAAGCATCATGCTGATCCTATTGCGTTGGTAAACTCTTTCAAAAGGTAGCTGAAACACTCCCAAAGGACATAACACAGTCAATGGATATATACTCAAATGGTCTATGTTCACTAGATTTCTATCAGCTAGACAGTAAATACCAGAAGAGACATCTACTGATCTTGAACATCCTGCATAGCAGACGGCTGCTCGGCTACATCTAAATGTATAATTTGTTTTGACCTGGTCATTTAGCGCTACCACTATTTTGTGGTTGTATTATTAGGGAGTTTTAGCAGGCACTACGTAGACGTACACGTACCTGTACGTAGCGTGTCGCCTGGCAACCCTTCTAGTGACGTCAGCAGTTTGTGTGGTCTTTGCTACGTGCCGTGACAGCTACGTACGTCATATACATACCAAAGCAGTTTGCTACGTTAACCACTACGTATCTATATAAATCAGGATTGAGCCAACGGATTGTTATGAAATTTCATGAGAGAGATGTACGGGTATATGTGGATATGCTCCGTGAAAATGGCAGGGATTGAAAGAGTAGAACGTGTAGAAAATAAAGTTCAAATAGAGACGTAATGTTATTGTGCTGCAACCATGCCAGGGAGGGTCTGGATGCTAAAACTCCTTTTACTGACGTACCTACAGGTGCACGTAGCTCCCGCTACGTACACGTGTACGTGTACGTTCAGCTTGCTAAAACTCCCTATTATGATATAGTGTAGCCGTTGCGATAAAACACTTGCTTATAACCAAGGGCCACTCTTGTATATATCATGTAAGCGCCAGTAGTATAGAGGTCTCCAAATTTTGCTTTAATTCTGAATTTATGATAAGCGCATAAGAAACAGGAGTAACAGCACTTTCTACATTGCGCAGCATCCTGCAACTGTTTGCAGTAAAAAATACCAGCACAGCTTTCTTCCTAGATAACCCTTTCAGGACGGATGTTACTAAAAAATGTCCACCAATGCAGCCCTGGGGAGTCATGTGCATCGTGCCGACCCTTCGGGGTATATCAATCTCAAAGGGTCGCCATGATGCATGAATGCAGCCCTGGCAGGGCTGCATTCAAGCTTCGTGACAACCAAGGATATGATAAATTATACTTAAAGGGATAAACAACCTTGTAGGTAGTTTTGTGAGAAATGGTTGAGGTCAAGGCGAAACAGGAGGTCAGGTCTACCCCACCTTGGAAGTCAATTCAGAACCGACAGTTCATCAATACTCCAACCAATTTAGTATTGGCTGGACGCATAAAGATAGTCAATGCATAAAACAACTTACAAAATGCTGTACTGCCATAAAGAGTCTTTATTTTTGTGTGCACCTTGACTTTGGTTTGAGTTGAGTTTATTATTCAATTCGGTGCATTTTCAACCAATGCTTGTTGTACCTTCATGGTAAGCTATTTACTCTCCTGGCTGGTTGGGAGCTTTTGTTGTTCTCACAAGCCTAGAGGGGCCTCTGTCTGGGTGGAATGACATTTCATCAAGGGAGATTAGAATGGCTTCATCATGTGCCTTTGAATATAACAATGAGAATATTGGATTCAAAAAGGCTACAATACCTTGATGGAGGATTGAAAGGGTGTTTGTCTAGCTTCAATGATCCAAATAAGAGACATCAAAGCCTTTGATTTGCATAGAATTCTCTATGGACATTTCATAACTTCGGGAACGAATTAAAGTCAATCCTGTTTCATCAGTGACCTTTTCATCCAACATGCTCTAGAATTAAAGCAGAACACATGTTTCCTATGCTGAACCGGCACAATGTGAGAAAAAGAGAATGTATGATATCAAATTAACCTTTGAAGGCCAACATTTCACCCTGAAAGAACATATGATGCACCGATGAAGATGCTAAAGGGTCGACATGATATATTTGCAGCACTAGCAAAATATCATACCTTGTTGACACCACTTATGTAACAATGTCATAGTTCTACTACGACTCTTATCTATCAGAGAAGCTCTGAAAAAGACATAGACAAATGCCAACGCCCATTGATATCCACGAGTGGGGGCTGGGGCAGAATCCCACAAATCCTCAGGTTGCGTTGGATGCGCCCCAGCCCCCACGAGTGAAATACATCAACGTGGTATCAATGTAGTTGGTTTTTTTCCCTTCTTTTTTTTCCGAAGCCATTTAGTGAAGAAAAAACTTATTTTTCTTAGCCTATTGAATACGGCCACATTGTATTCAATGGGGGCATTGAATACGGCTTTCCAGTGCTTAAGCATAGTAGATCTTGTGTTTCCAAAAAAATAAGTTCATTGTTGGCTCACTCTCACCAGATCGATGCAACTTTTAATTGGCCGTACATAATCGGTGGCCGTACATGATCGGCGGCCGTACATGATCAGTGACGTATATGATCGGTGGCTTACATGATCGGTGACGTACATGATCGGTGACATACATGATCGGTCATTTATTGACTTCCCTACCCTTTCTGACCATGTTAAAACATAAATAAATCTTGCCACGGTGTACACAAGATGTGTGTCTTGACATGTAATATGTTAGAAATGTGTAGATGTGACTATTAAGATAATTTTACATGACATTTCAATACCGATCATGTACGTCATGTGATGTACATGATCAGTGACGTACATGATCGGTGATCTATTGACTGCCTTACCCTTTCTGATCATGATAAAACACAAATAAACCTTACCAAGATGTACATATATGATGTGTGTCTTGAGGGGGTAATAGGTGGATTTTGTACTCTGCCGATCATGTACGGCCACCGATCATGTACGGCCACCGATCATGTACGGCCACCGATCATGTACGGCCACCGATCATGTACGGCCACTTTTTCAGTTGCACTGATTTGGTGATAGTGAGTCTGTTATGTACTGTTAGAATATAGCTGGTTTTTAACAACACTGGCTACCAAGCCATTTATCCCCAGGATATAAATGAAACTTCAGTAGAAATATACATATCCAGTTCCAGTAGCTTGCAATACAGACCCTGCTGCTGTAAACCACTGTGAATCTGATGGACACCCTGCCTGCGATTAATTGGAAAATAACCAATACACTGGATAACTGAATAGATAAATAGGGACATGGTTTCTTATTTTCGGAGTTATTTCCTACTCTCACAATAGACTCCATTATATTCCATTTAGGCACTTACATCAACGGAGCACAATAAGAAATAGACCTTTACATCTTCAGATTGTATCTACACCAGTGTAGTGTGAATACAACAAATTCATTACAGATCTGAACATGTAGTGAATGCCGTGAGGCTAGCATAGTGGCAATTATAGTGTTTCGGATATAGTGTATGCACCAGAGAGGACCTAAAGACATGAGAAATGGAAATTCCTTCTCGTCCCATCATACTTTAATGTAATTTTTCATAATGGTGCTTATTGCTTTTTGGAACCAAACTCTTATGCCTCCTTTTTAGTAGAACTGCAACACACACTTTAAACAGTGTGCTGACTTGTGACAGATAAATGTATTCTACTCCATCCGAGTTAGCCGCACCTGCGTGCCAGTCAATCATTGTCTACGTCTCTGCGGTCCTGTGACTCACATAACAAATATACCGTGATCTAATTGAAAAGACAACCAAGACCCACAAGGGGCTGTGGGGGGAATTTACCTACAGCATAAACTACCTTACTGCTCTCTTGAAGTCTGGGTTTTTGTACTAAGGACTGATCTTGTTTATGGACAGGGGTAGGGAGGGATTGGAAGGGATTTTAAGGTAGATCTTTAAAAAGTGCCTTTCCTTCAAATACATAATTACATACAAGAAAGCTTTTTTTTTAGATTTACTTCACTGAGGGTAATCATGCCTCCAGATCTATAAGCGCTTGGGTACTTTTTCACGGTAGTACAGTACATACAATCTTCACACAAATCCACATTCATCTCAATCTGATGCATAATCTCTGTACCAGGGTGAGTGACCTCAGTGTGAGGGGTGGCATCGTCCTGGTCCAGATTATAGATACAAAAATGTGCTCTATGATGAGTTTAAGCCTGCAGAACACGGAAAAGAGATTGGGTTGTGTTGACTACCAAGAGTCAATATTCGAGGAGGTCCATCAGCTTTTCCAGAAAGTGTAGCTCATATCTGGGTTTTGCATGTCTAAAAATAGAATATTTAAAGGCGAGACTGGATGTGGAGAAAGGTTTCTCACGCCCGCTCCTTTCAAAGTAATTAACACCTTGCAAAATAGTCTACTAGAAGTTTGGGACAAGACACATATATAGCTTGTCATGTGACACTGATACTGTGCAGATATTATGTGGGCTCTAGCACCTATACACCAATCAGCAAACTGAGAATAGTAGGGAATATTTTTTCAATGTGACACTGTTATTGATGTGTGTTTATTTCTCTTAGGCCTACTGAAAAACTTGTCCAAAACATGTGTCGAAGGATTCTACAGCCCTTTGGAAAACATGATTGTTTATTCTTCATGAAAATGTGTTGACTGATTCCTTTTGGTTCTAATACACCTATGTTTATTACAATGTGTACTTTTGCATTTCACATTTACTCATACACTAACATTGTACAAAGGCATACTATTTGTTTCTCTAAAATGCATAATGCCCCTGTTTTTTGGGGATGTTAGTACATAATTTACTGCCTACCCTGCGTTAGGATATCAAATGCTCAATAATACACCTTTGAGTAAAATAGAGGAGGGAAATGTGGAGTCTTTGAGCATTGTAATCATAATATCTTGCCTTTTACAGACAGATGAATTTAAGACTTGTAAAGATGAATTTGCAGTGTAAAATGACTGAGGGCTAGTTAATTAGATGCAGACACCCTCCCATTGATTTCCAATTCTAATTATACCAATCACTGAATGGATCACACATTAATACTCCAATATCAGATATCAGAAGGTCTAAACAAGAGAAACCCATTTCATGGCACACAGAACAGTGTGAATTGCCACTATCACAGTTTCTACCCCTGTTGTCTAAGTAATCCAAGATGGCTACTTAAGAGTTTGACATCAAATAGAAGAAATATCTACCTTCCATTATCCATGTTTTTATGCATCACAGATGTAGCATGAGTTTAATGTATTGCCAAAAGGAACGCTTCTGAAAGTCAGGCACTTGTGGATACCATGAAAACTCATACAGACAAGCTACTGTCTAGGCTGTCTGCCAGTGTTTAATGACACAGGCAGGACAAGTACCACCCTTAGATGTCCACCATCTATCTGCAGACTACCATTGGCGTACCACGAATGGTTGCCATCAGCTATAAAAGATGCCATCAGCTATAAAGCCTGTCTTATGTAGTCTGATGGATGGTCCTACAGGTGTTATATCAATTTGAGCCGACTGTACCTGGTACCAAATTATAAATTTATAGTCTAAGAAGCACTACTTGGGAATAGTTTCCCAAGGGTATAGTTTATGGGAGAAGTGACATTGAAAGAAATTCTCCATTACTTTTTTTTGGGAAGATATGACGTAACGTTTAGTGTAGAAAGATAAGAAATAACACTTTTTGGAAGGGCTAAATCTATGATTGCATGAGGAAAGTTATACAGTGAGTTGGGGGAAGGAAAACTTGCAATAATTGACTAACATAGAAATAATTGATACTTGAAACTACCACTGACTGCTGTAAGGGATCAGCCTTTAGATATGCATGGCTTATACTGGAAGTGTATTCAGGACATATAGATGCCCAGTGTAAGGTGGCCACCTCCCAGTAATTGGTAAAAGAAAAGAATATGAATTAAATAAGAGCTGCTTGATGTCACACCCTTTAATGACACGCATCATCCATTGATTTATTTGAATATATAAAATGTTTTCCATGACATCAAAAACATGAGAATTTTAGTGGAACAATAGATGATGATTATGGCTAAAGATGGAAAGGAAAAGAGTCATGTAGGTAATGGATATAAGTTAAATGTGAAGAGACCCTCGGGATCTCCCGCCTGTCATTTGGCTTCAAATGGAGGAGTTTCAGCAATGTGATATAGACCAATAAGACCACTGCGCTATCTAGCCAGAAATGTGTTGCTAGTACTGAATGAGAACCGCATCTGGAGGCAATCCGGTAATAGCTTTGCCCTAACTGGGAGAATGGCTCCTCCGATATTCTTGCACTAATATTACAGGATTGATTGAATGAATCCATAGGACTTCTGATTGAAGCCTTTTTGCTGAATTTCAGATTCATTTATGCTCATTTTCTATTGGAGTTTCATATGATATTTTCTAATCGGAAAAGAAAAGGATGATGGATGTTGAATTAGCTAAGACCTGTAAACATGGATAACATATAGAGGCAAGTGATCACTTGGTTGCTGTATGGATCATCTTTCAAGAAAGGAATAGTATGCTGGTCCTCTAGATTCTTGTCACGTATGCCCTATTGATGAAATAAAAAGTGCATCACAACTTAATTGTATGTCCGTTGAAAGTGTCAAATATAGATAATAACTTCAGAGAATATATAATGGAACACTGACTAAGATGAAAGATGAGGTCCAGGCATTGGCCAGACTCCCAGATCACAGGCTACTTAAGTGGACAATAAAGTGAGATTAATGCAGGGCATGATTTTCCCTGCTCACTGGTCAGAATTTCTCATCATATGCAGACAGTACAGGAAAGTAACAGGTGGTAGTGTTCACAACAACAGTCATTCTGCAATGATTCAATGTGAACCAACCTTTGTGCAAGACATCTGTTTTACTCCAATGGTTCCACTTAAGCTGCATTACAAAGTTAACAGGAAATAATGGTAAATTTACTTATAGGAGTGGAGTAACAGCATCTCTTCTAATCAAATTGCACTTCATGAATTCAATGTGCATGGCCATGAAATTCACTATGGGATTCTTGATATTTGGGACCAGCTGAACTTTTGTTTAAAAACATGAGAGAAAGATAATCCTATGCTAAGTGCAAGTAGGATGATTTATTAACACTAAGTCTCAGTAACACTGGGAAACTAATTGATGAGGGCCTTGTTGGCTAACAGTTCTACCGCTGAATAAAAGTAGACTTTTGAACTGAGGCAGGAGGCTCACATAGAGCTGTAGCAATGGTAGGCAGGAGAAGTACAAGCTAAGCTCCCTGCTTTACTGAGATGTTCAGCCTTTCCCAAGGATGAAGAAATAAGCAAACAGAAAATAGATTTAAACACTTTTAAGTATTATTGTTTCAATCCTTTTAAGTATTATGGTTTCAATCCTTTTAAGTATTATTATTTGGGGTGCCGCTTCCAGGAAGGCGGCACAGGTTAGGAGAGAGGCATCCTTCCTCTGTGGTCAGGATTTCATGGTGTTAGGAAGCCTCATCTTTGTTTGTCTGAATGTGCTCTAGGATTGAAGGAAAATAACCTCTGTTGAGGTGCCCTTCACAGTGGCTGGAGGCCACCACAATGCTGTGTCTGGTAAAAACCTAAAGCAGGTTGTACTAAGAGGGAGCCAGTAGCATCTATAGTATTTTTGCTGGGAACATTGCACAGAAGATGTAAGAATGCTTTCTGATTTACTTTTTTGTTTCACATCAGCTGTTGTCTGGTATAACAGAGGCATAGGAAACGAATCATTCGAGGGGGGGGCACTTAGGCATCTGCTTGAATGGATGATTGCACATTCAGGCCCTCAAATAGGAATCATATTGAAAAGTAGTGGTTTCTTTTTGATTGGAGGTCTAGGCCCCTCATCCCCCACTTCCTATGTGGGAGAGGTCACTTGTGTGTGTTATATTTATATGGTGTTGGCATTACCCACTGTACTACCAGGAACCCTTTACTATAAAAAAGGGGTGTTTGCATTAAAACCTGCCAACCTGACTTACTCTTTATCATAATATTACTACGAGATCAACCCATGACAGTGCAATTTCTTCATTTCTAATGTTTTTTATCATCAGAGCAGAACTTTGACCTCTCTATAAAATAAAATAAGGAAACGCACATTCATATGGAAGAAACGATTTCCAGATAATATTGCAATGCCAAGAGTGCTTGTTGTGGGCTCTGGACTTTATTATCATGCTACAAATCATCACTGTGTTTACCCCTCCTCACTTTGCTGTCCTGTTGCATCAGTGCCCACACTCATTTACCTACTTTGTCTTCATCCTGTTTCCCCAGCATCAATAATGGCTTTCTGTTACACGTAATACAGCGGAAATCTAATGAATCATTTATGTTCACATCCATTTACAGCGGTCTTCTCCCTATAAAGTTCTGTTTTACATACACCAAGGCGTGTCTATAACTCTGTTACAGTGTACTTGATGCCATATTGACAATGCCATAATGAGACAAACATGTTTTTTCAGGTTTAATACCGGACCCTACTTAAAGAAACAAGGTCTACCCTTTAAATCCTTTTCCAATCTTATCAAAGATCTGGCACTGCAGTACACAAGGAATTTAATGCGTACATTTGAAGTCCAAGCAATAGGAAATTGAATTTCATGAACTACATATTATACATATTGAGACCATGTCACCTGAAAGACACGTTTCCCTTTTTTTCCCTAAGTTAGGCATTCTCTACCTTGAACTGGCCCTAACATAGTCGTGTCTTTGGAGATTCCTCTAATGATGTATTGGCCAACCACAAGCATACAGAGGCAAATTGAAGGCCCCTTTCTCCTTGTTGATGCACCTGATTATCAATGCAATACTTTAGAAATTAAATTGTTCATGGAGTTAAATGGCTCGGAATAGAAAAATATGGTTGAAAGCTTGAAGAGAAAATGCAGTATCCAATGGCTTGATTTTACAAATTATGTCTCATCTATTTGCTGATGTAATGATCTGATTAATGACAGAGGACTTACATAACTTGTTGTTATCGACAAACAGGTCCAGACATAAGTGTTCTGATAAACAGCTGGATAGCTGATTAGTAGTTGAAGATTGTATTTCACCAAACACAGCCCACACTACAGTTTTATTGTAATTGGAGATGAAAACTATTACCAGACTTCCTGTTGTTCAACATTTGGTAACAGAACACTGGATCTATAAAGAATAAGAAGAAGGCTATAATTCACTGTGGCAGAAAAGGAAAACTCCCTAGAGTAGAATATCACCTGACTGAATGAATGTATAATGACCCTTTCAATATAAGTATCAGTGAATTCATGTAGAAAAGGGCAGTATTGAGCAAGGATCTATCATTTTGTTTATTGCAGGAATTTATTTGTTTTCCATGTGTCTCAACACACTGCCATAAAACATACATTGGTAGGGAATATTGTTTATACATCTTTCTTCCAGTTTATATACTTACCCCATCTCCCGTGTGTACTATATAATAGATCCACACTCATACAGGTCCCCACTCTCAAGGCTCGTTAGCACACTCAATCATACCTGTCAATCATACGTATGTATACTTGGGGGGGCTGGTACACATGCTCTATTCAAAACACTATTGTCAGGGGCATTTTATGTGAGCTGCACAGTAAAGTAAGTTCTCAATTTATTTCGTTTCTATCCAATTTTCATTGATTAAGAGACACCACATTCCTTCAAAGTTTGAAAAACAAGGAGAATATAACTATAATATTTTACATATTAGGGTAACAGAAATTTTTTCGAATATAGCTGAGATAAAAACTTGTGCACCTACATTTTCTCAAACATTGAAGTTAACCAGTGCTGATAGATTATACCCAGTGATGTATGTCCTGACAAAGACTATATATAATTGACTATGCAGAACTTATCTTCTTTCAAAATTGACCATGACATTTGGAATGTTTGTGCATAGTTTAACATTTTCAAAGTTGACTAATAATGAAAGTCTTATCACCAAAATAAATGATAGTCCAATGAGCTAATTAGCCTCACTATGTAAATGCTTTAGCTACCTCCTGTCAGTGCCAACAATATAATACAGCCCTTCCTATGTTATGTGCCATGCCTCCCTCACATTCCTGGCCACCCTTATCTCTGTTTGCAGACTTAGGACCTACCATATGTTACACTGGCAGCAAATTTATGTTATGGCTTAGCTTGCATAGTGGCCACATAAAGCTTTAACACCATGCTGCATTCAAGCATCTTTCCAATCACATAGGGTTGATGCACTCTTTAAATGGTTGACATGATGCATAAATGCAGCCCTTGTGAGTTACTCGTCGTAGTTCCATTCATACATCATTACCACACAGGGCATATCACATTAATCCAGTATGAGGCTTTTAGAGTGTTGGCTAAGGAATGACCATCAGTCTCACTCTTTGCACAATGGTGCTTCCCTGGTCCTAGCACACACTCACTTGGCTTAGCAATTCCCTGCTCGGTCACAGCAAAGCTGCTCAGGTAGGGTGAATGTCCTGGTAGAGACTGGATAAGGGGAACAATTGACACAGGGAACTGGTGCTTTATAGGTGTGACATTGTACCCTAGCAGTCTGCAAACAGACACTGATGAAGCTGTGAGTAGCATAATTATCTTTGACAGTGAAAGCAAGAGGCAGTGATGGAACATTAAATGCCTAGCTTGTTATCAGTGACTGCTTGCTCTCGCTTACCAAGCGCTAGTTAATGTTCAATATTGAAAGGCATGCTTTCACTATTGAACATTAACATTGACAGGAGGTAGCTATAGCCCTTCAAACTTATGCATTTACATATTGAGGCTAATTAGCCCATTGGACTATCATTTACTTTGGTGTTAAGATTTTCATTATAAGTCAATTTGAAAATGTCAACCATGCTTACTGAAAATGCTAAGTAGTTACTGATCTACCTATAAATCATTCATCTACCTATCTAAGAGCCTCAGGTGGCTGATGCTATTCACACCTTTTGAGAGTGATGATCACTCTACATGTTTGGGGGGTGTTTTACGCTGCTATAGTTTGAGTAAAGCCTTGACAAGATAACTGCACATGACATATCAAACATCAGAAGCATTGACATGATGATGTCACAGCACCTGCTGGTGAATGGTGCTTGAACTAAGCTAAAGGTGCTTGAGGGCACTGAAGCCAGATGTTACCAACAAATTGCAGCGTGTGACCATACAGATGAGCCCCAGTGGCCACTTAAATGACTCCTGGTAGCTAACTTAGTAACTGTATGGATGAGCAACACTTGTATGGCAACTAGATCAATGTGTGCTATTTGTATGGTCACTGTGCACTATTAATATCAATAAAAGAGCATCTGTTTAGTCAATAAGCTCACTATTTGTATAGTCACCAAAAGCCTACCAGGGGGGTAACAAGCTTTTGTGGTCTTGTCTTAGCAGTGGTCCGCTACCACTTATCTGGAAAACATAGAGTGTGAATATACACATAGAGGATGAAATATACTGAACATAACTTATAACAGGATACACAATACAACGCTACTAAAACTAATCAGCAAACATACATAGTTCTATATCATCAGAATAGCTATAGAAAATAGAGTTCCCCATCCTTTATTTCCTCATGAGGGGTCTTTCACTGCTCCCTGGTGTCCAGGCACTCTACACACGCTGATTGGATAGTGTCCAAATGTGCCACCAGAGGGCCTACATATGGGTATTTGGTGAGAAGCTGAGGGATTTAACAGCAGATGCTACTTTGGTCCTGGTCCTGTCTGCAAGGTCAGGCAATGGCTGGTACCAAGAACCAGTATGGTCTACATTAGGGGGCTACTAAATCCAAGATAAGGACTAGGCAGGTAATGAGGAAAACTCCCTTCGGACATCGCAGCTTTATACACTACTAGTCTAGACCCATTTAATAGGTTTCAGATTTGAAATATATCGTGCTAAATAATGGAATATATATTTACTACATTATTTAGCACGACTAATGCAGAAAAAGAGTCTCATATCAATTATTTCAAAATGAAATAAAACATTGGCTTTGTCACCATAGCGTACAGCTTAGTTATCTAGGCCACATGCACAGGACTTTACTTTACCTAGCTCTTCAGTCAAATACACCTCAGGGCCTACTCCAAAATGTATGAATGTCTGATATAAAATAGTGCCATTTCATACAATTTTCCAACTGTTTATTAATGATTAAACTTTTCTATGTTCCAGGTCCTTACAGAAAGGTAGGTCTCAACCACGTTATGTAAACCTGGATTTAAATAAGCAATACAGCTGTGATTACCAGTATCCTGTGACTGACTACTTGGAATTCTAATGTAAACCCTTGAAACAGAATGACACCTATATGGAACTAGATGCTAGTGCCAAATTGATATAGTTTTGAAACTACTTAGCATACACTACACTTTGATATGAGAATTCTAAACATCCTTAAGGCAAACTGCAGTGGGCCAAAATCTCGATATCACTTTATTTTGCATTACGCCTGTTACCATAAAAAGGTATACCCCTCATACTAGGGTTTATTCCACTGAACTGAAAAATGTTGTTACAATGCTCATGAACATACTTGGAGTATTAAGACTAGAGAACATGTCCTGTGTTTTATTGTAAGTTGTCTGTGATAAGACAGAATGCATCACTGTTGTCCTCAGTTATACTATTGTATGAGTAAAACCCCAGCAAACACATCACATGGGCTGCTATCATATATCATGCAGGCATGTGATCAGCTAGAAAGGTATAATGCAGCTCCGGCAATGAGTTACTTACAATGTTGCACGCTACATCATGACAACAAAGATTAAATGTGCACCTGGTTTCTGTACTGGGTGTCTTTAGTAACCTAGGGAAGAACGAATGAGTAGATTGAAATGGCATATCTCTAGAGATAAGGGCCGCTGGGAGGTGCATTAAGTAAGGGGCAATCTTCCCATGCTGCTTGTGGGCGAGTATACCGTCCCAGGATATCCAGGTCTGTTTAGCACCTGTTGAAGTGTGCCTTTGTTAATAGTGGGTGGAGGGCCCATGGGACAATTAGAGACCTACACTGTTAGAGGTGACTGCTGAATTTCTAAATTATTTGTTTCAGAAAAAATCCCAGTTCCAGTATTAAATATTGTTTTTATCCTGGGGCACCATAACCAAAGAGCTGGCATGGCAAAAGAAAGACAGTGTATAAACAGGGACAACACTCTTGATGCACAATACTGAAAAAATTGGCCTATATAAGCTATAAGGCGAGACCTTTCCACACTGGCATCGAGACGAATCAGCTGGCTACGGCTGCTGGATAGCAGGAGAAGCCTTTCATATGGTAGTGCAGGCTAACAACCATTTCTGTCTGTTCTGTATTTGTGCTGAGCTCTGCAAGTCTTAAAAAGGTATTTCCTGATTTACAATTTCTTCAGAAAACCTTTACATTTTAGGATTTTGTTATAAAAGTCTCCCAGACAAGGCAAAATTTCTAAAACTGAGACGTGTACTTAAATGCTACTAGACATGCCTCTCTGCAAAATACATGTTCCGGTATGTTTAACTGTATGTTAAAGAAGCAATATTCAATAACTTTACCTATTTCAATTATGACGAATGCTAGCTGGGAGTTAGTGCTAAAACCAGTGATGTGCAGTGAGACACTTTCAATTCCAGAAATAGTAATACCCAACCAGCCAGAGAGTAAGACAGGAATATGGACAAATGATATAAAGGAACCTAGCCAGATTTCCCCAGAACGTGTACACTCGTCATGAAGCCAGGCAGAGTAATAGTGAGAAAGGCAATATTGATATACCCTATAAGAGTTAAGGTCTAGGTAATCAGCTGTGGAGCTCACTGAGAAAAACATCAATTATTTTTAATGGCACTAATTGCAGCTTTGTGCTACACACTTCCCATAAGTCACCAGAGGGTTCAGACACAGGTAGGGTAAGATAAGTTATATCAGCCACTTGGTGTGATCTTTAAGCAGATGGGGAGCCAGAAGTGAGGAACAAGTCATTGATTACCAGCTAGTAAGAAATAAATGAAGAGTCTGAGTTTACTTTCTTTCATAGTAGCACTTTTAATTTCCAAATGGATTATAATACTTTATGTAATCAACATAGATAGGAAACTGATGGTCAAAGGGCTCTGAATAATAGGCTCTGTCTGTAGCGAGAAATTTTATGCATTGTCATTTCTAGAATACATCTGTGCCTAATGGACTGAGTGTATGATTGACATTATAACCTAGATGGAAACAAAAGTTTGGTTCATAGACAGTCAACAGTGAAGTACTGTTGACTTTTGTGAAAGTCGCCAGGAGCTACCCATAAATTCCTACTACTTTCGATACACTGTTGCATATTGACATTTGCTTACCGCTTTGTACCTAGATTTGTATAGCAGCCCCAGTGATAAAGCATTTCAATGATCATTTAACTATTTCACTGTTATAAGAAACATTTGACAGTGGGTAATACTCCAAGAGGGTTTTTCTGCAGTGCATTATGTAATAGTGAAGCAGTGCAAAGTAAGAGAAAATGTACAAGTAACACTGAGGATCTAAATCAGAGTCAATCAAGAACCAATCAAGAACACTTTTCTTGCAGAAGATAGCTGTTCTTTTGCCTTGGCTTTTTTAACTTCTGTTTCTTAAAGAGTGGATCTGAAGAAAGTTTTGTTACCATTTTATTTTGGAAAGAAAGATTGAACTTCATATTCAAACCGTGACTGTTTGTTGCATGATAAGACATTCAGGTCCCAACAAGTTTGGATGCAAGGCTTTCCAGTAAATTTAGTCCAACAGAATATTCCCAATGTGCAAAAAAGCTGCTAATGAGCACTGAGTGGCAAGAGGCCTTTGCCAGGCTTGGTCTGCCTGTATTTTGCAATTTTGTGATGACATGAAGTGATTTTCAATGAAAGTCATTGTGTAGGTACTTGTGGAGGGAAACCCAACGATTACCAAGATAACACCAAACATGTTTAAAAAATACTCAGGACAGGACAGGTTTTAATGGTGGGAGGCAATTTAAAAGACCTAATACCTTTAAATATGCATATATGTGCATATATGTGCTTGTCTACAATACATCCATATTCTTGTGGCAATCTCCGAAGCGGTTTTTAAGCATTTTGCATTTTTTTCTCCGCAATAAACTCAAGACAGGTTTTATATGCATTTCCATAGATTTTAAAGAGCACTGTAGGGGAAGGTATCTGGTGATCATTGATGTTGCATTTGTGTTGCAGTGCATGTAACGGTAAGCAGTGGTCAATGCTGCGGAAACCTGATGAGGACAAAGGTGGTAAATGAGTGTGGTCATTAACAGGATGGGGTGGCATATCAGGGAGGGACAAACAGGCAGAATGGTAAATAGCAGCTCTGCCCAGCGTCCACCTGCGTCTTCTTTAGAGCTACACAATCATAGGAAGACCCATTTTCCAGAGGCATAAACTCGAGCTCATTCTCCATGACCTGTTCTCTGCTAAGATGTCATCAAAATTGCTATGGAACATAGTGTTATATGAATGATATTGCCAGAATTAAAATCAATCATTAATGCTATGAATACAGAGATTCACTCCAATAAATCCATTTCTCCAATTATTGAGTTGCAATGGATTACAGTGAACCCCTGTTTTAATATCATTTCCAATGTGATTTACGTCTATGGTAGTAGCTGTAGTTACTGTGATCTAGACAACATCTCTACTCTGGTGCTTCATTACAATCCTATAGTTATAACTTGATGCTCTTTATGGTTACCATAGAGATGGTCTATCAGTCACATGACAGCAATTGTTTCCTTCCATCTCTGCTCCTAGATTAAAAAGAATTAACACTTTTCCCAATACTTTTCCAACCGTTAGAGCTACAGTGGTGAAATTTTGTAATAAGGCAGGTAAGTGCTTGCATCACTTTTGGCAGTTGCAACATCCATATTCTTAAAGCCCATGAAAAATACTTCAACATATTCAGATTTTGCTTGTTGAACGGGGGTGGGGGTAACTCCCTTAATAATGGACTTTTGGGGGTCGGCCACAGCTCTATTCATATTTCAATGGGGCTGCCCTTAAGGAATTCCTACACATACAGTGTTCCCAAGTAATTGGCACGAGTTCTAGATTCTACAGTACCAAATGCCAGGCTTCCTCCCTTTCTGTAGTCAAAGGGTGAATAATAACAAACTGATTTTGATATCAGGATTTACTACAGATCAGATGAATACATTTGTTCGGCTAAGAATCAGAGCATAAGATCTAAAATGCTCTATATTCATCCATGTAAAATTGATTTCACGAAAGATTGCAGAATTGGCCCTAAAAGCGATGACCCGCATCAGGGCAGATCCACATTGAAACTGTTATATCATCTTAATCCCATCTGTCATGTTAATTTTCTGAGTGTACTTTTCACACCAATTAACCGCCTGATGCTTGATACCAAATGTGTCCATTAGATTGTCTTTTTGATATCGGTACTCTCTAGTTCCTTCACCCCTCTCACATTAGCGACTAATAGACTGCAATTTCCTGCATCTGATATCTGAGCATTAATTTGCCATCCCTTCTGTGCCGGTTATAATTAGCTGTAGAAATGGATGTGATAGTCTAATGAGTCACACCTCTGTCAAGTTACACAGTAGTCAATTTCACCTTTCTCGAATAATTGGTCTATCATTAACTGGTTAAGGATTAGGGTATTAGATTTAAACAGTGTAATAAAGGCATTAAAAGTTCATAATGTTTAACGTATGGACAAATCTTGTCATGGAGTAAGGCTGATCATGTCAGTGGAATACACCATTATTCTCATGTCCAACGTCCTCAGGATTGTATATGATTTTGTACAACAATTTAGGACATGCACTACTCATATGAATTTGTTTCATAAAAGCCCAGAGGATGGTGAATATCACCATGTCTTATCGATTAACACAATTTATGAGTTTAAAAGATGACAATACATTCATGATGTTGAAGAACACACCGACAAAAATATTATAGACTAGCTATGGGGCCGGGACAATTTTTAGAGCAAGTTTACCTGTGCCTATCTTTGGCTCAATTCCATAGAGTTAAGCTGACTATGGTTGATACTAGGCAAGCCATGGCGTAAACTATAATTGATGCTTGGCCAAAAAGGGAACCACTTTATTGATCATATGGCAGTGCAAGTTGTACAATGAATGTAAGATAGAACAGTTCATGAACTTATGCAGCTGATATCTCAAGGAGATGCTATGGTATGATAAAGATAGTGCTGCATCTCATGGTAAATAAGGCAGTCCCATTGACTTACCCAATTTAGTCAGTATCTCACAACCCATGTCGAATATCCTTCTCCTGTATTTTATAGCTTTTTAAATAATTCGGATTGAGGATTTAATCACTATAAAATATCTTTTTCAGAACAATTAAGTGGGGTCTCGATGAACATTGATAATAATGACATGGAAAACACCAAAATAGCAAATGTATGTATATAGTTCCTAGCTGAGGGAAACAACCCTCAGTGGAGAACAATACTCGTGAACCTTTGTCTATGTATTCAGCATAAGGGGGAGACATATATAGGTATGTGGTATTATGGAGTACACCTAAAAAAGTTATTGCTGGAACTGCTGAGGGTGGGGGCCTCTAGATCACCAGTGTGACATCCATGATATGCATGGCAAGTGGAAGGGCAGTTTAGGTCAGGTGATATGGCATCTGATGCTGGATGTACCTTGAGGATAGGTACATTTACTTTACTCCAGGTTTCAAATTCAAATACTGATAGTAATTTGACAACTGTCATCTTTGATTCAAACCACCTTGTTCTTTGTAATATATACCCTGCAAATTAGTTTTGTTTGTAAGCATTACATAAACCCTCGTCACAATGGATTAATGTAAATGAACCCGTCCAAAAAAAATATCAATAAAAATAAACAGTTTCTTTTAGTGAAGAAGGCTGATTAGCCCGCAGCTGTCATGCACAAGTCTCTCATGAGAATGCATGAAGGCTGCAGGCCTAGATGGCGATTGGCGAAACTAGATGTGGGAAAAGGTTTCTCACACCTGCTCCTCAAATAGCTATCAATAAGTGACAAAATAGTCTACAAAAAGCTTATTAAGGGGGTCTTCCACTGCGACGGATACGGGTACGGATGGTTAAAAGTGACCAAAAGTGGGCAAAAAGTCGGCAGTGGAAGCCATTTCTAGCCGTGACGGATTGGTTTTGACGGCTACGGATTGAAAAAAGTACTTCCACCAATGACGTTACGGCCACGTTTTGCATACTTTCCAGCTTAAACGTGCACGGAATGCCACGGAAAGGCAACAGAACACGCACGTTTGAGCAACTTTTGGCCAAAAGTTGGTCAAACCTGCAATATCAAATTTTTTTGATATTTTGACGGTTGTCATTTTCGACCTCTGTCCGTCAATTTGGCGTTTCAACTGAGGCGCGGTCTTGGCACCACCTGGCGTAAAGTGGCGAAACCGTCAGTTCATCTTTTTCCCACCGCTAGCCGCAGCAGTCGCTCACGGGTCATGTGACCCCGCGTTTAGTCGTACACAGGTCAGTCAAAAACCAAAATGGCTAGCAGGCGTAAGGGTGGCACTGCTTTACCAAACGCTGAAACAACTCCAGTGCCGAAGAGAGCGCGCAGAGGGGCGAAAGCACAACCCCAAGAGGTGGAACACGGTTCAGAGAAGCCCAATGGCAAAGGTAAGAAGACGCTGGGCCCGGCGAAGACGGTCACAAAGCCCGCCGAACCGATCCGCACCACCCCACCCCGTAAGGTCAAAGAGACGTCAACACCTGCATCTGCTTGCAAAGTGAGGCGCTCCCTCAAGTTAACCCCGAAAAAGGCACCCGTAGTCGATCTGGTTGAGGAGGGAGAGGACGGGGATGACAGATTATCTCCGCAGGAAGAAATAGCAGCCCTTAAAGCCAAGCTTGCAGAAATGGCTAAAAGGCCAGCGGACCAGCAGCGGGAGGTCGAGTTGCTCCGTGCACAGATAAAAAGTATTGTCCAGCAGCCGGTGACCCCAAAAGTAAAAAAACTCTTAGCACAGCGTGCCGCTGCAGAAGAGGGTGGACAGGATGATGACGCCATATCCCACGATTCTGACGATGTGTATGATGAAGAGGCAGCCAACACGTCTCAACCAGTAATGGAAGCCGACAAATCATATCATAAGCACCCACTTTTTGACTGCCTGGAGGATGGCCCTCCTGGTGAAACAGGCACAGCATCAGATGCTGGATCAGACACTTTTGACGTAGGGGGCCTCAAAATGGTACCCGGCTTCACCGCGGCAGAGAACGACTTACAAGGTAAAACTCATGACCAATGGTGGCAAGAGGATGTCACTAGGGAGACGGCCCTGTGTTTGATGTGGGGCGAGGAGCGAGCGCTATTCGACATGGAAAGAGACAACTACCGTGTCCCGTCGGTCCAGATAGCCCTGATTCGCAAATTTGCGGTTCGCCTAAAAATGCCGCGTGAGTATAAGCGTCGCTTTCAAGCCCAAAAATTAATCATATTTAATTTTAAAACAAAAGAGGGATTAATTTTTAAAAAAAAGAAAAGATGAACACACCTGCATTATCACTCCTATTCACAAAATTATTCAAAATTGGTGGTCTATGTTTTAAAAGTAATTTGTAATATTGGAGTACCGGTAATGTTGAGCAGTATCAAATAATTGTGTAATACTGGACATATCAAAATGGAAAACTCTATATGACAAATGCAGGACGGGCCTGTGATGTAGCACTTCCTAACAAGTGACTTTTCCCTATTTTTCAGCCGCCGTGATAGCTACGCGAATGGGTAGTTTGAGGAATGCCTTTCAAAAACTGTGTAAAGGCTTGCCGAGCGGTGCTTCTCCCCGTGGAAAAACGACAAGACAACGGGAGATTGCACGTCTTGTGTACTTTCTCAGAACACACTTGAAGAAAACAACATCGATAACAAGTTACAGTGGGGTGAGCCCTGCTAAGAGCTACACCCCCAAAAAAAGAGTGGGAGACCAGCTGTAAGTAGGCACGTTTGGGTTATTTCTGAACTACCGGTATAATACAATTTAAAACATATTTCAATGTATTTGAAATGTAAACACTCCTAGCACGGCCTTATATTTGTTAACTGTCTTGCTGACTCTAACCCTACATATAACTATATATTGTAAAACACTCCTAACACGGCCTTATATTTGTGTACTGTTTTGTTGACTTAGACCCAACATCACCATGCCTGAAACTAAAGAAATGCCACTTCCATTCTGCAGCAGGCCACCAAGCGCGCCGTCTCCACCCCAAAAGTCAAAACTTCCAAGCTGTCCGTGGCGGAAGAAGCCAAGCGTGACGCAGAAGATGAAGAGGTTAGTTTTTATGCAGCTGTGCTATTTATACTAATTATGTAGGGTTCTTGTTGCACTTAACAGACTACCGGTACACGTACCACAAGGCATACGTGTAAAAAAATAATACAGCCAAAATTGCATCACATATTACAAATAGAAGTTCTTTTATTCCCAGAAGCGCAGACGTTTCACTAGCCTCAGTAACAATTATTTGCCATAAAGAGTCAAATATATACATGAATCAGTGCAGAAAAGTAATACCGTTGGGTGTTATATACTTCTTATATTATTCTTTGTATTTAAGGATTTTATCTTTCCCATTTCTTAGATATTCCAAAGAAACATCAAAAGGATTATGGACACGTCACTGTCTCCCATTTCAAGATGTGTCTAACATACCGTGGCATAAGCAGGCCGGCCCCGGGCACAGGAGGTTGAAGGAAGAGCTCAAGAAAAAAGCCAAGGAAGAGGAGAGGGCTGGCAGCGATGCAGGGAAGGAGAAGGCCGAAGCCATGAAAAGGATGGCCCAGTCTTTCCATAAGTTTGGCGAGGACATGTCACGGGCACGGGAGCAAGCTGCAGACCCGGTTCAACTGTGGGCCGACTCTCTGGTTCCACAGGTGGCACGGATGGAAGAACATACCCGGGATATGTATATGGTACATGTGCTCGGGATAGCCATTAGAGCCATACACAGGCGGTGGGATCCTGCTGACGCTTAAGTTTTTAAAACATGCGGACAAAAAAAGTCTGACGTTGTGAGTTCAAATCATTCCACTTTTGGTGGCAGTTGGTCAACTGGCCAAATTAACCCACGTATCACTTGAACTTTTTACACAGTTTTTGGTGTATCAGATCTGATTTTATCAAACTTTGACAGTTCAGTCACACTGCCGACAGCTTTTTTGGCATTGACTTAGCTCAGTAGATTTTGCTACTTTTTACTAAACTTTTGATGTTACTGCGGCCAGATCATTTTGATGGTAATCCCACATCGGGCTGCACATAGATACTCCAGATGTTTGGTGCATATTATTATTCTAGTCGGTCATATTTTGGGTTATACCTTGACGGGTTTATTTGTTGATAAGAAATATTATTATATTTGTGAGTTGCCCGGTACCGTATATCTCATGTGTTGATGAACAAATAGTGTAAAGTCAACACCACTTTAGTTTAAAAAGGGACACATACGGGTGACAGCTTTATTTCCTTTTGAGACGTCCGGCTAATTTCCACACGTGTGGTCCACTTCTGGACAAAAAATACCGGTATCAGAATTGTTCAATGTGTATACTTATGTGCCATTAAAATGCTGTAACGCCAGATACTATTGAGGTTTATATTTGAAGTTTTTACTACTTAACAGTGAAGTAGCAGCCGTTTTTATATTTAAGCCTCAACATAAACATTTGTACAATGACGTTCACTTTTTGAAATCGTCCAAAAAGCCTGCTTCAAATGTACGGTTCATAAATATAAAAAGTTTGAACACAGGTTGCCCAACCTCAAACGTCAGCCAAGGGTGTACAAAAGTGCTCAGAGGATAAATACAATTTAAAGCGTTTATGTACAACTTATTTCCGTCAGAATTAAGGTATTGGTTATAGCTGTTTAAAAGGTATGACTGATGCAAAGTAGTAGAAGTTACCGGTATTACCTTTAATTACTAGTTTAAAAAAGTTTTAGAACATACAATCGTCCATGTACTGAAACTGACATACTTATTGACATGAAAGGTTCAACCTTTGAGTAATTTTTAAACGTTGGCGTTGCAGCAGTTGTTGAAAAGTCACGTGCCAGACAAAAGTATCTGGAACCGTGCGAGTTCATGCATATCATAATCATCTACTTTTCGGTGCTTAGGACTCATGTTCTACATTGCTGTTGAGATATATAACTTTATCTGTCCAGCAGTTGCGTTCATTTTCTTCTTCTAAATAAAAATGTTTTCACTAAAAATGTGACACCTTTTGAAGTTATACATTCATGTAGCTGAGTGTTACAGATGGTCTAAAGTCTTAAGACGTACATAGTTAAAGATACACATATAATTGGGATGTCTGTTCAAATCGGTGCAAAGTCTTTACAACTATATAGATACACATATGTGTGGGATGCCACGTTTCAAGGACAGAGTGTGTTTTAATCTGTAACCAAACAGGTCCATTTAGAAATATTTATTAACATCTGTCCTAGCATTATAAGTGTAATAGGCATGTATACAAAGTCGCCTGCATTGGATAATATTGTGGACGGTCCCAGTTTAGCGCTCAAAATAGAAATCGTGCTTCAGAACTACATCGTACTGCCAGGGCAGCTCCCCCTCCTTCTGTATGCACCACGATGCTAGATTGTCCCTCATGTCTTTGCATTTCTGCGACCTGTTACGTACGCGGGTGGCTTCACCTCCAGGCATGGCAGCCTCGTCCCTCCACACACCTTTGTGCTGGGTGTAGTCCCGCCCCTCCCAATCTGCTGCCTCCCGGGGTAGATTGACGTGGGGCGCCTCGGTGCGAAGGTAGTTGTGAAGTACAACACATGCTAGAACCACCACTGTCGCGTTCTCAGGCTCCATTTAATTTCCCTCCTGAGGATTCTGAGACGTGTAGAAACGATGACAAATGCATTTTCCGCCACCCGCCGGCACCGACTGAACCTGAAATTGCCTATACGCTGCTTGAGGGTGAGCTTGGTGGTTGGGTAGGGCTTCATAAGGTTCATGCTCATTTCAAAAGCGTCGTCGCCTATAAAATAGTAGGGGAGATCGCCTGGGTAACCTGGAAATGGCTCTGGGGTGGGAACATTAAGGGGGTTCTTGTTGTTCTCAACATCTTTGTGGAATTGGGAATATTTCCATAAAGTACTGTCTGACGCGCGACCTTCGGCACCCACGTCGACATACACGAACTTATAGTCGGCATCGACCAACGCAAAGAGCACGATGGAGTGAAAGTGTTTATAATTATAGAAGACCGTCCCCGCATTACGTGGCTTCTTTATCCGGACGAGCTTGCCATCAACCGTCCCTAGGACGTGGGGCAAGTTCCAACGATCATGAAACAACTTTGCTATATCTTTCCACTCCTTTTTGGTGTTCGGGGTCTGTAAAAAAACATGAGTGTAATTTAATACATGTGGACAGGTGTGTAAACATAGGCCAAATACAATATGTTCTCGCGTCTCAGTTATTCCATGCATTTTGGATTTATAATTTTAGTGGATTTGGAGAGGTACGTTTTAGATACTTACTGTATGATTTATTCACACTTTCTACTATTTTAGGTGCATAGTTTACTATCGTATTTAATTACACAATTTGGGGTGGCGGCCACAGGTTTGGGAACTTACCTTAAGATACTTTCCATGGAGCACAGAATACAGGGCTCGACACGTGTCCTGTATGATGGGGATGACCGAGCTTTCACCCACAAGGTAGCCTTGGTGTAGGGTGGCAACACTATCACCTGGAATTAATTAGAGCTCCACATGTTATTCTTATGGGCCTAAATTATCTATGTACGTGGGAAGTGGTTTGGGGGGATGGCTGGCAAAGGGGTACACAGATAGTACCGGTAAGGTTCACATATTATTCAAACGTGGGCAGTGGGTATGACTTTTTTAACTTTTGGGCATTCTAGCTTTCAGATGCTATACCTGATTAAGTAAATACTCACCTAGTGTCAGGTACCGTATGGTCAAGCTCAGTCTTTCTTCAGCTGTGATAGCGTCTCTGAAGTTGGTGTTCTGGTATGTGATCATAGGCCGGACAAGCTCTAGCAGTTCCTTATATATGTGTGGGGACATCCGTGTGGTTTTTGTAAAGTCTTTCACACAACCGAGCTGGAAACAAGAGGCACTGGTGTCATTACAATTGAGGATTGGTGGGGGGGGGGGGAGGGGAGAGACAGCAAGACATTCATTCTTTCATACTATGGCCTTTTTTTGGGTTGTTTTTTTTAAATTTTAAATATGCAACTTTTTGGATCATACTTGTGTACCTACCCTTAAGAAGTCTGCCTCCAGCTTGGCCAGAGTGTTGCGCTGGGTGGGGTCAGTGCGTCCATGAAGAAAGGGACTCATCCAAAATGCGTGTGTCCGTGGTCGTTTTATGCCGCCTGATATGATGTAATAATCCCCCTCATCGTCCGTCAACACAACCGACATTGCCAGGCTCATCATTTGATAGCGTGTCATGGCGCCCATGTCCAGGAGCCGCCGTTTAGACATGTTTGCGCCCTTTCTCTTCACCAGCAAAACACAAAATAATGCCGCCTTCTACCCTATGTAGGTTCACCGACTGATCATGTGACCGCTATCACGTGATATGTGACCTACTTACCCTGCTCTGCCGTACCCACTGCAGACTAAACGTGCCACGGATGGGCTATAAACGTGCACGGATGGGGATTATACGTGTGCAATAAGTCCCAGTGGAAGTACATTTCCCGACTGTGTACTCATACGTGCATGGTTTAAGTGAAATTTTTTCATCCGTCATTTCATCCGTATCCGTATCCGTCGCAGTGGAAGAACCCCTTTACGTGACACATATAGCTTGGCACGTGGCATAAATACTGTGGGGATATTCTGTGGGCTCTAGCACTCATAGACCAATCAGCAAATTGAGAATTATGCTAGTTTTCAATATGAGGTTGCTATCAATCTGTTTTCATTCCTGTCATGCCTATCAACATGCTGAGAAACTGTTGTATTTTAGGATTGGAGGGTAAGAGGGGCATTGTAGAGAACAATTATGCTTTATAATGAATAATGACAGAGTGTGTTCTGCCAAGTTAACTGGTGGCAGGGGGTTAGCTTTCTTACCCTGCTTTCCTACCCTGCATTAGGATATGAAATTCACAATATTACACCTTGCATAAAAATGCAGGGGTAAATGAGAAGTCACTGACCTTTGTAATTATAATATCTTGCTTTTTTTTGAATAGATGAATTAAAGATGTGTAAAGTACATTTCCAGTGTAAAATGACTGAGGGCTAGTTAATTAGGTTCAGACATGCTTGAATCAATTTCCAATGCTTATTATGCCAATCTCTGAATGGATCCTACATTAATACCCCAATATCAGATAACAGAAGGTCTAAACAGGACAAATGCAATCTATGGTGCACTACATAGTGTTCTTTGCCACCATCACAGTGTGGACCCTAGTTACTTAAACAAACAGTCATCCAAGATGACTACTAAACAGTTTGACATCAAAGACAAGTAATATCTACCTTCCCTTATCCATCTTTACATGTATCACAAATTTAGCATGTGGATCATGTATCACCAAAAAGCACGCTGAAAGTCAGGCACTTGTGGATACCAGTGTTTAATGACACAGGCCGGGTAAGGACCACCCTTGGATGTCTACCAGCTATCCCAAGACTACTATTGACGTACCATAAATGGCATCCATCTGCTATGAGAAAAGCCTGTCTTATGTAGTCTGATGGTCCTACAGCTAGTATATCAATTTGAGCTGGGTGTAAATGGTACCACATGACAAATTTATAGCTACCAGGGTAGGCATGGTAAAGGTATGGTTCATGGGAAGAGTGACATTGAAACAAGTAGGCAATAAAGACAGATTAATGAAGGCCATGCTTTTCCCTGCTCACTGGTCAGAATTTCTAATAAGCTGCAGACAGTACAGAAAGGTAACAGGTGGTAGTGTTCACATCAACGGTCAATCAGCATTGATTCAATGTGAACCAACCTTTGTGTTAAACATTCTGTTTTACTCCAATGGTTCCACTGAAGCTACATTACGAAGCTAACCTGAAATAAAGCTTAATTTACTCTTGGAGTGGAGTAACTTCTGATCAAATTGCACTTCATGAAAAAATCACTATGGGATTCCTGATGTGAATTAATGCAAAAAGCTCACATAGAGGTGTAGCAATGGTAGGCAGGAGAAGTACAAGCAAAGGTTCCTGATTTCTTTTGGGGATTTTCAGCAATTTGCAATCCTTTTAAGCACTTCTGTGTCAATCCTTTTAAGTATTACCATTTGGAATGTCGCTTCCGGGAAGGTGACACAGGTTGGGAGAGAGGCATACTTCTCTGTGGTCAGGATTTCATGGTATTAGGAATGATAGACTCCAGCCACATCTTTGTTTATTTGAAGGTGCTGTAGAATTGAAGAAAAATATCCCCTGTTGAGGTTTCTTTCACACAGGATGAGTGGCTAGAGGCCACTGTAATGCTGTGTCTGCTAAAACCATGAAGCAACTTTCACTAAGAGGGGGCCAGGGGCATCTGTAGTATTTTTGCAGGGAACATTGCACAGAAGATATATAATTATGCTTTCTGATTTTCGTTTTTCACACACAAAAAAATAAAATGCATTCAGATGATCATGCCAAGACCAGCAGCTAATATGGAGCCTGTACAGCCAAGACCTTTTGTTTACATGATAGCAGATGCAGTCTGGTACACGACATCAAGTGCAGTCTGGTATGTTTCATTTACTGCTGTCTAATAAATGATAGCAGCTGCTGTCTGGTATAGCTCAGAGGTTACATGATAGCAGTGGTACACTGGGTACAATCAGAGTCGATTTGTGAAATCTGTCTGAGTAACCCCCTTAAGTCAGGCGATAACCTCTGAAAGAATTCATAACATTTATGGCACGGAGCCTGCAGGTCAAAATGCAGTCTCAGTTCCACCATGAGTACCTCACAGTGAGAGTTAGTAAAGTATCACTGAATAGGATACATCTTGCTGCAACTCTCATTATCAATTCACTCCACATTCCCTTACACACACTTGATGGTCAGGGGGTTATTTAAAAGGGTGGTCAATGGAACACACGCTGTATTACAAGGAACCTTTCACGGTAAAATATGAGTGTTTGCATTAAAACCTGCTAATTTACCATACTCTTGACTACCAGATGAACCCATGGCATTGTAATTTCTCATTTCTCATCTTTTCATGTCAAGGCAGAACTTTGAAATGTACATGCATATGGAAATCTAGATGTTGCAGCCCACAAGTGCCTTTTGTGGGCTCTGGACTTTATTGTCCTGCTACTATTTATCACTTGCTGTATTTCCCCCTCCTCAAGTTGCTGTCCTATTACATCAGCGCCCACACACATTTACCTACTTTGTCCTCATCATGTTTCCACGGCATCAATAATGGCTTACTGTTACACGTAATACAGCGGTAATCTAATGAATCATTTATATTCACATCTTTTTCCCATATAGTTGTGTTTTATATACAACAGGGCCTATCTACATCTCTGTTACAGTGTACTTGATGCCATATCGATGCCATAATAAAAACAAACATGTTTTTCAGGTTACCAGACCCTACTTTGCAAAATGAGGGCAACCCTAGGATTCTTTTCCCAATTTTATCAAAAAAGAATGGTACTGCAATTCACTTGTAATTTGATGGATACATTTGAGGGCCAAGCAATAGAAAATTGAAATTCATGAACTATGTTTATTATATTGAAAACATGTAGTCTGAAAGACAAAGCTGGCACTAATATACTTGAACAAATGTGTCTTTGGAGATTTTCCTACTGTTACTGGAATTAAATAATGCTTAAAGTGTTCCTTTAAGTATATTTGATTTAGATGAATCCACAGATTCATGCATTGAAGCTGGGATTTCACTACCGAGAAGTTGATCAATGTTTACTTTTTTTATGGCAGAACAGATGCACAGCAGATGAGCAATGGACTAAGGACAGATCATCAGTGCAATACAGTCTCTTTAATAAAAATTGTTCTCACAGTAAATTGGCTTCGAAAATAAAAGTATGCTTAGCTTCCGGAAAAAAAATTAAATGTAGTATCTAAATGTCAGAATCTGTGTATATTGACCCTTTCAAAACAAGTATCGGTTAATTCATCTAGAAAAGGGCAGCGATTGAACAAGGATCAAATATCATATTTGCATATTGCATGAATTTATTTGTTTTCCATGTGTCTTTCAACACAATGTCATAAAACATACAGTGGTAAGAACTGTTGTTCATACATCTTCCTTCCAGTCTATATACTTATCATATCTCCCATGTGTACTATATTATATATAATACGTCCATAGCCATACAGATTCCCAAAAGGCTGTCAAGGTTCATTAGCACACACAATCATGCCTGTCAATCATAGGTATGCATACGTGGGGGGGAGGTGGCTGGTAGACCTACTCTATCTAATACAATATTGTCAGGGGCATCTTATGGCTGCTGCACAATAAAATATGTGGTTTCTATCCTATATTTGCATTGGTTTAGAGCAACAATATTGCTTTAAAATTTGGCAAACAACCAGAATATTACCTATAATAATTCACACATCAGGGTAACATTAGTGTACATACATACCCAGTGATGTATAATACATGACAAAGACTATAAAGTATGTCTTCTATCAAAAACTGCCTTGACTTTTGGGATATTTGTGCATAGTAACACTATTTCAAAGTTTACTCATGAAGAAAATCTCACTACCAAACTAAATGTTATTCCAATGTGCTAATTAGCCTCATTATGTAAATGCATAATTGTGAAGGGTTGTTGCTACCTGCCAGTGCCAACAAAATAATACAGCCCTCCCTACGTTCTGTGCCATGCCTCCCTCACATTCCTGGCCACCCTTATCTGTCTGTAGCCTTAGGACTTACCATATGTCTGTCCTACTGGCAGTACAATGGTGCTATTGCTTAGCTTGCATAGTGGCTGCATAGAGCTTTAACAGAGAGTAGCTCCACCATGCTGCATTCAAGCATCTTCCCAATGCTGTAGGGTTGATGCACTCTTTAAATATCTGACATGATGCATAAATACAGCCCTAGTGAGTTACTCGCCTTGGTTCCATTCATACATCATGACCACAAAGGGCATTTTACATTAATCCGGTATGAGGCCTTCAGAGGGTAGGCTGAGGAACGACCATCAGCACTACTCTTTGCACAATGGTGCTTTCCCTGGTCCTAGCACACACTTACTTGGCTTAACAATTCCCTGATCAGTCACATCATAGCCACTCAGGTAGGGTGAATGTCCTGGTAGAGATTGGACAAGGGGAACAATAGCTGAAGGGAACTGGTGCTTTATAGGTCTGGCGGTGTAGACTTTGTACCCTAGCAGTCTGCAAACAGACACTTATGAAGCTGTCAGTAGCATAATTATCTATGACAGTGAAAGCAAGAGGCAGTGACGGAATAGCGAATGCTGGGCTATCAGTGATTGCTTGCTTTTCCTTCTCAAGGGCTCGTTCCTATTCAATACTAAAAGACCTGCTTACCAAGAATGCTAAGTTGTTGCTGATCTAACTATAAACTATCCATCTACCTATCTAGCCTGAACATGACATATCAACTTAAGAATAGGTAGGACAGCAGATTTTCGAGAAATTGTTAGGTGACATCATGGATCCTACACTAAGATGAGGGGATCAATTGGAATCCAGAACTGCAAACAGTATGCACCTATCAGCGATAGACTCTTTTCTATGATTTTCTAAACATAAAATGTAGGGAGATTACACCTGTCACTTTCTACCATGCTACCTCTGCTGCAGTGTATGGCTGCTGTGGAAGAAGCACTGAGATGATGTTATGGGACCAAAGCACCTGTTGGTGAATGGTGCATAAAATAAGCTAAAGCTACCTGAGGGCACTGAAGCTAGATGTTACCAAACAAATATAACACAGTGACCATATGAATCCAGCTCATGACCATACAGATGGGCCCTAGTGGCCATATAAATAACTCCTGGTAAGTAAACAATGATCCTCGCAACCATACAAATGGCAACTTTGACTTAGTGTCCTTGAGAATGAGCAACACTTGTATGTTAACTAGACCAATGTGTGCTATTTGTATGGTGACTGTGCCCTATTTGTATGGTCATAATTATACAAGTGTACTATATTATACCTACCAAGACCCATCTAGGGGGTAACTGGCTTTGTGGTCTTGCCATAGCAGTGGTCTACTACCATCTCTACTTGAAAACATTGTGTGCTAAGTCATTTATTAAACAAACATAAAAATATATCTGGAAAAAGGATACTGGCATACTTTAATATGTGTATCAAAATGCTTGATGGATAATGGCATCATGATGTCAATGTTTAAAATCAACTTCATTACAGAGTCAAACCTTATAAAGACGGATTTTAGGGCTTCCTTTTTGTGGATTTGATTTGAGATGATGACCCAAAAATTAAACTTCTTGAAAATGAGCCTTAGTATTTGTCAATACCGTATTTCATAGGCATACACAGTTTTGTTCTGATTACCTTTAGTTTTGCTGACACTTTATCTAAACAGTAGGGTAAATGTGCTTCTTTCTGATTGAACACTTTAATTCCAGCCATTGAAGATGCAAATGCAAATGTCCATGACTAGGGATCCTTCTTCTGTGTTCCTGATACACATTAATTTTGATGGCCTCTTGTAAAAATATCAGATTGGTACAAGATACGGAATGCATTTAAAGAGTATGAAATAACTCATACAAAACTAAGAACAAGAGAAACAATACAACACTGCTAAAGAAAATTAGCAAACATACTTGATTTACATTGAAACTTCTATATCAGCAGAATAACTATATAAAATGGAGTCCCTTATTCCTTATCTCCTCATGAGAGGTCTTTCACTGCTCCCTGCAGTCCAGGCACTCTAGACACGCTGATTGGATAGTGTCCAAATGTGCCAGCAGAGGGCCTACATATGGGTATTTGGTGAGAAGCTGAGGGATTTAACAGCAGATGCTACTTTGGTCCTGGTCCTGTCTGCAAGGTCAGGCAAAGGCTGCTACCAAGAACCAGTATGGTGACTATATCCACTTAAATAGGTTTTATGTATGAAATAAGGAGTAGAAAACTCCCTTCAGACATGGCAGCATTATACACTAGACCAACTTATTAGGTTATTTCAGAATTGAAATATCTTGCATAAGTAAGCGCCAGCAATGCAGGAAAGGGGCCTTGTATCACCTATTTCAAAATGAAATAAATCATCAGCCCCCACCTGAGGCCATATCTTCTGCAAGTGGAGTATTGACACATTGCTCACAATAGCGTGCAACTTAATTACCTAAGCCACATTCAAAGGACTTTACTTTACCTTAGCTGCTTACGTCAACTACACTTTAGTGCCTAATCCATCAGCCCACAAAGCCATCCATCCCCAGTTTGCATGTTTGTTATCTGAACAAGGTAGTAAATCATTGTGTTTGACTATCAAAGAAGTCAACATTGCATTCAATAAAGTGCTGATAATGTGATATAGAATAATTTGTAGTGATGTATGTTTGGAATTGTGTCATTTCATTTATTTTACAAATTGATTATCAATGGTACTCACGTTTATATGTTGCAGGTACTTCTAGACAGGTTGGTCTTAGCCTCCTTATATAAACCTGAATTTAAGTAAGTAATAAGACTTTAGAATAATAATTCTATTTATTAATATACACACATACACACACACATATATATATATATATATATATATATATATATATATATATATATATATATATATATATGTATATATAATAGTATTAGGTTACCCCAGGAATAGTACTATAAGCCTTAAACCAGACTGACTCTTATCTGGAACCAGATTTTTAATGCTGAATTGAAACCACTTGACACATACATCAATGTGAGAATTCTTGACATCCCTAAGGCAAACTGCAATGGGCCAAAGTCTCAAAACAGTAGGATTTCCTTTTTTTTGCAATACGCTTGTTACCATATAAAGTATAGCCCGCTTTGAGTGTTGAAGCCAGACATATGTGATATGCCGAAGTGTAAATTGCTTAAGAAATGTGGTCTCATCGACATGGTAAAGGACTTATTGCAAACAAATATGTGATTAGTCCTAGATCTAAGGCCAAATCTGAATGAGTTTTTATAAAACCCTGTCCACAGTACGTTTCTTGATTGATTCATATTCCTAACATATGGAACTTGATTTTTCAGAACATTAACCCAAAATTAAAGTGTCCCAACATTATGCAAATTAAGGTCAAAGGTCAAATTCCATGTCAAATATAGAGAGCGAGAAATAATACCTTTGCCTAATTTTCTCACAGGCTCTTTCAGATGGGGACACGCCACAAGATATAGTGATAACCATGTATCAGTTCATCACTTCGCCAGCTGGACAGTATTCCTGCTCATACTTAAGGTCATATTTGTCAAGGTCAAAGTCCAAATTTACAGGAAAATAAGCATTATGCCTCCTGTTGTTTGTCCCCATTTCACCAATATACATGTTATGACCAAGCTATTTGTTTTCTGTGTAGACCCCATCAATGTGCCCAAGATGTGCCCTTTTGAAAGTTCTAACCAACAGGTTTCCATAGCAACGGGAGCCAATGTAATTTGACCTAAGGATGAGTCTGTTTATGCTATACATACATTCTTATTTATTTCTCATTACTGCCTGTCAGTAACCAAGTCAAACTATGAGATAATATTAATGCATATTGTGGGCATACATGACATATTAGTGGATGACCTTGGTGAAGGTCAAAATGGCTTGAAACAAGGTCAAAGAGCTGAATCTCATGCAATTTCATAAGAAGTAAGGGGGAAATCTATTGTATGATGTATGCCAACAATATACATTAATATTATCCCATAGTTTGACTTGGTTACTGACAGGCAGTAGTGAGAAATAAATAAGAATGTATGTATAGCATAAATAGACTCATCCTTATAGTCCGGTGGTGGAACAAGGATTTGGGGCCTGACCCGGAATTCTCTGATATAGTTTTTTTCTCTGCGGATTCTTCATCTAGGGGGTCTGGGTGACCATTTCCTATGTGATGTATTCATGACGGCTTGGGGGAAATCGAGATATTCAAGATGGCCGCCACAATTCAATAAAAATATTGAAATGTGCATATCTCAACTTCTAATCTACTTAGAGACACAAATAAAAGGTCTAAAAGTACATTACTGTAGTCAGAGAATCCGATCATGCCATCTAAAATCATGTATATGGCAGCCATTTTGCATTTTATCCAAGATGGCTGCTGGAATTCAATAAAAATCATAAAAAGTGCATATCTCTGCTTCTAATCAACTTAGAGATACAAATGAAAGGTCTAAAAGTATGTTTCTGTGATCAGGGAATCCAATTATGCCATCTAGAATCATGTAGATGGCTGCCAAAATTCAATAAAGAATCTTGAACGGTTTATATCTCTGCTTAGAATCAACTTAGAGACACAAATAAAAGCTCTGAAAGTATACTTCTGTGGTCAGAGAATCCAATCATGCCATTTAAAATCATGTTTATGGCAGCCATTTTGAATTTTTCATCAGTTTGCACCATGTGTGCCACATAGTCTATATGAGGCATACTGTAAAACAAAGTTATCACAGTGAGAATCTTCATTTATTAATGATGAGATGTAATTTGATCACATAGATGGAACCAAAATATAAGGACATACCGTAAAACCTCGCGTAGAAGCTGCGGCTAGTACGCGAGTCAGATCGCTAATGCGGCTTATAGGGTCGGCCCAAAGTCGGGGTGCGGCTAATAAGCGAGTTAGGCTTATACGCGAGGTTTTACGGTACATGTGTTTTGATGCATTAACTCTTTCCTGCCGGCTATTGCATTATTGCACTACCTGGTTAATAATGGCTAGTGCATAAATGCACTATGAGGAGGGCATTTTTGGTTATGAATACTATTATCCTAAGCACCCTCAACAAATCTTTTGAATAGATATGACCTGTTATTAAGGCACCATATGAATGAAAATTCCATACAGATTGCAAATCAGTCATTTGTAAACATGTATCACAATTACCAATTCTCATATTAACCTCAATATAACCCTATATGTTAATAGTTCTGAGTCTTGGGCCTTAATCTGCCGTTTTCTGGTGAGTTAACAAGACACTCCTCCTTCTCCATCCCCATAACTAGTATGTCCTTGTAGCTGTTCTCTGGTAAAATTGTACAAGATATTGTGTATTGTGGCAACTGTATCTCTGAGATTTGCAAAGTAGTGAGCTATCACAGGTGTATCTGATTAGCTTGGGAAAGAGAAACAATTTCAGCAACTGTTTTGGAGATCAGAGAGTTAATATTTTTGTTTGGCTCTAAACATACTCATTTATCTAAATAGAAAGCCACACTTGAGGATGTGGTAAACATCTGCTGTAGTCAAACAAGAAAGTATATTCATGTATACATAGAGAGATCATAAATCAACAAGTTCGAGGAGTCATCCCTAACCAAGCCATACTGCACAGGATCTAGTTGAAGAATATGAATCTGATTGGCATGTTTCCATATTGACTTGTGGTATGTGGCCCAAAGTGCAACACAGCCATCAAGACATGCAGCATCTGCACTGTAATGCCTTACTGACATCTTGACTCTGAGTGTATTCTTGAGAACTGTTTAAGATTTTGCTTCCCTCATATTTCCCAGATCATCAGGCATTGTCTAGAGTGGACTGTGGTAATAACTCATGAGCCATTAAATTCTTTGTGTCATAATCCCATAAATTACAGTGAAGACTCACAGCCCTCACATGGATCATTTCAATGGCATACACTATTGTGTCAGCAACCTTGATATTACTGATTCTGTCATGGAATCCTTCAGTTTTCAAATTCCTCCATTTTACTCTTTGCACAGCCTAACAGAATGGTCCACATTCATGGATGGATTGACTACCACCTTTCCTGTGACAATGTTCAGAACACCATTGGGAAATTCTTTGCTCTGTAGAGGGTCAATCTGTCTCTCTTGTTTGTCCCGCAATACTTTTCTGTTGCTTGCATCTTTTTTCTCCAATACATCTATGCTAAAGCCCTTGACAACCGCTTTACATGAGAGAATGTTCTGGTTTTAAGGGTTTCCAGATCCAAGGTAGTTCCATTAATTCCCCCTGGGGAATGTTTCTACCTCATGATGATTGACTCAATAACCATGTCACTTGTTGGCCTTTCGTGGATGCTTCACACAAATCATCAGGCAAATCATTCATGGATCTCATATATTATGATGCATGTCTTGGATGGCTATAGTGGATGGTGGCAAAGAACAAAGGTATCATATCCTTGACACATGCTTGATACATTAGTCAGCCAGACTCTTGCTCAGCTCTTACATATCTCATAACTATGAAAATGGGTTCAATTAGTCACCTTACCAGAGCTTTGCTCTCCTACTGTGATGCCTGGTACAATGGCTCATTCAAAATGCTCTGTCTGTGATCAGCTTGTCTATATCATACTCATGAGGACATGCATTCCACCTTTTGAGGCAAAGATTGCTTAACATGGCCTGCTTATCCCAGAATACATGGACAGCTATATGATATAGCTGTTGATCTGCAGTGAATATTATATAGAATTGGCCTGTTGATTTAATAAGTTGTTTGACCTTCATCATGGGTCTCATTATGGTATTTCAGTCTGCAGGTGATTTGTCCATTAATGGAAGGGATATCACATTGGTCTGAAAATACCAGTATTGTAGCCATGGACTGGTTTATATCTTTAAAAAAACTGGGAGTCCAGGTCTTGCTCACATACAACTTTCTTGTATGCTTTAAAGCCCTCTGAATGTCCTCTGTAATGCACTTTTGCTATTGGAGGATCTATTGTGGATGGGGGCTGTAGTGGGCCAGTGTATTATGTTTTGGGAATTACCTGTTGCAGATTGTGTACCATCCAACAGCTATCTCTGATTCATTAGTTAGTTCATATTCCATCCCTTAATCTGCCGCCATGACAGATAATCTCACTATAAATGTCTTATGTTTATTCAAATCTTACATTTACTCGATTTGTGTAGACCTTTGACCAGTTTTTGGGTTATATCATCAATTATTCAAAATTTTAAATGGCATGATTGGATTTCCTGACCACAGAAATATGCGTTCAGAGCTTGTATTTGTGTCTCTAAGTTGATTCTAAGCAGAGATATGTACCTTTCAAGATTCTTTATTGAATTTCAGCAGCCATCTTGAATATATTTCAAAATGGCTGCCATCTACATGATTCTAGATGGCATAATTGGATTCCCTGACCACAGAAACATACTTTTAGACCTTTCATTTGTATCTCTAAGTTGATTAGAAGCAGAGATATGCACTTTTTATGATTTTTATTGAATTCTGGCAGCCATCTTGGATAAAATGCAAAATGGCTGCCATATACATGATTTTAGATGATATGATTGGTTTCTCTGACCACAGAAATGTACTTTCAGACCTTTTATTCGTGTCTCTAAGTAAATTAGAAGTTGAGATATGCAATTTTCAAGAGTTTTATTGAACTGTGGTGGCCATCTTGAATATCTCGATTTCCCCAAAGCCGTCACAAATACATCACGCAGGAAACGACTACCCAGACCCCCAAGATGAAGAATCAGCAGAGAAAAAACTATATCGGAGAATTCCGGGTCAGGCCCCAAATCCTTGTTCCACCACCGGACTATAAGGATGAGTCTATTTATGCTATACATACATTCTTATTTATTTCTCACTACTGCCTGTCAGTAACCAAGTCAAACTATGGAATAATATTAATGTATATTGTTGGCATACATCATACAATAGATTTCCCCCTTACTTCTTATGAAATTGCATGAGATTCAGCTCTTTGACCTTGTTTCAAGCCATTTTGACCTTCACCAAGGTCATCCACTAATATGTCAAGTATGCCCACAATATGCATTAATATTATCTCATAGTTTGACTTGGTTACTGACAGGCAGTAATGAGAAATAAATAAGAATGTATGTATAGCATAAACAGACTCATCCTTAGGTCAAATTACATTGGCTCCCGTTGCTATGGAAACCTGTTGGTTAGAACTTTCAAAAGGGCACATCTTGGGCACATTGATGGGATCTACACAGAAAACAAATAGCTTGGTCATAACATGTATATTGGTGAAATGGGGACAAACAACAGGAGGCATAATGCTTATTTTCCTGTAAATTTGGACTTTGACCTTGACAAATATGACCTTAAGTATGAGCAGGAATACTGTCCAGCTGGCGAAGTGATGAACTGATACATGGTTATCACTGTATCTTGTGGCGTGTCCCCATCTGAAAGAGCCTCTGAGAAAATTAGACAAAGGTATTATTTCTCGCTCTCTATATTTGACATGGAATTTGACCTTTGACCTTAATTTGCATAATGTTGGGACACTTTAATTTTGGGTTAATGTTCTGAAAAATCAAGTTCCATATGTTAGGAATAGGAATCAATCAAGAAACGTACTGTGGACAGGGTTTTAAAAAAAGTCATGTTTCTAGAGCCCTTTTGAGAATTGGATCCAGGACTAGATGCAGTCCTGAGACTTTGCCCTTAAAAGTGTGTTTCTGCCAGACTCCAACAGCTAAGTACCCAGCTGACAGATAGTGGTGAGAGGAGCTGGGTGGTGGTAGGTTCCAGGGGGTCATAAAATGAGTAAAGTAGACTTAGAGTAAGGCACCTATATTTACAGGTACAGAAGACACATACCAGACCCTGGAAGTATGATTTAACCCTTTAAGGATGACGTGATGTCTCAATGCAGAACAGTTCATTTAAAGTCAGGATGAAGGAATGCAGCCCCAGGCGACTCACTAGGGTGGTATCAATATTGTTTTGCCCTCTGTCATCATAATGCAGAAGTGAACCCCTGGCAAATAACTCGTGTGCATGCTCCATAGAGTGTATAACCTAGAAAGAGTTTAATGCAGCAACGGGGAAAACTTTACTTGCCAGGACTGCATTCTACTTCATAAGGATAAAGGATACAGTGTCAAACTTCTCACCATCTTGCGTGGGAGAGGGAAGAGGAAGTTCAGGGTAAATGGGTAGACCCATTTGTCTGACTTCATATCAGTACACAAAGGGACTGTAACACATTCAGGGCTTTAAATATGGATATTCCAGCTGAGGTCTGCCACTGGATCCATAGGATCGAAACTAGCCGGGCTTCCCTGGTGATCTGACACGTATCTGCATCCTAAAGATTTCCTTACTTCCAGGAACTGGTAAGTGGTGTATAAGATATATTTCCAGGATCTGGTAAATGGTAACATACACGAGCCCAGGCTTCCCTGAACTAGCTGCCATTGAGTAGGTTTTAGCACCTGAAAATGTACCTTTGCTAATAGGAGGTGGATGCCATGTGAGAAAATGAGATACCTACACTATCAGAATCATGGCCGCCAACAGGTAGACGCGTGGACCCGGGGGCTCCGACAATTTCTAGTGATATCAAAAGTTAATAACGGTTGAGAGACTACAACACTCGATAAAAACTTGCATAACCACACCGGCTATCCGTTGACCTGGCACATATTCTGGAAAACGACTTACCATGGCTACAGCAGCGAATAGAAGCGGACGCGGTACCCGGAATACACGCAGACTGCTTCAGACTGGGGCGTCAACCGCTGACATTGTTGACGCTATAAACGCGCTTGACAGATGCCTTATTCAAGAGGAAAATGAGTCCGCCCAGCTAATTGGAACCTTAGAGAGGATTGACAAAAGGTTTGAAGCTGCAGAGGAATGTCTTAGAAAAGGTGAGGAAGCCAATGAACGAGTGGTGAATTTATTGAATGTTATCGAGAAGAGGGTGACAGCGGCTGAGGAGAAGGTGACAGCGGTCGACAGCAATGTCGTCGAGCTGGACAGACTGGTAGGGTAAACAAAAACCACCGCGCCATTCTTGTAGCCACTCAACATGTCGACAATCACTTAGATAGATTCAAAAAGGCTGATCAGACGGAGAAGGACAAGACGGTGGTACTCGAGGGTGTCCCTGAACAACGAGGAGAAGACCTGCAAAACATTATAGACGATCTCTTCAACGACCTTGACCTCAATTATGGCAACGAGCGTGTCGAATTTGTGTACCGTCTTGGTAAGTGGCAAGATTCTAACAACAGACGTCCCAGACCTATAATGGTAAAACTTGCCAACAAGTCAACAAAGGCTGAAATATACAGGAATGTCAGGCATCTAAAGGGCAACGATTATTGGTTTGGGGTATCAATAGTCGACAAATTGACCAATGAAGAAAGGAGGGAATTCAATAATTTACGCTCCATCTTTTTTCTGGCCAAGAGAGGTAAAATCCCATATGTAAAACTGAGACAAAGATCCCTACTGATAAACGGGATCAGCTACACACACAGCCAAATTCACCAACTGCCACATGGCCTGAACATGCAAGCAGCCACGACAATAAAAACTGTTGATGGTCTTGGATTCAGATCAGAGTTCAATCCTCTGTCTAATTTATACCCATGTAAAATCGTGCTGAATGAAAATGACGAGGAGGAATATGACAGCGTAGAGAGAGCCTTCCAGTACTTGAAAGCCCGCACCTGTAAAGACAAGGATGCTGCTGCCGAAATAATGCTGGCCAAGGATCCATATGAGATCATGAAGATAGGCAATAGACTAAGACCCGCTGGTGAATGGTTTCAAAATGCCCCAAAGCTGCTATATAAGTTGTTGAAAATCAAATTCAGCGAACCCAACACACGCCTTCATCTAACCAGGACAGCTGGCCGTCATCTCTATGAGAGTACCCTACATCCTGAGTTTGGTTGTGGATATCACTTGGGAAATGTCCATACAGTCTCTGAGAAATATTAGCTCAAAATACAATAATATAGGCCAATTAACTGTCTCCAATTTGGCGGGGAGTCTGGACACTGTCCTGTCAGCTGTCTATAGCTGCTTGACAGCAGGGACGCCTTTCATGTGTTGATACAGGATATGATACTATATCGGTCTATTTTCTGTCCCTGTAGAGCTCTGAAACTGTATAAAAGGTATTTCCTGATTAACGTGATTTCTTTTATATTTTCATATTGTAGCATTTCTCCATAAAAGTTTCTCACACAGGTGGACAACGCAAATCAAAATGACTAAAGTTGAAAAATCATACTTATGTGCTACTAGACGTGGCTTTCTCTATGATACATGTTTTGATATATTTACCCACAATGGTAGAGAAGCAACATTCAACACATTTTACTATTTCAATCATGATGATTCCTAGCTAGGAGGCAATAGAAAGAAAACACTGATGTGCAGTGAGACACCTATAATTCTAGAAAAGTAATATGCAGCGGGACAGAGAGTCAGACAGGCAGACAGACAGAAAATATAAATCTTCTTGGAATCAAAGCAAGTTATAGTTTAAACCAGTGTGACAGGCAATATTGATATAGCCAGTAAGAAGGAAAATGAGGCCAGCAGGGAGTTAAAGATCTAGGTTATTAGCTGTAGAGCGCACTGAGAGAGACATCAATTATTTTTGATGATACCAATTACAGATTCCTACTACACTCTTCCCGAAAGTCAACTAATAATTTAAAGGGTAGGTCATATCAGCCATGCACTTGGTGTGATCTATAAGTAGATGAGGTACCACAAGTGAGAAACAAGTCATTAATTACCAGTTAGAAGTTTACCTGCTTTCAGAGTAGCACTTTGAGTTTCCAACTAGATTATAATGGAATCATTCAGCACTCAATCATTCACCCTCATTTAGATCTAGGTTTGTTCATATTTCTATGATCCTTTAAGTATATATTAACATAATCATTTTCAATAGAGAATAACATGAAAGAAAGGCAAAGTCCGATGGCAGTAGGGTCATTTTGTTTCTTTACGTATCGGTGTGAGTCTAACCTTGTCTAATCCAGACAATAAATATTATGTTATAACAAGCACAGATTTTATGAAAGTCGCCAGGAGCTACCCTTTAATTTCTTCTACTTTTGATACACTGTTCCATTTTGGCATTTGCTTACCTCTTTCTATCACAGTTTGTATAGCAGCCCAAGCGATAAAGCATTTCATTGATGATTTAACAATTTTACTGCTTTATGAAACATTTTACAGTGGATAATACTCCAAGAGTTTTTTTTTGCTGTGCATTATGTAATAGTGAAACAGTGCCAAGTAAGAGAAAATGTACAAGTAACACTGAGGATCTAAATAAGGGTCAATCGTGGACCCATCAAAAACACTTTTCTTGCAATATATAGCTGCTCTTTTTCCTTGGCTTTTTAAATACTGCTTCATTAAAAGTCTTTAGGTGAAGTAAGTTTTGTTATCTTTGACGATTGAACTTCATATTTAAACCATGACTGTTTGTTGCATGATAAGACATTTAGGTCCCAACATGTTTGCATGCATGGTTATCCTGCAAATATAGTCCAACAAAATATTCCCAATGTGTTAAAAGTGTGTTCTTCTCATCTCACTCCAAGTTGGCACCAGGCTCTCTGTAATAAAACTCCAGTTAGGTTTCTGTAGGCCTTCAGGTAGATTAAAAAGAGAACCATATGGGAAGGGATCTGGTGATAGATAGATGTTGACATAAATGATTCATTACATTAGTGTGCAGTGTCTCTAACAGTAAGCAGTGGTTGATGCTGCAGAAACCTGATGAGCACAAAGTGGGTGAATGAGTGTGGTCATTAACACAGCAGGGCAGAACATTGGGGAGGGACAAACAGACAGAATGGTAAATAGCAGCTCTGCCCAAAGTCCACTGGTGTATTCTCTATAACTACACATAGGTACCTCATTCTTCACAGATGTATGGACAGACGGGATCCTGTTCTCCATGGCCTGTTTTCCACTCTGACATTATCAAAATTGCCACAGAAGCCTACTATGAATTTTATTGATAGAACTAAAATCAATGGTTTATTGCAATAAATACAGAGATTTACTCTAATCTATCTAAACTGACACCTTTGTCACTTATTCAGGTTGGATTGAGTACAGTGAAATGCTGTCCATATTTCATCTCTGCTTAACCTCTATAGTGGAGCCTGTGGCTCTACCTTAGTGGGTCTAGGCTTGTTGCATTAATTTACACGCTCATTGGCCGTCATTATGCAACAGGTAACTGTGATTAAATCACTGTCTCCACACAGGCGCTCCATACCTATCCTATAAAGCTGATTTGATGTTCTCTATGCTTTAACATAGAGATGGCCCATAAGTCACATAATATATAACTGTTTCCTTCCATCTGTTCTCCTAATATGGCATTACACTATAGGGTAGATTCACCTAGGGTTGACCACATACCTTGAGTGGCACACATGGATTCATAAGTGTTTAAATATTCTTATCACTTTTTAACCTTGAATATTACCGTACGTTGCAAGTGTTAATCTTACCAACCAATGAAAAATTGAAAATTAGTATGCATTAATAACTACAGGTTCAGGTGTCAAACTCAAGGTGTGTGGTCGACTCTAAATGAATCTACCTGATAAAGTGAGCCCTGATGAGACAATCTAGTCAGCAGAGTAAATCAGGAAACCCATTACTCTGTGTTTATAGGCTACGTTAGTGACCAGTGTCTGGGTGTCGGCCAATGTCCGGTTCTCATCTTTCACCATGACCTAGTTTTCACCAAAATACACATGTATCACCTGATAAAAATTGAGAAGACACAATAATGTACATTATTTACTTTGTATCTGATATGATTATTAGTTATCAATGGATGATTAATAACAAGCAGATTTTGATTTTGGATGACATTTACTGCAGATCAAAATGAATATATTTGTTAAATCAAAATGAGAACATGAATCCTAAATGCTCTTTAATTATTCATCTCTTACTAGATCAAAATCAACAAATATGGTAGCCAATAACACTAGGGTAGTTACTTTCAGCTGTCATATTCTGGAAACTCTTTCCTATAATTATGAAATAAAGAAACCAGCTATCCTTCATAGTTCTTCTGTGGTGAAAGTAGCACTTACATGGAACTACACTTTCATGGAATTCAACTTATTACTCCTTCCCTTCAGCAACCAGCACTTCTTCATTGAACTCAGCATCTGAGTTTCTTCATTCTAGTGGTTTGGGCTTTTCTAAAATGTTTTTCCCCATCTTTACTTTCTCCAGCACATGCAACAGAACACTGTTTCCTAATTTTACTCCTCCCAATTCTAAGAATAATACAATCTCATATTTCTAATAAATCCCCTTTTTCAGAATTAGTTAAGAATAGTATTAAACTGGTTATATAGAGCTATAAACATATAACCTTGAATGGAGAAAGTCATCCTTGTATAATTGATTGCCCTAAAGATTGCGCAATTGGATTTAATGGTTATGCTCTCCATTACGACAGATTCAAAAAGAAAGTGCAATATCATCATAATCCCTCCTGTAGTGTTAATCTTCTGAGCATACTTTTCACACCAATTAACTGTCTGATGCTTGATACCAAATGTGTCTTTTAGATGGCATTTTCTATTCCTCTCCCCTCGAGTTCCTTCACCCCTCTCACCTAAGCAGCTAATAGACTGCAATTTCCTGTCTCTGATATCTGAGTATCGAATTGCCATCCCTTGATGTGAGTTATGATTAGCTGTAGAAATGGATGTGAAAGTCTAATGAGTCACACCTCTGTCAAGTTACACAGTAGTCAATTTAGTTTTTATTGCATCGGTCCATCATTAACTAATTGAGGCTGTCGGTTTTAGTTTTAAACCATGCGCGGTACAGGGGGTATTCTATGATGCTAAGATCCCCGTGTTAGATGAACGTTCGTTGACTATAGTTGATGTCGGATGACTATAGTTGATGCTTGACAAGCCAAGGCATCAGCTATATATATACAGTTGATGCTGGGCCATAAAGGGTTAAGGGTTAAGATTAATAGATATTTTTTCAACTCCTTTTGCCCAACTACCAGAACAATCAGTCCAGTATACCGGTCACATGTCCACATGTTGTGAGTAGACAGTCCAAACCACCTCAGCTGTTTCTTTTAGCTGTATCGCTGCTGAGTAACATTTTAGACTAAGGGGTAAATATGTCATGCTGCATTGTATGCACTCTAACACACTCATCTCCATATCATATCAGATTGACTATAAAAAGCTAATGCATTACCAATGTACAGAACCAATTGTCAAGCTATGTCAAGCATAACTTCACCAATTCAAAGTGAAGAAATTAATTAAGGCTTGAACTATTGGCATTATTAGTACCTACCCACTATAGCACAACCATGTACCCTAACTGGGAATGAATATACCTGACTGATAGTAAAAGGGTGATTCATACCCATCTGAGCATGCTCAAGGTAATGTAGAAGTTGAAAACTGTAAAAAGAATTGTGAAATTCTGAGTGTAGCCCCCCTTAAAAAGACGAGCGTTGTATGTTTATTACAATGAGATAAATGTACACCTATGCTCTCTCAACACCTTCCTGTCCTGCCATTCATCCATTCTAAGACAGTCTAATTGTTTCTAATTGATTCTAATTGTTTTTATATCATCTTCTTTTAATTTTGCATAGTTATGTTTTTAGTTTTGTCGCTTATCCTCTTTGTTTTACTGTTTTGTATATATTAGTAAATGTATGCTCTACTCCATAACTATCTCTAGGATGATCATATTAGAGCATAGCATTTATTGACAATGTGCTAATTAAACATGACGCTAGATCAGATTGTTTCATACGTTTCTACACTCATATGATCTGTTCAATATGGATATAATGCCTGTATTAATCATACTTTGGTAACTCCTTGACTCTGTATCACATTGGAGACACTGCTGAGGGTCGGGGCCTCGATCACCATTGTGACCTATGCATGATATGCATGGCAAGTGGGCAGGTAGTTTATGTCAGGTGATATGGCATCTGATTCTGGATGCATCGTTTGGATAGGTAGATATTTACTGTAGTTTCTTTTGATATAAAAAGCTGACACAGCATGAGAATTATGAATGTTTCCACTTCAGTAAATAAGATATGTTCAAAGATACACTTTAAGATGCATATGATATAAATAATTGTCACTTAAAATGTCATTTCTGTGATATTCACATGGAATTACTGACCCTAAATCCGCTTAAAGTGTTTCTTAAGGCATTTTGAATTTGCTTAAATACAAACGTTGATGCAGGGTGAGAGGCCTGTGCATGAAGGTTACTGGCCAAGCTGGTCCATGCCTGAACAAATATCAATTCCTATCACGGTGTGCTCATTCTGCCATTGTCTGGTTCCTTTTATTGTTCCCTCTGTTATTAGTCGATACTGTATCCATGTCTTCTTTAGCTTAACACCAAAGGAAATGCATCCGTGGAGAGTTTTATGCCAGGGCTGCATTAATTAGTTCAAGCCGACCCTACAGGATGCTTGAAGGCAGCCCTGGTGTAAGGACTGCACAATCATTTATTATGATAAAAACATTATATATATATATATATATATATATATATATATATATATATATATATATATATATATATATATGCATACAAGCACTATGCAGCCCTCAAAGGGTCAACCAGCTGGTGTCCATATACACGATTTTTGTCCAAGAAAGTTCAGATATACATGAAGTGTATTGGTAGATCTATCAATAAACAAAATGAACATGATCAAATGCATTAGGCCAGCCTGTAATTTGTCTCTCTATAACATGTCTATAACAATTTCCATTGAAACTACCAGGATGAGCATTTGTCTGACTTCATCTCAGTGCAGAGATCGTTTATAACACAATTAGAGCTTTATTAATATTGAAGCTGGGCTCAGGAGACTGGATCTTTGAGACTGAGACTAACCAGGCTTCTCTGACCACAGGTGATATGACATTTATCTGCATCCCAATAAGCTATACTGTGTAGATCTGCTTATTTCTTGGAGGTTTTAAAAAGGCAACATAGCGGTCTTGGCTCTCGGTTGCCAAGTAGTAGCTTCAGTTCTAGCACCAGTTGGAATGTATACCTTTGTTGATGGGGGGGGCAGGAGTGAAAGGACCATAGCAAGCTGAGATACCCTCTCTGTTAGAAATCATTTTACAGTAAGAACCTCCTGTGTTCTTTTGTTATTGCCAATATGTAAAAAAATTATATGCTTTTACAGTTGAAATAGATATTTTAATCACCAATGACAATAACACAATATTTTAACCTATACAGGTGAACATCCTAAAATTATCAGAAGAAATTATATTAAACATTAGGGGTGGTACTACCTGGACCTCCCTGCTTAAACCTGCAGATCTTACTGCACGTCCAGTAACAGTCAGAGTGCAGTCGGTACAGGTACTCAGCTCTATATATATAGGGGCGCTGGGCCTTTAACTAACTACATGGACTAGAGAACACCCCTAATGCGTTTGTCCAGCTCGGTTTAGCCTGATAATAATTGGGGCCGCCCTATAACAGCTTTGTGTTTTACCTACAACTTTTACAAACCATATTTGTGTTTTTTATGGAGTATAGCCCATTGAGTACATAAATGTATTGCCTACCAACTAAAGGATGTGTGTGGTTCCATGCTTTTTTTTAATATCATGAGTTAAAAACAGTACTGCATCTAGTGCAACACACATAACAGATACACTGCATCGAGAAGGTGCGAAAGACTGAATCCGGCCAGTTATGCTACACACTCAGAAAATTCAGTGTCATTGTCACTAAAACCACCCTTAGGTGAGAGTGGTTTTAGCGACAATGACGCTGACTTTCCTGAGTGTGTAGACTCCCATGTGCCAGAAGAGTGTATAGGGCAGGTTCAAAACACAGGATGCATGTCTATGCAGGCAGTTTTTGTTTAGATAATATGAAACAATATTCTTCACATGGACCTGATTCTTCACATATTGACTGTCCTCGCCATTATCATTTATTAAATATGTCCAATGGTTTTGTAGATGCAATAACAGATGTTAAAGTTTCTAGAAGAAAAGGAACCATTTATTGTCAAATAATCCCAAGTGGCAATAAACTTATTTAGGTCCAATAACCATAAATTAATCGGGAACATTTCTGAAAACTTTTATAAAATACTCATTGTTTCAATTAGATAAAGATTCCCCCGTGCAGCAATTTGTGGCTTACGTTTTGTATTACCCATTACAGTAAGCTGCAAGACCTAAAACTCTGGATGCACCACAGGGACAGAGCAGGCCAAGATGGCACCTGATGCTAAGTCCCTCAGACTTTCCACAAATACCCACAGCTAGGCCCTGTGGTGGGGAGTCTGGACACGGTCCAATCAGCTGTCTATAGCTACTGGACAGCAGGGAGGGGTGAGAGACCTTTAATGTGGTAATACAGGATAAGGAACTCTATACGTCTATTCTGTGTATGGAAAGGTAGTACTGGATAAGGAACTGTCTAGGTTAATGTCTATAAGTTCGTGAAAGGAATTTTCTCTGATTAGTTAGTGCTTTCAAATGTTTTTATATTGTAGTATTTTCTTTAGGAAAGTTTGTCACAGACTTTGAATAAGTTAAGGACATATTAACCCAAATCATCACTTAACGGGTTACTTTGCTAGATTTGACCTTTTTATATTAGGACTCAATCAAGGCAAGTGACTGTTAGGTTGTACACAACATATTTTTGAAAATATTTTTTTACCGCTTAACATAACCGAGTGCCTGGTAGGACAATCACTTACAGGTACACTCTGTATGGACTATTTTTCTCCATTGCCAGCATTTTTCTCTATTGCCATTTCTTAAATACATCAGTGCCTAAAGGGATCGATGTATGCTTGATTTATAACCTGGATGGAGACAAAAACTCTCTTCATTGCCAGTCATTACTACTAAGAGCAAAGCACAAGAATAAAACTACTTTTATGTAAGGGATTGGGGCGGGAGTAAGGTGTTAGTTTTATCAATTCCTCCTATTTGTTTCCATATGCAGTCTTCGGTTCGGCAAGGGAGGGTTATTCTGATGATAGGGCTACAGTCAACGTAGAAGTATCGAGTTCAATTTGCCTAACTGTTTGCACCAGCATAAGCAAAGCCCTGTTCCATTACAAATGTACACACTGTGCATATTGTTCTGATACACACATGCACACCATGCGTGTTACCCAATACAAACGTGCACAATGCATGTTTTCCGATAGAAACGTGCACACCATGATAATGGAACAGTGTACTTTGTTCCATTACAAATTTCAACATAATATATGCTGGTGCTGGTGCTGGTACAAACATTCAGGCAAATCTAACTCCATGCAGTTGCCATACCATGACGGAAATAAATTTCACAGAGAAGTTGCGAAACTCTATATTTTCCCTACCAGCTTAAATCATACTTCCATGCCACTCTATATTGTGAATGATATCACTAATAAGAATTCCATTGCACATGTGTCATTTATCTTTGCTGTCATAGTAGTCATACAGATTGTATACATACATCAATCAAATGTGTTGGTAGAGAAATACTACCTTAAACAAGATGGCAGCAGTATTATGTATGCTATCATGCAGACCGTCTTAGGGAGTCCTGCATTTGAATGGCTAACCACTCAACTAATGCTTCTCTACCACTAAGGGCCACTATATGTCTGCTGTAGTTAGACCCATACCACGAAGTACTGAGTAATGGCAGGACACCTATTACCAGGCCCAACACTGAGCCCTGTATGCCTCATGTGGGCTACACCATAATCACATTATTTTGGCAATCTCTGTACAGATCTATTATGCGAGTGCATTTCTGAAACCCTTTGGTTTATATAAATCCTGGGGATGGCACAAGGCACTCTGTAACAGATCTCCATACAGGTATGTGTGTATCATTAGGCAGTGTAAAAGAGAGGTACATGGGAAGAACCCTGGTGACAATGGATGTGACGATAAATGATTCATTGTGAGTGTCTACCAGTAAGCAGTGGTTGATGCTGCTGAAACCTGATGAGGACAAAGTGGGTGAATGAGTGTGGCTGCCTACACAGCGGGTGGTGTTGAGAAGGGACAAATATAGGCAAAGAGGTTGCCTTAATCCAATAAAGGCAGGTCCTTTTTAGTAATAATGGGCAAGACTATTTGCAGCAATGTGTGGTGTCCCAGGTAACAAGAAACGTTTGGTCAATTGGACTAACGTTTTTTAACTTGCACTATTTCAACGCTGATTTAAGATTTTTGTGGAATAGGTGATTTCAGAAACGTTGGTTTAATGTTAAAAAACAGTTTGTAAACTAGCGCTTTCCAAGTAACCTATGTTGAACATTGCTAAACGTTGTTTGTGGACTCAAAACAACGTTGATTTAACTAATTGGCTCAATGTTGTATCAACGTTTTTTTTGTAACGCCAGTCCATCTTACCAGGGGGCAGTTTAGCATGTAATTGAAAGGGACTAATGGCTAGACAACAGCATCTGTCTGAGATAAGCTACAATAAATAATGGTACTTAATGACATGTTTAATTATATTAATGACAACATTTAATGTTTAATTATATCTAGGCTAAATATATTGGTCAAATTGTAATTTAATCTCCTTATTTGGATGTGCAGTATAGTAAACGCCCATATTTTGTAGCATTATGAAATACATGAATAAAACATTTCCACATAGGCCTGTGAATCAATGCACTACCTATTTATCATGGAGTAAAGACTTAATGTACCTCTTTGTGGAAACAGTATGTAGGGTACATGTGCCAAAATGTATGGAAAACAGAAGAAAACAAGTAAAATAAAAGTATCTATTAGATATTAGTGCATGGGCCTCTTTTTGCATAGAATGTGTGTATTAACTCAACGTTGGTTTACCTATAGCTCAATGTTAAATCAATGTTAAATCAACTTGATTTAAGTCCACGAAATGGAGTTAGGCTAGATGTATAAAATATGTTATTTCACTCTTTAAATGTTGTAAAAAGAACGTTTAAACAACTTTAACTTGTTACTTCGGTGAATACCTTTGATACAACAAGATAATGCTGTGCTGTAAATTGAGATGGAAGTATGTTTTATTCTATCAGGAGCCCTCTTAAAATACACATGACACCCTTCAAGGGTAGCATAATGTATTAATTCAATATGCTATCTATCGTCATGAAGCCTAAAGGTTTGGCAATCAACTTGTCAGTGATTCATTCATGGATCATGCCAACCCTATGGGATTGATCTTATCTTGACAGGCCGCATTCATACATCATGACAAAAATGCTATAGAAAATGAAGTGATGTGAAGCCCTTAAGGTTTAAACAAGCAGTGATGAGACGCAAATATGACAGCCTTTCTTATTCAGAAACTATTTTGACCCTAACAATAGTTGTCAGTTTTGATAGCATGACCACCCTAATCTATCTGCTATTTATGGGAACAGCCCACTTTGCCCAATTTCTGCAGATGATTTTATCACATGGTAAAACATTTTTTCTATAGATTTATGCCCAACAATGCATCTTTTGGGTGGTTAGGATGGGTAGCGCACATTTTCCCTGGTGTAATGCCCAATCTACTGAATAATTGATTCTATGGTTGCACCGGCCTAATGGGAAGATGTCTACCTTGAAGATAACACGGGGTTAGAACTCTGGCGATCGCTATTTGTGCTTTCTAGGTGATCTGACCAAAGGCATATAATTATACATATTTTACAGGCTTGTTTTCTCTTCTTTATGAATCTATGAATCACCGCACACTCATGTTTTCCCAGCTATACAGTAGAAGCATGTGCTTAAACTATGCATACAACCGTCCGGGAGTTGGCTCCAGTTAAATTTCACCCTGTTTGGTTTGTCCCATATTGGCAAATTATTCCTCACATTATCAGTGAAAGGAAGGTTGTAGCTCATTTCCCAAATGTTTAACCTTTATAGTACAGCCTAAAGTAGGCACTTGGATAAATTTTCCAAATTGTGTAGATTCCGTATTTTATTGTGCCATGTTATTGGCGACACTAACAGCTTTCCAGAACATATTCCCTCATCCTTCTATCATAGTTAGAAGTGGAGAAATTGACCAGAACAGGGAGGGTTGTGGAAGCAAGTGCCCACTATAGAAATGCACAGGGGTACCTGTAAGAGATTGGCACCACTGGAGTGGGTCTATACTATACATGATCATACATGTAGTTGGTGTGTGACTATGCAGCCACTCTACCAGTTCTCTACCTGTATGCATCTCTTTAGGCTGTTATATTATATTTGAGGGTGTGTGTTATACACTGTTGGAAAGCTACAATATTCCCCTTTCCATATTGCTATAAGATATTCTTTAATTCACATAAGATTTATATGAAACACCCTATTTACATCTTGATGCTGCACAATCCCATCTCATGTAGGCTAGAGCAGTACTTGCAGTGCATCAATTTGGGCAGTCTAGAAAACCCCTTGGGCATCTGTTGTGTACGTGCATCGGTGACGTCATCACTTTGTGTGAGGACCGCATGGGCGGCGTACGAGGACATGATCAGAGCTATCTACATGTTGTATTTGTACCATCTAAGATTACAGTAAAGACACATATGTTCTACAAGTCACAGACTCCATCACATTATTACAGCATCCATGTATAAGGCTGTCAATGGGTACACACAATCTTCTGATACGTTAGGACCTGGCTGATTTGATTTTACACATGGCTGGGCAATATTTCAATATTATCTATGGGGTAGAAAAGGACCATCACTTTTCGCAAACTGTCATTTTCCCCCTTTGCTATAAACCTATGTTAAATGCCCACTATGAGATACTACTCTTCAAGGGCTTTCCAACGGGCTTTTCCATAGTGTCACAGTCCTATCAGGAGCTGAACAATCTGAAAAACCCTGAACCTCATCTCAGGCAGACTCCTAAATGCAAAGCCAATTTTGTGTGTCATCCATGGCTGCACTTTGAGACCACTGCAGTGCGTATTTCAGAGTGCCTACCTAAAGCTATACATAAACAGTTATAGGCTCCAAGGTTCACACGTTGCTGCTTCATGCCGACCCCATGGGGTTGATATGAAGCATGAATGTCAATTTGCAAGTTAGTTGCCAAGACTGCATTCACCTGTCGCATTCATGCATCATAATAACCAAAGATCTACATGTTTTAACATAGAGATGATCTATTTGTCGTGTAACAAACAACGTTTCTTTCCAGCTCCTATGCCGATATCGTGTTATACCCTTGGGTAGAATCACCTAGAGTCACTACAAAAATTGTATTGCATTTACATGTATATATATATATATGTGCATGCTAGACCATCTATTTGTATATAATGATATAATTTAGATGCTACACTTACCATGCATTATTAATTAAGGCCAAGAAATTAGAGGTTTGTTTCAAGTCACATGACCGACCCTATCCAAGCAGGGCTGACCCTACTCTTTTGGGGGGTCAATTTTAGGTTTATAAAATCTTTGAATTTTTTTCCCTCATTTTTGTCCATTTTTTTTTTCAATTCAAGGGTATGGTAAAAGTTACAAAAGAAATCTGACCTTCCGACTCTAGACTTTCTGCCCATGTTACCTGCAACAAACGTGTTTGTTTTTAATTGGCCTAACTACAAATTCAGCTGTCAGGCACAAGGTGTGTGGCCACCTCTAGGTGAAACTACCCTATGCTGTGAGCATCTGATCTGGCATTCCAGTCAGCAGAGTAAATCAGGAACCCCATTAACCTGTGTTTATTGCCTACGTTAGTGAGAGGCCTCTGGGTGTCTGCCCAATGTCCGGTTCTCATCTTTCACCTTAGCCTCATCTTCTACCAGAAACACATGACATTGTGTCACCTGATGAAAAACCTGATAAGAAACAATTTAGATGTATACTCCTTCTGTTTTGTAACAGTCTTTGTCAGTTAATATCAAGGGATAAGTATCAACAAGCTGATTCCAATAATTATGTAAACAGATATTCTGCCTCTGGTTATAAGGGATTTTGTCTAAGACTAGGCTCGGAAAGCATATCCTGAAAAGTATTATCAGCCAAGCTCAAGGATTAACCCTTCATAGCCTGCATTTTGCGTAAGAAAACATGCTCTTTATTGTCAGAGATCTACTCATCACTGCTGTATTCATGCACCATACAGCCCTCATGGGAAAGTATAGACCCAAAAGGGTGGGACTAATGCTTGGATGTAGCACCGGTACTGGTTTCTGCCAAGGGATGCTTTCATGAATCAATGTGATGAAAGGTATACAGCTTTAAACAACTACATCATCCTTAAAAGGTTAATTAGCAGTTAGCAGTAGGCTACAGTGTTCGTCTTCAGACAGGCGTCCAATGCCCTGGCAGCAATAGCATGGCATGGATGATAAGAGCCATCTCTAATGTCAGCATGGTATTCTAGAAAGGAATGGATCCGGATTGCCTCACTCTCATGTCTTTGAGCATTTTGATTCCATATAGGCAATGCCTTTCAATAGGGTCTGTTCAACTGGAAGCCGTGGGTATTATTATGATCCCTCCTGTCATGATTTTTGTTCTGAGCATACTATTTTGATGTCTATGCTTGTTTATCTTTGTCTTGCATCCCATAGTTCCTTCGCCCCAGTTGCCTTAGATGCAAGTAGACTGTCACGTCTGATAGTGTGGTGTTTTTGGTTCAATTTATAATTATAGTTTGAATTTAAGTTATAACTTGCTGGTGGAATTTCATGTGGCGGTCTAATGAGACAGACCTCTGCCAAGTAGCCGAATTTATCATTTTGAATTGGTTCAATGCCAATGCTTGGCATATTGGATTTACATAGATCATGCACCTTATGTCAATCTTCCACAGGGCTATACAAATGATTGGGGCATATGATATTGTTTCAAAAATGTGGACAATAAATAGTTTGGTCATTGCCATCGCCTTCTCTCTAGCTTTGCCATATATCTGGAGTAATGAAGCAATCTCTGGCCAGAATATTTGCTCTGATAACATGCAAACCCTGGTCGTTTTTAACTTATTACTTTGATTCGTCATTATAAACCGGGCCAGCAGGAAAGAAAAGAAGGGATCAGACCAGATACACAGATACAGCTAGTACTATACATATATTTTCCACCACCAGTCCCTGTGGAACTTGGTAGTTCCCCTTTTCAATTAGACAAATGATACATGGGAGTCACAGTGCCACAGACACATAGACCACGATTGCCTAGCACGCAGGCACAAGAAGAATATATAGACGGATGAATGCAATGCTGTCCATCTAATCCTGTATTCATGCATTACTCTGAATTTTTGCAAGTATATCAACACTTAAAAGAGTAAGTATCAATATCTCAAGTTACTCACCAGTGTTGCATGTATACATCATATTAAAGGACCAAGGTTGCATTAGCATATATGCAGCCCCCATAGGTTTAAGAATGATATTTCACTCATGCACATTAGCAATATAAACTATACATGTTTTCCAAGAAATGATGCAAATGAGCATGTGATGATCTGATGTAAGATACAAATGTATCATTTAGATATTATCCTGATTATCTTCTGGTGCTACTAATTAGAGATCGTACTAATATTAACTATATATGGCTGAGGTATGAGTATAATAGGTGTCTAGCATTAATCTAAAGAAGGTGTCGCATTGATACCACTGGTAGAATGGGCCTACCAATGAGAAATGTCAACAAAGCTCTATTGTACAGATGCCAAACAAACCATGTCCTTTGATACATCTTGCATTGATATCCTGGTAGGGACGATAAAGTGCTGCCAACTGTGGAGTGTCATCATGTTTTTTTCCATTCAAAGAATCCAATATTCTCATTGATATTGCATGGCTGTTGATATATAGCATGTTTGCTCTTTCATGATAAAAATGGTCAATCCACATGGCTCGCTCTAGATCTCAAGCCAAAACACCCACACGCTGTAAACTTCAATAATGTGGATCAACAAGTAAAAAAACTATCCAGGGGCCTCAATCAGCTGTCAATATATCCACACCTGTTCAAAAGTATGACAATCCTGGACTTCTCCTATATGTAGAATATGGTAGGCCATCATCCTTTGCGCAAACCTTCCTTATTTGGAATCTAGAAAGAATATATTATGGCCTAAGTTGGAGTCATTGTACTAAGCATGGAAACATGATATTCATTCTAAATTAAATAATGGAGAAACCAAATGATGGAGGGCCTTACACAGTTATATCTACTACAGCCAGGAGCATTGCTACACCTAGTGATTACACAAAAGCTTCAGTCAGCCCCCTTCCCAGTGAGCACAAAATTATGTTCAATATTGATTCAACATTGATTCAACATTGAATCAGCATTGACAACCCTTTAGCAAGGTTGTTTTAATGTTATGCGCCCACTGGGTTATGGTCACGCCATGCGTGTGCAGCAGAAATACTTTCCTGTGTAGATCATATCTAGAGGCGGCACTATAGTATGATAGAGCTTATGATGTATTTGGCATAAGCGGAAGATATGGGTGTTATGGAGGCTCCTGAAGTGAGTTACAAAAGACTCATGAAGGTCTACACCATCATTGTGACCTATTCATGATATGCATGCAGATAGTGACAAGCGGCCAGATGATATGGCCTCTGATTCTGGACGAATTTTGTGGTTTCCTAAGTGCATTATGGTCATAAATCAGAAAACCCTATTCTGTTGCCCCATCTTTACATAGAAGATTTTATGTTGGTCCAGCGAACAACATAACTTCTTATAGGTGATGATGTCCGCTGGTCACATTAAATACCAGATAGCGGTGGCATGTATATAATGCATTTGATATTGATTAGCATATAGTTATGTTTAATATGTCTGTAACTTAATCTATGTTTTAATATACATTTGATGGGATGATAGGGGTGATGATGATGATGATGCTTGAGCAAGGGCCTGTTCCTGGTCTTCTTGAAGGTACCTCGTCTAAATTTCGGTATAGATACAGGTAGGTTGAGAGACCCTTTCTGCAATGTGATAGTAAAACATCACATTGAATATAAGAAAATAAAATCATACGAGCTATTCTATATTATAGAATATCTCGTATGATTTTATTTTGTGTTTGTCTCTTTCATCAAGTTTACCTAAAATTGTATATTAATGGTTTGTATGTTCCTATTTTTCAGGTTCCTCCCTGCAGGTAGGCCTATACTTGATACATATTTGTGCCCTGTACTACCCACACCCAGCAAAAAGTCAAGGTTGTGTAACAGAGGCACTCACAAGTGTCATTATATGGTTCATGGGACAAGTGTAGGAACAACTTATTTTAGACCCCAACACAGTTGTACCAAGAGGAGTAGCATGCAGTTTAGTGATGGGGATTGTCGGTGGGTGGTGTTAGATACCAGGGGGTCATTAAACTAGCGTAAAGTACACTTAGAGTAAGGCACCTATATTTACAGGTACAGGAGAAGACACAGACCAGACCCTGGAGGTGGTTCTACCCTCGGTCACATAGTGCTTACTAGTCAGGACTGAAGCCATACATCACGACAACCATTTGGGAATGTACAAACCCTCTTGAGTTACCCACACTAAATTATTATTCTGCTTTACATTGTTAGGGACTATGAAATTACTACTGTGTGCTACTAAACCTCCCAACCACGGGCGGGAGGGACTAGACATCAGCTGTGCGAGTGTAGGTGTGACCTATATACAATACAAGGGTGTGTCACAAGTTGACTCCTCTCTCCTGTGCATCTCAGATTTTCAAAGGATATGAGCATTCTACTTTAACCTGAACCAAACAACCAGGGCAATTTGTAAAAGCATATCAAATTGGTATTCCCCTGTGAATTATTGTATAAATATCTCAGTAATAATTAAGAAATTGGGATTTTGGTGGTTGTCCACCCTCTCCTATGTGTTTATATTTTCTGCAGTCCTCAAAGCATGTGTATCAATGTCAGCTCATTGGCCAGGGGGTAATGAATATTCATGCTACAAGGCCTGCACAGCATAATAGCCCCTGTATTACTGAGGGTCCTTGAAATATGTTCTGGGTGAGTGGAGCCAAAATGACATGGGTAGGTAGCTGGGGTTTGGTGAATGATCAGGGGCAGTGTACAGTGAGTGGAGGTGGGTACTAGTGAGTGGGTGGGGGAGGTAGGTGAGGAGGGCAGGTGGGGGCATTACAATCAGCAGACAACAAGTCTGAGACTGAGGACCCCATGCAGGGGCACTTCATGTGCAAATTCATTCATTGAGAAAGCCACATCAAAATATGTGTGTACAATAAATATTCATTATAAATCATTGTTGAGTTACAATAAATTTGTAAAAGCCTAATTAAAAAGGGAATGTTTAATTCACAAGTTTGGCAGCAAATAGTTCTCTAGACAACCACCAGAGGGCACTCAACAAAAAATGGCAGAAACCAAGATGGCGGTCTAGTGACATACCCTTGTAGTATTATCTAGGTCACACCTCAGTCTCCTATCACATTTCTAGTCCCTCTCGCCCGTGCTCCCAACCTAGGGTTGTGTGCCTTGCTAGCTCCACTCTGAACGTATGTTTACGGGTAGCAAGGGTGAAGATTACGACATGAAATCCCATTCGTTTGAGGTGTAAGCACCAGTTTATATTTTTATATGTACATACTATATATATATATATACAGTCTGATGTCAGATTATCATTATTGCTATTTATAATAGTTCGGTTAGCAAATCTGCGCAGAAGGAGCGGGCAAGATATGGAAGAAAGTGTAATCTAACATAAATGATGGTATTTTAAATAAGTAAATCAAAGTATTTATTTGATTCTAGTAAACGACATTCTTACCTGTTCTAGAGATTTACACTGCATAACTGAACTTAAAGCCGCTTAAAGTCTTTCTTTATGGTGTCTTAAATTTGGTCAAATGCAATAGGTTCATACTGTGTGATGGTGATAGTATGGACACACAAAGAATTCATATCCCACACTGACAGGACAGTTGTCAAAAGTGACATAGGGCATCAACAGATCATTGAAAATATGCACAGCAAATAGAGAAAAGAGGACCTGATGAAGACTCTGTGAACTTTCATCAAGGCTATGAAGAAATTAACTGGTTAATCTGGTTTTATGTCACTCGCTAAAGAGAGATGAATAAAGCTGCCACTCTGGATGCACCATGGGGACAGAGCAGGCCAAGATGGCACCTGATGCTAAGTCCCTCAGACTTTCCCAAAATACCCTACATAGGCCCTCTGGTGGGGAGTCTGGACACCGTCCAATCAGCTGTCTATAGCTACTATACAGCAGGGAGCGGTGAGAGACCTTTTATGTGGTAATACAGGATAAGGAACTCTATCTCTCTATTCTGTCTACGTGAAGGTAATACTGGATAAGGAATTCTCTTCTGTCTAGGCAGAAGTCTAGTCGAATGATAAATGGGATTTCTTGATTAACTATGTTTCCTAAGTATTTCTAAATTATAGTATATTACCTTATGAGAGGACTGTAAAGATATTCGTTTGAATCTTCTAATTATTATATCATCTGTTCAAATACTTTAAAATATGCTTCATTTTTGTTCACTATTTGAACGTACCCATTTTATCAATATTTTCTGGTATGTTTTTATTGCAATCTCCAATCAGATTTCTCTTAATTCTCTCGATTATACCTTAAAAATGGATATCACAGAAGATCTGATAATTATCTATGAAAATGACTAAAGTGGAAGTTCCAGATTCTCCTTAAAATATGAAACCTATAAAAAAAGAATAATTTCCCTTGAGAATGTCACAATGGTCCCCCAATGGAATCTTTGTCAAAACAATTTGAGGAGGACACTCTAACGGTATATCATTGTTACTGATGCAAGCCTTTGAGAAAGATTTAGGGAAAGTGATTTGGTAATGTCAAATCTTGTCAACCCACTCTTCCTGCCAAGAGAATACATTAACCCTTTAGTGTATAGTGCTTTTATCATTCATTATACCCGTCCTCTTCGTGATGCACAAATGCAGTGCTGCATTCATGCATCATGTCGGCCCTTCAGGAGTATATCAACACTATAGGGCTGGCATGATACTTGAAAGCATCACAGGTAAGCTACTCCCCAGGTTTCATTGCTGTACCATGAAGATAGATAGCATGATACAGTAAAGAACTATGCTGGCCTCAAAATGTTTATTGTCAGTAGGCCACAATGACAGTTGTCATGCAGGTGTTTAAAGGGGCAACATCACCACTAGTACTTAATCTGATAGCAGACTAGAACAGCACTAGAATTGTGAATGGGACACGCTCGGTGATTATGCCGCTTTAATAACCTGGCAACAACAGCATGGGACGGGAGCTGAGAGGTTTGCTATTCTCAGCATGGGAGCTTAGAAAGAAAGGGATGAGGTTCACCACAGTTTCATGTCCTTGAAAACTTTAGTTCCATACCAATTCCATGCTTTTCATTAGGATGTACTCAAATGCAAGCTGTGGGGTATTATTATTATCCCTCCTGTCGTGATAACTTTTCTGAGAATATCGTTCCCACCAACTGCAGTTCAGTGCTCGATGCTTGATACGCTATGTGTCTATTATTACTTTCTTTTTCTAGCCCCTGTTGTCATAGTAGCTAGAAGGCTGCAATTTCCTGTGTCTAATATCGGGGTATTAATTTGCCATCCCTTTGGTTTAAGTTATAATTAGCTGGTGAAATGGTAAAAATACATGCGCTGGTCTAATGAGCCAGACCTCTGTCAAGTTACACAGTAATTAATCTTTCCATTCTCAAATAGGTCAATTATTAAGGCTGGAGGTAGGATATTTACACAGATTACTGACCTTATATCCACAGTCTGCATATAATTATGTAAACAAACAAATTGTCACTTGTTTCTGAAATATAGTTGGCAGATAGGAGTTGAATATTCATTGACATGACATGACCATTCGTTTCTCATACCATGTTTATCATAATGTCTCTTGAGGAATGATATACCAATCTCTACTAATGCATTGCATATTTTGGTTCATTCCTAAAGAGCTTGCAACTTGATTACTTGATGCATCATTATTAGAATTAAAATCTCAGGCCAACATTTCCTCTAAATGGTACAACATCTTATGATTTATCTTATGATTTTCAAAATGAAATGTAACTTTGTACTTGTTGTTGGTGTTCTCGGTTGAGAAATGGCAAAAACACACCATCGTACAAAAAGGAAAACAAACCATGCCCAGACAACATTTGACAGCCAACCGGAATCCATAGGAGACCCAAAAAAAGAGCTGATATGGTAGCCTTTGATGCCTGCAGATTGCATTGCTTCCTCACGGGGAACGACAGAGTGCTGCCAATTATGGAGTGGTATCATGGCTTTGTCACATCTCAGAGTCAAATATTCTCATTGGGATATTGCAAACTCCTGATATATGGCTTCTTAACTACTGTGGTCATACTTTATTTCGCTGGGTATATATATATTCGCTATATTCACGGAAATGAAAAATCCGCGAAATTTTTATCTGCTACAGTATGGAATAAATACCCGCGAATTAGTCTTTTTTGCCACCTCAGCGAAAATTTACACCCGTGAATATAAGTACTTTCACAGTATGTCGTGATCAAAATGCCCAGTCCACAGGTGCGTGGGGATGGGAGAGGGTCATGCCCGGGGAGCTGGTCTCAACCCAGAATACCAACTGCAAGTACAAAGTTACCCTCAGTATTTTTATTCTTTTCAGATAGTTATTGAAAAATATGATATAAATTAACATGTATTAGCATATTTGATATCAAAATATTTGAGCTGATACTGTCAGTAATGGAGTGAACTGGAAAAAAATTACATTTTCCCACCTTTTGAAAATCATAAGATTCGTCAATACTCCGCCCCCTGTACATGTTAGCCACTTGAGTAAAGAGAAAAGCCTCCCTCATCATATTTTTCTGTTGGGATGAGAAATAATAAATTATTTTTTGAATGGCATCAGTTCATCTATTCTAGGGGAGTGGGGTCAGTTGTTACCTACTACACCATAGCAGACCTTCATTCCACCTCGGTAAGTCCACTGGCAAATGCTCAACAGAACAACTTGCCCATGCAGGTCAGATATGGAGGGAATGCTAAGGTTTGATAGAGCCAGTGTGCAACTGCTACCTGTATCAGGCCTGCTAAGTAATACACTAAGCAATGAAATATCCAGCTGCTTGAAGTTTCAAGATGCTACCAAGTGTATCAACCACAGATAAAGACGTCAGTATATTCATTGAACTCTCATCAAGTTGATTCATGGATAAAATAAAGCAGTTCTTTCTTAACGAATGTCGCTTTTGTTAAAACAGATGTTAAGAGACCCCACATGTCAGTTCTGTGGTTGATACTGTTAGCGGTCGGATGCTTTACTGTAGGTACTGCAGTTAGCAGGAGTGATAGACTTAGCATTTGCACAGGAGCCTCAGTCAGCCCCACCACTTGCCGATGCAGATCAGATCTCAGGGAAATGCCATGGTATGATAGAGTTAGTGTTGTATTTGTCATAATGGTAAGCCATGGATATCGGGTAGTATGAGGGACACCTTAGTGAGTTAGCAGTGGCATTGCCGAGGATCTGAGCCTCTCGGGAGGGGGGTCCTAAATCACCATTGTGACCTATTTCTGCATGCACGTAGTGGTAGGTGGACCGGTAGTTTACTGTACCATCGCAATATAGCGCTGGTTATCGATAGAGTGGCGGTCTTGTATGAGTCTTGAAATTTATTTCAAGCCCTAAAGATAAATGATATTTACTTAGAGACCAAGAAATGCACAGATAACGAAAAATATTACTATTCCCAAAAAGGACAACTATAGAGAACTCATCATGCATAACATAATATTGCCTACAAATTCAGGTGTGTAACTCAGAATATGTGGTCGAGTCTATGTGGTTCTACCCTGCGAGTCTCTCTAAAGGGCAGCTGTATGTTTTATGGCTTCTAGAGCTGACAAATGTCTCTTGTTCGGGGATCAGGAAGCCCAACAGGAGCAAGTGCAAATATCGCATAACTCCAGACAGGCCGTGATCTCTGTGAAGCCGGAGGTATACGTGTCCTTTTTACAGATGACATGAAGCACCTTCATATGGGCCTTATTCTAGGACCAGAGTGTATCAGTATCGGATCTACTCACCGTCAGGGAAACTTTGGTGGAAAAAGGTCATAACTGCTTTGTCAGGACCATCGATACCATTGGATGTTATGATTATAATATAAGATATGGCTAGATATGATCCAGGGGTATTATAGCACTTTGTAGATAAAATGGAAACGGCATGTCCGATAATTCTTATATGATAGTGTAGAGGTCGTGGACAACTGAGTCGTTGGATCGACCGGGAATCAAACCACAGACCTAGGGGACGATTCACAATGACTTCTGGTTATGGCTCCCCCTGCGGAGAGACACACCCAGACATTGTGCCCCTACACTGATATTCCTAGGCTCCCTATACGCCCAACCTCTCAGTCACTAGTGCCCAACCTAGTTAGTCATTTTTTGGATCCCTATACCACCAACCTAGATTAGTTATTATTGCCAGGTTGGTCACTACTGACCAATCCACCTTAGTCTTTTTAGCTCGAGGGGGAGCCACTGAGTGGTCATCACAGGTGGCCCCAACTAGTGGCATACAAATACAACACACCAATGATGGACCTAGGTTAGCCACTACTGACTGACCCCTTGGTCATTTTAGAATATAACTTTGCCATTGTGACTAACACTCATATGACCAACCTGGGTTAGTCTGTACTGACTAACCCTTTCAATCTATGGATTTTCAGTGTACAATAGCATTCTGATGTATTAATTATGTATTTTGAATTCTGGAAAGATATCCTCGAGATTTGAAAATGATAAGCGTCAGATTAAGGTTTAACACATTCGGACTATCATAATCCAACCTTCAAAACACAGGAATGCCTTTACAACTTTGATTTCCTGAAAACAGGCCCTGACAACAATAATAAGTTTATTCGTCCATCTGTAATTGGTATGGCTACGAAAGGTCATAACACAGTGTGGCTTATGGTGTCACCTCCCTAAATCCAGTGGGCACAGAATTCTGGTCAACATTAAATCAATGTTGAATCAACATTGAATCGACACTGTTAACAAGGTATCAATGTTGATTCAATGTTCTGTACCCACTGGGAAGCACTAGGCTGCGTTAGGAAATTTCAATATTGACCACCGTCAACCTGTCATTTGAGACACTTACAGTGTACAAACTCTCACAGTGTTTAGCCACCAATACCAAATTTTAGCTTATGGCATGCAGAAAAATATAAAGTGGGTGTGTCCCCAAAATGTCAGCCTAGATTTTGTGTGAATCACCATGGTAATGGGGTAGTGGTTGTGTACAGTGAAGCCTTTGCAGTGTATGGATACATTATAGGGCCTCCATAAACCTACACTGTTTATATGGAGTAGATACACCCGATAGTGACCCGATTAAGGATGGTGACACCTTATGACACAAGTAATCGATCGTTCGTCAACTAGAACTGGGTTGGTGGGCAAGGCAATCAAGCAGTCTGATGTCACACAATTAGATATAACGTCACAATCTGTGTAATATGGGCCCGGTACTGACCAATCCTTACACAAGAGCAATGAGGCGATCTAGTCTAAATCAGTTGACATGGTTGTTGCAGATGAAAGCAGGTTGCGAAAGCTCAGGAGACAATTATCCAGGACTGAGGCTTTATCCAGTGAATCTCTGTGTACTGAGAAAGTATTCGGACGAGATTCGTCATAAGTTTAACATTAAAGACTTTCATCGGATGACAGAATTACGGCTGATCTTTTTTTCCTAATGCTGTTTGATAAGTAGTATCTATATAATAAAGTCATTGATGTATTATACTCATAAATTGAAACATTAATAAGTATTCAATGGTGTCACAGCAGACAAATTGAACGTGTATAATGAGTTTGCGTTCGTGTATCCCCCTGTGACGAATGGGTCGAGCTATAAAAGATCTGTCTTTTCCACATCCAATAGGGCTGACACGGAAGTTGCGAGCTTTTTGCTAGAATATTCAGGATTCAGTGCTTTACATTCTGCAGCTTTACATTGATGTTGCCTTTGCATTTTTGATGGTAGTAAGGATCAGCCCAGCAGGCGAGGCTGGGGCATCCGATACATCTCACTTTCTCCCCATAATCCTGTAGTTGGAAACCCAGGCTGGCCCTTGCAATTGGCTCTAGGGGGACTTCACCTCTTTCCACACGTTTTAGATGGAATCCCTTTACTTCTTTATCAGGTGTAACTACCTCGTGACCAGCCTAGTATTAAATCCTACCGAATCCAAGTAAAAAGCAAAATACTATGAACAGAGATAACAGAGATACAGACAAAGAGACAGAGAGACAGACATAGAGAGAAGGGGGGAGGGAGAGAAACGGAGAGTGAGAGAGAGAGAGGAAGAGGGACAGAGAGAAAGCCAGAGAGAGATAGCTAAAGAGAGAGAGAGAGAGAGAGAGAGAGAGAGAGAGAGAGAGAGGGAGAGAGAGAGAGAGAGAGAGAGAGAGAGAGAGAGAGAGAGAGAGAGAGAGAGAAATAGAGAGAGAGAGAGAAAGCCAGAGAGAAAGCCAGAGAGAAAGCCAGAGAGAAAGCCAGAGAGAGAGAGAGAGATTTGTACAGGGACAGAGAGACTAAGACAGAGACACTGAAAAAGATAGAGAACGAGAGGGGCCAAAGAGCCAGATGCAGAGAGAAACAGAGAGATAGAAGAACATCAAAGTAGACTTTAAGGGATTGTGCAACGTTAGCCTAAAAGTAATGAAATGATTCCTCTGTTTAATTATTTAAAGTTTGGCAAATAGTAAACGGATCCTGTGGTTCATTCCTCCGAGGTAGCATCTTACATTTAAGACTCAGTAAACTCATTCAAAACCGTTGCTCTTTACTTCGCTTTGTGCATAGGGGGAACTGAGCAGTAAGGTACAATCCAGAATGCCTATATGTGCTAGGCCTAGACCCCTTGTGGCAATGGACGCATCACACGTGAGTAACTCGCCATGGCTACATTCAAGCATCATTCCGACCCTACAGGGTTGATACACTCCCAAAGGGTTGGCATGATGTACAAATGCAGCCCTGGGGACTTGCTAACCAGGGCTGCATTTAATTTGTGCTTTATGACGACAAACATCGGCTTTTAGCAACATGCCATCGATAAACGGTTAACAAGGTTCTCTGGGCAGCAAATATGTGACCCTTCTAGGGAAAAGACCCCTTCAGGCAGGATTTTCAACTCTGGTTTTAGCCAACAGGAGGCACCATAGATGCAAATGACTGTTAAATACATGAAAAAAGTTCTAAAACCATTTTTTATGTAGAATGCAATGATCTTCATGAAATAATTCCATCTTTGATGCAAACATTCTATATTTGGAATGCAAAAAGAACGTTTTTGTGAAGAATTAGCACATATGATACTTTCTGGTTGCCATGGAAACCATCCCAAAAGCCTAAATTGGAGGTAATAATTCAGATTTCTTGAAAATCCCATCAGTTACCCAAAACTGAAAACAGAATGCAAAAATTCCTAATAGAGCCAACTTTAGATTAATGAATCCAATTTAATTTGGTTATTTTAAAATAAAACCGATTTTTCATAATTATCATCGTTTACTATGGGATGCAATGCAATTAGAGCTTATTTACTATTTTCAATTAGTGATATGTACTTATGTTTGAAAAGCAATTCCCACAATTCCCACAACCGGGACTTTTTTAACTCAAGATATCTCATTTTAAAGATTATGACACCAATTTTAATTGTAATTTCCCCCCTGAAGGGGTCTTTTCCCTCGCCTGGTCACATATGTGCCTACTGCGCAATTAACTCTTTAAGGGCCATATAAATCCTGCCCCCTATTGCATACTAGGGCTTGCTTTCAAGCATCATGCAGTCTTTACATGGCTGATACACTGCTGACGGGTTGTCATGATGCCTAGATGAAGGTCTTGTGAGTAGATCATGAATATCATTTTAGCACTACGGGGCCATTCTAAACCTGATTAAATCGGGGTTGAGCCCCTTGTGCCTTCGAGGTAATAGGAGTTATCGACAAATGATGAAGCTTACAACTGTAATATTCTCAAGACTTTACGAACAATCCCCAATACGCAAAGGCCTGCCAGAGTTAATACCTGATTTAATTCCTACAGCGTAATATAAATCTGAAACTAAACCTCGCCCTCAAAAGGGTTAAAGACCCCTAAGATATCATCCTCACTTCCACCTACTAGCACCATGATTCCCATTGTTCCCCTCCAATATTCCCGCCCTATCTGAGCCGTCAAACCACTCCCCTCTTCCCAGTAATGTTATCTCTTTTCAATTATCTGTTGTCACAGTGGTGTAGGGTTACCCAGCCACTGCCTCAGGGTCTGACTGTTGATGCATGGGCATCTGCATACTGCTTAACCATTTAAGGATACTCAGTGCTTTAATGAATGGTGCCCTTCATCATCGTGATGCATAAATGCAGCCCTGGTAATCTACTGGTAACAGTTGCATTCAAGCATCATGCCAAACCCTCTTAAAGGGTCTCCATAATCCATCAATGCAGATCAGGATGAGTAGATCGACTCCCCATCATAACGACAGATGGCATTTCACATTAAAGCACTATCCGACCCGTAAATAGTTAGTTATGTAGATATTTGGTTTTAGCTCAATAGGCATGCAATAACAATCTATAGCGTTGTACTTGTATATCCTAGCCTCCAGAAAGTCTGACATGCCAACCGATGGCTGGGACCGCCTCGGGTAGCGGATTCCCTGCTCACATGAGATAGCTGGGTAGTGTGTCAGAGGAACAAAACACTCCTTATCATGCTCTGCTACAACAGCCTCCGAGGCATTTCCATTAATGAAATTCTCCTAGTAGAAGTAATATTAAGCAAAGGTGGATAGGATTCTTGTAAAGAAGGTATTTTCCTGTTATCAGGTTGTGATTAGGTACCCCAGGCTTCATCATCCCTACTATCAAAAATGGCTCACATAGATTAATCTAAGTAGGACTATGATAATATCTAAGCCAAAAACCACAAGTTTGTTACTTTTTACATGGTCTGATATTTCAGGGCAGGTAGGTCGGATTTAAAAACGTATTTGTTTCAATTTCTCTTTAAGTTAGAGCCCTGATGTACAGAACGATTCACTCATGAATTGCAGCTTCGAAATTAGATAACAGTTGCTCCTGTTTTAGTAACACCCATTTAAAGAATTGGTGACTTGAAAAATACCTTTCATATTCTTTAACCTTATTTTTTTAGGCAGCTTCCCACATGTTAATGAATTTTCCAAAACATAGATGGGTCAGAATTTTGAAAAATGCCACTTTTGGGTGTTTTCTAGTGTTTTTCACCTTTCATCGGCTATAGAATAAAAATTCCTACAACATACTGATTCTGCTTGATCTCATGTTAGAGGGGACACTCTAGGCTTTCAGAAAAATGTAAAATTTCAAGTGTCGAGTGAATTCTTTTGATTTATGGCGCCTCAAAGTTGAGAAATAGCCCAAAAACGGGTTTCCAGGCCATTTTTACTTTTTTCATAAGTCCCCCATCTTATCTGAAGCAATCACAACCCTCCCTATTCAACATATTTTATTAGGTATATGTGTTACCTCCCAGAATCAGGAAGTTTTATCGAGATATTTCTCCCAAATTTTCCTCCCCAGCCCTTCTAACACAAAATGGCACTTGTGTAAGGCCCGACACTTTTATTTTTAGAGCTTCAAATGACACACTAAGATAGTTCACTAAATATTCTTTTTACATTCTATCTTGAGGGGCCTATGGGTAGTAAAGCTGGGGAAAAAATTGTGAGAATGCGCTCATTTGTCACGAGCCCAGGCCCAAAAGAGTGATTTTGGAACAAAATACAAGTGTCGGACCTTACGTCTTAAATCCTCTATTAATTAAAAAAATACCACAAATATATCAATTCTAAGCAATGTATATCAATAGTGTGTACATGTTTGTTCAATCCGGACAGTAATAGCAGACATATCATGCTTCTTTATATTGGGTAGGGCTGTTTTCAAGGATTAATGTAAGGTCCGACACTTTTATGTAAGGTCCGACACTTTTATACTATTTGCACTTTAATCAGCCACAGTATAAATATATCTGCACCAATGTTGTTCTTTGTGATTTAATGTAATAGGGAACACTATAGGCTATCAGAAAAATGTAAATGTTCACACCTCTAAAGGAGATCATTTGATTTCTGACCTCCCAAAGAAAAAAAATGCTCCCAAAATGTGATTTCCACCTAATTAGACATGGATTATATATCCTCCATGTCAATTGAGATGACCACATCCCTTTTCAAACAGCATATATTCTATCAGTTATAGATGTTACTTCCCAGATTTGAGAGTTTTAACTGAAGTATTCCTTACAAACTTTTCACCATAGCCCTTCATATATGTGAAATGGTACTCCTGTAAGGTCCGACACTTTTATATTTAGAGCCTCAAATGACCTTCATATATAAGCCACCAAATACCAATTGTACTTTGAATCTTGTGGAGCCTAAAGGTACTAAAACTGGAAAAAGAAGTTATGAGAATAGGCATATCATTCACTAGCCCACAACCAATAGAGTGATTTTGGATGGCGATAAAAGTGTCGGACCTTACGTCTTTAATCCTATATAAATCAAAAAATACCAAACACCTAATGATTCTAAGAATGTATATCTATAGTAACTACATGTTTGTTCAATCTGGACAGTAATAGCAGCATGACTAAGCTTCAGGATATTGGGTAGGGCTGTTTTCATGTATTAATGTAAGGTCCGACACTTTAATGTAAGGTCCGACACTTTTATATTTTTCACCTTAAAGCAGCTACAGAATTAAAGTGCCTGCACCAGTAGTGCTCTTTGTTATTTCATATAAAAGGTAATACTGTAATCCTTCAAGAAAATGTAAATTATCACAAGTCCAATCAAAATTCTTTGATTTCTGACTTTCCAAAGTGTGAAAATTTCCCTCAAAACATGATTCCCACCCATTAGACATATTTCATTATTCCCCCATGTCCACTGAGACAGCAACAAACTTCATGTCTTCTTAGATATAGGTGTTCCTTCACAGATACAAGAGTTTTTACCAGGTTTTTGATGACAACATTTTCACAATAGCCCTTCTCATGAAAAATGGTACTTGCGTAAGGTCCGACACTTTTATCTTTTGAACCTATGTTACATGATTAATATATGTAGAAAAATCTCTATACATGTAAAATGATACATGAAATTAAAAGTATGCATAGTGAAGATAACACACAGTGAGTTAGATGATAAGCAAGGCACTGTTAGGCTATGTAGAGTAAAGTTGGTGATGTTTGGTAAAGGTTTCAGCATTGTCAAGGGTTTTACAAAGTATGCTGATCCACAAAATGAAAAGTTTTTGAACGGTGATTATCAAACCTGGTATGCATGATTATATATACTGTGGCTACTTGAAAGCACAATAAGGAATTACTTTGGTGTTTTCCAGACATTTTTACACTGCTTTGTGGTTTTTGTTGTAAGGTCCGACACTTTTATTCTAGATTGTGTTCGCTGGTCGATAAAATCTGCAATCCTAGGAATTGATTGTGCCAATCAGGGTTTTAAGACACCCAAGATATATGTCTTTCAATATAACAAACTTGCATTAAAATCAATTGAGTTTTTTAAATTTTCATTTTTATTCCCTTTTGGCCCAAGAAAGTGACATTTTTCAAAATTCTGACTCAGATATTGGTGCTTTGTCTATGGGAGACTATGACTCTCTGAACAAACATGCTTACTGGATAAACAGAGTCCCCTATCCATCCCTAATTTAAGGTTTCATCTTATTTGTGGGTCAAAATCTAGGGGTAGGATATTTAATATATTAGCCCTGTGTTCTGCGCATTAATATCTAAAGTACAATTATTCCTGAGATTCATAATAGACAGTAAAAGTTGCTAAAGGAAGTCCAGTTATTTTCATCATATTGAACAGGTAATATGCTACTAAGATAAAGTGGTTGCCATGCCCCATTTCAATTCCCTGATAGGTTATCGGCTAGACTGGACCTAATTGCCAATCACAGAAGGAATCCGGTTTGCCACAACTACCCTGTTCAAGTGGGAATACAAAGCCCAGAATAGCTCTAATGCAATCTACAGAGATCATGCAAATGGGCCTTTAGCATTAGTCTCCAGGCTTAGACCTCTCAATATTTATGAATGCAATCTTGTTTCCTCCTAAAATGCCAACATAACATTGATTATTATCAGATAATGCCCCTAAACCACAATTCTGATTGAGCGGGAGTTGCAAAATAGATCTTTATAGTATAATATGATGGCAAAATCACCTTTTATTGTATTCAAGGGAATTATTTTTGATTTAATCACTTGGAATTGGTCTTGAGAAATCTTTTTAATCTTTCAGGATTTTACCAGATGGTAATGAATCATAATAGCTCAACATAATATCCCAAAAGGTGGGATCCTAATCATAATAGCTCCATATAAGGAAGGGATCCTTCCGTCTGTTCTGTAACTTATGGATTCCGATCCATCGATAGCGCAGCACATTCGGCATATCAAGGAAATGTCATCGGACATCTCTATCTCATATGTCCTACTTCGGTGTATGCTGCAGATGACAACTACATAATTGGATGTTTGTCCGAGAATATGGCACTGCATCCACTAAATCTATTTGAACAGTCCACAATTCTGCTCAGATTAATCGGCAGATTTCCCTTGCACTGAAGTCTGGTTTTCATCCATATTTTCAATAATTTGCCTATCCTTCCAGAATGTTATTTTTCTTACAGAGAAACAAGAGATATTTGAAGCTGTTGGTTATGCAGTGACTATATATTTTCCATCTTGGCCCTTTAATGCTGACATGATGCTTGGATGATTCACGTCTATTTGTTGTCAGGATGTCCAAACACATTGCTATCATGAAGCTTGCAAAAACTGAATTTGTGCACAATGATGATCCTATAGAAGTAGGACTGAGTAGCATCACCATGCATCATTATAAACAGGGGATGTGTGCTTTACCATGCATAGAGCTTGAATTTAACCTCCACCCCCTCGATGAGGTTGCAGTGTCACTGTAGGAACATTGACGAGTTAGCTATCTGCAATGGTGGATGGTTGTGTTTGTAAGCAAAACTACAGGGAGTGATTGCACAGTATTTATAGGGAGTTGGACATTGTAAAGTTATGTGTTGGTGACTATGGTCATGTATTATGTAGTGCTCTAATGGTTTTTGGATACAATGGTCTGTGGGAGCAGGAAATAATATTCTTATGATATGTATGACTAGGCTAACTACATACTGAGTTAACCTAGTCACATCAACAGAGCTATCCTAGTCTTGAATCTGCATTTCCGTCTGGTTTCCCTATTATTGCATTGATGTAATGAGGCTAGTATTTGCCTACATGACCACAAATAAGAATAGACAAAATCTGTTAGGCATTGTTTGCCCACCATCCGCCATCTTTGAATTTCTAACTCCAGATATCAGGTCCAGTGTCTATACAGTCAGTGTAACAGGCTTACTCCACTCTTGCTGTTGATGGGTGGCTAGCAAACAGTTAACAGTTTGACCTATTAGTGACTTGTTTTTTTAAAACACAACAGTCGTTGGTTTAAACATGCACGGCAATACTTCCTCTGCTGTTGAATATCTCACTGCCGTATTTCACGGCCTTATGGGTTTTTCAAAATGGCCGTTTGTTTCTGTGCTGTATAAATTCTTATATTAGGCTCCCCCTTTGACATTTTCGAATATATATTTGAATCGAAAGAGGTAAACAATAAACACTCATTTGAGTCTGTTCACTGGGTTTTGGCCTACCACTTTGTAAGGGTACAGCCCAAAGATAAACTCTTGGTATGACCAAGCTAATAGACTCAAACAAGTGAACCTTAGTTTATTTTATTCGATATGAGGGAATACCCCTTTAGAGGACCCGCACCTGCTGGGAACAACAATATAAAAGGTTAAGACAATAACAAGAAAGGTCAAACAATTAGAAAGTTATACATTCCTTCCTTCAAAATCCCAAATGCCCATTTCTTTCAGACTTTCAAACAACTGAAGGGTCGTCAAGTTTATGTTTATTATTTATGAAAAATGTCATCAGAATCCTTACAGCTTTCCATTCTGATCTAAAATGATTTGTGAGTTACCATTTATATTCCATTGAAAATACACTATGTTTATGCATGTTTCCTGGAACTGAGGATTTTGCAACAGTAAGCTCCTACACTGCCATGTTGAGGATGGTTGAATTCTTGAAACTGAGATGCCATACAAATTATTTGGCTGGTTTCTAGAGTTCAATAACCAAGCACCTCAAACGAATATACAAGACACATGCTTATGAAGAAGAATAGAACAGACTACCCCGCTAAAGTACTGGTGTCCAAACTAATGTCCTTTCGATTTTGTATAAAATGTATTTCCATGATTCTAGTTTTGTTTAGAGGCAAAGTTCACTGGCCAGTGGATTTATTTTCACTTTTTGATCGGTCCCAAACCATGAATGAATTTTTATTTCAAAGAGTCCCAGAAAAGGTTTAAAACCAGTCATGATTAAAAGAGAAGATGTAAGAAATGTTCGAAATGAAGATGGGGAATGAGCTTCTTGAATAAAAACACAGCTATCACATTTCAAACTTCACCATTTCAGGTTGAAATCATTTAAAAACTGAGATAGTATCCTACATTTCCCAGCATGGTATTCGGGTTGGTTGATTTTAATGGGAGAGTTCTGGGAATTTTCTCAGATTACCACTTATTTGCTTTAACATAATGTGCTCAGGCTATTCCACTGAAGCCGCATGACATAATACCTTTGCTTCTACACCGTTCTCAGGCCCATATGTTCTTGATATCCCTACCATTTATGAATCTCATACTTACTTGTAGTCTACATACAACCATGACTAGTATTTTCTATATTACCTCGGATGAGTGTGGGGAACTACAGCGGGCCAAGCCGATACATTTTCAATATAACTTCGGCCGATTAGAGCCGAGTGGACTGTGGCACTGACATGCAGTACATGGCAGAGACGTAGATTGATGTACACAGAGAGAAGAAACAGCGTCAAAAGGGAGTCCAGGTTGCATCCAGAATGACTCCCCTGTTTAGGGTAGTCCAGGCTGCCGAAGGGAGCCTAGGTGACTCTCTGGCTGACCTAGGGGAGTCACCTGGGGGAGTCATATGACCCAGAGAGCTATATGACTCCCCCAGGTGACTCCCGCAGGTCAGCCAGAGAGTCACCAAGGCTCCCTTCGGCGACCTGGACCCCACTAAACAGGGGAGTCATTCTGGAGGCAACCTAGACTCCCTTTTGACGCTGTTTCTTTTCTCTGTGTAAGTATTATATACTGAGCATTACCGGATGGGTAAGTGGTATGACGTAGTGAGACGGATGTAAGGCACAGCTCTGTTTGACGTCAAGGACGATGTGGATTAACTTCCCTCTCTCTGCTTGTGAACCATATTTCTGTGATTCTGTAATGATTATGCAGCGTTTAATCAGAGCTACATGTAAGCTCTTATCCATAGCCGCATACTGTCCGCGAACCAGATTTCCGACTCTGTGATGAATATACCATTAGTCCTATGTAGGCACTACTGTGAGATGAATGTGTTCCACACATAGGAATATGGTGACTTGGTGAGTTGTTCGGTTGGAAGAATGGTCATGTACTTTGGTCATATTTTATTTTGGTGGGTATACTTTCACTATATTTGCGGAAATGAAAAACCCAAGGTAGTTATCTTGTAGGAATAAATACCCCCGAATTTGTAGATTTTTTCTCTTGCGCGAAAATGTATATCCATTAGTAGAAATTCTTTCACAGTAATATGTGTAGGAAATCTAAGAGGACTCAGGCTTGAATTGGGGTTAAGTGAGGATGTACAAGAAGGGCAGACATGTATGATTGTTGGACACATGACTGGTCTTGTACATCAACCAAAACCCCGGCAAGTATGGTGGTGAGGGCCAAGCCCTGTTAGATGGGATGAGAAAATGTGGAGCCCAAAATGGGTTATGCCTATAACGATGAGATAAGTACTATCTATATATTCATTCCTCCTGTCCATACAGTAACAGACTATAAACCTCTGACCCGGTTCAGGTTCTCAAATAGTGATAAATAATAAATGATATATAGTGTTGTGATAATATAGTGGCTTCTTAGCTGCTTAGTACTGCCTCCAGGGTATGTTCTATGTCCGCTCCTTTACTTGTAAACTGTTAACTGTTAGCCTAGGCTGTTTTCCTCCTGTGGTTTACGTTAAGAGTAGTTTACTCGGGTTTAACGACTACCTGACCTACTGCAATGTATCTATACCGACTCAACTGCACCCACCACCCTCTATGGCCCGTATAGTAGTAACTTAATGCATTATGCCCCTTATTGTCATAATGCATGAATCCAGTCCTGGTGAGTGACTCACCAGTGCTGCATTCAGGCATCATGCCGACCTTATGATGTCGATACACTTCCAAAGGGCCATCTCTGGAGAGAACCTCTCATTCATGCATCATGACGACCACATATATAAGGCAATAACGTAATATCTAGCCCTTAAAGGGTAAACCCCACCTACACAGCTGGGTACTACTCTCTGAGGAGGTGGCATTGAGCTGTATACTCTCCTGACACTCTTTTAACATGGCGGGGGGGGGGGGTAGATTGAATAGAGAGAGTGAACCAACAAGATAACTACCTTGAAATCAGGTCGGATGGGGCAATGCGATACGTTTGTTATTTGGAGAGCCCCAGATTTTAAGTCTTCACTCTCACAAGTCACAAGTCACACAGGGTGATCGTTTTGGTGACAATGATTATTTTATAAAACACAGTAGTTGTTGAGAATGCTTCATAGCGAGTGATATTTACTTAAATAATGAAACCAAAAATACACCCTTCAACACTATATCTGACACTATAGTCTACTGCCCATGCACTAATACCGTAACGTATACTGTAAAACCACAGTACATTCTACTACTCAAACGCTTTAACTTATCATAGTGTAGAGGAGTAAAATATGATGATTGTATCCCATATTAGAGTATACAGACACAGTGATATCTATCACTCACAGTTTCCAATGTTAACAAAATATATAGTGTTGATAATGTGTTTTAAAATCAGTTCTTTTATTTCAAGCTCCTTTCTGTGGCATTTTCCTCTATGATTCTAATGAATTCTATTCTTGACCTTTCAGATCTGTCACAAGAGGTATGTCTTACACATTAATCCTCACTGCATGTTCATGTACTAAGCTTTTTTCTTTATAATATATGACACGATAGCGTGTACGATCAAGCTGCCGGAAACACACCTTTCTTTTTGCCATATGCATTTTCAACAAAAGAGAAGTGTTCATATCTCTGACCCGTTTTCTCAGCCTTTCATCATAACATTTAACTCATTTCCAACTCGAATTCAAACTCGAATTCACTTCCTTAAATCCCTCATCTTGTCCTCACTATCCTCTTTAAATGAATAAATCTTTCCCCTAAATTATTATCTGTTAATCATTGCCAAGATTATTCACTGCACCTTGTGGTGTTGGTTGATGCAAGAGCCTCTCTGATTGGCTAATAAAAAGACTAATTAATCCTCAAGATGTGTTGATGGAGGCGGTCAGTGACCCTATTTGTTTAAGGAAGCCGACGCAATCTTTGTAAGGGGGCTTTAGATTGACTGAGAACTGCATGTGTTTTGGACATGTATTGGCTACTCACTGCTGAGTAGATTGGGAGCATTGTGAATAGGTCTTAGTATGTTAAGGTTATTGCTTAATCGTCTCAGGATGAGGCACTCCTGAAGGGTTGACATCATGCACCAATGCAGCACCGGTGAGTTATTCACCGGGCTGCATTGCTGCATAATGACGACAAATGACATCCTAAGTTAAGCGACATCCCTCCTTAAAGGGTTAAAGCATCAATACGGTAGGCAGCACAGGTAGGCCAATCAGGTGGCTGGTGTGTGCCCAGACATGAAGAGACAGCTGTAGATGGAGGCTACACCACTCCATCAATACGCGCCACGACACGTCACTCGCCCACCACATACTTCCACGCATTGATTTGCTTGGCCACTGACCAGCGAAAGGATCTAAGGTCTCAGATTACCAGCTAAAAATCAGGGAGGTTTCGGATGGTATTCTGACATTCTGACCTCAGTCAAACAGTCACTATACTGATTAACCTTGTTAGTCATATTTTGGTTCCATATAGGACAAGACTATGTTGGTTGATGATGTCAGGTTGGTCAGTTCTGACCAGCTCACTGTTGTCTTTCTATTTCTATGAAGTCTTTTTGAGTAAAGCGTTAGTCATATTTAGTTTTGCCTTGGTCATTTTTGAATATCAGTTGGTCAATACCAATGATCTTATAACTAAGCTGGGATAGCCACTACAGACTATAAGAGCTAGGTTATCACTGTAGCAGTCCTCTAACGTTATTCGGATGTGGATCCGCTAATGATTAAACCTATATGGACAATAATTATGTTGCCTATAGAGGCAACATTTGTCAGCATTAGCCTATACAGTAGAAATGGCGCTGATAATGCACAGACCTTCCACCATTCATCCACCGCTGGACCAGCAGTACCAACATATACTATAGACTCTCAGTAAAGGGTGATTGACCGCCCCCACCCCTAGTGGGTGGCAGTGGAACTAATGACCACGTGGTGTGTAGTCTACCTGCTGTCCACCAGGGGTCGGTGACGTAGTGCCATATCCATTTCCGGTCAGCCTCACTCTGGGTGTGGAGACTGCTGGGAGTTCCGGAAGCAGATGCCAGGCGGACTAGAAAAGAAGTATGTAAAGACGATTAATGGGATGACAATCTCGCAGTGGATAGCCCGCGGCTATTATGCTGTCTGACTGGTATATCAATATGGAAATGGAACTAGGATTGGACAAAGAGTAGGAATAAACCCTGGGTGGAAAATGCTTTATTCGATTTTTGTCATTATGAATGATATGCTACGGCTTTGGCGAGTAACTCATCAGTGCCGCATGTAAGCATTATGCAGACTCTGCAGGGTTGATTCTCTCCCAAATGGCCAAAAGTCCCCAGATCTGCATTCACCAATTTTGACTTCAAAGGGTATAGTACATTACAACACCATGCAGCCATTAAGGGATTAATATGGAAATGAAACAGAGATTGACCAAAGGAGTTATAGATTAGAGAAGTATATTATGTGATTATATGTTGAACTGGAAGGCAGTATTACCATAATATGCAAGATGCCGCTGATCTATGGGTCATTGAAATCAGGGAATAGGATTAGCATGTATCTAGAGTGGAGTATATTTTCCCATGTATAGTTCCTTAATGTCATATATATTTCTGTTTTATATTGTATGAAAATTAAAAGAATGCTTTCAAATAGAAATAGATCTCATAATGTGTTACAAATTTCATCTTTCTTCCAAGGAGTGAAAAGGTAAAAAGCACCACGATAAATGCTTCCCATGCCATAGCATTACTATCTACAGTTGATTATTTGTGATAATGATTAGGCGTGTTCGGGCTATTGGGCTGTATAAACTCAGTTTTGTGAAGGCATACCCCGTCTTTGGGCTTTAATATTTAATATTATAGTGAGACGCTATTTCAATAACCCAACCCAAGAGATCCAAGACTCCAGACGTTCATTGGCATAACCACGATCTTGAAAAGGAGCAAATTAGTCTGGTTGCATTCCACTATCTGCAGAAGTTACATAACACTGATGAGATAACCCTTTAATTACAACATAACGCATTGATGCATCATGCCTTTGGTCGTCATGATGCATGAATGCAGCCCTGGCGACTAACTCACTAGTGCTGTATTCAAGTATCATGCCAACCTTATGAGGTTGAGACACACCCAAAAGGTCAGCACGATGCACCAATGCAGCACCGGCGGGCTACTCATCAGGGCTGCATTGGTGCATCATGATGACAAATGTCATCTTTTAGTGACATGCTGTCATTAAAGGGTTAAGAATCTGAGTGTCTAACCAGAGTCACGCAACCATTGTGCAACAGTCACAGGTTCACTGAGGGTGTCTGGATGATTAATCAAGGCGGGATTTTGCCTGTGGACTTCGATGAAAGGCAGTTGGGGAAAACATCCTTCAAGCTGAAAAACTATTGTACAAAGTCTCATATGGGAGTCACTGATTAGCGCATGCATAGAAAGCATAGCCTGCGTTATCAAAGTGTTTGATGCTAAGTTATTGCGACACTGGGTACTAATATATTATACATATATCATATGATAAGGAAAACGCCCATCCCGAGGAATTGGATGGGGTATCCTATTGGATAGGAACTGAGCTATGCAATGTCCTCTTAAATTACTAGAGCGGATAAACAGATAAGCTCTGGGTGTTTCTAGTAAAGAGAAACAATATATACTATCTATCGATCTTAAATAAGGCTTTTCCAAGCTCAGTATGTAGCAATTAAACTAATGCATTGTGACTTTCAACAATTTGACTATGCCCAAAAACCTATTTTTCTTAAATTCCCATGTTCTTGCTGCTATAGGATCCATCATGAATCACGTGACTTGACAGTCAGGGGATAAGTAATCAATGATGTCATGTATTAGGTACAATGCCAAGATTCTAAAATCCGATTTACAATAATCTGTTATAATTACCATCCACTCACTGGGACATGCAGCAGTCAGATTACCACTGTAGCCACTCTCACGACACCCATCGCTATACCGTCCCAATACAAGTCCCAAACGTGAGAACTGATGAATATCACTTTATATTGATATCAGAAATAGCGTCTTGTGATAATAAAGGTATTGGAACTTGAATCTTGGTGTGCAATGTACAGCAACCAGTTCCCACCACCAATTTGACAGCATATTGTTAAAACATAGAAAATAACAAAATGATAACTGTTCTTTTTCAGTAATATCAACAAGCAGAAAATAGCAGCGTCTTGTTTGAATAGGAACCTTTAACATGAGACTGAATTGTGTCCCATTTTGCCCCTTAAAATAATGAGCAGTTTGCCATCATACATCAATGCAGTGCTGGCATGTGTGTAGGAGATGGCAAGGAAACACGGGACCTAGAGGCATCATGCTATCCCTAAAGGGTTAATATCCATGACAAAGACAGTGAGTATCACTGCTCGTGTCACATGTCGCGGGGTGGAATATTGGGGCGGTGCTTGGTACATAACACCTTGTGACAGAGTTAATGAGGTACTGATTAGCTGCCGGGTAATTAGCGGGGTGCGGGGTGACTCGTGAGACACCGGTGTCTGTGCGTGTCGGGGTGACACTAAACCTGCGCCTGTCAGCGTCAGGGTTATTACACCACCACGCGTGTTACAGCTGCTCAGATACCAATAGTCCTGGATCCAATTCTCAAAAGGGCTCTAGAAACATGACTTTTTTTAAAACCCTGTCCACAGTACGTTTCTTGATTGATTCCTATTCCTAACATATGGAACTTGATTTTTCAGAACATTAACCCAAAATTAAAGTGTCCCAACATTATGCAAATTAAGGTCAAAGGTCAAATTCCATGTCAAATATAGAGAGCGAGAAATAATACCTTTGTCTAATTTTCTCAGAGGCTCTTTCAGATGGGGACACGCCACAAGATACAGTGATAACCATGTATCAGTTCATCACTTCGCCAGCTGGACAGTATTCCTGCTCATACTTAAGGTCATATTTGTCAAGGTCAAAGTCCAAATTTACAGGAAAATAAGCATTATGCCTCCTGTTGTTTGTCCCCATTTCACCAATATACATGTTATGACCAAGCTATTTGTTTTCTGTGTAGATCCCATCAATGTGCCCAAGATGTGCCCTTTTGAAAGTTCTAACCAACAGGTTTCCATAGCAACGGGAGCCAATGTAATTTGACCTAAGGATGAGTCTGTTTATGCTATACATACATTCTTATTTATTTCTCATTACTGCCTGTCAGTAACCAAGTCAAACTATGAGATAATATTAATGCATATTGTGGGCATACTTGACATATTAGTGGATGACCTTGGTGAAGGTCAAAATGGCTTGAAACAAGGTCAAAGAGCTGAATCTCATGCAATTTCATAAGAAGTAAGGGGGAAATCTATTGTATGATGTATGCCAACAATATACATTAATATTATTCCATAGTTTGACTTGGTTACTGACAGGCAGTAGTGAGAAATAAATAAGAATGTATGTATAGCATAAATAGACTCATCCTTATAGTCCGGTGGTGGAACAAGGATTTGGGGCCTGACCCGGAATTCTCCGATATAGTTTTTTCTCTGCTGATTCTTCATCTTGGGGGTCTGGGTAGTCGTTTCCTGCGTGATGTATTTGTGACGGCTTTGGGGAAATCGAGATATTCAAGATGGCCACCACAGTTCAATAAAACTCTTGAAAATTGCATATCTCAACTTCTAATTTACTTAGAGACACGAATAAAAGGTCTGAAAGTACATTTCTGTGGTCAGAGAAACCAATCATATCATCTAAAATCATGTATATGGCAGCCATTTTGCATTTTATCCAAGATGGCTGCCAGAATTCAATAAAAATCATAAAAAGTGCATATCTCTGCTTCTAATCAACTTAGAGATACAAATGAAAGGTCTAAAAGTATGTTTCTGTGGTCAGGGAATCCAATTATGCCATCTAGAATCATGTAGATGGCAGCCATTTTGAAATATATTCAAGATGGCTGCTGAAATTCAATAAAGAATCTTGAAAGGTACATATCTCTGCTTAGAATCAACTTAGAGACACAAATACAAGCTCTGAACGCATATTTCTGTGGTCAGGAAATCCAATCATGCCATTTAAAATTTTGAATAATTGATGATATAACCCAAAAACTGGTCAAAGGTCTACACAAATCGAGTAAATGTAAGATTTGAATAAACATAAGACATTTATAGTGAGATTATCTGTCATGGCGGCAGATTAAGGGATGGAATATGAACTAACTAATGAATCAGAGATAGCTGTTGGATGGTACACAATCTGCAACAGGTAATTCCCAAAACATAATACACTGGCCCACTACAGCCCCCATCCACAATAGATCCTCCAATAGCAAAAGTGCATTACAGAGGACATTCAGAGGGCTTTAAAGCATACAAGAAAGTTGTATGTGAGCAAGACCTGGACTCCCAGTTTTTTTAAAGATATAAACCAGTCCATGGCTACAATACTGGTATTTTCAGACCAATGTGATATCCCTTCCATTAATGGACAAATCACCTGCAGACTGAAATACCATAATGAGACCCATGATGAAGGTCAAACAACTTATTAAATCAACAGGCCAATTCTATATAATATTCACTGCAGATCAACAGCTATATCATATAGCTGTCCATGTATTCTGGGATAAGCAGGCCATGTTAAGCAATCTTTGCCTCAAAAGGTGGAATGCATGTCCTCATGAGTATGATATAGACAAGCTGATCACAGACAGAGCATTTTGAATGAGCCATTGTACCAGGCATCACAGTAGGAGAGCAAAGCTCTGGTAAGGTGACTAATTGAACCCATTTTCATAGTTATGAGATATGTAAGAGCTGAGCAAGAGTCTGGCTGACTAATGTATCAAGCATGTGTCAAGGATATGATACCTTTGTTCTTTGCCACCATCCACTATAGCCATCCAAGACATGCATCATAATATATGAGATCCATGAATGATTTGCCTGATGATTTGTGTGAAGCATCCACGAAAGGCCAACAAGTGACATGGTTATTGAGTCAATCATCATGAGGTAGAAACATTCCCCAGGGGGAATTAATGGAACTACCTTGGATCTGGAAACCCTTAAAACCAGAACATTCTCTCATGTAAAGCGGTTGTCAAGGGCTTTAGCATAGATGTATTGGAGAAAAAAGATGCAAGCAACAGAAAAGTATTGCGGGACAAACAAGAGAGACAGATTGACCCTCTACAGAGCAAAGAATTTCCCAATGGTGTTCTGAACATTGTCACAGGAAAGGTGGTAGTCAATCCATCCATGAATGTGGACCATTCTGTTAGGCTGTGCAAAGAGTAAAATGGAGGAATTTGAAAACTGAAGGATTCCATGACAGAATCAGTAATATCAAGGTTGCTGACACAATAGTGTATGCCATTGAAATGATCCATGTGAGGGCTGTGAGTCTTCACTGTAATTTATGGGATTATGACACAAAGAATTTAATGGCTCATGAGTTATTACCACAGTCCACTCTAGACAATGCCTGATGATCTGGGAAATATGAGGGAAGCAAAATCTTAAACAGTTCTCAAGAATACACTCAGAGTCAAGATGTCAGTAAGGCATTACAGTGCAGATGCTGCATGTCTTGATGGCTGTGTTGCACTTTGGGCCACATACCACAAGTCAATATGGAAACATGCCAATCAGATTCATATTCTTCAACTAGATCCTGTGCAGTATGGCTTGGTTAGGGATGACTCCTCGAACTTGTTGATTTATGATCTCTCTATGTATACATGAATATACTTTCTTGTTTGACTACAGCAGATGTTTACCACATCCTCAAGTGTGGCTTTCTATTTAGATAAATGAGTATGTTTAGAGCCAAACAAAAATATTAACTCTCTGATCTCCAAAACAGTTGCTGAAATTGTTTCTCTTTCCCAAGCTAATCAGATACACCTGTGATAGCTCACTACTTTGCAAATCTCAGAGATACAGTTGCCACAATACACAATATCTTGTACAATTTTACCAGAGAACAGCTACAAGGACATACTAGTTATGGGGATGGAGAAGGAGGAGTGTCTTGTTAACTCACCAGAAAACGGCAGATTAAGGCCCAAGACTCAGAACTATTAACATATAGGGTTATATTGAGGTTAATATGAGAATTGGTAATTGTGATACATGTTTACAAATGACTGATTTGCAATCTGTATGGAATTTTCATTCATATGGTGCCTTAATAACAGGTCATATCTATTCAAAAGATTTGTTGAGGGTGCTTAGGATAATAGTATTCATAACCAAAAATGCCCTCCTCATAGTGCATTTATGCACTAGCCATTATTAACCAGGTAGTGCAATAATGCAATAGCCGGCAGGAAAGAGTTAATGCATCAAAACACATGTACCGTAAAACCTCGCGTATAAGCCTAACTCGCTTATTAGCCGCACCCCGACTTTGGGCCGACCCTATAAGCCGCATTAGCGATCTGACTCGCGTACTAGCCGCAGCTTCTACGCGAGGTTTTACGGTATGTCCTTATATTTTGGTTCCATCTATGTGATCAAATTACATCTCATCATTAATAAATGAAGATTCTCACTGTGATAACTTTGTTTTACAGTATGCCTCATATAGACTATGTGGCACACATGGTGCAAACTGATGAAAAATTCAAAATGGCTGCCATAAACATGATTTTAAATGGCATGATTGGATTCTCTGACCACAGAAGTATACTTTCAGAGCTTTTATTTGTGTCTCTAAGTTGATTCTAAGCAGAGATATAAACCGTTCAAGATTCTTTATTGAATTTTGGCAGCCATCTACATGATTCTAGATGGCATAATTGGATTCCCTGATCACAGAAACATACTTTTAGACCTTTCATTTGTATCTCTAAGTTGATTAGAAGCAGAGATATGCACTTTTTATGATTTTTATTGAATTCCAGCAGCCATCTTGGATAAAATGCAAAATGGCTGCCATATACATGATTTTAGATGGCATGATCGGATTCTCTGACTACAGTAATGTACTTTTAGACCTTTTATTTGTGTCTCTAAGTAGATTAGAAGTTGAGATATGCACATTTCAATATTTTTATTGAATTGTGGCGGCCATCTTGAATATCTCGATTTCCCCCAAGCCGTCATGAATACATCACATAGGAAATGGTCACCCAGACCCCCTAGATGAAGAATCCGCAGAGAAAAAAACTATATCAGAGAATTCCGGGTCAGGCCCCAAATCCTTGTTCCACCACCGGACTATAAGGATGAGTCTATTTATGCTATACATACATTCTTATTTATTTCTCACTACTGCCTGTCAGTAACCAAGTCAAACTATGGGATAATATTAATGTATATTGTTGGCATACATCATACAATAGATTTCCCCCTTACTTCTTATGAAATTGCATGAGATTCAGCTCTTTGACCTTGTTTCAAGCCATTTTGACCTTCACCAAGGTCATCCACTAATATGTCATGTATGCCCACAATATGCATTAATATTATCTCATAGTTTGACTTGGTTACTGACAGGCAGTAATGAGAAATAAATAAGAATGTATGTATAGCATAAACAGACTCATCCTTAGGTCAAATTACATTGGCTCCCGTTGCTATGGAAACCTGTTGGTTAGAACTTTCAAAAGGGCACATCTTGGGCACATTGATGGGGTCTACACAGAAAACAAATAGCTTGGTCATAACATGTATATTGGTGAAATGGGGACAAACAACAGGAGGCATAATGCTTATTTTCCTGTAAATTTGGACTTTGACCTTGACAAATATGACCTTAAGTATGAGCAGGAATACTGTCCAGCTGGCGAAGTGATGAACTGATACATGGTTATCACTATATCTTGTGGCGTGTCCCCATCTGAAAGAGCCTGTGAGAAAATTAGGCAAAGGTATTATTTCTCGCTCTCTATATTTGACATGGAATTTGACCTTTGACCTTAATTTGCATAATGTTGGGACACTTTAATTTTGGGTTAATGTTCTGAAAAATCAAGTTCCATATGTTAGGAATATGAATCAATCAAGAAACGTACTGTGGACAGGGTTTTATAAAAACTCATTCAGATTTGGCCTTAGATCTAGGACTATAAATCGCTGGTCTGCTCTATATAAAGTTCCCACGTCCAATATTGAAGTTTAAGATTTCAATGGACGATACCACAATTTCAGCATCACACAGAAAAGTAAAACAGTCAACTGTATCGTCCACGTGGCTCTGCAGTAAAGATGGAGTGTCAAACAGCTGTTGACTCTGCTTATATGAAGGGTCAACTTAGGTTGACACTGATAGTACAGAGTCAACTTAGGTTGACACTGATGGGGGGAAAGTCAGCTCAAGTTAACCCTACATACAAGCAGAGTCATTAGGTGTTTGACTGTCTATTTTACTAGAGCCACGTGAGAGACACAGTTGTCTCCTTTACTTTTTTCTGTGATGGTGTTCAGCAGCTATTAAGTCAGTATATCTACGGAGCAAATCTAAAAATCTGTGTCTCAAATGTTTGTATAAACAGGCTCTTGTCTTCTGATCTTGTTACAGAATCCCTTCCTTATTAAAGTGGATGGAACATCTCAGTATGTAAAACGTTGAAGCTTAAAACATTTAATCCGAGGTTCTTAAAGAGGATAGGTCTAAAATGCAGGGTCTTGAATCGAGCACATGCTTGATTAGGAGCCAGAAGCCAGACATTAAAAAACCAGACTTCGCTTATTGCTAGATTAAAATGCAGATAGCAATATTGATACAACCAAGGGTAACGTGCTATGATTAAAAAGCTGATATAGATAGTGACATAGCTATAGGTAAAGTGCCTATAAGGAGCATGGAATCCTTGATTGATGTTCTTCTTCCTTCATTTCTATGTCTCTATGTCTCAACAAAATATGATTTTTGATATGTGATTACAGTAATTACAAATATAAAAATGAGGCGCTTTGTTCCAATGTATGATTGCCCCTGAGATGCATACTGTAGATAAACGATGCTAATACAGCATATAAGGTAGCCAGGTCATGAGATGGGCATGTACTGTTCCAGCATCATTATAGGGTCCATTTCAAAACAGTGCCAGTCTTATGATAATAGCCGGAGGCTCTGGGGTCTTGATATGTAGTTTAAGTATTGAAATAGGAAATCGAATAAGCATTTTTATCATATTACCACCATTGCAACAATACATCACCAGTGCACACATGGTTGCTTAAGGAAAATGATTGTGTCTTATCACTAGCTCATATAGGATGCTGGGAACTGTAATGAATCTGTAGATTGAGTGAGTCTGACTCAATCTGGCTCGCTCCATCACTTCCAGGCATTGATGGGGTCTATGAAGGGTTCCAGAGAGAGCACTCACTGCCTTGGGATTGGCATGTATGAATGATAATGTAGACTACTGACAAGAAGGGTTATAACATAAGGGAGTTTAGATTCATAGTGAGATGCTACCTGGAAGAGATTGCAGCTTTTAAATGTTTAGTCACAATGATCATAATTATCATCGAATACAAATTTGTGTGGTCGACCTCAGGTTCCTAGCACAAAAGTAGTAGATGTATATAGGCCTACTGCTGCTGTGTTCCATCCTTATTGTGGGTGCATGCGCATATATATAATGAGTTCTCCCATTGTCTTAGTCCTGTAAATTCTGAAATGAGAGATGGTACCAAATGTACCTGAGCCAAATACCTAACCATATTTATTATGACATAATACAACCATCGTTAGCTGGTGCTGGTAATGTATTGTAATTGGTCGTGACGATACCATTATTTGGTGTATATCTACACACACAGAAAAGTGAGAGTAATTGTCGCTAAAACTACCCTCACCCGAGAGTCAGGCACTGTATGTATGGTTGTCACATGGTAACAAGTGATTATATTTCATAACAAAGGTTTTTATTTTTTTCAATGGCTTATGTAAACCAACAGGTTCGGTATATGTACCATCGTGATAGGTTCGCTTATGTACCGAGTAATACCGACATTTAGTCATTCTCCTATAACGGGTTTAGTAAACAGTTAAGGGGTTTTACCAGTTACTTGACCACCAACCACTAGATGACGTTAGTGGTGATAGTCACGTGACCAATCTCATACAGCATATAAGACAAGCTGTTTTTCCTAGGAAAGCCCTCTAGTTCAGGTGGTGCTCCGGCACACTGGAATAGAGCTCAAGATCTTACGCTAATTATGTACACTACGATATTATCATCAGTATCTATTAGTTATCTATCTGCTCCTGTATCCCCTGGGTACCGTGTTTTTTATTTTCAAAAGATATCAATAAAGTTGCCGTCTATCACACCTTACTTGCTCCTGTTTGGTTGTTGTCTCTTGGTTACAAAGATAGCTAGACCAGCTACCGTACTTTAATTCACGCAGCTAAGTTTGAGTCTAGACCAAGAAGTGTGACCTCTGCTACAGGTTAGATACTTCAGGAGGGAATTCCTCAGTCGGCTTCTGTCTCAGATTAGGTCCTGCACTGATAATCTTAATGCTCTGGAGCTTAGTCTGTAGTGGCTATTCCAGGTTAGTCATGGGGATATTAATCAAAACAACGAACTGATATTCAAAAATAACTGAGGCAAAACAGAATGTGACTAATGCCTTACTCAAAAAGACTAAGCCTAATACTCATAGAAATGGAAAGACTCAGCTGGGTTGATGACCACTGACTAACCTGATAGTAGAAACTAATCATGTTTGGTGGTATGGGTAGTCAAAACATATACCAATGACTAACTAGGTCAATACCTAATGAAAGAGTCATAGCCGGTACTGAGGTCAGAATAGCAGTGTGGGTAGGACGTTAATTGAGGGGAATGAGGCAGTGAAAGGTCCTGTGCACAGCACCAGCTTATCGTCACAATTAACACATTTTCCCCACTATGTAAAGCATATGTGTACATTGCAGTTTGGGCCGAATGTTGACTTTTGATCACAAAAGATATCTCATAGTATATTAAGCTGTATATTGCCTGCTAGTTACCTTGACAAATGAGCAATGGATAAGGGTCTGTCCATGAGCCATACTGCCAACGTGTATCTCTGTAGTAAGTCCTACCAGCACCAAAAATATTTATCTCACCGTACCATCAAAATCATTGCCTTTGCTTTACTGAACCAGTTACATGCTTCCATGATTCCGACCTCTTTCACTCACGACTTTTATAATGGCAGATACATCAAGTGGATCGGAGATCATTGAGTGGCTTGGGAAATTAGTGCCAGTGAGTTTGATTTTGACTTTCATGGCTCATGAGTGGAATGATGCGTTAACTTGTGCCATCGAACGATGTATAAGACATCAGAGTTTGAGCATGCGTTGGGTAGAATTCCGTTGACTGTAGATTCATACGATTTGTGCCTATACCAATCATTGTGCATTTCACAGCAAATACAGAGTTCATCAGATCAAGTTAATGACGAGAGCGACAGCCGCCCCTAGCCGCCGTTTTATGAACAACGTCCTACTCACTCACATTGAGAGGATTCTGGCATTTTTTAAAGCTAGTTTCTATCATTATCAGCTAAAAAGTTAGGACTGGACATGTAAATCTGCCTTCTCATGAAGTTTAAAACAGTTTCCATCCTTACACTATTATAAAGCAGTTATCACAGTATGAAAAATAAATTTTATAGAACTTCATGAAATTTAATGAACTGACCAGGAATTTAGCATTTTATGATTGTATTGGGTGCGGGCCATTCCCCTTCCCTGCAAGCAACTGTGAAATGCAGGGTTGTCAAGTGAGGTTATTAACCCTTTGAGGCCAGATAGTGCTTTGATTTACTGTGTCCTTTGTCATCATGATGCATGAATGTAGCCCTGGCGAGCCCTGGTGAGTAACTCTTGAGTAAGTTAATACGTTGCATCAATCTGACCCTAGGGTACATGTACACACTGGTGAGTGGACTTGGAAAGCTGTGTCTATTCATCATACTAACCCAGGAAGTTATTAAAGCAGTGTGCAGCCCTTAAAGGGTTAACATAGGAGGTTTATGGTTCTACCCAGGGTCATACAATTTGCACATATCATACCCCAACCCCTCTGGCCGCCCCCCTATGCTGTATTATTGATGGCATCATTGAGCTCCTGTCAGCTGTGATATGCAATACCCTACACCAACACTGTTTACTGCGCACCTATGGCAAGCCGTTTGAGTACTGCATGTTTGCAATAAAGTGAATTAAATATGCTTAAAGAGACACTTGTACATGGCATTACTAAACTTATCCCATTTAAAGTGCTCCTTTAACTCATTTTAAGCCTTTCTTAGTTAAATGCAAACATTCATGCAATTGGGTAAAATAGAAATAATTTCTATCAAAACCTGAGGTAGGTGCGTGATGTTACCAGGTGTGTATCAAACCCTGCTGGAGGTGCTATAACTGACTCTCATAGTACATCGTGCCCTAAAATGTCAAAGGGTCTTGTCATTGGAAACCAGTGACGTAGGGAGGGAAGAGAGGCCAGACAAGGGTCTGTATTTGTATCGTTCTCAATGATGCAGGAGAGTTTGGTTCCCAGGAGATTCAATGGTAATTTGTTCAGCGACCAGTCTAATTCGCACATTATATACTACGTTTATCTATTGCAGTTTCAGTTTATGTAAAATAAATCCAGTTTCTTTTAAATAAATATGCCTTAAGATCAAAAACCCCAGCTACCTTAAAATATTCAGAATAAACCTGGTGGATTATGAGCTTATAGAAATGGCCTCTCATACAAATGTCTGTGGAAAGTCCCATGTACAGGCCTCTTGACCGGGCACCAAGGGATATTAGCCCCAGTCAATCTCAACATAGTGCACCCTAGCCCTCATTTTTTGTACAATTTTTGTGATTTGTTTGGGTCATATTTGTAGATACTCAGTGTAGTATCAAAGCATAGTCCAGCAAGGTGTAAGAAGAATACATGCTAAGAACTGCATATTTGCACTCTTCTGTAAATTATTATCTAACCTTTTTAGGGAGGAGATACACTCTCAAGAATTTGGCAAAATGCACGGTTGCATCTCAGGTGCATAGAATGCAAGGTTGGATTATTTCATCATTGTGTCAAATGGCATGGTACATTGAGTAAGTATACAGCTCTTATCCAGTTGGCACATAACATTGAACGAACATTGATAACTGGTTGTCAATGTGGCTTTAGTGACATCTCAATGTTAAATTAATCATTGGGCCCACTGGGTAAAAAGGTGTTAAGCATAGTCCTATATTGGGACCTCACCAAGGTATAATTACATTCGTATACACACTGCCAGAATGACAAAGAATTGTATTCAACAAACATCAGACCTAAGGACATGGTCATTTCTCATCAGAGGTTGGTTAAGATAGCTCCAGTATTAACCATCTTACATTTCTCCCCAGAAACGGCTAACAATCTTAAAGTGAAACTCGAAAAGAAAAATGGGGCGAGCTACTTGATTTAGAAGAAAAATACTAGGTGTCTGGTTCATTAATGGGTATCACCGATCATCAGGGTTCGGTGAATAATTAGATAACGATCTAATAACTAGAATCAAAACCTGCAATCATGGTTGTAATAGTGTTCAATTTCCTGGCCCAAGTCACCTATCCCGAATAAACTAAATTAGCCAAGATAATCAATACCCAGCATATGGGACCATTTTCCTATTTTTAGAGAACGGGAGCAACGGATTAACTCGTTAACAGGTCTGTACACTGAAAACCAAGCCCAACGTGCAGGTCCCCACTGCAGACAACTTTACCGTCGTCACACCATTGAGATGACATACTTTTTCCCCTAGAGGACCCTACTATGCAATGGCGTAATATACACTGCAAAAAAGGTGCTTAGGTTTTAAACATTTAAGGCCTAAACATGTTTAAAGTCTAAACATATTACTAGGTTTGTGTCTTTGAAACCTGCTGTTTAGGAATTAAACGCTTTTATTCTAAACATCTAAACATTTATATTGAATATGTTTAGATGTTTAGTATTTAAACAGTATGAAAAATTGGTGTTTAGGTTGTAAACATGTAGTGTTTAGATCATAGTTTATCAAACACATACCAGATGGCAGCTCTGTGGTTGACTGTACTTTCTACAACCACTCAAATGTTATAGTGGCTCTAAAGGTGCTTATATCTGAGTTAATCAACTTAAATTGCATGGGTTACAGAAGGATAATAATGCACATTGCTGGATTCAAGGGTTGAATGCTATATCACTATGATAACGATGCAATAAAGATACATCTGCTAGATAGACACCTCTTTTAAGAATTCTAAGAATGGATAAAGGATTATTTTCCCTGAAGGTCTGTTGTATTGACTCAAGGTTGTGTTTATAAAATAGAGGCCTATGTGAAATAGTGATGCACATATTGCCTTAAGGGGGGGGGGCTGCTAGAAGTCTCTTCAAGACACTATATGGAAATAAAATTATTTATTTATTTAGATATAGATAGGCCTATCTAAACATAATAATAATCTAGGCACACCACTTTTATCCTTAAACACCTGACAGATAAACACAATAATAAACTAAATTCTTGAATTCTAAACATTTCATTGTCCTAAACACTTTACTTTAAACACATAAATGTCTAAGCACTGAGCTAAACATATTATAGGTCTAAACATGTTTAGAAACATATTGTGTGGACAAAAACGGGGCAGGAATGTGTTTAGGATTGTGTTTAGGATCTAAACACCTATTTTGCAGTGTATGTGCTTTCCCTTCAAGTCGTGCATTCATTGAACTCTGCCTTGATATCATCAGGCGTTTCAAGATAATTTAGTAAATGTAGACTAGTGCATGGAGTTATATTTGAGTATTTAATATTAGAAATCAATTTGACACTTAATGGCAAAGCAGATGTAATGCATAGACATATTATCATTGATTTTATATAGGTCTGATGATTGACTTTACTTGGTAAGGTACATATAATAACTTGTATACACGGTGAACAGTAGAATCTACTGTAGATACACAGTAGAATCTATTATGAAATGGATTCTAGCATAATCTACTGTAGATTTTAAGTATATTCTACTGTTTACCTGCAATAAACTGTACACTTAAAGTAAAACCTACTGTACACCTACAAAACATTTTTACAGTGTAGGTCTACAACTGGGGACTCCTAATTCTGGTTTGAACAGGAGGGCGGCGGGGGAGGGGGGCGGGTAGCACATCATCACTATTACAGTTCATACTATGAATTTGAAACCACAACATCATCCTCCTAACCCTTTCCGATTGGCCTGCGCTTAATTCCACACCAGCCTTTGTAGTCCTAGATCTAAGGCCAAATCTGAATGAGTTTTTATAAAACCCTGTCCACAGTACGTTTCTTGATTGATTCATATTCCTAACATATGGAACTTGATTTTTCAGAACATTAACCCAAAATTAAAGTGTCCCAACATTATGCAAATTAAGGTCAAAGGTCAAATTCCATGTCAAATATAGAGAGCGAGAAATAATACCTTTGCCTAATTTTCTCACAGGCTCTTTCAGATGGGGACACGCCACAAGATATAGTGATAACCATGTATCAGTTCATCACTTCGCCAGCTGGACAGTATTCCTGCTCATACTTAAGGTCATATTTGTCAAGGTCAAAGTCCAAATTTACAGGAAAATAAGCATTATGCCTCCTGTTGTTTGTCCCCATTTCACCAATATACATGTTATGACCAAGCTATTTGTTTTCTGTGTAGACCCCATCAATGTGCCCAAGATGTGCCCTTTTGAAAGTTCTAACCAACAGGTTTCCATAGCAACGGGAGCCAATGTAATTTGACCTAAGGATGAGTCTGTTTATGCTATACATACATTCTTATTTATTTCTCATTACTGCCTGTCAGTAACCAAGTCAAACTATGAGATAATATTAATGCATATTGTGGGCATACATGACATATTAGTGGATGACCTTGGTGAAGGTCAAAATGGCTTGAAACAAGGTCAAAGAGCTGAATCTCATGCAATTTCATAAGAAGTAAGGGGGAAATCTATTGTATGATGTATGCCAACAATATACATTAATATTATCCCATAGTTTGACTTGGTTACTGACAGGCAGTAGTGAGAAATAAATAAGAATGTATGTATAGCATAAATAGACTCATCCTTATAGTCCGGTGGTGGAACAAGGATTTGGGGCCTGACCCGGAATTCTCTGATATAGTTTTTTTCTCTGCGGATTCTTCATCTAGGGGGTCTGGGTGACCATTTCCTATGTGATGTATTCATGACGGCTTGGGGGAAATCGAGATATTCAAGATGGCCGCCACAATTCAATAAAAATATTGAAATGTGCATATCTCAACTTCTAATCTACTTAGAGACACAAATAAAAGGTCTAAAAGTACATTACTGTAGTCAGAGAATCCGATCATGCCATCTAAAATCATGTATATGGCAGCCATTTTGCATTTTATCCAAGATGGCTGCTGGAATTCAATAAAAATCATAAAAAGTGCATATCTCTGCTTCTAATCAACTTAGAGATACAAATGAAAGGTCTAAAAGTATGTTTCTGTGATCAGGGAATCCAATTATGCCATCTAGAATCATGTAGATGGCTGCCAAAATTCAATAAAGAATCTTGAACGGTTTATATCTCTGCTTAGAATCAACTTAGAGACACAAATAAAAGCTCTGAAAGTATACTTCTGTGGTCAGAGAATCCAATCATGCCATTTAAAATCATGTTTATGGCAGCCATTTTGAATTTTTCATCAGTTTGCACCATGTGTGCCACATAGTCTATATGAGGCATACTGTAAAACAAAGTTATCACAGTGAGAATCTTCATTTATTAATGATGAGATGTAATTTGATCACATAGATGGAACCAAAATATAAGGACATACCGTAAAACCTCGCGTAGAAGCTGCGGCTAGTACGCGAGTCAGATCGCTAATGCGGCTTATAGGGTCGGCCCAAAGTCGGGGTGCGGCTAATAAGCGAGTTAGGCTTATACGCGAGGTTTTACGGTACATGTGTTTTGATGCATTAACTCTTTCCTGCCGGCTATTGCATTATTGCACTACCTGGTTAATAATGGCTAGTGCATAAATGCACTATGAGGAGGGCATTTTTGGTTATGAATACTATTATCCTAAGCACCCTCAACAAATCTTTTGAATAGATATGACCTGTTATTAAGGCACCATATGAATGAAAATTCCATACAGATTGCAAATCAGTCATTTGTAAACATGTATCACAATTACCAATTCTCATATTAACCTCAATATAACCCTATATGTTAATAGTTCTGAGTCTTGGGCCTTAATCTGCCGTTTTCTGGTGAGTTAACAAGACACTCCTCCTTCTCCATCCCCATAACTAGTATGTCCTTGTAGCTGTTCTCTGGTAAAATTGTACAAGATATTGTGTATTGTGGCAACTGTATCTCTGAGATTTGCAAAGTAGTGAGCTATCACAGGTGTATCTGATTAGCTTGGGAAAGAGAAACAATTTCAGCAACTGTTTTGGAGATCAGAGAGTTAATATTTTTGTTTGGCTCTAAACATACTCATTTATCTAAATAGAAAGCCACACTTGAGGATGTGGTAAACATCTGCTGTAGTCAAACAAGAAAGTATATTCATGTATACATAGAGAGATCATAAATCAACAAGTTCGAGGAGTCATCCCTAACCAAGCCATACTGCACAGGATCTAGTTGAAGAATATGAATCTGATTGGCATGTTTCCATATTGACTTGTGGTATGTGGCCCAAAGTGCAACACAGCCATCAAGACATGCAGCATCTGCACTGTAATGCCTTACTGACATCTTGACTCTGAGTGTATTCTTGAGAACTGTTTAAGATTTTGCTTCCCTCATATTTCCCAGATCATCAGGCATTGTCTAGAGTGGACTGTGGTAATAACTCATGAGCCATTAAATTCTTTGTGTCATAATCCCATAAATTACAGTGAAGACTCACAGCCCTCACATGGATCATTTCAATGGCATACACTATTGTGTCAGCAACCTTGATATTACTGATTCTGTCATGGAATCCTTCAGTTTTCAAATTCCTCCATTTTACTCTTTGCACAGCCTAACAGAATGGTCCACATTCATGGATGGATTGACTACCACCTTTCCTGTGACAATGTTCAGAACACCATTGGGAAATTCTTTGCTCTGTAGAGGGTCAATCTGTCTCTCTTGTTTGTCCCGCAATACTTTTCTGTTGCTTGCATCTTTTTTCTCCAATACATCTATGCTAAAGCCCTTGACAACCGCTTTACATGAGAGAATGTTCTGGTTTTAAGGGTTTCCAGATCCAAGGTAGTTCCATTAATTCCCCCTGGGGAATGTTTCTACCTCATGATGATTGACTCAATAACCATGTCACTTGTTGGCCTTTCGTGGATGCTTCACACAAATCATCAGGCAAATCATTCATGGATCTCATATATTATGATGCATGTCTTGGATGGCTATAGTGGATGGTGGCAAAGAACAAAGGTATCATATCCTTGACACATGCTTGATACATTAGTCAGCCAGACTCTTGCTCAGCTCTTACATATCTCATAACTATGAAAATGGGTTCAATTAGTCACCTTACCAGAGCTTTGCTCTCCTACTGTGATGCCTGGTACAATGGCTCATTCAAAATGCTCTGTCTGTGATCAGCTTGTCTATATCATACTCATGAGGACATGCATTCCACCTTTTGAGGCAAAGATTGCTTAACATGGCCTGCTTATCCCAGAATACATGGACAGCTATATGATATAGCTGTTGATCTGCAGTGAATATTATATAGAATTGGCCTGTTGATTTAATAAGTTGTTTGACCTTCATCATGGGTCTCATTATGGTATTTCAGTCTGCAGGTGATTTGTCCATTAATGGAAGGGATATCACATTGGTCTGAAAATACCAGTATTGTAGCCATGGACTGGTTTATATCTTTAAAAAAACTGGGAGTCCAGGTCTTGCTCACATACAACTTTCTTGTATGCTTTAAAGCCCTCTGAATGTCCTCTGTAATGCACTTTTGCTATTGGAGGATCTATTGTGGATGGGGGCTGTAGTGGGCCAGTGTATTATGTTTTGGGAATTACCTGTTGCAGATTGTGTACCATCCAACAGCTATCTCTGATTCATTAGTTAGTTCATATTCCATCCCTTAATCTGCCGCCATGACAGATAATCTCACTATAAATGTCTTATGTTTATTCAAATCTTACATTTACTCGATTTGTGTAGACCTTTGACCAGTTTTTGGGTTATATCATCAATTATTCAAAATTTTAAATGGCATGATTGGATTTCCTGACCACAGAAATATGCGTTCAGAGCTTGTATTTGTGTCTCTAAGTTGATTCTAAGCAGAGATATGTACCTTTCAAGATTCTTTATTGAATTTCAGCAGCCATCTTGAATATATTTCAAAATGGCTGCCATCTACATGATTCTAGATGGCATAATTGGATTCCCTGACCACAGAAACATACTTTTAGACCTTTCATTTGTATCTCTAAGTTGATTAGAAGCAGAGATATGCACTTTTTATGATTTTTATTGAATTCTGGCAGCCATCTTGGATAAAATGCAAAATGGCTGCCATATACATGATTTTAGATGATATGATTGGTTTCTCTGACCACAGAAATGTACTTTCAGACCTTTTATTCGTGTCTCTAAGTAAATTAGAAGTTGAGATATGCAATTTTCAAGAGTTTTATTGAACTGTGGTGGCCATCTTGAATATCTCGATTTCCCCAAAGCCGTCACAAATACATCACGCAGGAAACGACTACCCAGACCCCCAAGATGAAGAATCAGCAGAGAAAAAACTATATCGGAGAATTCCGGGTCAGGCCCCAAATCCTTGTTCCACCACCGGACTATAAGGATGAGTCTATTTATGCTATACATACATTCTTATTTATTTCTCACTACTGCCTGTCAGTAACCAAGTCAAACTATGGAATAATATTAATGTATATTGTTGGCATACATCATACAATAGATTTCCCCCTTACTTCTTATGAAATTGCATGAGATTCAGCTCTTTGACCTTGTTTCAAGCCATTTTGACCTTCACCAAGGTCATCCACTAATATGTCAAGTATGCCCACAATATGCATTAATATTATCTCATAGTTTGACTTGGTTACTGACAGGCAGTAATGAGAAATAAATAAGAATGTATGTATAGCATAAACAGACTCATCCTTAGGTCAAATTACATTGGCTCCCGTTGCTATGGAAACCTGTTGGTTAGAACTTTCAAAAGGGCACATCTTGGGCACATTGATGGGATCTACACAGAAAACAAATAGCTTGGTCATAACATGTATATTGGTGAAATGGGGACAAACAACAGGAGGCATAATGCTTATTTTCCTGTAAATTTGGACTTTGACCTTGACAAATATGACCTTAAGTATGAGCAGGAATACTGTCCAGCTGGCGAAGTGATGAACTGATACATGGTTATCACTGTATCTTGTGGCGTGTCCCCATCTGAAAGAGCCTCTGAGAAAATTAGACAAAGGTATTATTTCTCGCTCTCTATATTTGACATGGAATTTGACCTTTGACCTTAATTTGCATAATGTTGGGACACTTTAATTTTGGGTTAATGTTCTGAAAAATCAAGTTCCATATGTTAGGAATAGGAATCAATCAAGAAACGTACTGTGGACAGGGTTTTAAAAAAAGTCATGTTTCTAGAGCCCTTTTGAGAATTGGATCCAGGACTATTAGTGTTAACTCAGTAATAGAAACATATATCTTGTGTAAGCTCTGTAGCATAATCACACATAATGGCACAAGCAAGAATCATGCCATAATTCTATTATTTTTCAAACGTGAGTCAAACTCAAACCAAAAGCTCACCGAGAAATAGTACTGTAGAAACTGATCTACAAATACTAATGGGATACTATAGTCCACTGAATGTCACTTTTGATATCGCTCCGGAGTATGGCGCCTAACTGATTTAACTACACACACAGAAAAGTGAGAGTCATTGTCGCTAAAACTACCCTCACCTGAGGGTCGGGCAGTCCCTGACCCTCAGGTGAGGGTAGTTTTAGCGACAATGACTCTCACTTTTCTGAGAGTGTACTGCCATCACCTTTCCCCTCTAACCACTAAATCTGTCTGCCTCTGCTGGAGATGACATTTTCCACCCTGCTTCCTGGCAACACTCGACTACTGTGACCTCAGGGGGGAGATTGAGGCATTGTCTGCCTATTCTCCACCAGATCACCCCTCATCTGTCAAGGGTTGTCAATGCAGGGAGCATAATGGGATAATATAGTCCACTACCCCTGGGCACTCCCCCGCTGACAGACAATTGCTGCCATATTTCCCAGAACCATAAAAAAGCACAATAAGATACCCAGCATGGTATTTATTGCACTCATGGGAGGATTAGCAATAAACAGGGTCTGTTCTTGTTTTTATTATGATGCTTGGGATGCACTATTTATACTGTTCCTTCTCAGCTAGGTTGGTGATTGTGCTGATGAGAAATATTCAAAAAAAATACTCAATTTTGAGCGGGGATCGGCGTAGTACTGTCCCTGATGTGTCAAAGATGAGAAACCTTTCAAGTAGGTTTTCATGGTAACTATAGTTCTAAGTATGATTCAAAATTGAGAGGTTTTTGCTTCTCATATATGTTTGTATTTCGTTTATTTATCCTGTCAGTGAGCAGGCACCAGGGCCTATTTCTTACAACAACAGCTCTTGTTTATCATACATTTTATAATATAGGTATACATTATAACCAATGTATAGTCCTAGGACTGAGGTATGTTTCATTAACATCAAACGGGCCTGAAGCGGGGGTGTCTGATGTCATGACACACGCAAGAATAATTTTGACTGTAAAATTTGAATAAAAACTAAATGGCTCAATGCAAAGTTAAGCATATAGTTTATGTATGCTATTTATACATTAAGGTTAGAAGAGAGAATGAATCAGATGTTAATGTTGCTTTTCTAGTTCATGGGAGAGCTAAGAGCGTTTTCGTTCTGAAAGTAGCACAGTTCAGATTGAATTCTGACATCCAGAGGCCGTTTAAGCATCGGGCAGGACTATTGGATGGAGTTATACTGGGCAGAGCTATACTGCTATTCGCGAAACCTTTCTTTGGATCCAATAGGTGCATTGAACATGGATAACTACCCAGGAAGCATTCAGTCACCATCACAGCATCAATTATTTTTTTCAAAGTACAAAAAAGTCCAACAATAGTGAGCGATGTAATTAAAGTTTGTGTCAGGGTTTTCCATAACGTTATCTCTAGTTACTTTAACTGAAATATCATATTTGACTGGATGACTGGCTGGCTGCCAAAGTGTTGCAAAACTAGGGAAGCCTAATCATCAGGAATTACAATTTACCTAACATTATAGAAGTGTAAGGTAGATAATACAGTGTTTTCTAACTGTCTACTAGCTCAGACTCCACTAGGGTGACAGTATCTGCTGCAAGACGCTGCATTTTTTAGGTCCTTCTAGCATGTTTTTTTCCGTGTTTCTTCCAGAATGTCACTCTGCGTTATGGGATTTCACCAACTTTAAGTGGGTCAAAAAATGGTCGAAATCGGCCAGAGATCATGCGGAAATTTGCACAAATGTGCAATCGGTAAAAGAGGGTAAATTCACAGGTAACGGAAGAGGTAAGCCATGACGCCATAGTCACTGTTAACAATATTCCCCCTTCCTGATTCCTTAAGCCTTTGATCCTGGTTTTGTACAGGGTCTCCTATGGCAATGCTTAACACTAGAGCACACTGTAAAAAGGTGTTGTTCGTGAACAGCAAAATTTGCTGTAAATGTACAGTACTTTAGCTGTAAATAATAATACAGCAGATTCTACTGTATATGTACAATTCTGTTGCTGTAGATGCAGGTTACGGTAGTGACTTGTAGATCTACAGTACTTTTCCCTGTAATATCTACATGAGAGGTCATGGGATCGATCTTTAGCAACAAGGCTGTAGCTCATTTAATTCAGACATAGCAGAGGTAGCTTATAACCTAATATGACCATTTGTAGCCCTGGCTCTGTGGCGCAATGGATCAGCGCCTGTCTCCAACACCACAGGTGGTGAGTTCAATCCTTGGTGGAGCCACTTCTCTTGTTTCACCTACATCCACCTAAAATTCGTTTTTCCCTCACATGGATGGTTAAAAATATCACCAGCACTGGGAGGTGAACCCAGGACCTTCAGACTAGGATTTACAATCAATTTTGCTGTACAGTAACAGAATATTCTGCTGTCCCTATACAGTACATAGTGCTGTAAATATACAAAAGCTCACTTGCTGTAGGTCTACAGCACAATCAACTGGAACCAAAGTTGCCCCCAGTATTTGGTGTACAGGAACACTACTTACTTCTAACAGTGCAATCGAGGACACTCTCATTTCCCATCCCCGATCTGCAAGGTACTATCTGTCTGGCTGCTATAGGCTTATATCTCATCCTGCACTTCTCTGTTGGGGCACTGCAGTCCTTATCCACCTCTGTTGTTACCTTATCCCATCAATTAGTAATACAATAGCCACCATGTAATGAGCATTGTGTGCTTGTATATGACCCAGAGTTCCACGTTACATACGACAAAACTACAACAAGCCAGTAGGTCAGCTCCATTATTTCTAATTGGTGTTTTTTCCTCATGTTCTATACGGCAGGAAATCCCCACTCAATAACCTTTATTTTTCTTGTTGCCATTCCGCAGAGGTAGCATTGTCCAATCGTGTTGGCAAGAACTCAATTAGTTCATACTTCCTGGCATGACCTGGACAATTTCAATTAGGCTCCAAATGATGAGTGGCACTGTTCAATGTAGTCTACCTGCATAGCAGTATTTTCTAAGCCTTATTAGCTGGCATTGTATACTAGGCATTGCAACAAAGCCTGCTAAGCTGAAGATATATCGAGTAACCCTATGCATTGTGAAAACATGGGATTGGTTTATTACAGAAAATAATTAGGTGGAGAACCTATTCATTGCGATGCACCAATCACATTTACCGACGCTGCATGCGGGAATATAGCACATGAGAATCCCTTGTGATCCAGTAAGCCAGCAAGTCACATTTAACAAGAAGCAGACGAAACGTCTCCTCCTTTGTGCAAAAATTATGTTGAGGTATTAAGAGTGTGAATTCAAACCATTTTCCTGTACTGGAGGGACAAACTAAATCAAAATTGTTCACAAAAGTCCTTTGAAATATCCTGCAGTTTTGTAATATTCACCATCTGCCTAGTGGCTCTCCCTCTCTCTGTGCCTCAGATGAAGCACTGGTTGTAGGACCCCTCAATTAACACACAACTAACAATATGGCAGCTACTGTAGTGTTGGTACACACGGGCTGTCTCTATAAGGAGCTCCTCATGTCACTCCCTCATGACCACACCCCCTCTATCTCCTCTTAGTTACCCATACTCATGTTTTCCCAATGGTCGTTGCACCATGGTCGTTGCACCAGATGGACCAAGTGTTGCTAGGCAACTGCCAAGGCAAATGGCTTGGGCACTTGAGCTGAATGCTACATGTTATCTCCCAAAAAGAGGACACATTTGAAATGCTTGTATCTTCTAGGTAAAAGGTCTGCCATGCTGAAGAGATTTTCATTTGCAGCCTTTTTATTCTCACCAAAAAACAATATTGTAACTCAGATACACGGCCTGCAAAAGTTTGCAACCATCTGTTGTAATAACCCCAAGGGGTGTGGGCTATATATTATGCATGCTGCTGTGTGCATAAATAAGGACTAAGAGGAACAATCACACTGGTACTTGATCTACAATGTGGCCAGGACATAATCAAGAATTCTTATTTGTCAACCTCAATCCCTCCATGGCATATCACATACCTTGTGTGTGGTGGAGTAGATGATTGAGTGTGGGCGGTCACCATTGGGATTCAGTGCAGAACTGATGCAAGTAATATGATATTGGGGGTAAAACCAATAAGTTGCATAGTAGAGTGGACCCAATGCCTTATTATGACGCTTAAATCTATCTATGCAAAGTCCTCTAGTCAGATGAAAGCCTATGCAAATTGGCTATTGCTTGATTTGAGATATAATCATGTCAATGCTGGAAAGCCCTTCTATCTAGGTAAATATAGTACTTTATTGCTTATACTGGATCTGCCTCAGCTGTGTCCCCATACAACCGATACTGAGACGGTGGCTTACCATTGATAGAAAAGAGGTAAATGAAGCTTATGCCTTCCCTCGTCTCAGGCCCCACCTACCGTAACGGGTAATGGTCAATCTGATGGGGGTCACCACAGGTTAAATGGCTAACTTTTTATAGACGGCATGTTGCTAAAAGCAAACATGATATGTTATTATTTAAGGCACTTACCAGCACTGCATTGATGCATCATACCAAGACCCAATAGTGTCAGCATAATGCGTCAATGTAGAACTGGCGAGTTGCTCACCAGGGCTGTATTACCCCGTTACCACGACCAAAGGGCATACTGCATCAAAGCACTAAGCGGCCATTAAAGTGTAAAGTAGGTTGTTTCCCACAGCCTTTATGACACTACCAGCTGACAGTCACTGGTATCTATCTCATGCCACATCTCCAAAGATCCACAAGAGGAAATTACAGATATTTTTGTCTGGACTGAATGAAGAGCGGGTGGTCATGGCTGAAGGCGGGGGTGGCTATGGTTCTTAACTTTGTTTTAACTATTATTATTCAGGTAATTCATTTCAAAGATGTATTTGTCCATGTGTATACAAATACCCCCAGTAACAGGACAGCATTGTTAGCAACTATTATGAGATAGTTGGTGATTGGAGCTGGTACACAGATATACTAGTGCATGATGAAAGTCTTTTAGTCATGGGTGAACTATTTAATGGGTTATCGTCGTTCACGATAAGAACGTCAATCCCTATGTCAATGTATACATGGTATAAAGAGAACCATTCCTAATTCTCCCCTAAAGAAACTAGCAGTTCCCAACGGCCAGAAGGGGTCACAACACCCTTGGGAAATTTGAAATGGAGATGTCTGAAGCGTTAAAAACATTGTTGCACATGATTTATACTTATAAACTCGGTCTTTGTCAGGTATTTCCTATTGAAAGTATGATGCAAATAGAGAACGGCATTGGAGTCCCCTGTAAACATAAATCCAATGCCACTGGGAAATGCATCCATATAATAACTTTGATGTTATTCAGGGTTCTACGTAAGGAAAGCAGCTTTTATATAAAGCAAGTCCGAGCTTGAGACATTAGCGTAATCTAAGTCATTGCCTAGGCCGGCGTCCTAATTTCTTTAAGGATAGAATATTGTTATAAGACAGCATGTGTTGTTATGGTGCAGCCTCGATGAGTAACTCACCAGTGCTGCATTAGTACACCATATTTTAGGAGGATAATTATTATATCTATCCCGTCGGTCCTGCAGGATACATGAATGCAGCCGTGAGTAACCCCTGGGCTGCATTCGTGCATCATGAGGACACAGGACATAGCACATCACCATCCTTACAGAGTTAGCCTCCTGATCCTGGCTTTGTACTGAGTGTCCATAGTCAATGTTTAATACAGGATCAGTACCTGACACCCTGATTTACCCTCCCCATCACTGACGTCACGCTTCTCAGTATAGACTTTTAGTCCGTGTATTGTTGGCTGATGCTATCAGTTACTTTACTCTACCCCTGTCATTGCATTAGCAACAGAAATACTGGATGATTATCTAGTATGTTTCCAATCAAATATATATCAGAATAGGACGTAAATAGGGACCTTTACAGCAAAATCGGATTGACATATTCTTTTGGGAGCAGCTTTCTAAATCCTTGCAAAAAGCTATCCTAATGAATCAATATGAATTATAATAATTACATCTTTATCCAACCACACTCCTCCTTATCTGTACCCTTATTCCATTATTAATTGCTCTTGTGTGCTGACCATTGAGAAACATCATATCCGGCTCTCGGGCCATTCCCTAAGAGTTTTACTATCAGTACCTTGGCATTTAGTTATCTCTAAATAATGACAATTCAGCCAAATTAAAAAGGTGTGTTTCAGGTTACCCGACCCTACCTAGCAAACCTCGATTCACAAATTACATATGGATATGAATTACTCCTCAAAGGGTGGACGCAAAGAATGATTGTAAATATCTTGTGGTCAATAAACGATTAAAACACCTCCAAAAAAACCTGAGCCGAACGAGAGTCCCACTTCCCGCTCAAATCAAACTACATGTTTTGCGGGACAGGTACCTATAGTGAGCATCAGGTATCTAATGGCCGGATAAAATAGGTTTGAATATGCCATCTGGATGAAAGCCAGGTGTGTTAAGATGGGCTGCGGTCTGTCACATGATCAGTGGAGGCTCACACAGACGGCAGCCACTTAAGGGGTCTTCGGAGTTTAGTATTTTGTATACATCGCGACATAAATCCACCTTGAAAATCCATCCTTACCGCTCAGATACGCGCACACATATAGTGTATTTGCGACATCTTCAGAGGAAGGGGATAAACAATGTAATCACAAAGAGGTTTTGTATTAGCAAAACAGGTACCAGACTAAAAATATGCAATGGTAATTCAAGTAAAAAATTTGCTTAGTGGAAAGAAAGCAAAGTTGACATGTAAATGAGCTGGAGGTGTTATTTATGTGTAAAGTAAATCAATGGTAAATAGTCTCAGATCGTTTCTTATCCTCTTCACACGTTTGTCGATTGGGCGCAATAGGTGCTTTGACACATGAATGTGGTGACCTCCTACCCATTGGCCCCCCATTAACCCTATAAGGATCACATGGCGATTTTATGTGCTATGCCCTAGAATTGACAACTGGCTAATGACTCACATGACTCACTGCACAGTTCATGTATCATGCAGAGCTTAAAAGGCTGATACACTCCCTAGGGTTAGCATGATGCATATGTACAGCACTGGTGAGTCACTCGCTGCAGGCATGTATAATGCAAATAACCTACGGTGCATTATAGCACTAAGCGGCCTCTAAATGGTTAATTGCCACCCACGCCTCATCCAGTGCTGACATGGCTTCTGCCATTTCCTCCCATGTATTAAGGTAAATGTACCACGGCCATAAACACCAATTCCTGTCAGTAGGTGGCATGGTAGATACAGTAGACTGGCAGTGGCTAACCTGACCGCATGCTTTGGATTCTAATCTGTCTGCCTCCTTCCCTATTTTCATGCACATATAAGGCTTCATACTATGGTTCACAATTGAAGTAACTCGTTCTCGAAATATTAACATGAAGACGCTAGTTATCATATTCATCCAAATCCATGAAAACATGTTTTGATTGTATACTTTTTCAACATTTGAATGAGCCCGCTCTTTTGCTACCACGAGTGTATTCGGATTCATGGTTGATCATTTATATATATTGACATCTAATATCACAGGATTATGAGCACTGAATCCCTTATGTACACTCAATATACTCCTTGGACTCAATCTCTGATATATATGTTTATTACATGGTGGTACGGCCTTGCTATACTAAGCCTATGGGACCTCCATACTCCATGCCCCCATGGAGTATGGTGTAGTCATACTCCATGGCCTCAAAGTTTGTTGGTTTTGTTCATTTCAAGACAGTAGGGACATGTAATAAACACAAAACCGCACCTATTGACATACATGTAAATCATACATCACTCTTTGAAGCTTGGTCATATCACACTAAGCCTTTGGCATTGTGTGATATGACCCAGCTTCAACTCGTGAAATATGTCAATGGTGTGGAGTTTTGTCTATGTTAGCACATTGTACAAACAGGGCCTGGCCCTATGTAATTGTAAGTTAAATAAACAAATGAACAACAACAACAACAACAAAAGGGTAATACTTACGTAAATACTTCCCCGACAACCCTCTCACAATCTCCCCGCCCCCACAGTCTTGAATTAAAAAGATAATGCTGGTACTATGGAGGAATAGAGGGCAGTTTGATGGGACAGCTGTCATCACTATTCCACTATTGGGGCAATAAGGACTTCCTGGCATGCATCTCCATCTGGCATATTCAGGTCATAACATACAGATATAAAACCTGCGAGTTGTCTCCCTAAGGGTGTTGCTATGGTGGGTGTCACTGCTCCTACCCTCAATAATGTCAGGGCACACTAACATGGAAATAATGAGGGTTATTTCCCTCTCTGTCCATCAAGCATCGGCGGAGGCAGCAAGCAGTCACTGGAAGGCCTTTTTGCAATGTATTTAGAAGAGAAAATCTGGTACTTAGTGCCAGGAATTGATATATCCATGACGGGTCTAAAAGGGGCAAGCGTGCTTTGGTTAGGTCAAATGAAAGTGTACTCTTGGATGCAAAAAACAGCAAAGTGAATTGGATCTAATTTTGTTATTTTTATTGCCCATGAGAAGCCATATTTTTGGTCCATATGGAGACTCCTTATACAAGGCTATGTTCATCAGTTAAATCATTTTGATATCATTCATTTCATAAAGTGACTGATATTGCCTTAAATGCGTTATATTCCTTGCAAATTCTTCATTTTGTGATTGTGTGCACCTGATTATAAATACATTTGACCTAAGTGACCTGTCAGTCCTTATCCAAATAACATGTCCTATTCTGGTTATTTGTTCACACCTTGAAGATGTGTAATGTGTGGCTTCTATAAAAAGGCAGGGTGATCTCCATTACGTTTCCTGAAATATCGATATTAATGACACAGAAATAGCTTCCAGTCAAAATTACTTCTATGGCTTGAACAGTGTGTTGTCAGCTTACAGTTCAGCCCTCCCTACAGCTAATGCAATGCTGAATGTTTCAGGCAGTAGCCTACACTTGTCCCACACACGCCATTCAATGTTTATTGCTACTCTTGCCTGTTCTCTTTTCTTTACGGTTAAAGGGCAAGAAGCACTTTTTAGTTTTCATTTTAGCATCAACTTTTATCATAATTATCAAAGAAGTGGGTCTGGTAACGGAATCCCTTACAGTAAAAGGACTTTTTCCCCCCACAGTCAGAAGGGATGACCCTCTGGTGGAACCCCATTGCCCAATCTGAAATAAGTTGATGAGGAGGAAACAGCCACATGTCAGACTGAATTCTGTCTTAGATTTCCATCATAAAGGAAGAACTTGGAAATCATTATCACTCCTTGAAACATCTGATTTAAAACTGTTATGTGAGCTCTGATGCCCTAATCAACAGGAAATCATTCTGACATTTCTAATATTACAATCCAGACAACAAGGAATTATACCATTAATCGATTATCATGGTGCAGTGCTTAGCCGTTTTTGTTATAAGATGTTCTGACCTATCTGACTACCTGCGGCATTTGCCTTGGCAGTTGCCTAGCAACACTTGCCCATTTGGTGCAATGACCATGGTGCAACGACCATTGGGAAAACATGAATATGGGTAACTAAGGGGGAATGGAGGGGGCGTGGTCATGAGGGAGTGACATGAGGAGCTCCTTGTAGAGACAGGCCGTGTGTACCGACACTAGAGTAGCCGCCATATTGTTAGTTGTGTGTTAACAGGTGACAGCTAACCAGCATTCCCTTGTCAGTGTGGGACACTGCACCGTATTGCTATTTAGCATACACTCACAGACAGGTTGTCACAGCGTAGTGCTAAACTGAGATGCATGATTCAATGCACTTGTCAATGTAATTAAAACTAATTTGTGATTTTTCTTACAAATTAGTGAAATATACTATTGATGTAAACTAACAGATAGGTATCCCATCTAAAGGCCTGTGGATGTACCAGGTTGATGCTGTGTTGCATTTAAGAGAAAAAAGGAGTTAAACTTGTATGTGTATCTCTGCCCAGCCCCCCTACTACTAGATGCCACAGGTACGTGTGTGAGTGTCCAGCGCCCCAGGTACCCCCCCCCCCCCCCCCAGGTAACCCCCCCCCCCCCTCAGCTTTCACACTCAGCAGCCGTCACGCAGCCGTCATGGTATACCGCTACGTTATATGTTGAGACAGTGTATGTGCTAATAATGCCGTGGACCATACCTGGTTAATGGGGTCTTACCACCCGGGCTTTATGTGACGGAGGGTTTATTTTATTGTACCTTCAGGCCAATAGCTTGGCTGAGAAATGGCTATAGAGAAGTGGTGAACATGAGAAATACAGTTCCTAGTGGGCTGCCTCAAAGATTTTTTAAGGTAAAATACTAGGAGTTGACTCTTCTCTTCATCCATCGAAGAATGGTAAATTAAGAAGCACCAGACAGTTGTCTCACTGCAAGAGGTGTGGCTAAAGGGGGTTGCATCTAGTACTGGCGCAAAAAAAAAACAGGTGACCATCTCTGCGGGTAGCCAATGCTATGAGTAAGGAACACAGCATTGGCGGTTGGGTTGATAATAGTCCTCATTGGGAATATGATTATTACCAAGCAGATAGCGCTTGCTTCTGAGTCAGCAGTTGTTAACTATGTTTACGTTACATACTAACTTGGGGGGGGGGGTGTTCATTACGGTTATTATTTAGATTGAGTTGTGTTCTTGTGCTGCTTTTACAATTGATCATAGCTCTGCTCACTCTTCTACTATAAGCCCCATATCTTTGATCATGGAATTGCTTGGTTGTGTCAAGCAGATAATAAAATATGCCAATTCATCCCAGTTCAAAGGTCATCTATGTAACTTAACACACTAACTTATATGGAATTATTTGATCTAAGCTGGCAACACACAAAATACCCCAGCGTCCAGATGCTGTGCAGCGTTAGTTGCAGGCCCTATAGGCATGGTCCCAAACTAGTGTTGTGCCTTAGAGGAGGCTGATGTAGTAGAACCAGTGCTAACAAGATAATGCCAGAGGCACTATCCCCCTTTGTAGGCACCTCTTGTAAGTCCTAAAGGGGAGCATGGGTGGTCACACTGATTAGGGCTGGTCATGTGGCCACCTGCAGCCTCTACTTAACCCTTTAACCCTTTAAGGGCCGCTGCTGCCACTGGGCAGCATCTAAAATACCCTTGAAAAACCGCTGCTGCCATAGGGCAGCAAAATTGCTACCCTAGGGCAGCAGTACCACTAAATTACAGCTCCTGTTATGAAACAAAGAATACAAATTTTTGAATGAATCCAAAAATATTTAACATAATTACGACGTCCCCTTATCAAAATGGTGTAAATTCTGTCTCCAATACAACTTATTTTACTCCTTAGCCACTGTCCCAGGGACCACATACTTGCAAAATTGCATATTCCCATGGCATAGGGCCGGTGGTTAAGTCCCAAATGACATTTTTCAAGGCCAGCAGGGAAAGGGTTAAGGACATCTGTCATCATGATACACAAATGTAGCACCAGCCATACTACTAAGGACTTTATACTAAATCATGCTTTATCGAGCTGATTAACAGTACTGGAAGTCAGTTACAAATACAAACTCTCCAGAAGCATCTTTATTCGCAGTGGTAAAACTTTATCGTTACATGCTGTATTATATCTCATGCTCTACCTGATTTGAAGTTTGTTGTATTTCGAAGATCATTTATGAGTTAAATACACGTTGAAAACAAAAAAATCTCAAACTCTCCCGTTTTGCATTGGTGCCTAATGCCAATCCTTCGGGAGCGTCTCTCCCCTTAGATGTGGGAATATGCAGCAATGACGACTAACGGCATGATGCATTAGGTAGTTAGCGTAATCAAATCCAACTTAACTCTTGTAGGACAGCATGTCACCTCACAGCAACATTTCTCAAAATACTGAATTGGTGCATCACTGACTTAGTGACTCAGCCTGATAGGATCAACATTATGTTTGAATACAATGCTGTTGAGTTCACTTTCAAGGACTGCGTTCATTTATCATGACGACAATCGGTTTAGCAAATTAAAGTACTCTTGAAATGGGTATAGGCCCAGCTCTTGTAACCTCTAGCTCTAAGTCTAACACAGGGAGGGAAATGAGGCTTGTACCCCGGTCTCCCTCTTATCTACCTAAAGGTGCAGCTTTAATGGGGCCCTCCATCCATAAGATTTTTCTTTCATATGGAGCGGTCGAGTAAAAGAAAATTGATTGAAAAATGTGGTTGGCTATTGCCAAATTAAACTGTAACATGTAAGCGCGAAGGGAAGAAACAAAACGAGATGCACAAGCAGCAATTGATAGAGAATTGTATCGTAGAGCGGTTACCAAGAGAAACTAATGGCAAAATTAAACATACAAGGTGATACATATAGTAAAAACATTGAGGAAATTTCCAGAGAGACAGCAAAAACAAATTATGTTCACACCGAGAGCATTAGCAGACAGTGCACGTTTGCGAAAGGATAAGAAAGTATTTTGAAAAGAGTATATCATGTGGGGACCATACCTTATACAGTATAATATTCAGGCAGAGTAACATTCTGCAGCTGGGAGTATCGTTTGTTGGTAATAAAAGGTCTGCAAGTAAAATCATATATATTATAAGCCAGGTACATCTGATCTACCTAGGTTAGGATTTTCTCCTGTATAACCTTTCTGGTTACAGGCAGATTAGTGTCTAGAGAAAGGTCAATACAGAGGAGTAGAGAATAGATATGCTTTAATGTAGCTGCCAGACAGATGATGTTGTAAATCAGAAATAGGAAATGAGGGCGCCAAGCATTGCGTGAGTGTTGACACAAAAGACCTTGTACAATAGGAAGACCTGCATCTCAAGGGATCAGGACAGGATTATATTGATAAGAGTGACTTGATAAGAGGTAATTAATTACATATAAGTATTTACATGGGTTCGGTGCATAGCCGTTCTTCCACCAAATATCTATAGTACTATTCTTAACTATAGCATTGCTCTCTAACCCTTTAAGGGCCGAACAGTGTATTGATGCATTATTGCCTTTATTGGGTGTGAGGATGCATCATATCAACCTATAGGATTGATGCATACTTAGCAGTTCGGTATGATGCATGTATAGAGCACTGCCTAATTACGAGTCATGGCTGCATTCATGCATCATGCTGATCAAGGGTATAATGCATTAAACCACTAACCAACTTTCAAAGGGTTAGACATTTAATTCTTTCCCTTCGGCAAGCTCAAAAGGCTAATTATATATATATGACAGCAACTATATTACTTACTATAGGGATAAGACAACAATAGAGGGGATGAGGAAGGAGGAAGCCTATACAGCGTAGTACAGTATGAGATATAAGCCTATAGCAGTCAGACGGATGGTGCCTTAGAGATTGGGGATGGGAAATGAGAGTGTCATAGATTGATCTAGTGTTTAACATTGACATAGGCTATTGACATTAGGCCCTATACAATACAAGAACCAACGTCTCAGGATATCAGGATAGGGACATATTTGTGGTGGTTTGTATGCATGAGGCTAATAGTAGCTTAACCACAAACGAATGTATAGAAACTATAACATAATGATATCTACAACCAAGATAAACTCTTAAGGTTTTGTTCCACTTAAGGGTGACTTTTGGTCTGGAAAAGCATATACCAACCTAAACATCTGAGTCAGGGGGTAAAAGAAATGTATGTGGAAAAAAACTCCCTTTCCGTCCATGGTGATTAAAAACCTTTTTGTTGAGTCCTAGCCCTTAAAGTGACATGGTCCGATTTTTTAAATCCTGCTTAAATGTGTTTTAAATGTTAGTATAATATCATATTTGGAGGATAGGGCCCAATAGAATGTCATCTATGGGCAATAAGAGCCCAATTAGAGGTTCAGATGTGGCCCAAGTATAGCATTTTACAGTGTATTTTCAATGGGGGAATTATAGCGTGCACTCCAAAATTATTAAATTGAGCCAAAATCTGATAATTATTCAACTTCTAAACTGAATTCTAGGGAATGAGATTAAATAAAGTAGCTGGCACATGAAGCATGGCCATAGGGAATATTTTGTTCCATTTTTAACGAAATAGATTTTTGAGCATTAATCATCGGACCATGTCACTTTAAGAGTAAATCAATACTGTGTAACAAAAAACATATAAAGGCACAACACAACCAATGTAAAAAGTACATCATCGGCACATAATAAAACTTGAACTGATGCACTTCATTGCCAATTTTCCTTGTAGCACAACAAATAGTCAGAAGAGGGTATTATTGGGTCTTACAAAATATGGTAGCAATTGTTGGCATTTTGATGGCGTATAATATCCTATGGTCTACCCTATGGTGTCAGCCCATGACAGATGAGGGGTGATCTGGTGGAGAATAAGCGGACAAAGCCTCAATCTCCCCCTGAAGTTGTTGCGGCCGAGTGTTGCTACGCGCCAGATTGGATAATGTCATTTCCGGAGGTCATAGACAGATTTAGTAGCTGTAGGGGAAAGGTGCTGATGGTGGTCAAATCACGTGGTACCTGCACCCACAGGCTGTTCAGCCCTGGATCTACCTTGTTAGGCATAGGGGATCTTGGTATGCTCGAAATTGTGTATTCTTAACACGGAGAATTCACTCAGGTCAAAAAAAAGATTTTTGAATAAATTTTCATATCTTGACCCAGTTTTGGTCAATTTTAGGGTCTTCGGATAGGTTGGCTACTATGTTTAAAAACGACCCTACCTTTTGGTCCCATGTTACCTAAAAGATACCTTCTTTATTTTGGCCTCATTGCATGCAATTTAATCAGCTAACCTACCAGTTAAGTGTACTAACTGCTAGCTTTTAATGATATGCATCGATCTATCCCTAGGCCAACACTCTTCTCGAAGAGTCTTAAAAATTAACTTCAATGCCATGTAGATTTCCGCAGGTTGTGAATATCCACTCCACTACACCTCAACCCTCACCTTATTCTATGGGCTGTATCACTGCTGAGTACTACTCTTAGACTAACGGCTATTACTATTTCAGACTGGTTACCCTCTATCACACACTCCCTCCTCTCCCATACAATTATCTATTTAAATCCAATGCGATAGTTTCAAGATCATACTCATGATGCAAAGAGTGATTAATTTCCAGTGATAACATACTACTGTCTCGATCACTGGAGTGTAGTTTTGGAATAGTCAGTATGTCTGCAGACTGTCCCTTGCTCCTAACTGGCAGGCAGACATCTACATGGCCAGCAATTTATTTCTTTATATCTACTCTCTGTGGAAATGTCGTTTGGATCTACCTTTGACCGTACCTGATCCGCAAGCTCTATATTCTGTGATGCAGCAAGATCTCTTGTTGACCTTCCCACATTCCTTAGGGAACGTCATTCCACCTATACTTATTCTATCATGAAATTACTCTGTGTATTTATCTTGTCTTCAGTATCAGAAACATGTTATTACCCTTCACTGATATCAGACACCACTCTGCATTCACTGTCTGAGCTCCCATTTTGATATCCAAGAAAAGTTTGTAAATTCCACCGCTGAATATCAGGTTCTATAATAACCCATGGAGGTAAATGGTTGGTACTTTAATACACCTGGAATGTAAATTATTATCTCTCTCAAATATACTTGAAAATAAGATATTATAACAATGAATAGAAGAAGAATCATGCTTCAAAAACAGTAGAAGAATATGAAAAAATGGGTAAAGTAAACATGCACATGTCACACATGCAGAAAAGCGGGCTCTCACTTTTATTATATTGATCGTGAATCAATGCAAAGATGTCATGTTACCAATTTATATTGATTTAGGCAAAGTTCCCCTATATAGCATCCCTGGACCTTTCTCATATGTCACATAAATAGTGTTTCGGCCACCTTTTCCGTGCAACTCTGCCTATGTAGCATCCTACCTGTTTCTTGGTTTATGTCATTTCATTGCCCAAATAGAACTTACCGATATCAGTATAAATCATCTAAGAAAAGTTTCTAATGCATATAATATATTTCGCCAGACTCACACCCGTAGCACTAGCCCATGACTGCAATCTATAAATTTCTGACATAATGTCAACTGTGTACCAATATCTGCACTGTAAATAGTAAAACAAAAAGGTGTCCTTTTATATACAGTAAACGAACAGTTTAGATTCTACAGCCAATGTACTCCTATACCGTAATATATACTGTAAAACTATATTAAATTCTACTGCTCGGCTACAACAACTTCTAGCAGTGTAGAAACACCCCCTGGACCTGGAGAGGTTTAATCAAAGCTTGCGGGGCCTGGTCACTTGTCATCCTAGCATGTAAGATTCATATGCAGAACCAATTCTGCCTGCAAATACCCCTCAGCGCCACTCTGTTGTCCTGTATGTAATTGCCAGATCTCCATCAATAATCCATCTACATATCAGGTCACAGGCACTGGACGCAAATTACGATTCGGCAGGGGTGTGTGTTGGGGGAGGGGGGAGGCTATTGTGCTCTGAGCATCAGCACAGGAAGATGTTTCTTCTCAACGGACAAATATTGCTGGACTCCTGCAAATGTGCCCCTACATGGGTAAATTCAACATGGGCGACACACCGACACAGCCCTTTTAAAAATCAATTCGGGTGACCCAGCCCTTTTAAAAATTGACGGACACAGGAAAACAAAGGATAAAAAATAGATCAGCAGATATCTTTCTCTAAGTTCTTTTATACATAAGGGAGTGGTCATTTTTTAACAACAGGGGGGGGGGGTTGGTGGATTTTGGGGGGGGGACCAAAAAAATTTGGACCCCTTGAAGGGGAGGGACCAAAAAAATTTGGACCCCTTCTGAGGGGGGGACCAAAAAAATTACACCCCTTTTTAGCGGAAAAGCCCGCGCATTACTATAGCTCAAAGGGGTCGACCGCGCTCAATTTCAACCTGCCTGGAGGGGGGACTGAAAAAATTTCGACCCCTCTTGCCGGGGGGACCAAAAAAATTCTGACCCGCTCGGGCGAAAATCCACCGACCCCCCCCTGTTGTTAAAAAATGACCACTCCCTAAAGTCGGCACAATGACACCGCCCTTTGGCTAAACGTCGGCACGTCCACATGTAGACACATGCAAATGGTTTATGGGTGGGGCAAGATTGTTATATGCCAGCTGGGAACCCCCCATATGATATAATATATCATGATATTTGTGGCACCGATGAGGGCCATGTTTAGCTTTTGCAACATTATAGCTTATTGTCATTTTAGGTGAGACCGCCTTCAGGCCTGCTGGCTGTGGACAAATGCCTTTTATGACCATGTATGAAACAAGCGGTAAATACCGTTTTTCTGATTGAGGTTGGGCCGGTGATCCAAGCTTATGATCAGATTGTTATCAACCTATTGGACATTATTTGGATGTACAATGTCCATTGACTGGAAGAGTGTAGCAGAATAAATGTATACGCATGATGCTCTTGAATGTATAATCATATACATATGTTACCTGCAAGGCCTATGGCAGTCTGTACTTAGTCAATAATATTAAGTATAGAGGTTTTAAACAATAAATGATTGTTTATAGACACTAAGTGTGTAGGAACCTATGTTCACTTTCGAATAATTTACTGAAAATGTCATATCATATAGTAAGGCCTACAGATGTTGGCGTTTTCTCTTGATAACCAGACCATATATTTTTAAAGCCTTCTCATAGTGAAAATGAAGTGGAACAGAAACTAAAATGAGGTTATCAGTCCGCCTTATTAAGATGTGTATCCTACTCGGCAGGTCTGTCTGTCGACCTGAGTAAGGATAACGAGAACACAACAGCGGGAGAAGTAGCGGCTATCTGTCACCAAACCCTTAATCAGTAATCAGTATGGTAATTAGTCCCCACCCGTCGCACAACAACACACGGGCATACATACATTACCTTATATTGATGAGTTCCCTCCTTAAAGGGATACTCCACTGGAGACAAATCACTTGGTAGATGCCTTTTTCATCCATCACTTGTCAGTTTCCTATATGCTATACATTTGATAGCAGCACATCCTTTCGATAAATACCTTCCAACAACTTATTTTAGGTTTCAAGAGACTCTGGCAATGTCAGCCTCTCTTCCTTTACTGATTATAGAGAAAAACGAGCAGATAGAAAAATATGTCTACCTATAGCTAGGATGAATTTGGAAATAAAAGTTCAAAATTATTCAAGATTAAGTTTCTAATGAATGTATAAACTCCTGAAATATGGATATCTGAGATACTGTATTTCGGCTGATGTTTCACAGTTCCTGATAATGAATATTAACTAAATGAAATTGAAATGAATATGATAAGTTGATGAAATGTATAGCTGCAGGAATAATCAGGAGCAAGTACAGTAATGCATCAACAGTAATTTCTTTTCTGGAAAAAAAAATTCATAAAAACTTCTGTAATAAGGATTATAGATTTATTTTAATCAGAGCAGCTGTCTCCACGGCACTAGTAATTAATTAATAAAGCTCCCAAATCCAATTTGTTTCCATCCAAGATGAACCAAACCTGTATAGATTCAGAGTGCATAATCACACAACGTATTAGTATTAATCATGAAACACCCTCTAATGTCAACACAGTACTAGTATTTATTCGAAAGCTCTCAATCAATTTCTAGAATCAGGAGTAGAGATTTTCTTTTGCAAAATATGTATGATGCCCGAGGCATGATGGTTGGCACTAATTAAAGTACTCATCTTTCTGTGGTGTTTATTCATTGTGTGGGGTGGAGTGGACTGCATGTGTGAGAAGACTGGGGGGATGGGTGCATTTGTGGTGTTAAAGCTGGCTAAAGCGACACATGATTATAGAACGCGGATGCAACATCATACTGTCACAAAGCTTTAACGCAGTGAAGGGTCACTTGATAGGTAGGCGGATAGGTGGATTGGGATAGCTACAAAAGAATGTTGGACCCATCTGGATTGGACCAAAACAATCTATAAGCAAAAATGTTTGTGCTTAACTATAGCATAAAGGTTTTGACTGCATGTCATATAAAGGGAAGGTAGACAACAGTTGGTGAGCTAGCATGAAAATCTACCTATCCCCTTGTTGTTCAAAGAACCTTAAAGGAAAGAATCTGTCTTTATGGTAACTTTGTGTTCATGATGCATCAACACACACCCAAGAACCGGTCCACACTTTATTTGTGCATTATTCCGACCCTTTTGGAGTGTATCAACCCAATTTGCTGGACATGATGCACAAATGAAGCTTATGAAGAAATATATCGTTGAAACAAGGTAGCCAATATCCCACGCATTGAAGTCATATCGAGAGTTCACACCCAAAAGGAGTGAAAAGGACTTTCCCACTGGTATTTATTGTCCCTAAACAAAAGAGGTTATGCCGATGAATTACTTCTGCTAAGATTCAGCTTTAGAGGCATTTGATGAGTAAGTAAGCTTGACTAGCTATGTTAGGCTTTTAAGTAGAAGCTCAAATGGTAGTAAAATTTATGAACAGATTTCACATGTGGTCCAGATTTCATCGAGCTTTAAATGTTGTGAACAAGTATTATGAAATAAGAAAAGAAAAAAAGGTTTCTCAAAACCGACTATTCCGACAAGTGGCCTCGTGATGGTGATTTATGAGGTAAGGATTGGGGATGAGTTTGGTCGGATTTAACACCAAAGAAGTGCAGATGGGGAGTTGGGGAGGGGGGTATATAGAGTAGCATGGGCCAGGTGCTGTTACAGTGTATCCATACAAGAGTTTTAATCAGTTTTTTAGCCTCAGGAGCCAGGTGCAGAGATAATATGCAGGGTGCGCAAAACATCCATGCTGCGAAGTGCACCTGGGGACTGCAACATGTACAGGATTCGCGCGGAATAATGCTTTACCTTAGGTAATTTGCAGAAAAAGTCAGGCGCTGGACTTTCCTTGCTAAAGATAACTCTAGCCTAGAGTTGCAATTGGTTGCACAATGGAAATGATACACCTGAAACTGAAACCAAACTTGATGTTATAACTCGTGTCAAATATTTATAAAAAAAACTTTTAAAAACATCTAGTGCAGAAATGGTTGAGCATTTGACCAAGCCTTTTACCTCCTAATTTCATCACACAAAAACCTTTCCCCTGAAACCATTTTTTGACAAATCCATATGCTAATTATCAAGTTTTGCAAGCACCAATTATGACTCTCTTATATGTTCCCAAACATGATACAGCACATAGAAATTCCCTGTCTCTAAGGAAGCCCCAATGTGGCAGCAACAACACGACATCTTTACTGATGTCTGCCACTTTAGAGGGAGTTGATCTCTTAAAGTAACAATGTTGGTTACCATTCTATCGCGTAATGCATATTTATGCGAGTGATGTCAGATACATTTGTTCCCCCTTATATAAAACGGCATTTGTTGGCACCAGCGAAACAACCTTTTGAAATAGCATTGAGGTCTCGCCGGAAACAGATAAACCAAAAGAGGCTATCTAATAATACATACTTTTGTCAAAGATAACTCAATGTTTCTTCTCAAATTAAGCAAAATAATATTTTGAGTCCTTTATTTATCACAAGCCTGGTCTTCAACAAACTAAATCGCACAGCTATGTTCTACTCTAAAGAAAAACATTCAAATAGGGCTACTCTCGTACAGATGATCTAGCAATAAGATAAAGAGGATTTAGTTAAATCCGCCGTTATTCTCTCCACAAAGAGGACCCTAAAATAAGATAACTATATGGTAATTGTAGCGGAATACAATGGAATTTCATATTATGTAACTACATAATCTCCCAACATTAATGTGATATAGAAATACAGATATATGTATACAATACATAGGGTTTCCCGTGCCCGCTTGCCAGGGTGGGGGTTCACGGAATACGCCTACAGACTATGCCCCAACCAACAATCCCGGCCCCGAACGGGCTGGTTTTACATAAAATGTCAATACCTAATTAGGGTAGGTCAGGTGGGGAAGAGACACAGAAGATAGACCAGATATATTAGGGGATTTATGGGTGGTGGCATGACATAATGCCCTGAGGCAGTTGTCAACTGTCACTGTGGCACAGTGTCACAATGACAGAAAGTGCCTACTATTAGACTGATGATATGTCCTAGCGTGTCAGTACTGGAGGTGCAGCTTATTACAAACAAGACCTGCCTTGACATTAGGGACGTGTAATTACCTGTTGTTGAGACCCTTTGGCCTGCTCAGCTGGAACTTCATACTTCAGGAAATGGGAGGCTCATTTGGGCTATGCATTCTTAGAAAAAAAGCTTGTACCTGAACTGCTATCTGTACTTTGAGCTCTTGCCGTTATCGTTTTCAGATCAAAATATCTCTATTAATTAATGACAGCAGGATGATCCTCGAAAACCAGTGAGTATTAGCTTGTAAAGGAAGAGTTTGAGTTAGGTTTGATAAGGTTTTATTCAATTATGAGTTCACACCGCGCTAGGAACATATCAATAGCTACCAGATGAATACATTCGCACAAATATACTCATACATTCATAAAAAAGGCTCCAAAACACACACTTTAATAATCTCACTTAGCTGATGGTTTACAGAATATAAAAGGTGCATTGTACAATGCCTACCTATACTAATTTTCAGACCGCGTTGCCGGAAACACATTTCTTTGCTTTTAGAGGACTCTGAAGGAACCATCGTTTCTGAGAACCTATGAAGGGATCAATGAGGATTCGTTAAGCCAGTTAATTAGGGGGACTTTTAAAAGCAGAAGTTCTAATTTGACTGATAAAATTTTAATTTGTTCGCTTAAGACCTTGTGGGAAGAACCCCTCAAGTAGCACCAAAATCACTCTAATTTTCTGCGCCGCAGACACTTTCCCATGTGTGTAAAGTAACACCCAATATTAACTGTTACTTAAGTAGAACTTAAAGAAAATGAGTATGATTGCGTTAATTTGTTCTCCTAATGAAAGCTCATGTCTGTAATTTGTGATGTTGACTGGTAATTTGAGATTTTTGCCTTTCTTAAACCTTTAAAGACGTCATGATGCACCAACGCAAACCTATGAGTACCTTGTAGCATGGCAATCCTGCATGTTACCAATTCCTCTGGCATTAAAGCAGCCCTGGTGAACATACCATCCATATAGGGACATCTTCCGAGACGGAGGTTTTTAATAATTCGGGAATGAGTATAGCTTTGTGTACGATTGTTAGCTAATGAATTAATCAGAAAACCATCAGATTTGGTTCATAAACTCATGCACTCGAGTCCAGAATTTACATAATTTCTATGATGCAGAGTTCTGAAAACATATTTTGTGTGGTATCGAAGAGGTCCCAAAAAGGAATTTCCATTACGAAAACAAACATATGTTAATTTTTCAACCATCACTGGTGTACTTTGTGTGACAGTTTCGCTGTAAAGATACTAGCCGGTATGTGGCAGATTTGCTGACATTACCAAAGCATACTTTCCACAGGTTGATCGTTAGAACAGAAATATTCCAGAAAGTATTCATGCTTGAGAAAGTATTCACATGGATGATAAGGATGTCGATTATGAACAACGCACTTTATTATGCATGAGCTACTAATATTTCGATCTGTAGATGTTAGGGCAGTGGAATCATTTACCAACAGGGGGAGGTTAGTAGATTTGGTGGCTCCATGTCTCAGATTGCTTACCACCAACACACTCAGATCTTCTTATCTACAATCACAAAGAAAGATTGTGAATGGCTTCCATCTTGGTTATCTTGCAACCAAGTCACCCGAAGCTGGCCCCATCTCGCACCATATTTAGTGGAGTCTATGGCAAGCCTAATGGGTAAACCTCCCTTAATCCTGGTATAAGGGACCAAAACCCTGCTTTTGGGCCCAAAAGCAGGGTTTTGGTCCCTTATACCAGGATTAACACCCCTTAACCAGGGTTTAGAGCCCAAAACCCTGGTTAGGGGGCCTTAACCAGGGTTTTTCAGCCCAAAAGCAGGGTTAAGAGCCCAAAAGCAGGGTTTTGGTCCCTTATACCAGGATTAAGAGAGTTTACCAATGCATTGTCTAGTTAAACAGGGACTAACATACATAATCCTGGTATAAGGTCCAAAATCCTGGTTTAAGTCCTTAACCCTGCTTTTGTCTACAATGTCCGGGTTTGAGCTATACCCAGCTTTTCTCTCAAATACCCATGCATTGTCCCTAAACCCTGACTTTGTACACAATGTAGGGGTATTTGTACTTAATCCCATACTCAGTACACCAAATACCTGGTTTAAGTACTAATACCCCTGCATTCTCACAATGCATGGGTATGATACTACCTCTACCTTGTAACAATGCATGGGTACCAGTACCCATACATTGTATACAATGCGTTGGCACTGGTACCCATGCATTGTATACAATGTATGGGTAGTGGATACCCATGCATTGTCTACAATGCATGGGTACCAGTACCCATGTATACCCATGTATCCATACCCATGCATTGTTACAATGTAGGGGTAATAACCCTGACTTAGTATGGGAAACTATAGCTGCATATCTGCACTAAGGATGATATGGATGAGTATAATAGACCCTTACCCATGCATTGTGACCAATGCGTGGGTACTGTAGGGAGTAGGCCTACCCATGCATTGGTCACAATGCAGGGGTAGAGGGAGACTACCCAGACATTGTTACTAAAACCTGGTTCTGGGGAGTTAATCCTGTTATAAGGGTACATATACCCCTGCTTTGTATAGAATGCATGGGTACTGGTACACTACCCATGCATTGTTCACAAAGTAGTGATAAGAGAATGCATGGGTAGAGTAAAACCCCTGCTTTCTCCAGTAAGCATGGGTAGTGGGACATGTGCCCAGACCCTTACCCATGCATTGTGACCAATGCGTGGGTACTGTAGGGAGTAGGCCTACCCATGCATTGGTCACAATGCAGGGGTAGAGGGAGACTACCCAGACATTGTTACAAAAACCTGGTTTTTGGGAGTTAATCCTGTTAAAAGGGTACACATACCCATGCATTGTGTAGAAAGCATGGGCACTGGCACAGTACCCATGCATTGTGCGTTATACCAGGATTAAGTAGTACATGTACCCAGCCTTTGCTCTACCCCTACATTCTCTAGTTAATCCTGGTATAAGGGACAAAAGCCAGGATTAACTCCCTTAACCAGGGTTAAGAGAACCTTAACCCAGCTTTTGGTCCCTTAACCTGGGTTTAGGGCCTTTTACCTGGATTAAGGTCTCTAAACCCTGGTTAAGGGAGTTAATCCTGGTCTAAGGTCTGTAAACCCGGGTTTAGGCCCCAAAACCCGGGTTTTGGGCCCAAATACCAGGTATAAGGGAAGTTTACCCATTAGGCTTGCCATAGTAGTCAAGAAGAGAGAGCTTTGCTAGGAGCTCACCGCACAGTTTCTGGTCCCAAAACACAGCCTCGGAATCGGAAGTAGTCTAAAAATGCATTATGCTGCGCTGGTTGCAGCTCTAAACAGGAAGTCATAAACACCAGGAACCAGCGGAGTGAGCACAGGTCATTATCTTTCCATGACTGACCACCAGCAACCAGCTCTGTAACTGATCAGAAAACTCCTTACAAAACCATGGAAATTCTGACCAATGGATGCCAGAGCCAGAGCACATGTTTACAAGCTGGCCCTCTTATGTACATCTGGGACCTGGCTAATGATGCCATCACAGGCCGACAGCGTTTGGTCACAGCCTAGGGGGATGGTATCGTAAAACCTCTATTTTCGGCAGATCTTCCACATAAACCAACCCCTAGCGTGAGGGAAAGATATCAGCCAAATGAATTAACGCCCATATAAATATGGTTAAACTTTTTTTTTTTTTAAATTCCCTTATCAGCCGACTGTTCACTCCATTATCAGCCGACCCCAGAAAAATGCTATAACCCAAGTAAGGCCTCAAATTGCAAAAACAGGTTGGTTTATAGGAGAGGTTTTACAGTATTGATGGACTCTTTCGCCGTTGGTAGTGGTCGTTATCTTCCCACTCTCCTACTAGTCTGCCTCCTTATTTTTGCCCTTCTGGATGATAATAATGATGACGGCTATTTCCTAATGCCCTATGATATTTTTAGCCCAGCTGAGGGTGTTTGGAGGGATACTATAAAAGGTCTTCGGGGTGGGGGGGGGATAGCGTTACACTACTTACCGTTTTAGTCTATCACATTATATGCAACCAGGCGCTTACTACTTGCCATTTTGGCTCTAACCCCAGCTTTCATACGATACCTGACCTTACTTGATACATTATGCATCTATCAATTGTAATACCACTCCATCCCAAATACATAATATCTAACCTTGAGTACGGCCCTTCCAGTACTTAAGCATAGTAGATCTTGATAACCTGTGTTGTCTACAGAAAAAAAATGTTTTGGTGTTTTTGGAATTCACAGGTCAGGTTGGCAAACTACCAATTTTCACTTGACATCGCATGTGCAGTCGATGGATTCATTATGCAGGACATCGACAGATATACACTTAGTATTCCTTGTGTAGAACCTACAATCCATATGCTATTGAGGCTGACTCAATATTTTTTCATGCATTTCAGGGGTACAAGAGCATGAGACAAGGCATGTGAATGCTACAAGGAGCGGTGATGCAGAGAGGCAGGCTGCAATAAAGGGTAAGTCAACTAAACCAAAAATGTCATTAAATAGGCTATACTAGACTTATACACAGAGGTCCATGAGAATCTTTCCAAATAGCTGCTTTTTCACAAGGTGAGCTCAAGTTATATCTCACGAGATAGAGAGTTGTTTACACTGTTTCGAGTTGATCTCTGTATTAAATTAAAGCTAGTTTATTTACTTTTTCTACCAAAAGAAATAATTATGTAAGTGACATCAATTTGGAGAATTTGGTCATCGCGAATTAGATCCAGTTTTTTAAAGGGTGTGTCTCAAAGGATCATTCCAGTAATTAAGCATAATAACGCTATATAAAATAAAAGATGTACTTGTAGCTGGTCTTACCTTTTATTGTAAAGTGGTCTTTTGGTTAGCTTAAATACTATCAGTAAAATCCCAGATAATGATATTCACGTTTTACTAGTACTGAATGCTGATATAAGGCAGAGATGACAACATAGAGGATATAGTAGCTGTGGGTAGGGTGCCATATTGTAATTTCTTCACAAACTTATCTCTTCTGCATCTATATGCACCGCCTTATCTGTAAGGGCATGGGGATTAGAGATGGTTTTGTAAGATAATGTGAACACGTATATATAACTCTCTAAGGATAGATGATGTTTAAAGGCATCATTTCATCCTTGCTGTAATGATGCAGTAAGATAATGTGAAAACGTATAAATTGTATTACTCTCTAAGGATGAGATAATGTTTCAAGGCATCATTTATTCCTTGCTGTAATGATGCAGTCACTGACTGACCCTGCATTAGTGAATCTTACAGACTATTAAAGTATGTATCCATCAAGAAGGTCAGCATGATGCATACATGTATGCAGGACCGTGAAGGCACTCACCAGGTCAACACTTATTCATCCTGATACCAAAAGAACATAAAAACTAGTGTGCATCTAATGAATATGCTGCCCTTAAGTGGTTAAAGGTTGAATCGGTGGTGGTTGCCATACCTCCTAAATGAATATGCCTTAATTCTACTATTTATTTACAACAGTAAATAGACACCCATGATTTGCACCCTTACTAGTTCTAATCTGATTACGATATTGAATTGCCCTCATAATATATCGATGCAACTTTTCAAATCTAGGTATTCCGCCTACGTATTGTTGATACTTATTGAATCCAATTAACTGATTTCTCTTCCTAATTGGACGCTATTGAGTAGCAGACAATTTAACAAGATGGCATTTTTATCGAAAAAGGGACGATTCTTGACACAATTAGACAACACAGCATAATTATTTGTGCAAAATAACTCATACTGGTTTTAGTACTTTCTTCTAAAGGACATGTGCTACTTTTACCCATCTAGTTCCATTATCTCTTACAAAACTTTGTGCTAGACTCAAAGCTTTCAGGACAAAGAAATCCTCTTTCCTACAAAGACCATCTAAATATCTCATCGTCTGGGCAGTTTAGGTGAGAAAGGATTCAGACATTCAGGGACAAAATTAGAGCCGCAGGAAAGTGCAGTCAATTTCTTTATTGTCTCCTACGCAGTTGAACATTTTAAAGGCCACATACTGCTTTAATGCGCAATGCTATTTGTCAACATCATCTGATGATGCATGAATGCAGCCCTGGTGGGTCTAATGCCAAGTCCATGACAGTGTTGCAATCCTATAGGGTCAGCATATTTGCTTGAATGTATTCATGCATTATGAAGACAAAGGCCAAAACATTGATGCGGCCCTTAAAGGGTTAAAGTATCAAGAGGAATTGCTCTTTCGACTTCCTGAGGCGGTTGGAAGTAAACGGTTAGTGCCTACTCTTGCAGCGTGCGGGAGAGCAATGAGAACTTGATGCAGGGAGGGTGTCACAGCCATTAAACCATTAAAATACTGCACAGGAAGTCAATAGTTAGAAATCCAAGTACTGCTAGTGTTACATTAGATTAGAACCAATCTACATACTAGACTTGAATATATTACATCAAAACTAGGTGTAAAGTTCTCGAATTGTTATATATGTATACAATCACAATCTTAATGTTCCGCGATCTATCCTTTTTGAGGAAAGGGTCTGGCACAAAGTATCAGAAATCACGAAAAGCTAGGGGGAAGGAGTTTTGTATGTCAAGGAAACACGACCTCATTGCATATTGTCCATGAACATTTATATAACGCCTTTGCCTCTGATGACAACATTAAACGTTATAAAAGAAAGACCATCTTAACAAATAGAATATATCAAGTAAATGCATTTTGCCCTTTGTCGCCATGATGTATGAATTCAGCACTGATAAATCACTTACCAGTGCTGCATGTAATCACAACTCCAACCCTGAGGTTGAAGACTCATGATGAGGATGCATGCATAAAGATACCATTAAGACACAATTCTGCCTTAAAGTGTCATTCACAAGGCCAATAATTGTTGCTGTTCAATCCCTTGTCCTCCTATACCAACAAATGGCTTGTCTCTTATTGACTTGTCATCTCCGGCAGTGGTAGGAAAATAACAGCCGGATATGGGGAGAGGAGTGTCACTGCACCAATTCTAAATACCCTATAGCAGCGCAATCCAAATACAAGAAGACGACGCAAGACAGATAGCCACAAAACGGTCACACAAGGGACCTACAGCAAACATTATATCCTGCCGAGGCTTATCCCACACTAGTTGTGTATAATTTGACCCTGCCCATGTATGTATGGAGCTAGAGCCCCTATAAAAAGACTGGATTGATCTATGGAGAAACTATATACCATGGTAGGAAAAAGAGAGGTGGTGGCTAAAAGGGTGAGTGAGTGAATGAGTGAGTGGGTAAGGCCTATTTTCCATCACCTGATTTGGAGGTGCTCTCGGCCGCTAGATCATCCAAGCGGCAGGGTGGGCCATGACAACTCAACTGCACTGAGTGTGCTACCAATGAGTTGTCATGGCTCGTCCAAATTGGCTGATGGAAAATGCACCTTAGCGAGTGTGTGAAAGCTAGATGATGTTTGAAGACATAGAAGGATACTGAAGCAAAAACGAGACATACTTTGGGTCAAATCCACCTGGGCATAGTGTCCAAAATATAATCTCTCTGTGAACATGATTCAAGCAAACATAAGCAAAATGGTTATTTCATGGACTGAAAGGTCTTAATTTCAACCGTTGAGCCTTCCTGAAACCGATTATTTAGACTTCAGCACAGGACATCAGAAGAAGGCAGGACCAAGGGCATAGACAAAAAATCAGTGCACACAACGAGTACTGGAAACTAACCACACAGCTATAACTATACAATTTCCCTTGATTTGATTTATGATGACATGGTTTAAGTGACTATGCAGTCCAACCCACTCCTAACCCTTACAACTACCAATGTCATAACTCATATTGACCATCATAGTACAACCCCATACCCAACCTACAGTCCACTGCGGCAGGGGACTATGAGTGAAGTGGTCATTATGATTAAGGGGGGGGGGAGGAGAGGGAGTCCAGAAACCATGGTCAATATCTTAAGCGGTCCTCACTTCTTTGACGTTGCATTGCATTATGTCACCTGTTAAGGACCAAACAATATTAGGGCTCGAGGATGCATCAGTTAAGCCTTCAGGGCATGAATGTTTGGATTATAGTAGAATAAATAATATTCTTAATAGAACACAAGCCCACTTTAATCCACTAAAAATGTTGTTTTTACATTTCCATGACATGTCCATGGCAATTTAAAGCCTTCCTTTATTGCATCTTGAAAATCCTCAAAAGAAATTCATGCAGTGTTTGTCACTACATTTATATTACAACAAGAATAAGTTGTGGTGTGAGAATGAGGAAAAAAACTCATGTTGCAATTATAAAGACAACTTCAGTTGTATTGCAAGTATAAAGACAAGAAGTATGACAAGAACATAGGTTTTACCAACAGCCCCCCCCCCCCCCACAAACAGAATGTCAGCTCCCTGAGTGCCCTGGTATCAGTTGTAGAGGTTAATACTGGGTGCTGTGCACAGGGTGTGTGGGAGATTGGAGATATGAGATAAGGTGATGGATGAGGAACAGGTTAACCCTCTAAGGCCTGTGTACTGCTTTATTGTGTTTGCCTTCTGTCATCATGATGCATGAATGCAGTCCTGTAGACCTACTTACCAAGGCTGATTTCATGTATCATGCTGTCATCTTTGACTGTATCATGATATATTGTTGGCATGATGCTTGCATGAAAAACAGGCAAGCTTCTCATCAGGGTTGAATTCATACAACACAATGCATACTGCATTAAAGCACTATTTGGCCCTTAAAGGGCTAACATACATACTGTAGGCTCCAGCAGATTGTGGTGGCAGAGATTAACTTCGGGTATATTTATTGTGTTATGAATAACTCTGACTTCTGTCCTGACCTCTATTTCTTTTCTCTGTTGTGCAGACAGTAGAATTATTTGTTACACTTGTAAAACTCATATTAATTTATATACCCATCTAGAAAAATACCATGTCATTTAATAATGTAAATGGATGCTAAAATGACCATGGCAATTTGGCAGAAAGTCCAATTTCTTTACCCCTATATATTGCAGTACTTACTATGGTATACTTTGATAATGATGTACTAGGATTTTGACCGCGGTAAAATCACGAGTATATCGGAGTACATCCAAATTGGGAAGGATGCCTTGAATATTGGCAGCATATACATGTCTATGGCCGCATTAGGTATAGGTCATTTATAGTAGTCTTAAGTTCCTTACTTCACTTAGTTTGACAAATTGGTATCGATTTTGGATAATCTACGATATGCCAATTGCATGCCATCGCCACATGATGTGATGCCATCTACACAAACTCTATATGATCATACTATGTGAATACTGGGACCACCTTCAGTTGGATAAAATTGGAAGTGTAATGACCTTAACAACAGGCAGGGCCGTGGGGAAGTTCTGGAAGTAGAGTGGTGTTATAATGAAAGCAGGTTCAAGAAAGTATGGATCTTCTGTTAGTGCCAGACGAAGAGACACCCAAGTGTATCACAACATTCCCAACTTTCTGGGGGCCTGATGATATCATGCAGGATGATTGCGGAGGCAGATGCTGCCTGGTCTGTAACAAGTGGCTAAGCATCCTGATGGTTTCTCTTAACCCTTTAACAGTATATATAGTGCATTGTGCCTTTGCTTGTCATGATGCATAAAAGCAGCCCTGTTAAATATCTTACTAGTGATATATATATTGTATATCATTCAAGTATGATGCTGATGCTACAACATCGATACACTGCCAGAGGTTGGCCTGCTGCATGAATCAATCACTGATAAGCAATATGCATGTGTCATCTAGAGGGTAAATGTAAATTCTGCCAGCCAATCAAAGTAGTACAGTCATGACAGAACCTTGCCTCCTTCTACCATGTGTCCCTGGTCGTGACCTAGTGAAAGTAGGGTCCTCCTCAGCAAAGCTCAAAGTTCAGATTTCAGTCTCTAATTGGTGATTAGATGAAGATGCTTCAGCTCTCTTACCAGTGACACCCATGATACTTCCAGTCTATGTTTTAACTAAGGCTAAGGGGAGATCAGCGCAGGGAACCTGCACATTAAGTTTTGTATGTACTTTTTAGTTCATTTAATTATGTGTAAAGTCAAAACGTGGGATTTCTAAGAAACGAATACCTGTACTGGCTACACTCAGACTAATAATGTCAGGGCACCATGAAGTTTGATATTTTTTAATCATAAACTTTGGTAAACTGTATTCCTGGGAACTCACATCTTAAAACCAGAGACTTTCTAAATTGCCACTTCTATGTTGATCCGTAATTCATACTAATTTGCCACAAGTACTCCTGCATTCAGTAGATGTAGTGATTGATACCTAATGGTAATAGTTATAACTCAAACATGATGTTAGGCCTCCATGGATAATACATCTTTAGGAGCACCTACGGATTGGGTTGACCTATAAATTATACCTTATCCATTCAGTCTTGCTACAGCACAATGTATTACCAAACATTCTCCACTACATGTCAGCGACCATTGTTATTTAAGTACAGTAGGAGCACACATAAGTCATACAGTTGCTTGATGACATGGTTCATTTATGCACCAAGGAAAAGACTAACTAAAATGACATAAAATGGGGTGGGTGTTTTTTTCCCCATCTCTTAATTACTTGCGTCCGAGGTTCTGTCATCAAATATAGGCCAGTTGCAACAAATAGACATTGGTATCATTACAAGTATATCAGGGCACATCTAAATTGTAGAAGATGCCTTGATTATTGGCAGCATACACATGTTTGCCGTTTATATGATAGAGTCCGCATTGACTTCTACATTGAACCAAGATGATGATCAATAATATCCAAATATAGAAACCAAACATGAACAGTATGAATTGACTACCTTAAAGATAGGCCACTTATAGTAGTTACAAGGCCCTGGTATAGATTTTGGATAATATATGATATGCTACTTGCATGCCATCGCCACATGATGTGATGTCATCTGCACAACCTCCATATAATCATACTATGTGAATACTGGGACCACCTTCAGCTGGAGAAAATTTGATACAGTAATGGTCTTTAGAAGTGGCAGGGCCATGGGAAAGTGCTGGGAGTAGAGTGGTATTTTCATGAAAGTTTGGATCCAGAAAGTACCAATCCCTGTTAGTGGCAGAGGAAGAGACACCCAAGTGGATCACTGTACTTTTGACTTTCTGGGGTCTTGATGTCATGCAAGATGATTGCCGGGGTACACTGAAAAAGTAAACTTGTCTCTAGACTCGTCAAAGTGACAATCATAAAATAAATGAGTCAAAAGTTGTCTAACCTATCAGGTTACCATCCCACAAATAGAATCTGGAGCTGCCAAATGTTGGGTTTTGGGCTAGCACACGCCAAGTGGGTCTTATATCTCGAGCTAGAAAACCCACTTCCTTGTCACTTAGACAGGTTTTTGACTCGTTTGTTTTATGACCGTCACTTGGAAGAGTCTGGAGACAAGTTTACTTTTTTGAGTGTAGATGCTGCCCAGTCCCAAACAAGTGGATAAGCATCCCGGTGCTTTAACCCTTTAATGGTTGCACATAGCACAATGTGCCTTTGGTTGTCATGATGCATAAAAGCAGCCCTGTTTACATGTCGGATTGAAGCTGCATTGAAGTATGATTCTAATGTCATTACGGTGATATACTGCTAAAGGGTGGGCATCCTGCACGAATCAAAAACTAGCTAGTCAGATATATTTGGAAAGGGTAAATTTGGATTTCACCAGCTAACCAAAGTAGTACAGTCCTGACCTTTCTTCCCTCTATCATGCGTCCCAGGTCGTGACCTAGTGAAAGTAGAGTCCCCCTCAGGGAAGCTAAAACTTCAGATATCAGTTCCTAATTGGTGATTAAATGAAGATACTTCGGCCATCATAGCAGCGACCCCCATCATAGTTCAAGTCTATGTTTTGACCAAAGATGAGGGGAGATCAACATAGGGGGTCTGCACATGTATCTTTTTTAGAGATTCTTATTTTACAATCCGTAAAACCAAGCCTGAGATTTATAAAAAAAACAATTACCTGTAGTAGCTCCACTTTGACTGATAATATCAGGGCACTAAGATGTTTGGATATTATTTATTATGAGCTTTGGTGAACTCTATTCCTGGGAGTTCAATTTCTAAAACCAGAGACTATCTAGATACCTATTTCTGTCAATCCTTAACCCAAACTAAATCGCCGCAACCACTGCTACATACATTCTGTACATTTAATGTTTGATACCTAATGGTAATAGTTATTATTCAACATGATATTATGCCCTTATGGATAATATGTCTTTAGGAGCGGGAGAAGAGTGAAGTACCCAACGATTGGGTTGACCTTTTAAGTATACCACTCAGTTTTGCAACAGCACAATGCATTACCCAACATTCTCCATAATATATATGTTAACATTGTTAGTTAAGTGCAGGAGGGGAACACATAAGTTAGGCCAAAAAAAGAGGTTTGTTTCAGGTAACCCGACCGACCCTTTCAAAACAGGGCCGTCCCTACCTTATTTTATGCAATTTTGAAGAAATTTCTGTAGTTTTACCCTTTTTTGATAAATTTTCGGGTCTTCGAACAGGACAGCTGGTGTTTTCATGTTAAAAAAACACTAAAATCCGACCTACCGACCTTACATTTTCTGTCAATGTCACCTGAAACAAACCTTTCTTTTTTGGCCTTATCAACAATAATCATTAAGCAAGCTGTAAACTTGTTTAATGACACGGCTCAATTATGCACCGAGTAAACATTCAGAAGAACACAAAAAGACAAACTATCGTTGCACCAATGAAACTGACGTGTGATGGGTATGAGTGTTTTTCATATATTTTTTCCATCTCTTAATTAATTGAGTCTGAGGTTCTGTCATTCTATATTTGCCAGTCACAATATTTCGAAACATGTTGTGTTTTGATGAGCAGTCGTACATGAAGAACACCTAGCATGGCATATAGATTAATGGTATATAGTATCTGTAAACAACAGACAATGGATTTGTTAGTTTCGAGTACTCCACAGCTTTAGTTTTCCCATTGCATCTTAATCTATTCCCCTCCTCATTCCAAGACCAAACGACCACTAAGAGCTCACTGTAGTTGGGACCGCTCTCTTGACGGCATTACTTCATAGATATAAATCATTCTAATCATTTTATCACTCAAGTTATTTCCTTTATAACCAAACATGACTACCGTACCTGACGTTATTAGACTATAATAATCATTACACATCTATCATTTCGCCTTGCAATAATTTACTTGAATGCACATATTGGTCATCAAACAAGTCTTAAACATACACGTGGTCCCTTCCCAGCTAGTCTTGGTGAAGGTAACCTGTGCCTTTGTCGCCTCCAGAGAGAAGATTTAGTAATAAGGATTATCCACTGTAAGTGATGGGCAGTACCAAGAGGTCAACAGGACACAAGCCATAAAGGATATAGGGTAAACCCACTAATCCTCTTTTGGGTTAGCGGGTTGTCAGGGTTGTGTGACTTGTCATCCCAGCTCCACCAACTTCTGACACTATGATAAAGTATCTTCAGGGGAGAAGGTGTCAGATAAATATAATGGTTAATTCTCACAAAATGGAGTTACACAGAACCGGATACATACTTCTTCCCCTATATTCGTTATTGATAATTACTTTTCAAGTAAATTCCTTGCATCAATAACTTATCAAAATTGTAATACATTTTATAGTTTATCCGAATTTAACGTAAAGTGAATGATTAAATGTCGCATAAATGGTTCCACTCTGTGTGACACCAATTCGTGAGAAATGACCTAGCCTACATTGATGTGACACTTGATACCCATGCTGTACCAAGGTGAAGGTAAGGCCAAGATAATTATTATATGATATCAATGGCTGACTAAAGAACAGTTCACGACCCTCATTGACAAAGAAAGCAGCTGCTACGGATTAGGCTCGAATAATTTCAAGGTAAACAAGGCGGGATAATTGTAGTGTCAATACAACGCAGTTGACTAACCCGCTTTGTTCAAACATGGTCACCGCATTGGGGAACGTGGCAACTAAGAATGTAGATGGACAAGTGGCAAAGTGGCTCAATTATATTTTCGGTGGAAACGAAAAATCTGTACATAATGTATAGCATGATTGTGGTGATTTATCACTACTTAATGTTATCATTTTGTATAATGGTTTGTTTTGTACTTTATGTATTATCGATCATTACCAAACACAATGTATAACACATCATTTTCCCAAACATGTTTTGCATAACTTTGTTATTCAAGCAGGAGTGGTACATATGAGAGAATGATTTATGAATTTTGAGCCAGAGTTGCAAAAGAAGTTGATGACATAGTTTAATTCTCCGGCAAATAAACCATCTTGGGCCTAATGCAACTGACATGAGATTGGATGGGTATTTATATTTTTTATTACTGCCTCTGATTAATTGAGTCTGACGTTCTGTTATTAAATATTGGCCAGCCGCAAGATGCCAAAACAAGTTTTAGAGAGCAGCCTTACTGAAAGATGTAAAGTCTAAAAGTGCACAAATCATCCCTTTTGCATTGTTGCTAAATTTGTTTCTTCATACCCGACATGATAAACACTGCTGAAAAAGTATACAACAACACGAATATCAGTATTTTATCAGCGAGAAAAGGTTGAAATAAAACTACATAAACTGACAGTTCTTAATCAATGGACTTGACAGATGGTAAAGGAATCCAAAAGAGGAAGCAATTCTAGTACCAGGATTGAAACAATACTAGGAGATCAGTGGATACTAGGGCTATTATTATGGCTGGGTACAATATCTCGAGGAGAAATGGTTCCAAATTAAGGTTGTTTGGATTCAAAGATTTAAGGCGCACTCAACCCAGGACCTAACCCTGCCAAGTTTTGTACGCAAATGACGTCGTGGGTTCAGTGCGCCTTTAATATGGAGTATCTGCAAATAAGAGACAATGAATTTGAGAATTTAGAATGCCTTACTACCTTTCTTTGCTTTTTTCCTGATCCTTTCTCATTCATCTTTTAAGACCGAATGACCACTAAAACTGAATCCGCCGTTGATGAGATTGAGAATCATTAAGTTTGAGATGTAGGTCTGCCACTACTTCATTGTCTAGTGAGATTCCAGTTTATAGCCAAACATCACTACCATGCCTGATATTATCTTGCCTAGGAATAAATCCAGTGAATTATCATACTGGTTAATAAATGAGTGTTAGACTCATATATGGCCATTCTCAAGCACAACTTAGATACCACGAGTAGGCCTTGCAATCTAACCTTCGGGGAGTAGTAAGAACTATCCACTGTAGGATATGTTCACGGGAAGGTCTACAGGACAGAAGCCATAGAGGATATAAGGTAACAGCACATATCCTATTTATATTTCTTTGCAGAAAACCACTCCTCCCCAAGAGAGAAGGCTTAGTGCATGGCCTCCTCGGTACACTGAAAAAATAAACCCGTCTCCAGACTCGTCAAAGTGATTATCATAAAATAAACGAGTCAAAAGTTGTCTTACCCATCAGGTTACCACCTCACAAATAGAATCTGGAGCTGGCAAATGTCGGGTTTTGGGCTGGCCTTGCAAAGCAGGTCTTCTATCTCCCACTAGAAGACCTGCTTTTTTGACTCGTTTATTTTATGATAGTCACTTTGACGAGGCTGGAGACGAGTTAATTTTTTGAGTGTACTCAGTACCATGGGAGATGGTCTGACACTAGTGTAGGGGCTAGGGTTATACGGGTTTGTTATATGACGAGTGCTGTTGGATGCTGTGTTGCGAGCTCAGTCCGAACCCTTCAGTCCGACGGTAGGTGGCGACACCTACCCCGGGCTTGGGGTATGGACAGAGGTCGCTATAGGCTTCCGGTCTGCGTGTGCGCGCGCAGGCTGGCTGCCTATATATACCCAGCATCTGACGGTACTCGTCGGTTACTCTGAGCCACGCTGGTGAGGAGACCCCGTGATGATTACGGCTGATTAGCCTACTGACCCGTTCCGAACTCTATAGGGAGTTCGCACACATAGATACTGCTTGTCTAGGTTTTCTGAATAAACCCGATTTGCAACCTGTAACACTTGATCCGAACTGTGTCGACTTTGTTCTTTAATTGATACTCTACCAATATCATAGAGAAACAAAGTATCGTTTATTACACTGGTGCCGTGACCAGTTCTGAGTGAAATGCAGGTTAGCCTGTGCAGTAGCACAGATCTCCTGCTCTGGACAGAGCAGCGAGGTCTCCCGATGAGGCGCCAGCCTTATCACCGGAGGGGTTAGATGCCGCCAATGAGGCAGATACCCCCAGGAGTGCGAATGTTCCATCCGGAGCAAGCGCGTTTATGGGATTCAGAGGTCCCGAAGTAATAAATCGCTCATTAGAAGAAATGAGCCTGTCAATGTTCAACATTGGTGGGTCAAGATCAGCCGCTCCGAATCCACGGAGGGCTACCATCTTGGAGGAGCGTCGTTTCGACGACATGAGAGAGGCCAGGGTACAGGAGCGTGTGCAAATGGCTCAAATGGAGTTGTTGTCCATTCAGAAACAGTCGAATGAATGGAAAAACAGTCTGATTGCATTGGAGGGTGCAGTCACACATAGAGCTTCCAAAATCAAGGAGAAAGATGCAAGGCTTTCAACTTTGTTAGAGGAAAACGAAAAGCTGGTGCAATCCCTTAGCAGGGTCCGCTTGGAGTTCGATCAGAAACAGGCTGATCTACAGGGAGTCCGTTCCGAATTTGCCCAGGCAAACACGGAGCTGAACCAGATTTGTGCGGCCCGAGATGCCATCATCCATGAAGCAGAAGGGGCCCGATCAGAACTTGTTCGGGACACGGAAGACTTACAGGAGGTTCGCCGAAGCCTAGTGTCAGAATGCGACATTCTGAAGGCAAAAAGAAGTGCTTTACAGCAGTTTTTGTCAGAGACTAGGGGGAGTATGCAGGATAGCAGTACCTCATATGCTTCCGCTGATAGTGACAGTCCGAAAGGCCCTCATTACATGAGTTTTACGGACACCCCGAATCTTCCTATGGGACGTGGGATGACTGTAGAAGGTGCCTTGTCTACTTCAACGCCAGGACCACCACTACAGGTGGGCCGGGCAAGAGGTAGAGGTAGGGCGAGTGATTACTCACCAAGGGTGGGTATCAGTGGTATCCGTCCAATTCCGAAGCAGGTCTTTTCAGCTCCGACAGGTGTAAACCCGGCGGGCAGGGGAAGGTCGTTATCGGAGTCGGTGCGGAGTCCACGATCTCAGTTGAAACTGGATGAGCAGCAACTGGATTCGGAACGCTTGAAGAAAGCAGCCGAACAAGAGAAGGCGGCCAAGACCGACTTAACTCCCTCGAGTTTGTCGCAATGGCGAGAGTGCCAAGCAAACATACTGTTCCATGAACAGAAGAACTTGGAATTGGAAAGGCGAGATGTGTATCGCAAACAGCAGGCTGCTCTTGAGCAGCAGCAGAAACGCATGAAGGAAAATGCAGCCCTCGCTGAAGAATTAGCGGAGCAGGAGGCGGCGGTTTTGAGAGCTCGGCAAGAAGGGCTGCGAGCGGCCGGTGAAGCTGCGAAAGCTAAATTGGCGGAGGCTCAGCAGGAAGAGGAGGCTGAGAGACAGGCCAAGGAACTGGAAAAAGAGAAGGCGGCGCATCAGCGATTGCTTGCTCTGGCCCAGCAGTGTCAGTATATGACTGATCAGGAGAAAAATTGGTGGTTCAGTCAGGGTGTGGACCCCACTAAGGATTTGGTGTCGTATGGTACCTACCAGGCCTATCTGGAGAGACAGAATAGCTTGCCTACCATGGGTGCTACTCCGGGGGCGACTCCTGGCGCAAAGAGTCCTAGGAGGGCTCCGAGAAGAACAATTCTGAGTACAGAATTGCAAGAGTTGTACGATACAAACCCAGCAATTGCTGGGATCGGATTGCACAATGTGGGTACAGAAAAGGACGCCTCGGCTTCCATTTCTAAATGCCTGGCGATAACCTCTAAAATTAGGGGGTCATCCAACGCTGCTAGACGTATTGCTAGCGAGCCTTTTCCCTACTGGCAGAAAAACTCTTGGGAAGATTGGTTGGGAGCCACCGTTGAGGATATCAACCTCAGTGGGTGGGATCAACAAGATGCAATTCCGTACGTCTGTAAGGGATTGCGCATGGGAGATGGCCTGATGGCCGTGGAGCAGTGGAAAGATGAATGCGGACCTCGCGGTACTTTCAAACAACTGGTAGAGATCGGAACTATCCTATACGGAGACTCCGCTCGGATTGATCCGATGGTCGCTTTTAAGAAGCGAGTGCAAGGCAAGAACGAGGCCCCGAGGGTTTTCAGACTTGCACTGATGAGACTCCTGAAGAAGGTACATCCAGCTTCAGGAATCCATGATGCCTTATTCTCTAAGGAATTGTTCTCTCAGTTCGTCGCTGGACTGAGAGATCCAGAAATACAACAAGTAGTGTATGATACGTGGAGAGCAGATACGTCATTAGATGACCTTTTTAAGGCCATCGACATACATGCTCTCAAGAAGTCACTGTTGGGGGACCGGATACCTACCCGGGCCTCGGCCATTATAGAATGTTCCCCGGAGCAGTCTGATGGTTCGGGCAGTGAGGAAGAGGGGGAGATAGCTTCTGCAGCTCAGTTTAAAAGGAATGGGAATTCCTCTAAACCGCCGTGGAAGAATAGGAAGCCGGAAGGGGATGGAAACCCTCCTCCGAAGAAGGAATCATCGGATCCAAAAGCTCCGATAATGGACGCAGCGTTTTTCACAGCGCTGTTTGAGAAGATGACGACTTCCATTCAGGGGGCTACACAGCCTAACCGTAGGAAGATCAATCGGCGGACCGCCAAGTGCTATAGGTGCCTGGAGATCGGTCACTTTGCTGCAGAGTGTACGGCTCCGACTCTGAAAGTTCCCGGTAAGGAGGGAAACTAGAGGGGGTAGTCCGAGAAGGCGAGCGGACGACCCCTGTATATGAAGTACGCCAACATACCAGAGAGGTAGAGCCTAGTGAAATTCCGAAGGCGGGAAGGGAATCAGGGGTGGCTTCGAGCTTGAGGGGCTCGGATGCCGGCCTGGTTAACATTCCAGTCCAACAGTTGCCCGGCAATGAGGCAGGGAGGCCCATTACGGATAGGAACGAGGAAGTTGCGGCTGTCACAGACACCGTGTGGGTAGGGAGTACCCAGCTTTCCCCGGATCATCCATGTTTCGACCATTTGAAGAAACATGGCCTTGATTTGGCTGCTCCGAAGGATTTTAAACGCTTCACTGTAAACCCGTCTCCGCTGGGGGGGAGGCGGTGGTATGTGTCTGTTACTGTGGCCGGTAGAGCGGGCGAATTTTTAGTAGATACGGGAGCTAGCCACTCCTTTATCTCCTCTAACTTCTATGCTCTTATGCCGGATACTCGTGATAACTTCAAAACGAGGGTAAACGCCTGTTCGGCCGATGGGTCAAGTATGCAGACGTATGGGCGCGCCTTCATACCGCTCCGAATTGGGGGGAAGGAGTATGTGGCTTCTCCCACCATTGCGGATATTGCAGACGACGGTATACTGGGATTGGATTTTTCGGCGTTGTATGACGCGGTCCTGAATCCTGGTACAGGGGTACTCCAGATAGAGCACCCGTACCGTGTGGTAGAGCAATGTGTGCTCCGACAAGTGTCGACAGTGGCAACGGTGGTCCAAACTGTAAAGATTCCTCCCGGACAGACGTGTGACGTGCTGGTCCGAAGCAAGGGGCTTAGGAGAGAGGAAGAAGCAGTTGTGGAGCCGGATGTGGCCATGTTGGGTAGTATCGGTTTGACAGGCATGGACACCCTCGTGGGTGATGGTGCTTGGACCGTAGTGCCGGTTTCTAACCCCGGGTTGGAACCGAAGTATCTAAGGAAAGATACAATACTGGGGAAGGTGTTCACCAGTGAGGCAGTGATGCCTGCTGGACAGGTGAGCATGAAGGGTGACCCTTCTCCGACCGCTCTGAGTGCGGGACTCGAGAAAATGATCTCCGAAACGGATTTGACGGATCGGAGGGATCTCGACTCCCTAAGGAGGCTGGTAGTGAAGTATCAGGATGCATGGCAGGTGGAGGGGGAGCCTTTGGGCCGAACCGACAAAGTGTTGCATTCTATCAATACGGGTGATGCACAGCCGTTCAAGATGCCTTACCGACGCTTGCCTTTGGGTAAGAAAGCAGTGGTTGAGGAACAAGTGAAGACCATGTTGGAACAGAAGGTGATCGTGCCTAGCACTAGCCCCTGGTCCAGCCCGGTCCAGATGGTTACTAAGAAGGACGGGTCTATCCGATTTTGTATCGATTATAGGCGCCTGAATGGGGTAACCAAGAAAAATGCATATCCTCTCCCCCGGATTGATGAGACTCTGGACTCTTTGGGTGGGAACCAATGGTTCTGCACCCTTGATTTGCAGTCCGGATATTGGCAGATCGGGATGAAGGAGGAGGATAAAGAGAAAACGGCTTTTACAAGTCACATTGGACTGTATCAGTTTGAGCTGATGCCCTTCGGGCCACTTTTGAGGCTATGATGGAAACTCTTCTGAGTGATCTGTTGTGGCGCAAGTGCTTGGTATACTTGGATGATGTCATTGTCTTCGGCAAGACTTTTGAAGAGTGTGCGTTGAACCTCGGAGAGGTGTTGGAGCGAATTCGGTCCAATGGCTTGACATTAAAGCCGAAGAAATGTGAACTTTTTCGGAAGTCCATGGTCTATTTGGGCCGGATCATCTCCACCGAGGGTGTGCAGGCTGATCCGGCTAAATTGGAGACTGTGGAGACTTGGGAAGTTCCAAAGGGACCAAAGGATGTCAGATCCTTTTTAGGGTTCTGTTCCTATTACAGGGACTTCATCCCCGGATTCTCTAGGGTGTCTCAGCCATTGCAACGGTTGAGCCATTGGACTCCGGGGAGGAAAAAAGAACCCTTCCCATGGGGGATGGCACAGAATGAAGCCTTCAAAGAGATTAAGGCGTTGTTCCGAACCACCCCGGTGCTGAGATACCCTACGGAGAAGGGGCATTTCATCCTTGACACTGATGCGAGCAATGAGAGCATCGGGGCCGCATTGTCCCAAATCCAGGACGGAGTAGAGGTCCCGCTGGCGTTCGCTAGTAACAGTATGAACAAGGCACAGAGAAATTATTGTACTACCAAGCGAGAGCTGCTCGCAGTAGTGGTGTACACGAAGAAGTTTCGGCACTTCTTATATGGAGGGAATTTCACACTCCGTACCGATCATTCGGCCTTGAGGTGGCTCCTTAATTTTAAGGACGCAGAGGGAATGATTGGTCGGTGGTTGAATCACCTCAGCGAGTTCGGACTGGAAAACTCTCATATCCAGCACCGAGCGGGCACGAAGCATATTAATGCTGACTGTCTGAGTAGACGTCCGGTACGCCGTTTTGTGCGTCCAGAGTGTGGGGATTGTGGTGCTCACAATGCTGTGGTAGCGAGTGTGCGTTTGCCTTATGATGGGTTGTTGCAAAACCTGTTGGATTGGTCCACCGACACTATAAGGACGTACCAGATGGCCGATCCTACCATAGCACGACTGAGGGAGCTTGTCCCTACTGGGGTCTGTCCAGTGAGACCCGAAATATCACTGGAAAACCATGAAATGCGACGTTTCCTGGCTCAGTTCCACGAACTGGAGGTCCGGGACTCGTTGTTGTGCAGGTGGAAGACTTGTCCCGGGAAGCGGAGGGTGTTACAAATGGTGATCCCTGCTGCTATGAGGAAAGACATCCTGTACTACTGCCACGGCCATTCCACTAGTGGGCATTTCGGAAAGAAACGCTCGTTGGAACGGCTGAGTCGGAGATACTACTGGCCCGGCATGTCAGGCGACCTTTTAAGGTGGATCGAGACCTGTCCGGCCTGTTGTTTAGGCAAACCTGGTCCTGGACTAGGGAAATTGCCACTGCAACAAGAGCTATTCGGGGTGAGATTTGCTCGAATAGCCGTGGACATTATCAGTGGAGTTAAACCCACTCCAAAAGGTAATACGTGTATGATGGTGGTCTCGGACTACTATACGAAATACACCCGAGTGTACCCACTCGAGGATCACACTGCTGCTACTTGTGCGGAAGCATTGGTAAAGGGGTGGATCCTCCATCTGGGGGCTCCCTTGATGTTACATAGCGATCAAGGGAGAGAATTTGAGTCCAAACTATGGGCAGCTATGTGCCATCAGTTGGCTATATGCAAAACTCGGACCAATCCGTACCGACCACAGTCCGACGGGCAGGTGGAGCGGTTCAATCGGACCTTGATCCAGGTTTTGAAGCCATTAGTGAACTCCCATATGGATGATTGGGATGATCAGTGTGAATTTGTGGTTCATGCGTATAATAATACGGTCCACACTTCGACAAATTGCACTCCGAACCTCCTGGTGTTCGGAGAGGACTTGATCATGCCGGCGGATTTAGTATTCGGGGTGGTAGGGATCAGTCCGGAAGCACCATGTACGGTGCTGTTTGTAGAATCTCTACGGGAGAGGTTCAAATTTGCCTACGAAACAGTTAGGGCTCATTTGCTCAAAGCTGCGAATTGGCAGAAGGTGGGTTACGACACCGGATTGAAGTTGCGACGATTCGTAGTGGGGGATAGAGTGATCCGCCTACATGAACCGCTCTGCAACGTCAAGCTGGCGAATAACTGGGATGGACCACACACCGTGGTTAAATGTATCAGTCAAACGACTGTGTTGATTCAGTCCGAAGCAGGACGCATCCGGACGAGCCATGTGGCTCGGTTGCGTGCTTGGGCTGGAAGGGAGCTCACCCCGGAAACGGAGGTGGAAAAGGGAAATTCGGAGGCTAAATTTGTACCTTTGGAAGGGGTGTCAGCGGATCCCCCTAAAAGAGTGGTACGAAAGAAGCTCCGGAAGACCGTGAAAAAGAAAGTCTCGGCAGGCGAAGGAAGAAGGGCACGGAAAACTAAAATCAAGGCTGGAGTTTTGGTTAAGAATGAGTGTCCTTCGGCCAGGTTACGAGAGGCGGACGGTAAACCCGTTCGGCGAAGCCCAAGGCTGGTGGCTAGAGGGGCTGTAACCTAGCTTGTTTACACAACGAGTGTGGTGTCCTGTGTTGTCCTATATGTTATATGTATGTTACCGACAGGGGCGCTCAGAGTCAAGAGGAAAAGAATGTAAGAGTGCTCCCCGAGGGTGGTGGACGGATAATCCGGAGGGGTAATCTTCGATTTCCCATAAATATCCACTAATACTCCTGATGAGCTCTTTATTCGAAGTATATTTTGACTTTTGTGAGCCGCCATGTAGCAGTGTGATCCCTCGAGCCCGAGCTGCGGGCGGGAAAGGTCGTGACCTGATTAAACAGTAATTGGGTCACACCGGGTAATGGGATCGCGTCCAATCACGCGAGACGCTGCGCATGCGCTTTGTTTTAAAAACAAAAGCGAGGGAACCGCCATATTGATTTTGGGCTCGCCCCAGTCAATAGCGGTGTTGGTCGGCAGCGGGGAAGTTGGTGATTTGGACGGTTAGAAGAGGAGAAAAGTCAGTAAAAGAGTTGTAAGCAGTGAGTACTCTTTCCTGGTTCGTCTGAGACAAAGAGGGAGGCGGGGAACTAGTGGTTTTCCCGTCAAACTCCCGTCGAAAGACACTGCCGTAGTGAGGATGGCCGAGCAACAGCTCCCTCACCGGACTCACCGGACACTCCGAGGTGGCATCCGCCACCGAGGAGGCAATGGATGCTCAGAGCCCAAGTGGTGATGAGTTGAGCCAGACGCTGGCGGAACTACGTGTAGATCCGGCCGTGTCCCCGATCCGAAAGTCCCCGTCGCCCGACGGCAGCGAGGACTCCGGAGTGCTGCGAGGACTCGCCTACACCCAAGTAGCGCCGGATCCCTCCGAGACGACTGTGCGTCCCTCCCGGATGTGCAGTCTCAGTATATCACCAAACCTCCAGAAGACGGTTGCTCGTAAACTGTCTATGGGGAGTGGGAGTGATTCCGACACTTCACGTCCCAGGACGCGCGGTGGGAAGGGTGCTACCCGAGATCGGTCTAAGTCGGCCGATACTAAGGCTAGTACCAAGGCTACCAAACACACTGGTGTTGGGAAGAAGCCACCGGGAAAGGACGAGCCTAAAAAGCCCGATCCGAAGAAGGAAAGTACTGCGAGTACGAAGAAGTCGGGTTCTAAGGCTGCCACTGCAGCGGCATCCAAGGATCCAAAGACGGTTGATCCCAAGGCTCCTACGACGAAGGTGCCGAAGGGTCAGAAGAAAGCTGATCCGAAGCCTGGTGCTAAGGACCAGCCGGGGAAGGGGCAGACGTCCGACAGCACTAAAGCTGTCAAGACTCCGGGCCCCAATAAGTCCAATCTCCCGATCCCTAGCAAGGTGAAGGGTAGTGGGAAGGCAGTTGGAACCTCAGCTGCTCCGACCCCAGCCATCGACGTGTTGTCCTTCTCGGCAGGGCTGGACAACAGCTCAGCAGTAGCCGCTACAGCCGCTGCGATGGCTGGTAATACGGGACATGGGGGAGGTCGTCCAAAAACGGCAGTTCCTCCCAAGGAACCTCGGACCGAGGAGACTATGGATACTTCATCCGCAGCCCATACGGTCCAGGTAGTGCAGGATGTGCTGTCTAACATCACATTCAACCTCCCGACTCCCCTGGAGCCGCGAAAGGAGGTACCCGTTCGGGTGGAGTTACCTCCTCCGAGAGAGGTACCGGTCCGAGTGGATACTCCTCCACAGCCTACCGAGCCTACTCTGGAACCATCCAACTTGTATATTTCGGAGGAAGCCGGAAAGCTGGACCAAGCTGCAGGCGGTGGTCCATCTGGATCGGGGGTGCACATCCTCGCTCCATACCAGCATGATGCATGGGATAAGGAGGACGCCGACGTCCCACCCCTGCTCCGAGGTGCCATCATCGATCAGATGAGCCAAACAGAGGTCAGATCCTTCGAACTGATCCAAATGCGAACCTTCCGGGGGCTGGACAGTTTGTCTGCCAAGTTCCCGGCCTGGTTCACGGATCGCTTAACTGCGGCCATGGAAGATCTCAGCAAAAAGTCGGCTACAGCTCGCTTAGTTGCTGAGACCGAGGGACGTCCCGAACTTATCGCGGCCTTGGAATACGAACTGCAAACTGCAGCGGAATTCCAGACCGTGCATAACAGAAGGGAGAAGAAGAGACGTCTGACGCCAGCAATGAAGCTGGCTCGGAGTATGGAACAAAAGACTAAAGAGTCCATTCTGGATGCTACTCTGGAGGAGGAAATTATCCAACAGATCTCGGCAGCGGCTAGGAGTGCAGACACTAGTCGCATGGAGAAGGCCAATCGTAGGCACCAATACCTACGAGAGACCATCAAAGTAACCTCTCTGAAGGCGGGTCGATCCGAAGAGGAGGTGGAAGCGGTTCTGAAGGGATTGGATGAAAATACAATCCCGGACGACGAGCTTCAGATTCTGGTCCGGACGGCACTCCGAGCCAATGCCGCAAGTGGGTTTAAGTACTTTAAACCAATGTGTGTGAACGACTGCGTCAAGGATAAGCGGTCCTCACAAGCGGTCTACTCCCATTTTGGGGTAGTAGGCAGAAATGATAACCTCGAGGTGGATTTTGGCACCAACGAGAAGGGAAAGGTCCGGGTCTTTTACAAGGTAAACCCGGACGGCAACTACATCCGGATTCCGGAAGGTGAGCTCTTCGATGAATTCAAGGAGTATCAGAAACGTACCAGTACGAGAAAGGTGCGGCGCGCTCAGAAGAGACCTAGCGGGTCTTCGGAGCAGGCCGACCCTAAAAAGGCCAAAACGGATGAAAGGAAATCCGTTATGGAGAAGGCGGATCCGGGCTATAAAGGGCCGGCATTCACTTCTCAGACGACGGACTGGAAGACGGGTCCCCAGGGCAGGCCACATCGGTCTGTTCCGGAGGATCCGAACTCCAGCACGATGGGGTCCTTCGCGGACGAGTTCCCCGAAAATGATATGGTTCCGGGTGAGGAGTCGCAGACTCTAACCCAGACCGGTAGGACGAAGGCTCCAGCAAAGAAAACGCCGAAACCGACTCAGACCCCGGATCTCCCACCAGAGACTCCGGATGAGGGGCGTCTAGTCTTGCGACTAAGGAGCCCTCCTTCGTTCCCTCCCGCCGACTTCACTTCCAATGAAGCCGGACAGGAGGCCTTCGGTCAATGGCAAGACAACTTTCATCGGTTGCTTGCTGGCCTGAGTCAGGAGGTGGCGATGTTGTCCCTTAATACGGTACACCATCTCCATCAGAGGGAGGTCGCTACCCAGAAGGCAGCGGCTGCGGAGTCCGTACAGGAAGAGCGTGAGAACGCTCGGACTGAACGAAGTGCTGCTAAAACCGAAAGGAAGAAGCAAAAGTTGGCAGTTAAGAACGCCGAGGAGAAGCTGGACCACGAACGTCGTCGGTTCCGAGACTGCTTCGCGCATGAAATGCACGAGTGGGATGGAACTCGGGCTCAAATCGAGCTCTGGCTCCAGGAGCTGACTCTGGCGGAAGCTGCGTCGGACTCTGAAGAGGAGGAGGAGCCGGCTAAACCCGGTTCCAAAGACGAGTCGGACTCCGGATAGGATTATCCTATTCTAGGATCCGATTAGGAGAGGGGGGGGGTATTCTAAGTATACCACCCCTACAAGCAAAACACCCTTAGAAAGGGTTTAGGAGTGTCCGGACAGAGGAACGCGGCAGGCTGGCTACACAAGGATCCAGTCTGCCAGGTAGTACTGACGGAGGAGGACAAGGAGATCCGGAAGGAAAGCTGAACTCGGGACTGGAGCACGATACCAACATGGATCCGATACGCGATGTTTTTTTTATATAAACTCTGGATATCAGGACCGAGTGCTCCTAGTTATAAGTCCGAAGATCGCCTGGAGGCAGGACTATTTTTTTATTCTATTATCACCTGAAGCTCCCGAGCATGAGCTATGAACTTTCTCGTTCCGGTGAGTAAGAGCTGAACGAAGTAGGTTCTGAAAGCCGGGCGGAATGAAACACCATCAACAGGAGATCCGGATCCTCGCTACAAGACCACGTATGATGTCTTTTTGTAATAATACTTTAACCCTTTCGTGCCCAGAACTATTTTGACAAAAGTGAGTTTTCACAACATCATTTGTGGATTGTGTAACAGTTCAATATTTTGTGCTGAGATATGTTTTATATTATATATTCTGAAAGCTAACGGAATAAACTTCCGAATGTTGTATGGAAGAACATCATAATTCAGGTTACCATGACAACCAGGAATTATTTTCCTAATAATACACAATATGGTAAAAACGGTTAATATTTCCCAAAAAGGGCCCTTTTAGTCTGGAATAGACTGATTTGGCATGGTAAACATGCTTTTGCTATTCCAAATGAGGGCATACATATTGAAAGTGAAAGAATATCACAAAGTTAGTTGGAATCTCCAGAAAAAAACATTAAAAAAGTTTTTTATCACTATTTTCGAGATTTTTTTCAATATTTTTATTATTTATCAATATTTCTTTCACCCCCTATGGCCAATGCGCGCATTTTCAATGATTTTTAGACCATTTCTAACTCATTTTATTTTGTATTTATGCATACCTTCAATATTCTATACATGTCACCATAGAGTATTTAGTATAGTTAGAAAGCTTATGGAATTCCGCTTCATTTGCATCTAGAATTATTCTGATTTGACCACTATAGGCCCTAGGGTGCTCTGTTGAAGATATATAGGTGTAAAAGCGCGCACTTTTGGAGTTCTGGGCACGTAAGGGTTAATATGTCTTTAAAACCTTAAAAGAAGTGATATTGCTTATCACTTATAAGTATTATTCATTACGAGTGTAATTAGCTCGGGGTCCTGGAGGGACGAAATTTTTTTACTGTGATATTGTACTTTTTCAAGTGTTTGTATACTATATGTATAGGTTAACTCCATCTATCCTAGGGAATGGGGCGTAATTGTTATTACGGTCTATATATATAGAAATGTGTGTAATTAATACCTTTTTGTGTTCAACAGTATACGTCATATTGTTTGTAAGGTATAACTTTAATAAACCCCTAAGGTGGTATTTATAAGATAATGCCAGTCCGAAGTGTTTTCGGACTTTAACCCAGCATCTGACGGTACTCGTCGGTTACTCTGAGCCACGCTGGTGAGGAGACCCCGTGATCATTACGGCTGATTAGCCTACTGACCCGTTCCGAAATAGGGAGTTCGCACACATAGATACTGCTTGTCTAGGTTTTCTGAATAAACCCGATTTGCAACCTGTAACACTTGATCCGAACTGTGTCGACTTTGTTCTTTAATTGATACTCTACCAATAACATAGATAAACAAAGTATCGTTTATTACACTAGGCTTGGGAGAGTGAAAGATTTTCATGAAAAGATTATACCAAGTCACAAAGAGACTACTGTAGTCATTACAAAGCCATGTGAATGGAAAAGATATGGCTTCTCCCGAGCTGGGAATGGTCATTGATAATCTAGCAGGATCTAGTGTCATAGGTACTGCCAATCATTGGGTTGTTATTAGCCTAAAGGTCAACGAACGTTCCATCAAAGACCGAGTCCATAGAAGATATAGGGTAATACCTACACATCCTTCTTTGGGTTAGCGGGGGCCATCTTTGTCCAGATTTGTCATCGAACTGATACCGACTCCCGACACCATAGAGGTATTTACTATACCCTACATTGACCTGATAGTACCCATGTAGGTTGCTGTAGGCAAACCATGTTTGCAGCCGGCTGGAGAAAATGTATTAGTCTGTGGGTTTATGTAATAGATAGACTATGGTTATGAGAGACTAACGCAAAATAACCACAGTAAACTGGCTGGCACCCTTATAGGCCCGTAGTTCTTAGAGATTTTAGTCCCAGGTAAGAGTTTCATTAATATACTCGACCTAGTGTGTAAACTAATCCTCTCGCAACCAGACCAATCACACCACTCCAATCATTCAGTGCAGACTGAGTGAGGTATTTGGCTCTATGTAATCATAAATTTATTCACCCAGTGAGCTGAATATTGGACGCAACGTACAAATGTATATCAGACAATTCTCAACCTTTATTTCGTGGGTTATAGTCGGTCAATTTATTCTCTTTACCACACAGCCAAAAATGATTTTCTCATTTCAAGAAAATATGATGAATAAACTGGCCTGGCGGACAAAAAGTATTTTCTTAAAACTTGTCATTTAATGCCTAGGTTTAAGGAAATATTTTTTCTTAAAACTGCTCATTTGTCCTCCAGGCGAGTTTATTTATTTTCGCTTCTTAGTACCTTTGGCTGTGCAGGATAAACACCCATCAATAGTACCTACTTACACATTTGTGGGCAGAAGTTTTATTCTTTTACAACAAAAAGAGGCCAGACTCTATCGAGCTGTAGACTATGCTACACTATTTACCATAGTGTACAGCTCTAAGGGAGCTTAAAGGTATGGTTAGGGTATAAAAAAGGTATCTTTCCGGACTTCACTTATACTGTGACTGTCTGTAGTTATGTATTCTAATAAGGAATGTGGCAGGCAGGATTTCAATTTCAAAACCAGAGATCCTCCAGATACTCGCTTAACCCATTGAGGGCGGATGTCGACTATAGTCTACATCCATGAGGGGCCGGATGTCGATTATAGTCTACACCATGAGGGGCCAGATGTCGACTATAATTGACATAACTCTATGGGATTTGAGAATGTCCCGGCCCCAGGGAAAAAATTTGGAAAATTTCCCGGCCCCATGACTAAAAATAAAAATTTCTGCCCGGTCTTAATGGGTTAAAGGTTATATTAACTACCAAGTAAATACTTGGAAGAAACACAAGACAATGAACCAATCACTGGTCCTAATGGAACTGACATGATATGGGAAGGGTATAATTTCTTGATTTTTTTATGTTTACTCTTTTAAATTAAGGTTGGGGTTCTGAGAGAGTCATTTGTGAGCAGTCACAAAAAAAGGATGCCATGTATGGAGGTGCACAAATCATCTTTTTTCACATCTGCTCAATTTGTCTTTCCATCCCCTGCCTGGTGAACTCTCCCTTATAAGGGACAGGGCAAAATGTATTTAGTGAGAAAAAACAACACTGATTGCCTCTTAAAACAATGCACATGACAGTTCAATTAATGACAGACTGGAGATTAAAGAAATCCAGAAGAAAGTCTCAATTTTAGTCTCAAAGGATTTGCAGTCAAGCCACGAATAACAAGGCCACTACAAAAATTGTTGTTACAAATTAGATTTCTAGAACTTCGAGGGTAAAGTGTCCTTAGATATCAAAGGACAATGGATTTGTCATAGTTAGGCATTAGGTGGTTTAGGGTGCTGTGCAGTCTCCACTGTTTTAACTAGTTTTTTCGTGTGTGTTTTCCACATCTTTGTATCTCTCTCCTTCTTAGACTTAAATGCCACTAAAAGGTCTGCCTGAGTAGGTAACACTTGGAGTAGGGAGCACTGGCATAGTCAATTTGCTTTAACGTCATTAGAGTGAAAGGCTCTTATAGTGAAATATAGGTCTGGCCTTACCTCATTGGTATTCTCCTGGGTATTCAATAATGACACTCTTTTGTATGTAATGACCATGGAGAATTGATCATGATGTCGGGTAGAGTAATATATTTAGGTCAAAATATAGGGTTATATGGCATCCTGCAAAATCAGATGGTAGGACCTGTACATTATGTTCATGACATAGTTGCATTATCTACCAGGAAAATGTTTCAATGGAATTCCAAGACAAACACATCCCAATGTGACTTTCATGGAATGGGATAGGTATTTCTTGTCTCTTAATGAATTTAGCTTGAGCTTCTGTCACTGGATATCTCGGCAGACCAGCCAATGCAGTGTTTTAGAGAAGAGCCATTTGTGAGGAGTCTCACAGAGGGGGTGCCCAGTACTCAGGTACACAGATAATCCTTTTCGCATGGCTGCTCAATTTAGTCAGGTCTGTTAGCGTCAATAAACCATGAAATTGTTATTTTCTGGAAAAAGTGCCATTTTTTTACCACACATTGAAAAAAATCTGGGGATTGATTCTATACCTTGCAACAAAAGATTGGATGACTGGAACACTATTATTTTTCAATATGGCCGACCAAATGCAGAAAATGACATTTACTCTCGGAATGTGCATTTGAATCATGCTTTTTCCATAAACTTTTTTGAAAATGGGTATGCTATGTTAATACAAATCTTTCTAACCCTAAAAACCTATGATTACAACAGGGGCAGCCATCTTTGTTTGGTCATTATAGGGGCTGTTAGGGGTTCAAAGCAACCCCTCTGAACCAAATTCTGAGACTTTTCATATGAGTTAATTTTCAACCCCTCTGTCAGCCCTAGAAGGGTAGTCAATACAGTATTTCAAGGAACCTGCCTAATCAAAGATGGCTACCATACGGCCACTTATCCAAATATCTAGCCCTGAGATCCTTAACTATGAATTAAAAAGGTTGTGCAATGGCTTAAAATGGTTATATTGATAAGAACAATCAATCTCAAGGGGAGGTAATCAAGATATGCATGATAATCCTCTAAATCCAAGATGGCTACCATTTATGCATTGATTTAAATGTCTGTCTATTAATGTCTAGTGTAATTGCTCAAAATGATGGTATTGACGAGAACAAGCATTAACCCTTTATCTGCTAGCCTTGACAAATGTAATTTGGGCCTTAACAACCAGCCCTTTGCCATGAGAATATAAAATTGGCATACAGGTGCTGCCCTGGGCTAGTGCCTAAGGAGTAAAACATGTTGTATTCGATGTGGAATTTTCAATTTTCTGACTAGGAGACATAGGATCTATGTAGAAATATTTTTGGATGCTTCAAAAATATCTAATATTTGTTTATCAGGATAGCAGTAATTTGATTGTATTGCTGCCCTAAGCAGCTGCTTCCCAGTGGTATTTTAGATGCTGCCCACAGGCAGTAGCAGCCCTTCAAGGGTTAAAACCTAATATGATAACCATGGGAACCAGCTGTAAGTCTGTGTAGATTATAAAAATATAAGAGTAACCCCCCTCCCTTTCTACACCTCTCTGTATTTCTCTTTCATCCCTTTTCCCCTTCCCTCTGTTCATCCCTCCCTTTTCCCACATCACTCCAACTGTATTCCTCTCATTAGAGGGAGGTGGGGAAATACACATGGTTCTAAACCCTTCGATATAAGGTCTGTCTATAGGGGGTCCCAATATCCCTTGTCAAATTTTAAGAAATGCCCACACAGAGAAAGTAAAGGAGTCGCCACAACTCTGACAGCCAGAGTCACAGTTTGTCTCCCATGTGAAGTAAAATGACTCTCTCTTCCTGAAGAGTCAACAGTAGTTGACCCATCAAAAGAGGGAGAATCAAAATCAATGCTTGAATACATAGTTAACATGTGGGTAAGTGTGTGGAATGTGTAGTTATGTCAGGGTAGAGTTGGGGCAACAGGTGTATATAATTTGTGGACATGCCAGTTGAGGCCTATGAGAGAAGTTAGTAGGTGAGGTTATTGCCTAAGACAGGTCAATAACAAGACATGTTTCCATGTCCACCATTTCTCCACATCTTCAGACCATCAAATTAGATGCCAATATCATAGATCTCTATGTAGTAGTGGATCTAAAAAAGCGCCTGTCTCGTATAAGCGCTGTGGGTAACCAGCCCTCCATAGTTATAAGTGCTTATATGATGGTACAGTATTTACTTTGTCCACAAATATTGTGACTAAGCTATATACATCACCAGTATATATATACTGGTGATGTTCTTGGAATGTTTTCTATAGTTTCTCATCACATTTAATTTAAATAAGTTTAATTAAAGGGAAAAACTTTCCTATTGACATCTCTTAACCACATTATTTAGACAAAGTTGACCTTTGTTTGAAAAATTCAAAACTGTGTGACATGTAATAAATGTCTGAAATATTGATAGTGGCTCTGGCCTGTAGTTTTCACTGGTACAGAACTAGTGTTGCTTGCCCCAGCAGGTGGTTTTATATGCAACTATTATCAGAATCAACACAATTTTTACTTGGCTCCTCATGAAGAGTTAAACCATCAATGACTCTGCTGTGGGCAGAGTCAACTGCACTTGACTTTGCACTAAAGGTAGTGTCAAGTTACAAAATTGCCCACTGCATTAGTTGTGACCCCTTCACAAGAGCCATCATGACTCTGCTACCAGAGTCAACTATGGTAAAAGAGTCATGGTGACACCTTTACTTCTCTATATGAATGTGACCCTGCCATTTTTTATAATGTCCCATCACTTACAGTCCTCATTCTGATGCATCTTGTACTATGGTATCATATCTTGCTTTACCATATTATCTTGGCAGCCATATTGAATAAATCCTAAGGAGTTAAAGTCAAATGTTTGATCTTTTTTATGGAATAATATATGTTGGTTACATGTACATATGAACTGAAGTGGGTGTACCAATCAAATGTGCACATAATGTGAAATGATCCAGTTTTTCCTACCAATTTGTGGCAATTTTGAAAGATGTCATGAAATATGTGTCCAAGGGATTTTTTTTCTTGTTGCAAGGAAAAATATTCAAAAGTATACCAATACCAATATGTGTACCAACTTTGGCGCTTTTTTCCGGAAAATAACGGTCATTTTGCTAAGGGACCTGACTAATTTGTCTTTCTTCCCCTACATCATAAATGATTATAGAGTTGGAGACAAAAATAGTCATGTAAAGCAATATTTTAATTGTCAGAAACCTGACTGCTTCTCAAACGATAAACATGATATTTTAAATGAAGACACACTGAAGTTTAAAGAAATTTAAGTTCTAGTCACAACAGCTTTAATGACTAGTCATCTGGTCATTCAGTAATTTCAGTCATGTTGCTAGTTGTGATGACCGGAGACATGTGTCAGTGAATACCAAGGCCGCAATGGCTCAGATAAAAGGCTTTAAAAATGTTACAAACAAAATAATTCCAAGGTTAACGACGAACAGTGTTCTGGTTATTCCCCTATTTTTTTTTTAAATTTAAGCAACCGATGGTCTAAAGTGCCCCACAACTGTTTTTTTTTATCCTTTCCTGGTCCATTCACCTCCCCATTTTGAGACTTAACAACCACTCAATGGTGTGGTGCAGTATCAATGCCCTCTGCAATGGTCAAATTAATTTGCTTTTAGTTGATAAGAATATAAGATTGAAACACAGGTCTGAATTTACCTTTTTGATGTTCTAATCTAGTTTTTAGTCATCCAGTTATACATTGTCTCATGTTTGTCATCAGGTATGACCACCTTAAAGCCTTGGAAATAATTACTTGAATCCACATACTGGTCATGAGTCTATACTAAATATTACTCCTACTCAGATGGGTTTGGTTACAAATACACCCTTTGCCACCCTCACCTCTGGCATAATATGATAGAAGAGGGAAAGAAACCAAGGGGTCAACCAATGTGGAAACAGTCCCTAATCAAGGACAGAAGCCATACGGCATGTAGGGTAATACCTATTCCGTGTGTGGCAGTGGTCAGGTTTGTATGATTTGTCCTCCCAGCTCATCCCTCCTTCTGGCACCATGATCAAGTATCTTGTGTGCATATTATGTCCTATTGTTCTTTCTCACAAAATGACTGAGTTGTGACTGCCCCTCTCCAGCTATCTCTCAGTGGGCACAGAACATTGAATCAACATTGAAAAATGGTTGCCAATGTTGATGCAATGTTGACTCAATATTGATTCAACGTTGAACTGAATTTTGTGCCCATTGGGCTGGGTGTAGTCACAAAGGCAGCATTTGGCAGAATAGCGAGATCTAGTATAATCAGAAGTGTCTACCATAGCAGCTGGAGGTAGCTCAAAGGTCAACCAATATGGCATATTTTGTCAGCCTATAGCACTGAAGCAGTAAGAGAAGTAGGGTAATACTCACACATCCTACTTAGGCTTATACACTGATATTCCTAGGATCCCTATACGCCCAACCTCTTAGTCACTAGTGCCTAACCTAGTTAGTCATTTTTTGGATCCTTATACGCCCAACATAGATTAGTTATTATTGTCAGGTTGGTCACTACTGACCAACCCACCTTAGTCTTTTTATTTCCAGGGGGAGCCACTGAGTGGTCATCACAGGTGGCACCCTCTAGCGGTATACAAATACAACACACCAATGATGAACCTAGGTTAGCCACAACTGACTGACCCCTCGGTCATTTTTTAATATAACTTTGCCATTGTGACTAACACTCATATGACCAACCTAGGTTAGTCTGTACTGACTAACCCTTTTAACCTATGGATTTTCAGTGTAGACAGCCATCTCGTTCATGGTACTGTCATTAAGCTGATGGTGATACCGACACCATAAGGTATCTTTTGGCAAGAGGGTGTCAGATGTGTATTTATCATACCCTATAATCATTGACCTGACACTGCTCCATATAAGTTGATATATGATCCAAATTTGATAGAGGATCATGAATGTCCAAAATGTATTCTGAGTGGGGAAGAGTAACTAACTATTTATTCACATTTAATTAACAGAAATAAATACTCCTTTAGTGTGTGCCCCTGGTATTATTGTCATTCTTAGTACCAGTCAGCATGACTTGAAAATAGTTACACATATTAGTGATCACATTAAAGACAGTTTCTGTAAAAGATAATGGAGCTAAAAATAACAGTATCGATCGTTTTTACATTACATTTCTAACACAAACGAGGATGTGTTAATCTAGCAGTGTAAATGATGTCATAACAATCGGAGATGTTTTCTACCTCATGAATACCGACCTCATTTTGATCAACAATAGCATCAAAACGGAGATCATCTTAAGGATATCACTAGGTTAACCCATGACAGCTGTAAAGACCAGAAGGAACTGTAATTAAAGGGCAAAGAATAAAAGGGACAACAATTGAAATTCTTTGTAAATATTTCAGTCTGAAATCCGGCATGAGAAGAAAATTATGGGAGACACAGCAAAGTTTAAGTAAGAAGTATCCACTTTTAACTCATCGTTCAAAATACAAGGTGGTTCTTTGCATTATGAAAGACAGTGGTTATTGTCTGTCCATTCCGTTAAATCAATTACAGCGGAAATCCAATTAGGAGCCCCAGATTTCAACCTTCAAAATGATTCCTATTAGCTTACAATTTGCTAAGGCATGCAGTCATCAACTTGAAACACCATTGATTTTTTTCTTTTTTGAAGAGTAATACCTCGGCACTTTTTGCTGATGTAATGCTTTGCAATGCCAGCCCTGGCTCCTTGAGACTGCAGTTACGGCTTCTTGGTGTCCGACATCCATCTAACATGCCAAAGGCCAGTCAGTTGATGTCTAGCCTTGACCAGTGACAGACTTTATTATAAGAGCATGCACCTACTGACAGCTTGTCAGGTATCTGACAATAAGGACAATAGGATTACTAATGTCAACCTGTATAATTTGACCAGATAGCACACACAAAATAAATATACCCTATACACCAATACTCCCATATGTAGATGGGTGCATTACCAGAGATAGTATGGGCTGGTCAGGGAGCCAATGGCCGTATTTTAGGGCCAAGCCCATTGTCTTCCTCCAGAATTACCTCTCCATGAGCCCAGTAGACCCACAAAATCTTTTGCAAGACATTTGAGGGGAATATTCCTGCTAGGTCTAGTCATGTGTTATGTAGTTTGAAACAGAAACATATGAGCAAATGAGGCAATGTGGTCTTATTTCAAAATACCTAAAACAGGAATCTATGATTTTTCTCTTTTTTTAAAGTGAATATTGGTGTCTATCCCTGGTATAGTCATAGCTTCAGGGTTGATCAGCCATGGTTTCATCTAGCAATGATGACTGGCAAATCATGAATTGTGATTCTACAAGCCGTTGCCAAAGCACCCATGAGGAGCCGTAGTCATTTTCAATACTCAAAAAGGGCCCTAGGCCACTGTAGAGACAACTATCTACTAATCTTTATCATTTTTGACAACTTGTTTCATTATTTCTATTGGCTCTATTTCCATGGCGAAAATGCTCTTCAGTAATGAAGCTAAACAATATGGCTCATCAGATGGGATATACAATAATATCATGATTTTCACCTGAACAAACTCATATTCATATCAGGACCATAAATATAAGGATAACTGTGATAACAAAATAATGAATAGGATGCGAGCTATCTGCGACAACAAATAAGTCTTAATGAGCTTTGCATACATAAAATGTATGAACAATTTCATATATGCATTATGATAGGTCCGTCCATATGGTCCTGCCAAACACTAATTCCTCCAGCGCTTGTCATGCAGTGTAGAGTTACCGGAATATAGATCACCATCTGTAGATATTGTAAGCCTCTGAAGAAAGGCAGAGGTGATATCATGGTGATCAATATGTCAAGAACTCATCAATTTTTTATTTAACAAAATAGTGGATATAAAAGACCAATTGCAGTTGTGGTCTCCCTACTTCCACACAAATTAGGTCATGTATATTTTTGGGGGACCCTTTTCTTCTCAGGTCGAGGTACAGTCAAGTCCAGGGGCGTGGCAGCCGGAAAAGTCCCCCCCCCCCACTTTTGACCGACCCCAAAAAAGGTCAAACCAAAAAGGTCATATAAAAAGGGGTCAAAAAGGGTCAAAATACCCCGCAGCCCCCTCTACTTTGAAACTGCTTGCCACACCACACCCTTGAACTCCCTCCTTATGGCTACCCCTCTAGTACGGCCACCCTGCCATCAAGGCCAGGTATTCAGGGCCAGTCTTGTTAAGGCCTAGACCACTCAAATCTTTAAAACACACATACAACTTATGTTGTTTCAGACTAATTCCCCATATAAACACATGAAGGACAACACCATTATCCTCTTAACACATTAGGTACCTCTCCAGCCAACCATAACTTTCTATCCTTCTTAAAACTAGCATGGGTCGCTACAAGTTGTACAGAGGGTGACAAAATGTGGACATCATAATGAGGGATTAACCTTATGCAAGGCTTGGAATAAAAGTCCTTATTCCCTAAGATGGTATAGGTGGCTTCATAGAAAAATGTCAACCCTACATACAAAAGCTCAGGAAGTCAGTCCCCAGTAGACAGCCTATGATATTGGAACATGCCCCTACTGGGATAATGTCAGGTATATGACAATGCCAATAAGGACATAGAGTAGAGAGGTTTGCAATAGTAAACTGTCGTAATGTAACCAGACAGTATATGGTTCCAGGTGTTATATTCATAATGTAACTGACAATTTTGTAATTCATGACCTCAACTCACGCTCGCTTTATTAGTGAACACTCACAATGGACTTCACAGGACAGGGCATGATGATGTCTTTTGGTTGAGTGACAATTCGTAACCCTTGTATTAGCAAATGCTTCTTCACATAATATGATCCAGTCAGAAAAGAACCCAATGTGTACCTCCATTTTTCTTCCTGACATAATGTTAATGAGCTTTGTCCCTAGCAGGAACAAACTAATACGGCTTCTGGGATGACCTAAGACTGAAATGTTTCATTGGATTCTTAACGATGATTGTTATTCGGGGTTAAAATGGATTTTCTCAGGTCTCACTCAAACACGATGAAGCCTCCTTTATTTCACATGAGAAAGAAACTGATGAGAGATGACCCACAAAGCAAAAATCAGTGTTTGGATGTCTTTACAGAGAGACTGGGAAGTTTAAATAAGAATTGCCAATGCTCAGGTTACAGTATTATTAATTAAACAAAGATGGATTTTTAAATGTATTTTTTCAGCAAAATGGTCATAACATTTTGTGCATTCAGTGCACAACATTTCCAAATTACTATCACAGCGTGCTTGCTTCTTACAAATACAGCTCTGACCCAAAAAAGACTCAGTGACAGTTGAAAGAAAACATACATCGAACGTGCATCTCCAAGCACAGTCCTGGTGGTTGGGTGGGTATTATAATAAAGGTCCGTCACTAGAAGTCCCCATCTCCTTTGAGCATTGTATTCTGGTGAGAATACATGTCTTTAAATTCATTGAAAGGTCTGTTATTATGTATAATCAAGAATATTCCTGGTATCAAGAATTTGCAAATAAATTTATAACTAATGATACAGCCAATTTAAGTCCCCCCTCTGCCTCCATAGTCACAGCACAGTAGGGAAGCAAAAACTGCTGAGAACCCATCACAGGTCACCAGTGTAAGACCCACAGTGACGCACCCTTCTTCTATTAATAGTAAGTAGGGACCGTCACGGCCCCATGTCAGTTGCAGCCCATGGCTGGGGCCATTTGACAGGCTTCATTATTAAGGACATGACAGTTTGTCAGGTATTCTGCAATAAGGGAGTGGAGATATATGTTGAGCCTTTCTCATAGAACCAGACAGAACACTTATTTGCGTAATGCCCATACAATTTTGTATTTTTAGGCATGTAGAGGGAGATGCCTGTGCCACTCAATCTTTTTTAAATTGTTTCCAGGGGGAAATGGCTCTTCAAAGTTTATGTTACAGACTTTAAAATGAGATATCTTGAGCTAAAATATCCCAAGTAGTTTTGCTGTAGCTGCTTGTCAAACCAGGGTTGGTGTGTACAACTGAAAATGGCAAATAAGCTCTAAATCCACTGTATCCTATAATGAATACTAATATTGCAAAAAAATACAGTTTTGTTTAAAAATAACCAAAAGAAATCTGATGCTTTTATAGGTTGTAGAGGGAATTTCTGAGGTCTGTTTTCAATTCTGAGTTCCATGTGAAAATTTCAAAAGCATTTGTGGCAAAAAATTCCCATTTGGAATATTGGAGTCTTTCCATGGCAACCAGATATTGTCATGTATGTCAATGGCAACATGGCAACAAATGTTCCTTTTGCATTTCAACAATGGAACGTTTTCAGTGGAGATGGAATAATTCTAAGCATATCACTAGATTCCCCATGAAAAATTTGTCTAAAGCATTTTTTACTATATCTATCAGTGTTTTACCCATATACTGCCCCCTGGTGGCCAAAACGAGTAGTAAAAAATTCCCCTTGAGGCACGTTTTCCCAAGATGGCCCCGATATAGATATAGATATGGGTGGTACATTATTGTATCAGGGTGAAGGGCAAGTGCATAAACTGGGTCAATACACTCTCACAACGGAGGTTGCCTATAGTAAGGTACAGTGTGGGACACTCTGAATGTCAGCCATTTTATTGCACTGCCCCCTGTTAGATGACATAGGAGGTGGTAGTCAAACACAAAAATGCTTAAAATCTCAAATATAAAGTACTTCTTTAGGTTCTGGAATAGCAGTGTGTAACTGAATCAGGATATAAGTAAGGTCTGCACCATTTGGGGCATCTAATTTCACTCAGATTGTCCCAAGTACACCCTACACAGCAGGTGGTAGTCAAATGGTTTCCCACACTGTTAGTAATATATCAGAACATCTGTCTGGAGAGTGGAATGACCTAGTTAATGCACGTGGTGAAGGGCATGGTGAATTTAAGCTCTTGGCCATTATTAATGGGTCAACACTAGGTTATGTATACATGTTATATGTATAGTGTAAGATATGAGACAATGTGATGGATGGTAGCAATTACAAGTTTAGCCCTTTATGGGAGAACATCAACTATAGTTGATACCATGGCTGTGCAAGTATCAAATATAGTGGAGATTTCTCTAAATAAATATAGAGAATATAAACACAATGTGTCCGCACTGGTTTTGTATACTTCATCTAGACATTATCAATGTTTATACTTTACAGAATGCTTATATAATAGATGTCTAGAACAGCATACTTTCCCGGTCAAATAGAAAGCCATGACAGTAGTTTGCAGAAGGAGGCAATCTCAAATGAGCTATACATTATGGTACACTATGTACCATAATGTATGGGCCAAAGGGAGTTTCCATCATATGAACATAAAGCCATGGTTGGCGTATAATGGCTGAGCACCTATCCTGGCTTAACTTAGACTGTGACTGTTTGGCTCCAACTTGCGGTGGTGTACTGAGATGTTTCAATGAGGAACCCTGGCATGCAGGGATTTCATTTCAAAAGCAGAGATCTTCCAGATCTTCAATTTGGTTGATTTTAATTTATTCTCAATCCTGACTAAATTCACTCAAATTATACCTCATTAACTCTGTGCGTACTTTCCGACTTAATGTCAACAACTGCTTGAATTCCTAACAATAGTTCTGTACACAGCATTGTGTTATCAAGCACTAACTTATACAATACATTAACAAGCATTTTCCACTACAATGTCTAAAAAACAGTGTGGCTGCACTTAATGGTGATGGTAAAGTTCAATTATCCAGCAGGTAAATGTTTGTAAGAAACACAAGGATATTAACCAATCACTGGTCATGATGAAACTGACATGAAAAGGGAAGGTATTTCTTGTTATGTCTATTTTTCAATTGAAGTGGGGCTTCTGAGAGAGTCATTTGTGAGCAGTATGGAGGTTTGCAAACCATATTTAGTCACAACTGCTCAATCTGCCTTACAGTGTCCTACTTGGTGAACTCTCTCTTATTAGGGGACAGGGCAGTGCAAAAGAGTTGAAAGAAAAACTAAGCGCTTTTCAAAATATTATGCACATGACAGTTCAATTACAGTCTGATTGAAGATTAAAGAAATCCGGAAGAAGAGCTTAATCTAGTCTCAAAAGATTTGAGATTGAGCCACTCAGTGAAGGTTTAAGTAAATAACATAAAACAGGGCCATGACATGGTTAAAAAACTGTTGTAGCATATTAGAAGATATTGTGTCTTTAGATATCAAAGGACAATGGATTTATCACTGTTAAGCACTAGGTGCTTTAGGGTTTTTTGCAGTCTCTACTGTTTTAACTAGTTTTCATGTGTGCTTTCTACATCTTTGTGTCCCTCTCCTTCTTGGACTTAAATGCCACTAAAAGGTCTGCCTGGGAAGGGAACACTTGGAGTAGGGAGCACTGGCAAGGTCAATTTGCTTTAACATTATTAGATTAAAAAGCTCTAATAATGAAATGTAGGTCTGGCCTTAGCTTATTGGTATTATCATGGGTATTCTAGTCCTTTAATACTGACACTCTTTTATATGTAATGACCATAGAGAACCAATCCAGGGGTAGACACTAACCTTTTCAGCTGTGTGCCACCCAGGCCCATAGCTCTAAAAAACTATGGGACCGGACCAAGATCTGTGGGCCAATGATCAATATTATTTTTTCTTTAAGAGAAAGAAAGAGTGTAATCAAGGTAATACATTTGGGCACATTTCCCTCTTCCCAACGATATATTGCATGACTATAGTTGTCAGGCAAACTTTCTTCAATTGTCTTCCAAATACTCTGATGCAGAAAACAACGGGCCTGGACCCAAAACTACGGGCCATTGGCTCCGGGCCAGCGTTCGTGTCTACCCCTGCCGATCATGATGTGGAGTAGACTTATTTCTTTAGGTCATTGAGCATCCAGCTAAACCAGATAGTAGGGCCTTGACATTTTGTGTTTTTGATATGATTTTAGGTTCATTGAAAAGGAGAATTTCCAAACATTGTTAATGACATTGTTGAACTATCCACAAGTAGCGATTTGGAAGAGATCCCAAGACACACATCCTAATGTGACTGTCTCTGAATGGGATAGGTATTTCTTGCATTTTCCATGTTTCTTAATTAATTTAGCTTGAGCTTTCTGTCATTGGATATCTCGGCTGACCAGCCACAATTTGTCAAGACATGCAATGTTTTAAAGACGATCCATTTGTGAGTCTCACAGAAAGGATGCCCATTATGCAGCTGCACAAATAATCTGTTTTGCTGCTCAGTTTGTCTTTTTGAGCCCTACATAAAATTGGAGACAAAAAAATAATTTGTAAAGCAATATTTTAATCGTCAGAAAAAAAACCTGACTGTTTCTTAAACGATAGACATGATTTTTTTTTAACATGAAAGGCAGACTGATGTCTAAAGAAAGGCAAAACCTAGTCACAACAGATTTAATGACGAGTCATCTGGTCATTCAGTGATTTAAGTCATGTCACTACTTGTAAGGACCGGAGACATGTGTCAGTGAATACCAAGGCCTCTATGTTTTTAAAAACATTACAAACTAGTAGTTCTAAGGTCAAACATGATTGTGTTTTTAGTTAAGGAGAATGACTTTTTCATGATTTTAAGCATTCAATAGAGCGCTGTTGAGTGCTCCAATGCTATAGAGTCTTATCCTTGTCACTTCACCTCCTCCTTTTAAGACTGCACAAAAAAACAGTCTATGGCCTAGTGTAGTACCAATGCCCTTTATTTGGCTAAATCAATTTGCTTTAAGTTGATGATAATAACAGATTGAGATGACATTGTATGTCTAGCTTTACTTAACTGATGTTCTTACTGGTTTTCTAGTCATTCAATCTAAACCCCATTTCACGCCAGGAGTCCTTTTGCCTAGATATTTTTGAACGAGCATAATAAACATAACCCCTTCCTTGTACACTTGGGGTTTGTCTTCTAATTGAAAGCTAAATAATTTAGTTAGGGAGAGCCGCTCACCACTAATTTGATTACACAGCAAAGAGTCAACCACTAGCATACGCTTGTACATACGTTATAGTTATCTTATGCTTACTTAACCCTTGAGACACTTGGGGTAAGGGCGCAATTGGGTCTGTTTGCCCACGCGTCTACTGCCCGTCTCCAGCCCTGGTAGTACCACGACTGGTTGACTCTTTGCACTTGAGTTTAACATATTATATTGTACATTATTCTACTTTACCTTGTACTCATAGAACTGACCTGTGACCCTTGTGTCTATACATCAGGCTGCCTCCTGGCATCATGGTGTTATATGACAATGACCAAATACAAGCTCAAAAAGGGGTGAAAGTGTTGGGCCTCAATGTGAGGAGCCTCAACAAAAAACTCCTTGAAATGCAAGACAAACTACACTATGCAGACTACCTTTGCATTAGTGAAACTTGGCTTAAACCTCAGGACGCCGACGCTGGCGTCAGGTGGAGGTCACATGCCCACTTCAGGATGGACCGACTGGCCCATGCTGGGGGGCTGTTGTGCTATGTGAGCAAACAGTTTGCTCCCTACACAACCGTTGACAATGACCTGTCAATGGTATCTGAAAATCTAGAGATTCTGACAGTGACAACAAAAAAACCTCAACATAAGACCCGTACGGTAGTAACCTTCTACAGACCGCCCAATGGTAATCTTCTGGGGTTTACAACAGAATTTAATAACATCCTGTCAAAACTCAACCTTGACAAACATGAGATCTTTATTGTAGGTGACTGCAATATAGACCTCTCACACAGAGAGAGTCGCAAAAGTACTAGACTATATTCAGTATTAAAAGATCATAATCTGAAAGTCTTAGAGACTGGCATCTCGAGGGTACATGAGAAGGGAGCCACCTACATAGACCACATCTACAGCAATAGTAGCAAAGTGGCGTGCAGTGGCACCATCAGTTACTACATCAGTGATCATATCCCTTGCTTTGCAGTGATAAAACAACAAAGGTATAAAAAGACGTATGAGACAGTTACGTCCAGGGTATATAAACGTTATCAGAGGGAGTTTCTGGCGGACTGGATTGATGGCATTGAATGGGAAGGTTTCCTTGATTTGAGTGACCCCACTGAACAATGGGACCTCATTGAGAGGGAACTCATAGCCTTCTTAGACCAGTGCTGCCCTGTCAAGACCTTCAGGGTCCGCTCAGACACTCCGTCATGGTACGGCAGAGAAATAAAAGACATGATAAGAGAAAGGCAGAATGCCTATAGACAAGCCCACATGGGACAGAATGTAGTTGCCTTAAGGGAGGCTAAGCGACTAAGATCCCAGATCAAAGTAGGGCTTCGTAAGCAAAGATCAAAAAATGTCAAGAGAAATCTCCAAAACAACAGGGACAATCCCCGTCAGTTTTGGAAGGTCCTCAATGACATACTAGGGAAAAGTAAAGGGGCCATCTCAACAATAAATCTGAAAGATGATGATGGGAACCCGGTCCCTGTTGATGAAACATGTGATTTCATAAATTCCTTTTACGGTACAGTGGGTGAAAACCTTGCCAAATCCTTTCAGGATCTTGCAGGTGACACTACAATGGCTGAGGCCGTGGAAAAGGAGAACCATGCATACAACCCTTTCAAGCTCAGGAAGGTACTCCTGGCTGACTTAGTCACCTATGTGAATAAGATTGATGTAACCAAATCATCAGGCCTAGGTTATGTGAACTCATTAGTTCTGAAGGACTTCCTCCAACTCACCATCCCATACATCAAATTCATGTGTGATCACTCAATCTTCCAGAGTATATTCCCGGAAAAATGGGCCAACGGTACAATAATACCAATACCCAAGACAGGGAACCTGGATGATCTGAGTAATTGGCGACCAATAACGCTGCTTCCAGCAATTGGAAAGGTGATGGAGAGAATCATCCATGCTCAACTCATGCAGTACCTCCTAGTGTCTAAAAGATTGTCCAGCAAACAGTATGGCTTCACTCCAGGCCGCTCGACTGCCGATGGAGTTCATGAACTGACAAACAGCATCTATAGAAGCATGAATGCCGATAAGCTTGCCTCATGTGTATATATTGACATGAGGAAAGCTTTTGACACGGTCCACCACGGTAGACTAGTGGACAAACTTGGCGATTTGGGTGTTCACAAGAGCGCGCTGAGTTGGTTCACTAGCTACTTGGGCAATAGATCACACAGCACAAGTGCAAATGGTAAAGTATCTGAGCCCATGAGGGTTGGGTATGGTGTCCCGCAGGGCTCCATACTAGGCCCCCTCCTGTTCTCAGCATACATCAATGACATGCCTGATTGTGTCCAGAACTGTGGCATCCTGTTATATGCAGATGACGCGGTTATGATAGCCAGTGGTGCCACCAGCGCTGAGGTGGAGCTACGCGCACAACCTGATATAGACAGGGTCCACACCTGGTGCTGCACAAACAGGCTCACAGTTAATGCCAAAAAGACAAAACATGTACTTTATGGTACCAAACCAAAACTCGACAAGAATTCTAAGGTAAGCCTTATCATTGATAACAAAGTCATCGACGAGGAGAATACCTTCTGCTACCTTGGTGTATCAGTGGACAAGAACATGTCACTGAAACCACACATGGGTGGCTTGAGAAAAAATGTTGGGTATAGACTACATCAGTTCAATAGTATTAGAGATCTAGTTGAAGAAGAGGATGCCTTGACCATCTACAAGAGTTGCATACTACCAAGCTTGGAGTATTGTAGCTTCTTGTTGGACTCTGGCAGTATACGAGATCAGATGAGGTTACAGACCATGCAGAATAGAGCACTCAGGAAGTGTCTGGGTATTAGAAATCCCCTAGACATTACTGAGGAGGCCCTACATGCACAGAGCAAAATGGACACCCTGTCCAGACGCCGGGATCTGCAGCTTCTTACTCACATTCATAAACTGTCCAAAAACCCTGAAAATGTGATTGAGCAAAACTCTGATCGCACCAGAGGTGATATGAAAATAAGGCTCAAAGTAGACCGACCCAGACTGACCTCCTATAAGAAATCGCCTCTCTATAGAGGTAAGATTCTTTGGGATGTCCTGGACCACGATGTCCAACGTATACCCAGTAGGGCTCAATTTAAGAACAGAGTCAGCAAATTGAATTTTGCAATAGAACGAGATGCTCCACTGGGACCACCTGCTCCTTAGTGCATAAGCACACACAATGGTGAAACTGCCAGGACACACTGAATATCGAGGGTGCACAAGCACATCAGTCCTGATACTTATCTGATTATGTGCACAAGCACACAGACAGCAGGAACATGGCATCAGTTATATTCCGATATCTGAACCCTCATTCATTCCTCAGATTTAGTCATTTATAAATAATATCTCTATATCCGTGATCACTATCTTTTGATACTATGTAATAAAGCTGCTCTATAAGGCATAACTTCTGCTAAACTGGAATCATATTCCTAACAGATTCACACCAAGTAGTGCACAAGCACACACCAAACAACAATGGTGAAACATACATGTGAAGGAGTCTTAAAGGACCTAAAGAGTATAAATTGATATGCTATACTTTGTACATAGGCCTGAAATATCTTTCGCATTGAAAATCTTGTACTTAACGAGAAATGACGAAATAAACACAATACAATACAATACAATACAATACAATACAATATGTATCACTCCTCCCAAGCATGCTTCGGTTACAAATACAGTCTTTGCCAGCCTCACCTCAAGTAAGGAGAACTGGCATTGAATGGAGGGGTCCCAGGAGTGAGAGGGGAAGTGACCAAGAGGTCAGCCAGTGTGGGAAAAGTCCTTAATCAAGGACAGAAGCCATACACCATGTAGCTATAGGGCAATACCTCTACATCCTATTCCAAGTTGGTCAGCGGTCAGGATTCTATGTATTTAGTGCCAGCTCAGACCTACTTCTAACATCAGGTATCTTTTCATCTTAATGGGTATTGTGACAAAATGGGTTCCACCAAAAGAAACCATTATGTTGCCACATATACTCCTTCCAACTATTGATCTGTCCTTTGGCCTACATGTTATTGACTACACATAGTTAACTAGCTGAGTATAACCATCAGGCAGCCATTGTCAGACTAGCGAGATCTAGTATAATCAGGAGTGTCCACCACAGGAGCCAGAGGTAGCTCAAAGGTCAACCAATATGGCATATTTCTCCAGCCTATAGCACTGAAGCAGTATGAGAAGTAGGGTAATACTCACACATCCTACTTTGGCTTATAGGCAGCCATCTCAGTCATGGCTCTGTCATTAAGCTGCTGGTGATACCGACGTTGTAAGGTATCTTATAGAGGGACGGTGTCAGATGTGTATCTATCATACCTTATAATCATTGACCTGACACTGCTCCTTCTAAGTCTAAGTATAGAACATGCTGGCGAAATGTGTTTTTTGCCAGCTGAAGTGGGGATGGATGGGTGAATATAGACAGTGGGGCGTAGTTCAAAATTGATTGAAGGTCATGTCCAAGATGTAGAGTATATTGGGTAGGAAAATTATTTTATATATACCATTCCATCATTTGCTTCACTCCAGCCAGCCCACAACCCATTTATCCCATGGGAGTGAGGTAGGGATAAATTACCCTCAGGAGAAAGTCAATCGTCCGCCCCTCCTCCCTGATGTAGAAATATATTACTTATCCTGGAATACAACTCACCCAGGTATCATAGCTAATTTTTGACTAAATAAATTGAGAGAGAGACCAAACAAAAATAGCTTATACCCAATTGTTTCTAAGTATATATGGTTAAACAGACCGGTGATACTAAAGAGTGACATCATTAGAACATATTAAATATAGTATCAGCTAGGTATGTCTTTTTGCGTGAAACAGGCATATATGCCTCCACATGTATGCAAATTTACATTTTGAATCTACCTTTATTTGAAGGGTTAAATTGGGGCAGTCATAACTATTACAGGGCTATACACTAATGCTGGCCCGCAAATCAATGCCCAAAAAGATAGACATTTTCAATACTCAAAAGAAACAGCAGGACACTGGATAGAAGAGTAAAGAATGGTTTAAAGGAGTTTCCACTTTCGCTTAAACTATGAACAAATTAACAGGATGCATGTTAACTGGTACATTAAATAAGCATTAATCAGCTTTTAATACGTGAATTGTATGAACAATCTCAGGTATGCATTAAGCTAGGTGTGTCCACATTGTCCTGCCAAACACCAATTTCTCCACATGCAGTGCTGCAGTGTAGAGTTATATTATTGAATATCATCCGTAAGCCTTTGTAGAGAGGCAAAGATTAGATGATATCATAATGATTAATATGTCTAGAACTCATCACTTTTTAATGTGCTTATCTAACAAAATAGTGCATACAAAGTCTGGGTTGTCTATGTCCTAAGAGTATAAATGTAGGATGGAATTATTTAGATCTAGACGAAGAGAACCAGATGATGTATAGAGAGTATTGTTATGCTGAGAATTAGCTTTATCCTAACGCCAGCATTTTTACAGATGTGATCCAATAAGGTTTATAGTCACCATTCAGACAAAGTACTTGTGAGATCAACCAATAGGAGCACCAGCCTCAATCACGGATCCTAGATACTCTGGGGTAGCTGGCAGCAGACTTTTGAATTATTTGTCATCCAGCTTTTTTCAAAATAAATATGTTTCTAACTGGCTTCATCATCAAGTATCTATATATAGCAATTACATTAAGAAGTCTGATTGTACTCATGGTCCTCCTCCTCCCACACTAATTAGTGATGTATGTTTTTTGGAGAGACCCTTTCCTTCTCAGGATTTTTCCAGGTCTATTTATTAAGGTCCAGTTCTGTCAAGAGGTAGACTCTCAATTCTTTAAAATACACAATACTATTTATGTTGTTTCAGACTAATTTTCCATAAATGTATATACATGAAGATAAAACACCATTATCCTCTTACCACAATTAGTACTTCTCCAGCCAACCATGACTTTCTATCCTTCTAAACATGAGCATGGGTGGCTATGAGTTGCACTGAGGGAGATAAAATCTAGACATCACAATGAGGGATTAACTTTGTGCAAGACTTGGAATAAGAGTCCTTATTCCCAAATTGGTATAGGTGGCTTCATGGCAACATGTCATCTTCACACACAGAAGGTCAGGAAGTCAGTCCCCAGTAGGGGCCAAAGACAAGCTATAATATTACAACATGCCCCTACTGGCATAATGTCAGGTATCTGACAATACCAACAAGTATATAGAGTAGAGGAATTTGGAAAAGTAAACTCTTGTAATGTAACTAGACAGCACATGGTTCCAGGTGTTATATCTATGTAATGTTACTGTAACTCACCACCCCAACTAACACTTACTTTCTTAGGGAACTCTCACAATTGACTTCACAGGATGAGACATGAGGTGTCAAAACATAACCCTTTATTTAGCAAACCAGTGCTCACAAATATGATCCAATCTTTTCCTCATGACAGAATGTTAATGAGCTTGGTCTCTCTCTTACAGGAACAAACAAAATACGACATCTTGGATGCCTTAGAACTGAATCCAAGACTGAAACGTTTCATTGGAATCGTAACAATTATTTCAATTCCGGGTTAAAATGGATTTTCCCAGGTCTCACTCAAACACAATGAAGCCTCATTTATTTTACATAAGAAAGAAACTAATGAAGGGTCACCCACAAAGCAAACATCGGTGTTTGGATGTCTTTCCAGAGAGACTGGGAGGTTAAAATAAGAATTGCCCATCTTGCAGCCATTGCTCAGGTTACAGTATCATTAAACAAAGATGGATTCTTCAACGTTTTTTCAGCAAAATGGTCATAGCGTTTTTGTGCATTCAATGCACAATATTTCCAAATAATTATCTCAGTGTGCCTACCTTTTTCAAAAAACAGTTCTGACCCCGGAGACCGGGAGCAGTATTTGGAGGAAAACAGCAGCAGGTCACCACCGACTGGGGCCAGATGACAGGCTTCATTATTAAGGACATGACAGTTTATCAGGTATCTTACCATAATGGAGTGGAGAAGGGGATTACAAACACGAGCCTTTCTAATACCACCAGACAGAACACTCCTATGGGTACTACCCATAGAACAATGTATTTTTAGGCAGATGCCTGTTCCAATCACTCTTTGTAAATTCATATGGGGGTTATTTCTGAGGCTGTAGGATTCAGCTACCCGTACAATGAACCTGTCAAGACAAAAACAATGCTGGCATGGATTGTCGTAAGCTATCATAAAAGGTTATCAGTCAATTTTTCTCATCATCTGATTCTTATTATTCGAATCATAGAAACTTGAGAAACGTGCATTTTAGTAGGGACCTGTCATGTGAAATCCTTAACATGTCAGGTAGTAACCTACACCTAAAGGCTGCATTGCACCGACTTTCGTGATTCCCTTGTCACATGAAAGTTCCCAACGTTAAACTTACGGATAAATCTATAGATAAAGTTATTTTCATTGTAAATCGAAGGTAGAAAGAGACCAAAGGCTATGGTGGCTACAACAGTTAAACTTTTTTACTTGGAAATGAAGTGTTTAGAGTGGTAGCAATGTATCCCTAACAGATCTTGATAACTGTGAGCCGAATTAATTTATTTCAAATGGTGTATAGTGCTTTTATTATATTAGTGATCAGTGAGAGCCTCCAGCCTTCTATAACTACTTGCAGGTCCAAGTATATGAATCAAGTAATACAACAAAAATGAGAAAATTGCACAGTATTAGCTGACATACCATCTTTAAGCTAAGTTTGCAGCAGAAAATAAACACCCGCTGCCAAACAATAATTTCTCTGTCCCTGGCTGTGCGGTGTAGAGTTACAGTGTTTTATCGACTGCCACCTGTGGGCACTGTAAGACATTGTAGATAGGCAGGGATAAGGTGATATCATGGGGATCAATAGGGCCAACAAATCATCACTATTTAATGTGCTTGTTTAACAAATCAGTGCATGTACGGCATGTTGAGTCTATATCTCAGGGGCACACAGTTGTAATGTAGAATGGAATCAATCTGTGCTAGGTCTTCAGGTAAGAGACCTGGGCCAAAATAAAAAGTGTTTTTCCAGGTTACCTAACCCTCCCTAGCACAACAGGCCCTAAAAGATTCTTTCCAACTTTGGAAAGATGTACAATACTAGGCCATTTTTGGGCTAAATTAAAGTAACTTTGATAAACCGGCGAGAATGCAGTCTTCCTTTCAGGGTCAATTTCTGGGTACCTCTGAGGTCTAAGTTAATGAAATGCTTAATCCTGCCTTCCTCCTCTAGATGAGACCAAGTACATCTAAAACATACCTAGGACATCAGAATTAGAAGTCCCATACGTCACCACATTGTCACTATCTGAGAGTAAGGTTGACTTTCAGAAAGAGAGGCCAGCGTTGCACGACTCCCTTTCAATAAGTGTTGAATCTTAAGTCGGAACAACTCAGTAATTGCCACTCCCTACTATTTCCTCTGTGCCATTTTGTATTTCACTTGGCCTAAAGAAGATATTTATCTCCACATGGTTTATTGGACCCTATACCCTTTAAGTCAAAAGTAACACTGATTTTCAAGTTTAAGGGTTGTATAGTGTATCACTGTGTTGTAAATGATGCATGAATGTGCCCATGATGAGTTTCACCATCAAGGCTGCAATAAGGTATGATAACAACAAGGGAAAAAAGTATCATATTTACCTAAATGGGTTGATACCAGAGTAAATCTGATAGAACTAATTAAATCCATCATTTACCAGAGGATCTAAAGATTAATCAGGTGCTGATTCAGGGTATACACTATGGTTTCTATAGAAAACTTCCTTTCAAGTATTGTGCATAGTAGATAATAGTGGGTTTCCAAGAAAAGGTTTAGCGAATGTTTTTTTAGCAGGCAGGGTTCGGGGAATCTATAATGGTCACTTCATCGTCACTTGAAAAAAGTCACGTAAGGCCGGTGAGAGGGCACTTGAGCAGCCACAATGGTGAGGCAGCATTAGAGCCCGGCAGCAGACAGTCCACATAAAGAGAACGGCGAATGATTAAGTCCCAATCCAGAGATCGAGCTACTGAGTCGGTCCCAGCACCTGGACGAGCAGGTCAATTTGCTCAGTGGGCCGAGTGTGGGATGCAGCTCCCACTTGGTCAATATCATTCTACTTCCAGAGATGACTGCCTCGTCTGGTTTTTGGTTTTGCACACTCTGCTCCAAGTTATCTGTTCATACAAACCTTGATTATCAAACTTCTTTTGGCAGTGAACCATATCACTGCTACTTTAGGTTAGAAATGTTGATGCTTGTGAATCATCATGATGGTGAAGGATCGTGGTTTTGGACAAACTATGGCTACAATACTTGAAATCCTTCCTCATCTACCAATTCTTGAACAAAGATGAAACTGCGATTCACCCCATAATGTTTTGAAAGATTCTCATGCACCTCTGTCCATAGTGGTGCGGAGACAAAAATTTCAGTGAAAATTACAAGCGAAGCGCAGTGTTGGAGAGTGGGTCAATATACCGCGCCCTGTGTGGAGAGCCCTCATGCTGTCCTCATGGTACCACCCAGCACTAAGACCACAAGCACCTGTTGCCATGGTTACCATGGACACAGACTCCTGAACGTGAGCAGGTAAAGAGACATTAAAAAGGGTAGAACGGACTGGGTAAAGGGGGGGGGGTAGGCTAGGTAAGGGAGCAGGTGGGGTGGGGTGGGCCTTTTGAAATAAGGGTTTTGGGGGGATATTTCAAAACTAACCCTTCAAGGACTACATTTATTTAATTTGTCCTGTGCAATACGATTTTTGTTATGATGCATGAGTGCAGTCTTGGTGAGTAGCTGGCTGGCCAGAGCTGCATTTGTGCATTATGGTTACCCTCAGGATTTGATTTGTTTGTTAAGGACTGGTATATATGGTTGACAAATTATGTTAAAGTATGATATGTCCCTTAAACTGTTAAACGGGCAGAATGAGCAGGATAGCTGAAAAGAGTTGACGAAGGGTAATTTTTGTAGGTGGCTTTAGGGGAAATGCCCATAGGAGTGACAACTCGGCCTTTCGTACCTTTTCCCATCTGGTGCAATTCCAAAGGGCGACTTACTTCTTTTCTAGCTGGATACCCAGCTCTTTTTGTACAGCTTGCAGATTGGCAGAATTTAAACTAAGAAAAGGGAGGGGGAGCATCAGGTGAAGTATCTATGTCGTCCACTCGATGCACTCTTTACAGATTCAGACATTTCAAAGAGCGTTTGGCCATGCTGGACTCAATCAATCAGCATCTAAACATTGCTTCTCTGCCAACGCTCCATTCTGAACTCTCTCATTACCATAGATATTTTCCTTATATAAATACAATGTTGTGTTTGTTGTTTTTCTTTCGATTTGGCTTCAAAACTAGTTAGTACTGTTAATTTCACTTTTCTGTTGTATTTCACACTTAATACTAGGACACTATGATAATACCTTTGGACTATTTGACTAAAGAAAAGAATGATTATCATTAAGCCTGCCTTATTTGCTTGACATGTCTTTTCAGTATTATGTTTTTTTCTGGCATCATGTGAAGCTGGTACTTTTCCTTCTAGCAACTGTTAGGTCCTGAGGATAGCTAAGATTTGTGACTATCCCTGAATGCTCGGAATCCCTGCAATCAAATATGCTTGAATATTTTATTCATGTATATGCAAACATGCATCTAGTGTTTCAATCGTCATCCGAGCGAGCTGTCGAATGTGCTTTCATACCAGGACACGTGCCCATAAAGTAAAATTAAACCAAAGTTCTGCGGTAGTTGCCTGAAATAACATGAGGGCTTCTAAGTCCGTGGATTTACTCTCATGGCGCTGTATTATACTCTATAGCTGTGGTGAGGAACTTTATGGTGTGGCATCAATGCCGGGCATCAATGCATGACGTCGACGCTATAGGTTTATTGATACACCCAGATGCATTAACACAATTATGTTATACCATCATGAACTGAACACACACCGTTGAAATATTAAGACATCCTTGAAGTGTTAAGTAACGTAAGGGGATAGTAATCATAACACCAGAAGGAAATCCCTACCCAGCTGGTAATATGGTTGTCTGTACCTTCCATTGCACTGGAGTCATTATGTACCATTTACAGGCTTCGTGTACGCCCACGCCTCCATATCATGTGTGGCCATCTTATCTGTATATATACTACCAGCGTGGGTCTTCAAAGCTTCCCCTTAGGAATTCGATCTTGATAAACCATCCATGTCCAACCTTGACTTTTACTGTCGTGGCAGCAACATCGCGGGCTTTACACTTTGGCAATAAGCTGTCAAAATGAACCTGAGCTAGTTCACCTCTCTTTCCAAAACTTAAAAGTATAATATCAGTTAAAACGACCCAAAATTCATTTATGAAATGACATTGCAATGGCTTTCATTGACCAGTTGGGGTATGAACAATTTGAGTACTAATCCTCGCTCAACTCTGACTCACACCGCGAGATGCAGAACCTTGTGCTTAAACAGAATTACCAACCCACTATCCCACTATTTACTTTCTTGTGAATACATACCCGCGCTCTCTTCTCTAAACCACTGTAGACCCAGGACGTAAATACTGAAATACCCTTCCCCTTTTCTCCGATCGCTCAACATGCAATACACTGAACTTATGACCCTACTCTCTCCATCATCAAACCCTCCAATATGAGTACAGTATAACTCATTCCTAAAGTCGCTAAAGAGGGGCCCTATATGGCACTCCCTTCTTGTTCTTAAGGGCCGCAGATTGATTTAATGTGCTACTTCCTTTATCGCCATGATGCATGAATGCAGCCCTAACGAGTCCAATCGCCAGAGCGGTATTTATGAATCATCTAGAAATATCATGAATGTATCAACCCCGTAGGGTCGGCATGATGCATGAGTGTAACACTGACAAATTACCCACCAGGGCTGAATTCATGCCTCAAAGTGGCACAGCAGATTAATGCACTCTGCAGTCCTTAAAGGGTTAACACATATCAGGAACGGCTTAGGTTTTATAGGTTTTAGAGCTGTAGACTCTAAGAGGTTCCCAGGCATTGCAAAGCCTGGGCCGACTCTGGTGATTTAGTAGCAGCCATCAAGTCTTCTCCCTAACCTTAACCATTGCTGGGCAGCATCTTGTTTAAAATCATTATTTGTCATCACGATGCAACAATGTAGCCCTTGCAAGTAACTTGCCAGGGTTCTATTGGTGCATCATGCATACCCTCTGGGACTGTATCAAACTCATAGGGTCAGCATACTGCTTGATGCAGCAATGGCGAGTTACTTGCCAAGGTTGCATTCATTCATCGTAATGACCAAGGGTATGATGCATTAAGGCATTATGCTGTCCTTACAGGGTTAAAGTGTTGTAAGTGCTGTTTGTAAACGGACTCACCCAGTGTGGGTTAGAGTAATACGTGTATACTGATGTAGACTAGAGGATGCCTGGGGTTTCCTGGCCCGAAATATGTCTTACACCAAGTGTTTCAATAATTCTTTTGATGTGAGCCCCACTGTTGTGAATGAATATTTGATATATACAATACATGCCATAAAAGATGAGAATATGAAGCTTCTGCTAGTTCCGAGAAATCTCTGGTGGGTTTTGGTAGTTTCTGGTGCATAGGTTCTGGTAGTTCCCGATGGTTTCTGGTCCCAAAGTACACACACAGAAAAGTGAGAGTCATTGTCGCTTAAACTACTGCCTGACTCTCAGATGAGGGAAGTTTTAGCGACAATGACTCTCACTTTTCTGAGGGTGTAGGCACTCTGACATATGCTGTGCACTGGCCTCAAAAGTGCAACCAGAGGTGACACTAAAATGACTCTGCTTTTAGCAGTCCCACTGAGTACAGGCCCTCATAGGGCTATGATACAATGAAATAGCACGTTGGAAATCCTTGAAGTGTAGTATCACATAGTATGCATTTTGGTTTAGAACCAAGGGGAGTTTTTGTAAAGTGAAGGTCTTTTCCTACCCAATAGTTAACATTGAAATATCAGTCAGCCAGCTATAAAAGCAAATCAGCCAGGTCCAAACATATCAGAAGATTGTTTGTACCAATTCTCTGTATCTTACATGGATGCCTAAGGGGTTTTCTATATTTCCCAAATTAATGCACTGCAAGTAATGCTCTAGCCTACATGACATGGGGTTGTACAGCATAACAATGTAAATAGGGTGTTTCATATAAAAAGTATGTGAATTAAAAAATAATGTTATAGCAATATGTGACAGGATCTGTGAAAAAATGAACTTAGTGTAGGGTGCACTTAAGTCCCTATTCCCTGCTGTGGGGAATTATATGAGAGTGGACTGGCAGATTTCCCAGAATATCAAAAGACTCCCTGCGGATGGAGCGTTTACAGCACATATTGCTCACTCAAACATCAACTAAACTGCATTCTAGTGTCTCAAGTGCTATTTTCTCGATTTACCTTTTGTGTGTGTTTTTCTCCATGGCCAGGGTAAATTATTGAGCAAATCTAATTGTACATAGTGGCTCTGTTAGCTAAACTAGCTTCAGTCGGGGGTTGCAACAGGCTATCGAAGAGTAAGAATCTACAATAATCAAAACGAAAAAGTGTTTTTTAATCACTATTCCAAATGCTTAATCTATATGAACCAACTAGGTTAGATCCACTGGATTCCAGTTTGGGGATCATTCCATGTATGATCGTCATCTGTTCTTGGTAGTTTGATTGTGAAGGGACAGTGGTAACCTCTAGACGCTCTGCTACGTGTAGAACTTTTTGCTCTTTAGTGTTGATATACGAGCATTTTTATATGGTGATGGCACCCACAGCGCCTAACAGGATATAGCAAACCCTAGCACTGCCCCCCTCTTGAATTGCTAACCTCCACACTACTTCTAGTTATTTTTAGGTAGTAAGACAGTAAATGAAACTAGGGTAAGCCATTAACTGTAGTAATTAAGCGAGGTATTTCATTGCCTAGAAGCCCATGGAGAAACAATTAACCTGGTCAGTTCAGGTATCTAGGTTGGTCTTGTTAGGGGTGACGACAGAGGGTACAGATGTCACTTCCAAGTAGGTACACCCAAGCTGGTACCACCTCTGTTCCTGAGCAACATCGCTGGCACCAAAGGTTCTTGGTGAAAATAGTTCCGGTGCACTTGGTGCTGTAATATTATAAATGTAGACATGTATGGTAGAAGGATCCCCCAAATATATAAGGGGGAAGTGACGCGGTTGTGCCCCCTTATTTATCAGCAATGTCGCTCAGATGCATCCGAGGACGGGTTGGGGCCAGCTTGGGTATATCCGTCTCAGGCCCGAGAGTCTCATATAAAAAACTTGTTTCACTAGCTTGCCCTCAGGAGTTGACCAATCAAATCCTGTACAACAATTCCTGTGCACAGCCTGACAGGAAGTAACAATCTAAATATAGCAGTTCCACCAGTCCCATTTACAGCCCTTGTGGCGGGAAAAAGGTGCTGGTTGAGCGAGTCTGGGGTATATACCTACCAAGATGGCTGCCAGGGCATTGACTTGTACCTGCGCTTATGTGGCTTCATCTAGCGCATACGGTCTGTACTATAGACTGGCCCCTCCGTCAGTCTCTTTGCGTCTGTGTACACAGCGCTCCTGTGCGTGATGATTTATACTCAGCCTATTGACCACATGTATTGACGCTCTGCCCTCAACCTAAATCACAAGCTCTCAGTGGGCCATGTCCAAGGCCCGATAGCATCTAAATGAATAGGGCAGAATTAGTGTTGAATAATACCTACTTCTGAATTGTGGCTTCACTCTTATTGCATAAATAAGCTTGCGTTTGGTGTTTGTTTGAAGCAGGCCAATGTCTATTCTAGTGAGTACTTAGCGCAGTTAAAATATAAACCATCGGAACAGGGTCTGCAGCCACTTGATATGTCATAACGTGTCTGATGGACAGCAAATCTATGCTGGACTCTCTTCTCAACCACTATCTTCCACTATCTGCCACTATAGCCTACCCATGAACATGTGGTACACCCATGAGCTGTAGAAGGCAATGCGTTTACCGAGTCAAACCAGTTACACTGCCCCTCATCCTGATACCATGTTAGCCTGGCCTTTTCAAGTGAATTCTACACACTCAGAAAAGTCACTGTCACTGTCGCTAAAACCAGCCTCACCTGAAAGTCAGGCACTGCTTAACTTTCAGGTGAGAGTGGTTTTACTGACTGTCCGTGTGTACGGACTGTCCGCTTGTTTGGGTAGATGGGATTTGGGCTGGGCTGGGTTACAAAAATGAAGCTTCACTCTTGTCACTTTCATACCACTCATTGTTTGATTGGAAGGGTACTAGAGTAACTAGTAATGATGCATCCTTAAAACAAGATGAGAAAAAACAGTTGACAGACCCAATGATTTTGTGACTGAAAGGTGGAGTGAAGGGCTGAGGAGGATGCAGGGAGGGAGGGACACAGGCAGGCATGGATCATAGGTGGACAGGTAGGGACGAGTCGGGGGCAGGCAGGGATCTTGGCATGTAGGTATGGATCTATGGACAGGCTGGGGTGTAAAGTAGGGTAAGGCATACAGGCTGATTGGCAGAGATGTAGGATGCCCGCAAGAATGTTGGAAGGTAGGCGGGGAAAAGGGGGAAGGCAGGGACATTGGCAGGTAGGGATATAGGGTCAGGCAGGGGTGTGAGCAAGCAGGCATGGCTTGTAGGGAGGCAGGTTATTTACCGCGACCTATTTCTGACATTATAAGCATCACCTTCATCTGTAACTGGACTAATTGCAGGAAACTCACATGTGGATTACTCGGTGACATAATTAGGTGACTAGTCCAGTCAGTGTGTTAGATTTTTAATAAGAATTGTGCATTTTGGTATTAAAGCATGAAAATCGGCACAGAGGTACATAAGGGTATACCGATCATTTTTGGATATAGACCCATTCTGGAATTTTGTTTCCTTGGATACGGTTGCTATGGAAACCTTCCAAGGTGAAATGTTGATATTTCCAGTGGATTGTAGGTGCTATAGCACTACTAATGACATCAAACTTATCTGTAAGCTTCATTTTAGTATGATAATTGATTTTGTATATTATCTGATCATGTTGACCTCCTATGGTGGGTTGTTGCCTAGCAACAACCAACATTTTTGTTGATTTCCCTAGCAACCGCCCTAAAAAATCACTTATGAGAAGCCTATTGATACTAAGCACCACTGAGTTGATTCCTCATGTTTCAAAAGTGTCAATTCTTGCTTTACCTGAGTCAACAGCTCCCTAGCAACAGACATTCCAATTGTTTCCTCCCTAGCAACACAGACCTAAGGCTATGCTTGTGTATTTCACTATCAGAAATTACCCTAAACACATTGTGAGGAAGTAAATAGATTGGTTGTAAGGGGTGAAAAACAGGTAAAGTTACATATTACATTAGTGCAGAGCTTGAATATGGCTGATTTTCAGAAGTTTCATATTGTTGCCATGGAAACCTTCTTTTTAGACAAAGGAGATATATCATACAAGCTCAACATATTTTTATTTGAATATAAGAAAATATTTACTAATTTTTGGTCCCATTCATATCTCCATATCTGCTATTTGAATTTTTACTAAACTAAATAACAAAAATAAACTGATTTGTACTAAACTAAGATGTAGATCTTCTGCTGACTCCTGCCTTGACAACAACAATAACAGACACAAGATTTGTCACCAGATTTGAACTTCTGATGTTCTATGTGCTACACAGCTTTTTCAAGGTGAGTGACACAAAATCCTTTTATGTGTTTTTATGAATGATGTATTATAGACATTTAATTGAAGTAAACTGAACAAAAAAAAGGTTTGATTCAATGAACAAAAGATGTTTTTCTTTTCAAAACAAAATGCTGTTCGTGGTTTCAAGATCTGCCACCAGGGGTCAGCACTGTCTAAATCTGAGAATTTTTAGTTAAATACATCAATTTCATCGACTCATATTTGATTGAATATTGGAACCAATAGACTTTTTAGGGTATGGCAAATCATGTTAGGGGACCATAAGTTCCAAATCAATCCATATGTAGTAATAATTCCATTTCCTAGTTGCTTAGCAACAGGGCTAAACATGGTATGTGTTCTATGGAAATCTCTCTAAAAGGGCCCATGATTTATGTAAGGAAAATCATATGCACAACGGCACTTAATGATTCTTCATATCATCCAACCTAAAATAACGACCATGTCTACCCACTGAAGTAGCCCTATGTTTCTGTAGTGTCACTTAACTGTAAAAGGTATCAGTTGCCTAGCAACACTGTATGTATATTAAGCCATAGACTATTCTTAAGTTTATGCTCCTTGCTCACCTTACCCACCTCCCCAAAGAAATTTTCACCTCCGCCAGTCTTACTATTGCCTCTAACTTACATACCCCATACTCCAATATCACCCTATAAAGGTGCCTATATACCTAGCAATGCCTTTACTTAGACACTGAGTAACATCTCCAATGTAAGAAGTAAATTGCATAGGTTATAAGTTATCCCTCATTTGACTCCCTGAAGGAAACTTTTCTTTTTCTCCTAGGGAACACAGTGTCGACCAGCTCCATACTGCACCATGTGGTTCCTAGAAGTTGTTTCATTCTGAGAGAAATATTTTCACCAGTCATCATGGATTCAGATGTGAGTAAAACCTATAACTGTACTTAAACCTTCTGAGCCCTATGGGCCCCTACTAATCTTGCGCTTAGGGGTTGGATAATTTATCCTCTTGCTCTACAGACCAAGTCCAGATGGTTCCCTAAGCTCAGTGAGCATGTGTTCACTCCCTGACTCTCTGCTGTTCGGGAGGGGGGACCCTATAGCATTGAAGATCATTCATGAAATACTCTTTTATGAAGTATGTAGTCAACTCCCTGTAATGCGGCATGTGGGGCCCCTATGCCACAAATTTGCCACTAACCCTCAAAAGGATGACCTTTTGAGGCATAAGGGCAAGTTGATATTTAAGGACAGTTTGGTTTATCAATCTGCCTGTATCCCTCATACACTTCATAGTGAAATGCATCAAACAATCATACAATATCCACCTGCCTCAAGCACTATTATCATGGTGATGAAGCCCTAAAAAACCCTAATATATCAACTTCCCCTTATGCCTCAATTGCTATAATAGTCAGCTAATGCATTTAACTGCCCAAAACTATCCATCTGCCTTTATACCTCAAATGCTATGTAGTGTGTAGAAAGTCTATATGACAGGGAAATGATTTCTTAACTTTCACATTTATATGTTTTACTTTGAACATATAGTCATTTTGTATTCATTTGATTTGATTTCAGATAACCATGTCAGAAGCCCCTGAGATGAATGCCATGGATTGTGAAGAGAAGGTCAATTGGTCCATCTGTTGTCTTTGCAGAGATGATGATGATGATGGCCAATTTACATGCCCTTCGAAGACTAAAAGAGGTGATGTTGGAAGTGGCTACTCTACAATGGATGTAAACTTGAGACGACTTGCAGAGATAGATGCAGTACCATTCAAATTAGACATCAATAGCTTGGATGATGGTCATGGTATAACGGGAACTCTAGTGAAATATGAAGCTAAATGGCACAAAAAGAGTGGTCTGATGGTAAACAATCTTAAAGTTGAGAGAGAATACCGTAAGCGTAAGAGGGATGCACCAGAAGTTACTGGAAACAAGGTCTTCACTCGAATGGATGGCTCTGGTGATGGACCCAATAGAGATGCAAATATAGATACTTGCTACTTCTGTTCGGAAGGAAATGAGATTGGAGATTTGCATAGCTTCAGCTGCATTCCCACAGACTATGCCATTAGAAAATATGCAATTCTGTTAGAGGATAAACACCTAATTGCAAAATTAAGTACTGGGGATCTCATAGCCCAGGAGGCAAAGTACCATCGGATATGCCTCACAAGATTGTATAACAAGGGTCGATGTGCTCTACAAAAGAGAAACCACGCCAATTCTGAACAACATGTGAAAGAAGGACTTGCCTTGGCTGAATTGATAAGTTATATCACTGAGTCTTATACAAATGAAAAACAACACATATTCCGGCTTGCCGATCTTGGAGATCTTTATAAGAAGAGATTGCAACAGATGGGGATCAGCGTAGAACATAGAATCCACACTACCCACCTGAAAGAAAGACTTTTGCTACATATGCCACAAATGGAGGATTACAACAAGGGTCGAGATGTGTTTCTTACATCAAAGAAGCATGTTTCTGATCTACTCTACCAAGGCTATCAAATGGACCAAGATGAATTTGCAGTAGTAATGCAGAAAATAAGTGGCAAAATCCGAGAAGAAATTTTTGCCCTTGAGACAAGCTTCATTGGATCACTTGAGCAGAAGACAGAGGGTTCATCAAAGACGCTTAAATCCCTACTAACAATGATCGTTAACGGGTCTAACATTGTTGATCAGTCAGCAGTGGAATTGAGTCAGCCAGTTTCCACAGCAGCACAAATTCTTACATACAGCACTGTAAAATGCAGAAGGAAAACTAGTTCAACAACCCATCAATACCACAGTCAAGACAGGGAGCCACCACTACCTCTGTATCTTGGGCTCAAGCTCTACTCAGCTTCTCGTCAGAGGAAACTAATCGATGCCTCTTTTGCGATTGGCATATCATGCTCCTATGACCGTGTGATGAACATCGTTTCCCACCTGGGTGATAGAATTTGTCGCTATTATGAGGAGAAAAGGGTAGTTTGTCCCCCGCAACTGAAGAAAGGCATATTTGTTTCAGCAGCAATCGACAATGTTGATCATGATCCTAGTTCATCATCATCAAATTCAGGGTCGTTCCATGGTACCAGCATCTCCATCTTCCAAAACATCTACAAGGAAACAGTGGAAGATAAAAATGAAGATATGCCACTCCAAACAGAATTCCGAAAAACAAACAAGAAAATCCGGGATCTTCCGTTGTATTACACAAACATTATTCGTCAGGAAATAAGGACATCATCATTGCAACTCCCAGACATGCAACACTGCATAGCAACCAAAATGTGTCAGTCCTCTGATGACATAACGGCACTGCACCCTGAATTTCAGTGGCTACAACATGTGAACATTCACTGTCATGATCCTGTGACTCAGGACTCAAAGCTGTCGTGGGCAGCATATCATGCAAGTAAAGTTCAGGAGACACCAACACCATCAATAAACACCATGCTGCCACTATTCTCGAATGAAGTGTGCTCAAGTACAATGGTACATCACTGTTTGAAAGTGGTGAGAGCTGCAGTGAACCATATTAATCCTAGTCAACCAATCATCATCTGTGCAGATCAGCCAGTATATGCCAAGTGCAAGCAAGACCAATGGAGCTCGGAGTCAGAGTTTAATGAAGAGAATTCTGTCATGCTCCTTGGAGGCCTTCATACAGAGATGGTTATATACAAGGTGCTTGGTCATTGGCTTGAAGGGAGTGGCTGGGTGGAGGCTCTGCACCAGGCAGATATTGCCACTCTTGGTGTTGCAGAGTCATTCCTAAAAGCCAGCCATGTAACAAGAACACGTCACACCCATCATGTGACTGCTTGTGTGCTCTATGCAATGCTGAAAGATGCTTATGAGAAGGATCAAAATGAAAACCTGGGGCCCAATTGCATCAACTTTCTAGATTGGTGTCACAAGAGAAAGGGAGAGAGTCCACAGTTTCTTTACTGGTGGACATGCTTGGAAATGGAGCTTGACAGCTTTGCATTTGTACGTTCTCTTCGCACCGGGGACTTTGACATGTACACAAACTCATTGGGCAAAATCGTTCCATGGTTCTTCGTAACAAACCGCACACACTATTGCCGGTGGATGCCAGTGCACATACGTGACATGCATAGCCTAGATCACAAACATCCACTAGTAGCACAGGAGTTCAGAAAAGGTGGATTTGTGATGGCAAAGACTTGTAGGAAATTCTCCCTCATGAGCCTTGACCAAGGCCATGAGCAGAACAACTGTAAGATAAAGAACGAAGGAGGCATCATCGGAATCACACAGGACCCAGAAGCCCTTCTGCGTTGGGCGGTCTCCGGCCCAGAATTAGTACGAGTCATATCAGAATTTGAAGCAACTATCATTGGAAAAGAAGCACGAGACACACCCGAAAAACACCATGAGGAGACTAAATCAGTCCAAGATACCTTCATCACCGATGTGAATTCCCTCACTAAGGTATTCAATGAGCTTGGGAATCCCTTCACAGATACCTCTGGAGAATTAATCCATTTGTCCTCAAAGGATATTATGGAGAAAGCTGTCGTAGAAAACCTTTATGGTCTTGTCCAGAAAGGCAAAGAGCAATATGCAGACTTCATAGAAACACGGCTAAAAACCAAAAAGACACCTTTATCAGACAGGATACCGAGGAATGAGGTTCTACTCTTTCATCAACGCCCAAAAAAGAAAGAGCACAAAAAAGATGAGAACATTCATCTCCTCAAGAGTGAAGCTTCCCTGTTCTCTAAGCTCTATATTGCCAGCCAACAACGTAAAGGAGATGTTGATACCTTTTTCTCACATGAGAACCAATCATACCCTCCCTCACTCTCCGTGAGGAGTGAGTTGAGGTTTGGCACAAAGTCGGATCTTCTAGGTATACTGGAGAGTGAACAAAGAGAGGCAGAACCATCAACACCTCGTATCTCAGCTACTGTCATTGATGGTGGAGTCCTCTTGCATCTGTTAGAGCCTCATGGATGCGACACATTTGGTGACTATGCCACAAAGACAGTCATCCCCTACATACAGAGCATCGGCACTTCCCGCGTAGACTTAGTTTGGGATCAGTACAACAAGAAAAGTCTTAAAGGACAACTTCGTGAGAAACGGTTGGCTAAAGGGGCATTACAAAAGAGAGTAGAATTCTCCACAGCAGTGCCCAAACCATCAAAGTGGCATGACTTCCTCACTGTGACTGAAAACAAGGTCCGACTTTGTGAATTTCTTACCGAACAAATCACAAAAACAATGATCTGGCCAACCAATGACAAGCAGTTAGTGGTTACAAATGGACAAAGTGTTATTTGCATCCCAGAAATGGAAACTGTCCAACTTGCCCCTTGTAACCATGAGGAGGCTGATACTAGGCTGATGGTCCACGTAAAGGATGCAGTGAACAAGGGACACAGACAAATCTTGGTTCGTACTAATGACACAGATGTCCTCGTACTAGCAGTATCTATAGTTCAGGAACTTGGAGACACAGAGCTTTGGATCCTTTTTGGAAAAGGGGCTAACTTGCGGTACATTTCCGCCCATGAAATCGCTCAAAGTATTGGACCTCAGAAAGCTCGTGCACTACCGCTATTTCACGCCTTTAGTGGTTGTGACTGTGTATCAGCCTTCCTAAACATCGGCAAAACTACCCATTGGCGTGTGTGGTTAGAGTTTGAGGAAGTCATGGAGGCCTTTATTCATCTTCAGAATGCACCTGATGAAATCGAAGAGGCAACATTCACACTGATTGAACGCTACACCATACTCCTCTATGCAAGAAGGTCTGCATTGACATCAGTAAATGCACTCAGGAAGTACCTTTTTACAGAGAAACACAGAGAGATGAGTAACCTACCACCAACACAAGCAGTACTGCGAGAACACCTGAAGAGAGCAGTACTGCAAGGTGGACATTACTGGGGTAATGTAACCACTGCATACCGTCAGCACCCAAGTCCAGATCTGTGGGGGTGGAACTTGACTGATGACAAATGGCAACCACTGTGGACCAAACTACCACAAGCATCTGCAGCCTGTAGTGAGCTTACACGTTGCAACTGTCGATCAAAGTGCACAAGTTGCAAGTGTGTAAAGGCTAGCTTGAAGTGTACGTCTCTTTGTGGCTGCAAGGCCCTCTGCCAAAATATGTGAGCATGGTGCATTACAACTAGGAAGAATTGAACTGTAAACACTACCCATCTTTCCTCTATCGACACAATGTGTATGCCAAAGTCACTGAGATTCATACATATCAGTCTAACATTTCAGCGTACTATTGGAATCACTGTGGCTTCTATGATGAACGTGTGATGTGAAATCAACCTGTCCTGTCATATCTATAATGCTTATAACTGATCTCCATGTAATACCTAAGTTATACAAAGGTTTATGCAATACTATCAAAACTGACAAACTGTAACCATTTGGGATTCCTATGGAACTACAGGATTATAAAAAGTATGATCGAATAGGAGACTGTAAATAAAATTTGCAAAAAAGATGGAATGCATGTATCAATTTCTTCCTTGATTTAATTAGAATTCTCTTAAACAACTATTCTAGACTGGTAGCTAAGGCTGTCAACAATGTAATTGCTAGTTGCTAAGAAAATAAACAATTAGATTGGCCATTCTAAGACTAAGTAATTGACATGGATCAATGCAAATAGCACAATTGAAATCCTTACAATGAGTTTTGGAGGATAAGTGGCCTTAAAACACTATTATATAGACATTAACCTCTGTTGCTAGGGGAAATTACGATTGGAATGTCTGTTGCTAGGGAACTGTTGGTTCAGCAACTGAAAAATGATACCATCTGAGCCACAGGCATCAATTTAGTTGGGGTAGGTAACCTTAGAATACTCAAAAATGATTTTTCATGGTGGTTGCTAAGGAAATCAACAAATATGTTGCATGTTGCTAAGCAGCAATGCACCATAGAAGGCATTATCAATTAGATTGGCCATTCTAAGGGCAAGTAATTGACATGGATCAATGTAAATAAGCACAATCGAAATCCCTACAATGAGTTTTGGAGGATAACTGTCCTTAAAACACTATTTTATAGACATTAACCTCTGTTGCTAGGGGAAAATACAAATGGAATGTCTGTTGCTAGGGAACTGTTGGTTCAGCAACTGAGTAAATGATACCATTGGAATCACAGGTATCAATTAAGTGGGGGTAGGTAACCTTAGGATACTCAAAAATTGTGTTTTAAGGGTGGTTGCTAAGGAAATCAACAAATATTTTGCCTGTTGCTAAGCAACAATGCACCATAGAAGGCATTATAAGAGGAATAATTAATTATCACACTAAAACGAAGCTTACAAATAAATTTGGTGTATTTGGTAGAACCATAAAGCCAATAATCCCCTGGAAATGTATAAAATCCATGTTGAAAGGTTTCCATGGCAACCGTATCCAAGGAAAAATATTCCAGAATGGGTCTATATCCAAAAATGATCGGTATAACCTAATGTACCTCTGGACCGATTTTCATGCTTTAATACCAAAATGCACAATTCTTGGACGCATCTACTCAACTAGACAGCGAACGCTATAAAATATGAAAATTGACAAGTGCCACGTCTTGTGACGGATGCAAAACATTTTAATTACACCAACTTGAAACGGTTAACGGCAAAGTATTTCATTACTCCGAGAGCCAAATGGCTTTAATTAACACATGTTATCTTTGCCGGCCAGTGGGTTCTGTTCTCAGAGGATATCAACGGATTTAATGCATTTGCAAAAGAAATTGTTATGTCTCTGTCATGGTACATTAACTGTGGTCACTTAATCTCTTTTTCTTGAAATGGTTTAGGGCCACCTTGTTTAACCATTTAAGGATTGATATTGCTAAAAGATGACATTTGTTGTCTTGATGCACGAATGCAGCCCCAGCGAGTAACTCACCAGTGCTGCATTGGTGCATCATGACGACAATTCGGGATTGTCTTAACCCAATAGGGTCGGCATGATGCATTAATGCAGCCCTGGCGAGTAACTTGCCGACCGTGGGCATGATGCATAAAGGTATTGTCCCGTCCATAAAGGGTTAATTGGTCTTGTTGGATTTGATATGAAGTGCAAAATTAATTTTGATGTTGTTCACATTTTATATCCTCTACCAAATCCTTAATTCACAGAAAATGTAATTAGTAGCACTTGCTATTTGAGAAAAGGGATCTTGATGTATTGTGCTTGAAGGTCCTGTTTCCCAGGCCATGCCACACATGGTTAGAATAACTTGAATTAAAGTTTCATATCATTGTCACGGTCAGACAAAATTTCTGGAACAGTGCAGTCTATTTTTTATTTTAATGAAATAAGGTAGTGCTATTGACTTAACCAAGGGGCGCCGTATTTCACTTCCCATGTGAAATAACCCATAGCCATATTTCACGATTTGTGACGTCATCAAAATTGGAAATAACCGAGCCAATAGACTGGAACTCATGCACCTTTGTCCATTTTTAAAACAGTTTCCTTGTGTCATTGCAGATGTATGATGAACTACCGAAGACATCACTCCACTGAACCAGATACCGTCACGCTAACTTGGCATACAGAAAATCTTGTGGGCTTTACAGCACTCAACACATCAGCCACATCGGACACATCGGAGATATTGATGTTATATGCTGATACCTGATGCCCCTTAAGCTAATGTGGATACGTAAATGTTGGTAATGTGAAGTGTCGCATCAGTTTGAGTTTTTTAATACAGTCAGTTTAGCTTAATAGAACAAGGAAATCTACATACATACATGACCCAGTGGATAAAGATTGTGTCAAATGTATGCAGACTACTGCACCTCCATCTCTCTACCTAGCATCTCATCATAGATTATCATCTGACATACAGATTTTACCAACGCATGAGGAATGTGCTTGAGAGAGGACATTTGTCTGTTCCATGTAAATCCAATGAGCAATGCCCATCTCTGTATAAACCCTACTGATCACCCATTGACTTTAATGCCTCTAGATATTCAATTATGTTACGCTTCTGCCCAGATTATGATTGAACAATGCCGAGTTTGGACATACTGTACACTGCAAACAGTGAAAACAAAAAAACGTCCTTATGTACTGTAAAACAACAGTTTATTCTACTGCCCATGTACACAGCTATCTTAGTACATACCGTAAACCTACAGTAGTTACTGTGACTTGTTCACAAGATTTGTGACAGTTCACTTGCTGCAAATCTCTCCCTATTTGACCTGCACATAAAACCTACAGCAATGGAGAGTTTCCAGCTAATGGCGAAATGCCTCCAAATGGACCCCATGGAGGGTATGTATAACAACTCCCCTCCACTCTATGACCACAATGTCAGCTTCTTCGGAAACTTCACGGACGAGAACGTGACTGTTAGTAACAACAGTGTCGTTGAAGCAATGGACCCATTCAGCAATGGTACAGAGCATATGGGAGGTGGAGGCTTGGGAGGCAACCCTGGATTACAGACCTTCCGGAGACTACTCAAAACCGTTTTGGTGCCTAGTATTTGTATTCTCGGTGTGATCGGGAATGCTTTGACACTGTTGGTGCTGACCCGGAAACGACTAACATCATCATGTGATGGTACAGAGCGTACGGTCCATATTGGGCTGTTTTCTTTGGCTATATCAGATTTACTGGTCTGTGTCTGCTTGTTCCCGCATGGATTCTTCACTGAGAATACATTCAACTATCCAGCGGTGAATTTCCAACTCTTGTACAAGACATACTCAGAGGTGTTCATCAACACTTTTATACTGACTTCAACATGGGTGACAGTCACCATGGCAATGTCCAGATACCTTGCTATATGCCATCCATTCCGAGCCCGCCACATGATCGGCCTAACTGGAACGCGAGTTAGTATACTATTGGTGTTCCTTTTTAGCATCCTTCTCAACATTCCACGGTTTTTCAACTACCGCATCCAGTCCTTACAATGTAAGGATGGCAGTCATGTATACTACATAAACCAGGGACTGATGGCCAACAAGAACGACATCATGCGGAAAATATATATTTGGGTTTACTTTGGTGTGGGGATATTCCTTCCCCTGTTGATGCTGGCATTCTGCAATATCTGCCTCGTGAAGGCCCTACGGGAGTCCACGAAACTCCGGAGACGTTACCGTGTGCCAGCCGCCCATGTTGACTCAAATCACAGGATTACATCTATATTGGTGACCATTGTAGTCATGTATATTCTGTTTGTATCCCCTGCTGAAATCCTCCTCTTCATCAGCGAGAGAATGCGGGACTTCAAGGGGGAAGGCGATTACCAGACACTCGCCACTGCGACGGAGCTCACAAATATTCTGCAGACGATCAACTTTGCCTGCGACTTTGTGCTCTATTTTGTGCTGAATGTGCATTTCCGACAGGCTATACGGGAAATGTTCTACAGCATCATCAATAAGCTGTTTGGCTGTAAGGATCCCAAGGCGACTTCAAGAAAGAAGGGGCGCATGGCACACTATAGCCAAGCCTCCATCTCTCGAAACGCTACTACAGTACAGACGCTTGTCTGAATCCAGAGGGGATCATATGGAAATTGCAACAAAAGTAATATGTGTATTTCGCTACTTAAAATGTCAACAAGAGAGTCATATGTATATTTTTGTTTTCTATATATATGGAGGATTGGTGTAGTAGGCAATATAAAATGGGACTGTATTTGTGTATAAAAATGGTCATGTAGTCACTATGTTGTAAAGAATATGACTCATTTGACGAGAGAGTTATGTTTGTATATTTTTGAAATACAGAAGATGAAAAGTCCATGAGAAAGTCTACAATGGAACTTATATATGTCTGAACGAGGTAGATTTATTTGTAGTAGTAAATTGATATTATTGATTCTAAATAGACTTTCCAGATTTAGTCTGGCATGTCTATTCTATGGTGTATGTAATGAATAAGAGAGAAAATAAAACTGAAATAATAATATCTTAAAGAAAGTTGAACTCTCAAATTAATATCTCAGTAGTGCTTACAGAATATAAATCATACGGCTTGACTTTGGCCATGGCATCGTCTTCAGTTGATCAAAATGTCTCAATTTATGAAGTGGAACCCTGTTTACCAGTGACTTAAAGTTCCCTGATATTTTCTGCTGGTGTAGTAAATTGTACTAAGTCTTATACTTGTATATTAACTAGGGAAACTTAAAAAATTTATTAGATTTAAACGACATAAATATCAATGTCTAGGATAAGATGAAAGACCAGAGCATGTTCAATATTTCCCTGTGCTATTGCCAGCTTTCAATCGAACAAGAACACATCAGATTATACCAAAATAATGTGGTCATGCATAATGATGTTTAGCAACAATACAAACCAATTATTCCTATGATAGAAAGAAGTTGCTTGTATTTTACTTATTGTATGTAAGGTATACTAACATTCAACCTATATTTAAGTGGCAGATATACTGGCGTCGCATGCATGGTTGGATATCGAAATGCTAGATCATCTAGAGCATAAGGCTGTGTCTCACGACCTTGGGACAATGTTTTTGTCTCTGACTGGGTGCCAGCTCTCACCGGGTGCCATCTCTGACCGGGTGCCAGCTCTGACCGGCCTGAATAAAAACAGGTTATTTAGGGCAGATTATGATAAAAATGGCAACTAATGATTAGTTTAAAGAGTTATAACATCCATTAACCCTTTCAGCCAAATTCTATCATAATCTGCCCTAAATAACCCGTTTTTATTCAGGCCGGTCAGAACTGGCACCCGGTCAGAGCTGGCACCCGGTCAGAGCTGGCACCCGGTCAGAGCTGGCACCCGGTCAGAGCTGGCACCCGGTCAGAGACCAAAACATTGGCCCAAGGTCGTGGGACCCAGCCATAAGAATTTGTTATGATTTGAAAGAAAAGGCGAAAACATGGTTAGCTGTTCTGATATAGTAAATGATTTATATCATTAAACATGATGTTGTTGAATCCCACATTGGATTCAGGCCCCAGGCTGCTAGAAAATAATTTATTGTCTAATATTATTCACATTATATAAGTGAATATAAGTTATATTGTATGTAACCTGCGGTTGGATGCCTGTCAGTTGTGACGTCACATTGTATGGGTATAATTTATATTGTGATTAGTGGTATTGAACATCAGGTATTTGATTGTACCAAACTAATATTCTTTATTATTGTGTTTGTGAAGGCTATAATATATTAAATAGTGTGTTGATATACTGCTTAGTGCCTCCCTGAGATGTCCATCTGAGAATTCTGGGACTCATTTTTAACAACAAGCACTTGCATTTACCGTACCATTGCGATAGTGACCAGGGTCTCAATACAGTGCCAGTCCCATATAAGCATTGGCTGTATAGAGGGTCACTACATCTTTATTAAGCACTTCGGATAAGCGCCTATCAGACAATAGTTAGGTCACTGAAATGAGTGGAATCTAGTTCTTCCTGACTAAAAACATATTTTCAAAATACCAAGATTTCGGAAAAATGCTAGGTTCAGCCTTTTTTGACATTGCGGTATGGTTACCTGGAACACACATTTTTCCTTCTATCTCTTGGCTTCAATGCATTCAACACATTACGTCCATTTGGGTTCTTATGAAAAAATGTCCAGGCAATATTGGGAGGGGGGAGATGGGGTATACCTCTGTCAAGTCTGTTGAGCCTTGAAACCATCAAAGGTTATCTGTTGTTGGGGATGAACAAAATACACTTTACTTAGTCCTATGATCGCATACGCCCCTTTGGAGCTGTATATCAAGCCAAGTCAAACGCACTGATGGTTACAGTGTTATGACTTTAACATGCCACAGATCTATTGCTGAATACATTTATGTCTTATGTAACTGTTATTATTATATATAAATGTTGTTATGGTAAATCATTTGATAATTATGTTATATCTATAATAGATGTATTGCATAATTGTTATGTAAATGGTCTATATTATTGGGTCGACATCAGGTTTATCAATATATAAAGTCTGAGATTTAATCACTCTTTGAAGCCCGAAAATTCTGAAACGATAGATTCTGGGGCCACTGTAAATATAATGTACTGAATTCCGAAAAAAATCCTCACCCCCAGTGAATCTGGATCATAAAGAAATATCCATAAGGAAATGCAACGAACTACAAGGGGACTCTACAGTATATGAAACTCAAAGCACGGTTTTCTCTTTTGGTTATGTCCTTATGTGTGGCTATACAAAGTGCCTGAATCCCAAACTTTATTCACTATTTGTAACATTATGTTGTCAGTATAAGCTCTGATTCATCTCACACACCTCAAACTCAAAAAGGGGGATATGATCCAAGTGCCTACTTAGAGTAGATAGGAGGAAATACAACTAAACTGCTAAACAAGGATGCTGGAGGAATTGATATTGTTTCATGTTAATAATTTGCGGGTATTAGCCGAAAGTCCACGGCGACAGGATCCTGGATTAAAATTGTATAAGTATCGTGCCTCTGCCGCCCCAAAATATTCCTCGTGCACTGGCGAAATAGAGACAAAATGATAGTGAAACCGAGGCCGCAGAGGTGCTACACGGTTTTAACGCAGGATATGGTGTGTTCCAGTGCCACCGTGGACTTGGGGCTTTAGTAGGAAAGTAGCTAGATGTGTGTGAATCCATTACAAGTACTTCGCTAGATGGTGTCTTTGTATTATAATATACTTAATGCTGAAATTATTCCCTGTTATCACCCCCACCTCTAATTCCGCTTAGCATAATAAATGTATTGCTATGTCAGTAGCACTATCAGCAGTATGGATCTGATGATGATGGTATAATATTGATGTATGGTGATATCAAACATCTAAATGTTAAGTATCCATAATAACTAGCAAGCTGGAAATAAATAATGGTTACTAATGATTAAATTGTACATTATTATAACCCTTAGCCATAGAAGCTGAGCACCAAAGATCCGTCCGGAAGGCAACAACGAATTCTAAATGAACCCTTCTAAATTCATAGTTCTGAAAATAATAGTGTCATTCCTTGGGTAGGATCCCTGTATGGGTATGACACAAACAGTCACCCAGTGAACAACTTTGACGTAAAGTAACATATTTTTGTTAGCTGGGCAAACTCTTTCTATGGCAAGCATTTTAATCTCAAGGAATACTAATCCTTGAAAGGAGTTGAGAAAAAATTAGTAGTGGATTGTCTATGTTTCAAGATCATGTGGGCTTAATTGTAAAAGGATGTGACCCTTCAAGGCCAGCATAGTGATGTATGAATTATATATATCCCTTTGTCGGCATGATGCGTGAAAGAAGTAAAAGGCGGCATGATGCACCAATGCATCGCTAATGGCTAACTTGTCTGTGGTGTGATTCAGAACGACTGCCATATTCGTTGGGTAAAAAGTCACGAGCAAAGGAGAGGTTTGTGAAAAGAGGCTAGGGGTCTTTCAGAAGAAATCAAATTAAAAAATATATAGAAATATAAGTATGCCCAACCTATTGATGATGACGAGTACCCTCGTCAGATGCAAAATATGATACTATTGACGACAGTTGTTATGAATGAGACCCCTGGCTCTTTTAGAACAGACTCGTCAGTCATCATATTCCGATATTCTTCAATATTGCAATATTTGCAATTGACGAGGCTATTTGTAGCTGGCAGAATGTGCTATTTACATTGATTGTTAATACATTTGTGTAGGAAATCTTGTGAAATAGATTTTACTATTGGTCATAAAACAGGATTCGTCACCATTTTCCTACGACCAAGTCAGTTGTTCTGAATGAGCCTCCAGAGCTGTTTCAGTTTAACCTGCTAGAAAATGAGCGTGAGATCATATGATGCTATTGTTGGTATTATGATCTTTGAATATGAATTACATAAAATACAGAAATCCCTTAAAAACCTGAAGTATGACATAGGATTACAACCCATCGGTTCTTGTTATGAATAAGATATTCATACATATGACTGCCAGTATCGAGAACAATATTACATGAGAATTGCATCTGTCTCCACTATTATTATTACACATAAAGATAGATGGCACTCGTTCATGAAAAATGTGAAAACTATTCCTCTTGACGGCATAATTATATTGTCATCATATTCTATAAAGGTTATATTGTGGCTCCTCAGCTATGTGGAATGTGTGTATACAGTGTTCTGAAAATAAACCCCTATAGATATACACGGAAGGAACTATTGTGTTGAGTCATATTTGCATAAATCAATCATAATGATTATACCAAGTGACATTTACTTTCTGTGCTAACTTTTAGATCGTATAATATCAGCTTGGTGATTTTCCAACTTCAGTTTATTTACATGGTTCATATACTTCTAAATAAGGGGGGAGAATTTGGATGCTATTGCTCCTGATTTAACATAATCATTCAAGCCATCACACATCATCTTAAAAGAAAAGCCCAATTAAGACCTCAAATGGTTCATTATAACTAATAAACCACTGCATTGACTTAGCTTTAACTCGACATCCAAACCATCGATTACCCGCCAAGTCTTCAGTTCAACCTCCCACTTCTCTTTGTATATTGTTGACTCCATCTCCAATCAAATGATACGATCCTCCAACGGGGTTTGCAGGGACAGGGATGGTACAAATAATTTTTGGTTGCTTAAGATGAAATAGCATATTTAACGAATAAGTTCAATCCATTTTGGAAATCAAGATTTCAAACAAATCGACAAAAATAGGTTTCTTTATTGCTAAATTCGGTCTCAAAAGATCTTTGGCTTGTAGTGTTCCTATGAATGTCAGCAACACCCACGACTTTAACAACACATGTATTGATGATGGCCCCCTTACTGTCAGCGGATTGCATGCAAAGCTAAATATGGTAACATGGACCCTGGAAAATATGGAATAAAATAATAGAACAATTGCAAATAGTTCAAAAACGCCTCAACCTTCTGCAGTGATGGTGCCGTTATGGCATTATTTTACCTGGCATCTCAAACTGCGATAGCGGAGACCCTAATGGCTGCATAGTGCTTTTATGCATCATGCCAGCTGATGTCATGATGCATCCATGCAAGCATGTCGAGTAACCCACCACGGCTGCAAGCATCCTGCTGACCCTATATGGCTGTGTCTCACCAATTTGGGCCAATGTGAACTCTTTGACCTAGTGCCATCTTTGACCGAGTGCCATCTTTGACCAGGTGCCATCTTTGACTGCCGACCATAAAAAATAAGATGTAAACAAAATAAATTTCTTCTTTGATATGTAAGGGATAAAGTTAGGAAAATGGCGGTGGTCATATCTCCATATATATATAATATCTTCACCTGCCCTAAATAAACCTTTTTTTTCTGTCAGGAGGTCAAAGATGGACCTAGTAAAGACGTTCACGTTGGCCCAAAGTTGTGAGGCACAGCTATATACGAAAGGTGACACACTGATGCAAAGTGTCAGCGTCAGGCTGCTGGACAAAGCTGTATTCACGTATCATGCCGATCCAGGAGCTGCTACATTAAAGCAACATACGGCTTTCAGAGTGCATTCATAGGATTACATAAGGCAATCGTGCCAGCACCAACCCTAACTAACAGATTACCTTTACAAACAAAATATACCATTTAAAAACTGTGTTAAATATCCTGTTCATAGGATGATTGAAATATAAAATCATAGCCGCCAACTTTGTCAATGGTATTTTGTAATTATATCAAACAGCTTTTTTAAGTAAAATCAAAAAAGAATACTTCGAGAGTGTGTCAAGTAAAAAAGGTGAATTGCACTCCCACGCAGCAGTTTTAAAACCCATATCTCAGTGAAACCGGAGTACCGACAGCAATTTCCGAAAACTACAAATAGGAAAAAAAATCATTATAAACAGTAATGGAGTTAAAATTGAATAAAGTTTAATTACTTTTGCAACACAATCTGGATAAAGTCGGGGACTAGTGTTAGTGACTCTCCACTATCATGATCACTTTAGATTTAATTTGATTAAAATCACATTAGATTATTTCAATGTCAAGGTCGGGGTCTCTCACAGCGACTATTATTTTCTTCCCTTCATTTTGTCACCAAAGTCGAAAGGCGAGTATTTTGAAAATAAGCCGGAATTTAAACAAATTTATTCAATTCATTTTCTTAAGATTGTAATACGTTCAAACCCTCAGCTATAAATTGTGGTCGTTGTAGGAGTGCTGTTTGAACTCACTTGATGCTCGACAGAGCTGCCTTTCATGTTAACCGCACCGTAGATGTATTCATGATATTATATCATATTATACTGCTTGTTAATTATGGACATAAATAAACAAAGATGTTTAAAGTTCATTCTCAAATGTATTTTTCCTTTTTGGGGTGTTTTACGCTAAATCCAAGGGTACTGAGCCTCGGCTTTGGTCTGTACGCTGAATCTACCCATTGATACATAATTAGAGACTTTTACATTCCTCTCAATCAAACATCACCAGTTTGTTTAAAAAAATACGTCCAGTACATAGCTCACATGGCGTGTTCTAAAAGAGCATTTAGTGCGTAAGGCTGTTTTTTTTCAGCCAGGTAACCCTAGACACAGAGAAGCGAACAAGTTGCAGAGACAGCATCCTGAGGATCCTGCTCACACTTCACCTCCAGACATCTGGCGTGGGGCTTTACACCAGGGGATGGGGTTGGGTCGGTTTTAGGGTGTGTGAGGGCACTGAGCCTACAGAGATTGTGTATAATTATTGTTGAAGGGTAGACATGTGCCCAATCACTGGCTTATCTAAACATCCAATTAGTGGCCGTTGGCCGAGGGTCGACGGTCCTGGACACTGGCAGTGGGTATACATTATTTAATCATTAAGACTACCCTCATGCTTATGCAGCATACACATCAAATGTCTAATTGCTATAGGCCAAAACCGTGATTTGACCACCCGTGATTTAACAAGACATGACATTATATGTATATGTACATGAATCTGATTCAAAGCATTTTGAAGCACAGTTTTCCAATTTTGTAATTGATTGGAATAAACAAGCAAAGGTAATGATTTCACCTTCTTCTCCAAACACAGTAATCAAATTACAATTATTTCAACGATCACTTCAAACAATATGAGGCCAAGAGAGAGCATGCAAATGCTGGTGAGGTAAAGATGAAATCAATATAGAACACAGGGGTGGGCTGTTTGAATAGTCATTCTATGTATGAATAATGAGAAGAGCCAATCTAGAGCTTTCCACATCACCAAATCCTTTTTCTGGAGTGTCTTAAAGGCAATCGGTTATTAATGCATTTTAAAATTACCAGCGCCTGGGATATAGCTTGCATACTTCTTAAAATTGAATCTAAACTCCATGTGATCAGAATTGAATCTGAAGTCCATGTGATCGAAAATACACTAAATTACAATCAAGCCAAGATATATCCACTAAAATATTCGGCCCAGATACAACTATCAGACTATAATTCTTTACTGTTCATCATAACCCTACAACACTGTGAGGGTGAGTAGTTCGCGGGGACCGCATGCAACCCATAGTGTTGGCATAATGCATTCATAAACGGAGTATTTATGAATCATGATGACAAAGGACATTATACCGTTGCTATTGTCAGGCCAAAACTGGCGTGCGAATAGGCATCGTTACTCGCACCCCCATGGTGTGTGAATAGCAGCACCCTCAGAAGAGTGAGAGTCATTGTCGCTTAAACTACCCTCACCTGAGAGTCAGGTGAGGGTAGTTTTAGCGACAATGACTCTCACTTTTCTGTGTGTGAGTCCTTATTCTCACGGCCAGTAGGGTGTGGGAAAGACTACATGTACAAATCAGATCTCATCATCACGAGACCCTGTTGAGCAGTAGGTAGAGTGTTTGCTTCTTGCATGAGCGGCCTGGGTTACATGTACATGTATGTTTAGGGGGGGGGGATTCAGAGGGCCCCTAGGCCTATTTATTACAGAAATTACACTTATATTTTTGACATACATTGGTTTTTGTATAAGCCTAAAGCTAAGTGTGCCAATAACAGCTTCTAATCACACCCTACACAGTGTGGGAATAAGAATCATAATTCAAACACCAGGGTCAGAATGAATAATGGCCCTAATTCACACCCCAATCGCCACACCATAGGCCTACAAGTATAGGATAGGGTGCCAATATAACCTGTATTGCACACCCTATATGGTGTGGGAATAAGAAGTATGGTACAGACCCTAGCTAGTGTGGGAATAAGAGCTCTTCTTCGCAGCCTGTGGGTGTGCGAATAGCAGCCTGTGGGTGTGCAAATAGCAGCCGCTATTCACACGCCTATGGCGTGTGGATAGCATCGGCCGGGGTTGGCCCGTCTGGAAGCTATGGTAAAAATGAAAACTTTTAAAGCTTATTCTGTCAAAAATTGTTCAAACTGATTGATTGCTTGAGTGTTTTTATGTCGAGCAGGACAGTTTCTAGTAATATAAACGTGTACGAGGTAAGTAATGTTAATCATTAAATTAAATTTTAATGATTGAATCGATTGTGTGACATACTGAGGCACATCGCACATTGTTTCTTCTAGAAAACATCGTACTCAGGCGTTCTGTTACTTTGCTGGTACAATAGAACGGGCCAGTTGAACTACTGCACTGAAAACCCTATGTTGATCTAAAGTGTTTACTACTGGACACCCTAAGGTGGGGACATGGGGGAGTACCCTGGTTCCTACTAGTTAGTCATAGTATAACACTGATATTGCATGATGGCCGTGGTGATGATGTGTGATCACCCAGTGAATTCTTTGTAGTGTAGTACTTTTTTTTTGTATAGCAAGGCATCATTTAGACACAATTTCATAATTACCCCCTCCTCCCATCATCAAAACATACGTGAGAGCACTTTATATAGTCCTCATCATAGATCCAATAAGGTTACACTTCTGTATACCTAATAACGGCCACTCTTCAGGCTTGTGTCTATGGTCTTAGTGATGAGGCGTCTCAATTTTTTTCATTTTAAGAAAAAAGATAGATGATCTTATGATGAGGGCAAATGACTAGTTTTCAATAAGCATACAAATTTTAGGACCAATTGTCTGCCTGCCACAATTTTCTAACCGTTTTTGCTCGAAATAATTATATTTATTCTGTAACCTGGAGGATAAAATTATATGTTGATACTGACCGAATTTAAAACACATTCATTAATTTCAGACCCATAAAACATTTTTGTCAACATTAACAGTTAAGGGCAACCTATGCCACAACCACAGAGGGAGAAAAACAGAGATCATGATTTTTCATACCGTAGAAATTAATTTCAAAGAGATTTGTATAGCCACTATTGTACTTGACACAATGAGAAATGTATACAATGGAACTTTGGAACAATAATCGTGATGTCTCCTCATTTACAATATTTACAATACCGTTTCCCCTTGCTCAGCACAACAGTTTTTAACTGCTGAGGATTGTGGAACAATAGGTACATAGAAAATGAATACCTCTCTGATGAATGCACTCAGACTGTCATCTACTCACACCTGTATGGGATTACAACCCATCAAATCAAAGGCCAAACATTTATGCTTGTATTGAGTATGCCTGTACGCAGGTAGCTGAAAACAGTACATTAATTTTTCTTACTTTTTTAGCTATTCTGTGGTAGTCAAACCAGAATCGATAATGCCCAATATATTAGTCAAAGTTAGAGTTATCTTAACTCTGTACACTTGTTTGCATGTGGGTTTGCAAAATTGGCTGCACGCAACCAGCATCTTTCATTTGATATCTCCACCATTGTGCAGCAGAAACCCATCATGCCATAAACTATTCATGGTTGAGGATAGATCATATTTTGTATGGACATGCTTTGTCACAAGATGGCATCATGAGTTGTCTAAACAGGCCTCCATGCATGGTACTATTTTAGTTCTGCAGAGGACCTTGTTGACATTCTAGTGGCATCTAAGGTGCTTTATAAAAGATGCTGACAGTTGGTAAAGGACTCAAACAGGGTTACTTAGGTGACCAATTACTGTTAACATCAAGGTCTAGCTCAATTTATGCACATAGGGAATTGCGAGAATGTAACCTTGCATAATATGGGTTAACACATAACCAAGTATTGTTACCTATTGCTGATGGCTTAGAAACTGCAATCATAATTATATGAGCCCAGGGAGATGAGATATGGTGGTACCACCCTAAATGCGGCAAAATAAGTGACTGAGGTTGGACCTGGTCAAGGAAAAACTCTATGGCACAGCATATTCAAGCCATGAGATCTAATAAAATATTTGAATTAGACCATACATCAATCAGAATCAATAATAATATTAAAGAGTTATGGTGTCACAGTGCAAATTCGCCCCCAGAATGTTGTACTCGTAAACAGTGCCAATTTGTCACAGAATCCTAATCTGCGGCCCAAATTGTTCCCAAAGGTCTTGGTAAAAAAAATATAAAGACTTGGTTGTTGCCATGGTAACCCCGGGTGGTGCTTTATATGATTGTATGATGCCTTATAACTGGCCCTGTTTGAATACAGTGTGTTCAACAAAGATAATAACTGTATAAATGTATATGGGAAGTTTGCTAGCTGAATATATCTGCAGGATAAAAATGGCCACAATCATAGAAACACAACGCAGACTTGTCACAGATGAAGTACACTAAAAAAAACAACTTGTCTCCAGACTCTTCAAAGTGACGGTCATAAAATTGACGAGTCAAAAGCTTGTCTAAGTGACAAGGAAGCGGGTCTTCTAGCTGGAGATCGAAGACCCACTTGGCATGTGCCAGCTCAAAACCCGACATTTGCCAGCTCCAAATTCTATTTGTGGGATGGTAACCTGGTAGGTTAGACAACTTTTGACTCGTTTATTTTATGACAGTCACTTCGACGAGTCTGGAGACAAGTTCGTTTTTTCAGTGTACACAGAGGATGTTGGTGAGATTAGAGTGTCAGTTCATGCACAGTCTGCACCCCCTGCGACACCCCCCCTCCTATTCAGTCTCCTATCAGTGTCTGGGAGAAATATAGGGCTGTGTCTCACGACCTTGGGCCAATGTTTTTGTCTCTGACTGGGTGCCAGCTCTGACTGGGTGCCAGCTCTGACCGGGTGCCAGCTCTGACCAGCCTGAATAAAAACGGGTTATTTAGGCCAGATGATGATAAATATGGACAACTAATGACTAGTTTAGAGAGTTATAACATCCATTAACCTTTTCATCCCAATGCTATCTCCATCTGCCCTAAATAACCCGATTTTATTCAGGCCGGTCAGAGCTGGCACCCGGTCAGTGCTGGCACCCGGTCAGAGCTGGCACCCGGTCAGGGACAAAAACATTGGCCCAAGGTCGTGAGACACAGCCATAGACTGCTATCAGCCTATTATTCTGTAGACGGTCCATGGACAGCCGGGGATATCCAACAACATTTTATATGACGGTTGATGTTCAAACTTGGATGGGATGTTGAATTCATGTCTCGTCTACATCTAAATTAGCTAAAAACTAGACTGCATGGCACATTGCCTGAGAGAAGCAGTTGTTGTAGAAAATCTTTCAAACCTGAGATGAAGGACACATGTGGTGTGGGCTGCCAAGAGGTTTATATCTAACTGAGTTCTTCTCCAATTTAAATATTTAAGGATTTTTCACTTTAATCAATTTTAATGGTTAAAAAATATACCTAAACTACTCTAACAATGGTTTGGAATCATACCTACAAGTATTGACCAATCAGCAGCAGAGATATATTCTGCCCCGTCGCCATGGCAACCAGAAAAAGGACTCACAATGGTATCTTACAGGGATGCCTGGTGATATAGTTGCACCTGAGGAACAGTGGTACCATCTCTTTAACATTATTCAATCCAAGTCAAATTTAAACCACTTGCCTATTATATATTATGTATATATATATATATATATATATATATATATATATATATATATATATATATATATATATATATATATATATATTATATTGCCTATATGTTTGTTGGTTTCGTCAATATAATATACTAGAAAAAATAACTTGATTAAAACCATCAAGTAAATTTTATTATCAATTTTATTCACAATTCACAGACATTTCATTTCAAAATTATCTGCATTACTTGTGTAGTCTCTCCAAGTCACATTTAGCCTAGAGCATAAAGAGGCTACGTGGTTGGAGGTGACGAGCGAAATCTTCACCTGCACTTTCACCTCCGGTCTTGAAGCAGTACTCCGGCAGTTGGAAGATGCTGGAGTCGGGACTTCCCTGGGTCATGTTGTAGTAGGACGACTTCAAGATCGTTGGGCTGTTAGGGTCATCATCCGCGACCATCATCCGCGATGCTACTGGTACGCAGAGATTGGGAGTCACCACAAATGAGTCCATCATGTTGCGATCATGCAGTTTGGTGAAGATGTTGACAGGCGTCCCTTCACCCACTGTAGCTGAGCCGTTGAAGTTGGTGTGCTTCAGGATGCAGTTAGTCAGAGGGGGGATTTCTGTTATTTCCTGGCAAATCTGCAATGAGAGTTATTGTTGCATGACACATGAAAAGAGTGGGTCATAATTTAACAGCAGGGTGGGAGGGGGGGTGGTGGATGGCGCCGCCAGGTAATTGTTTCCCCATGTCAGATAAAAATGCCTTGGCATTATTTTACATGTATGTAGTATATGAATTTATAAAGTATTTTTATTTCACAAAGTGATTTTCAAAAAATACCATACAGACAATTTAAATGATGAGGGCATTGTCATATATATGCGATGTTGTCACAATGATTATATGAGTATGTATACACTCTCATCTCATGTCCCAGATATAATTATAATTATCAAACATCCACCATAGTTCACATGGGGAGGGGGGGGGTCGGAAGAATGTCGACCCTAGGCATTGGTCATTACAGTTTTTGTGCGAGTTCTCAGATTATTTTCAGTCGCCCTCCCCTTATGTACGTGGGTCAAACTTTCTCACATGTTTCAGCCCGCTCACAAAAGTCCGAGACCCATGTTGTTTAATTTTGATTGCTCCCTTGCAAGGAGGTCACTTTTCCACTCTTAAACATTGGGTGGAATTAGGTATCTTTGGTATTCATATAGAGTTATCTAGAAACCGAAGTTATTGACATAGATACTATATTCTTGTTCCATACATATACCGTGATAAGAGTCCTAATCACAACCAACTATTTTATTAGACCAGTTAATCAATGGTGTATTATAAGCAGGGCCTGCAGAGGAGACAAAAGCATATCTTGGGTATTATGTTAAGGATTTTATCTTGGTTTGGCTGTGGTTCAGTGAATTTCTGATCACATACCTATTAACACACACTGTAAAACGTTGATTGTCATTTTTGTACGTGTACAGTAGATTCTACTGTAGGTGTACAGTTTATTGTAGGCAAACAGTAGACTCTACTGTAAATCTACAGTAGATTCTACTGTAAATCCATCATACAGTAGATTCCACGGTGTACCTACACTAACTATTTACAGTGTATGTATTATTAATAGGTAGGACAGCGACATTTTAAAAAATGGTAGGAATTTATCACACAAGATTTTAAAATGATGCGGGGATCAAGTCAAGTTCCAAACCATAATCATTATAGACCTACTCATTATACTTTATTTTATATGATTTTTTGAAAAAGAAAAGTTCACCCAACCGACCTGTCACTTGCTACCAGCCTAGCATGAGTATCCCCGGCCTGCACAGCAGGTAGCCCCGGCAGGACATGGTCTGTGTATACCCCTGCACTCACTCTTTAGCTAGAGCTGCCCAAAGCATGCTGTAGGAATATTCCTCTCATTTTTAGAATATTTCCTTGATTGACCAGTTGTTTTCTGAAATAGGTACTATGGGACTCTCACTCAGTTTATGAGTTAAATTCTTACGTGAACATTTCAAATTTCCTTTGAAATGATAAGGAACAGGGGGCTTACAGGGGCAATGTACATGCTCCAGGAGAAACCTTTTAGCCAATTTTCGCCAGCATATTTTTACACCACACTAAAAGAAGATTACTAAGAAACCAATATTCTACGTAGTGGTGGGGGTTTTGGGGGGTTTTAGGGGGCACTTGACTATATAAATCGCCTGCACAAATGGCATAACTTAATCACGGATCATTTTAATTAGGTATCATTGTGATAAAAAATAAAATAAGATACCTATGAAGTCCTCTGTATCAGGAGTATACATCTGTATGAGATTCCACAAATAAAAATGAGATTTTATGTGATTGAACCCCTTTTCTGGGGAGGTAGCTCCCACTGCCTGTCCTAGAAAAACCGTTCCAATCTGTTTGTTGGAACTGCCATTGTATTTATTTTACCAATTAGTTTCTCATTACCTGTAAATGGAGCATCTAAGATAAAACAACTTGTACAAGACATACTCTTTCCCTTTCTTATGATATTCCATTTGTTATGGTACGATGTAATAATGGCAGAGAAAACAAGCATTCTATTGCGGGTATTTAGCACTGCGACACATAGGGGGACAGGATCCCGGTCTCTAATTGACCTACACTGTAAAAAGTTGTTGTTCGTGAACAGCAATATGTGCTGTAACTATACAGTACTTTAGCTGTAAAAGATAATACAGCAACTGTTGCTGTACACATACAATTCTGTTACTGTAGATGCAGGTTCGAATCCCATAACCAGCAACCAGAGGGAGAGAGAGCAGAGAGGTTGGAGGGAGTACCATACTACACAGCTCAAATATGACCTGATCTTTTCAAAAGCCTATTGATGCAGGCTACATATAAGTGATTGCCCCTCTAGCTCAGTTGGTAGAGCCGTGGGAGATGTAGTCTGAGGGTCAGCAGTTCCAGTCCCGGCAGGAAACTCTCACACAAACTACATTTCTCCTGATGCAATTCTAAAGTATAATATATTTTGGTACACTGAAATGTTACTATTGAAAATATGCAGAGGATAAGACCAATGTATCTCAACAATCTGCATGAAAGATAGTAAAATTTACTTTGAAAAACATCTATAGGCCATCAAGATTACACTCCAACTAATGGTAGTTCAGTCCTTATAAGTACATTACTGCAATAGGGTAATTTTCATATTAACCCATAAGACATGAAAAGTCTAGTTCTAAAATTGTCCCCAGGGATCCTGTGTTGACCTCATTACCATTCACACATAAGTAGGAGGTGTTTCAATGCACCTGACATGGATTCACTGGTGTAGTGGTCATGGTTCAGGACTATGGATTGGAACCTGGGGGTTCAAATCTCCAAGATGTTGAATATGTGAGCCTTTTTAGAACTGAGGTCTGCGTCTACAGTAGATTCTACTGTAGGTCTACAGCAGAATTTACTGGAACCAAAGTTGCCCCCAATAGTTGCTGTACAGGAACACTACTTACTTCTAACAGTGTACCTAGTATTATGGCTCACTTCACCTACCTGGTCAGATGGGTAGAAATTGTAGATTGTATGGTTATGGTTGAAATACACCACATCAAGTTCCCTTGGGGAAGCCCGCGGGTCCTTATTTACATACTTCGCTGCATACCGATCATTTTGCCCTAGGTCGACGTAGTGAGTAATGTGGTACTGAAAAGTAAGCACATCCGAATATTAGATTTTGACAACCCGGGCCTACTATAATTTCTTCCACACACTAATGATAACAATAGCATATTGAAATGATGGGGAGGAATACACAGACTGTTTGACATAATGTATTTAGTGGGTTGCCATGTTTCTCAACTATAGGTCTTTCCCAGTGTATTTCTAGTGAATGCAACTTAAAAAGAATTTGGACCCCTTGACCAGGGGGGGGGGCAAAAACATTTGGACCCCTCTTGGGGGGGGGGCAAAAAAATGTAACCAGTTTTGAGCCAAAAAGCCCACGCGTTCCTATGATATAAAGGGCCCGCGCGCGAGCCGATTTTCGACCCTAAGGGTGGGGGGTAAAAAATGTTGACCCCTTGACCGGGGGGGGGGGGGTAAAAGATTTCGCGCGCTCCCCGCGGAAACCCACCACCCCCCCTGTTGTTAAAAAATGATCACTCCCTAAGAATGACTGATATAAGGAACGTCCTTTTATAAGGAACATGTTTCCATTACCAAAATTGTCCATTCACTCAGTATCGGATAAAAGGAACATTGCTTATAAGGAGCACATTTGCCCTGCCAAAAGGCCCACCTTGTAGCGAGATTTCACTTACTTCGTAGACATGACCGCTGGTCACTCCGAGCATGTCGTCGTGTAGTGTCATAGTGTCAGGGACACAACAGGGGGTGGAGGCCCCTGTGTCAGGGATCCCCATCATGTGGGCGGCACCAACTAGCAGACTGCCCAGCAGCAGGGTCACACACAGACTCATGACGCTACTGGTTGGTACTGGTGATTGTAGAGACCAATTCTGCAAGAAAGGGGGCCTTTTTTTAAAATTGTTAATAACATTTTTGAACATTTCTTAAGCATGACTGACAAATACAGAAATAAAACCTTAAAATTCTGCATTCTAAAATATACTATTTGAAAGATAATTGCCTGTAAAACTCCTGATGTGAGATATTCGCAAACATAGCCATTACAGACAATGTTACCAGGATTCTGCTAAAGCCAATGTTAAGACAACTTCATCACGATAAAGTCACCATTTCTAGCTGCATTGGTCTATAGTAGAGCTTGGAGAAGTCAGCTAGGAGTCTGGGTTTGATAAATTTGTATTTACATCAGAATTCATGTAAACAAGAAAAGTCATCTAGCAGTCACAAACTCTCAGCCACATCAACAAGGTATACGAGGGCAGGGCAGACCAAGGAATTTGAAAAAGGAGAGTGGGGGGCACCAAACACCAACGTTTGGTAACGCGTCATGCTGTGACTGGTGGGGGGATCAAAATATCATTAGAAAATTCTAAATCTTTTTCCCAAAGAGGGGCTGGTCCAGACCCTTAGACCCCCATCCTGGATTTGCCCCTGGACGGATCCTATACAATTTCCCAACAAAGTGAGAAAACAAAATAAACTACATAAAATAGTGAGACACCTAGAATTTCCATCAGATATGATTATGATACAATTCAGTCTCAGTTACTTTGTATGATAGTACATGTAGTAATGAGTCAATGCAGGCCAGGAGGCTTAGGTATGACGGTACAATGCAGGTATGAACACAAGTGGATTACCAGGTGTCCGAATGGCAGGTGTAGTCTTGGTAGTTGTAGAGAGGAGGATGGAGCGGTGTTGAGAGTTGATCTTGTCGTGTGATGCTTGACGAGTAGAACCGCCTGGTTTAAATACAGTTTCTTCCACAGTGATAAGGATAAGGATAAAGATATAGAATGGAAATTGCTGACCACGCATACATGCGTGGTCAGCAATTTCTATTAACCCTTTATGATAGCGCGTTGCCTTAAGGTGACCGTTGTTATGATGGTCCAACAGCACAGTCCAAGCGAGCAACTCGTGGACACTGCCTTGGTGCAACATGTCTTCCATCTGATATTACATGAACCCCTTAGAGGATCGGCCTCATGCATGAATGTATGGATTTTTTGCAAACTATGATGACAAAATACATGTAGCTCTTTAGCATTCTCATAAAACTGTTGTGAAATGACTCACTTGTCTCCACTTTGGAGTTGCCATTATTTTTATAATAAGGAGGGGGAGTATTTTAAATTTTAGAGATTGAAAACATACTGTCCGGACTACCAGTGATTTGGTATATACATAAAATAACAGGAAGAAGGGAGGGATCGTGAATAGTTTAAGTCACTCACATTAATGTGACAGAGGTTGAAGAGGAAACTTCCCAAGCCCACCCGTACATTCAAGAATTACCACCTCATGAAGTTCTATGGGCGAGATAACCAGATCTATTTAAGATAAGCAGGTCCTGTTCATACCATGCTGACAAAGTTAAATCTCATGTGTAGACATTTGATAAGCATTTGCCACTTATGTTTTTTATTTCTAGATATCATGACGATAGTGCTCAGCTTATCTGCCGGCGTCGCCAGGCTGCTAATGGCCACCGTCCACTGGGGAACTTCGGCCGACTAAGCCCATACATTTCCTATATATAACTTCGGCCGATTAGAGCCCAGTGGACGGTGACCATTAGAAGGCGTAGTGGAAGATGTTATAATATATTCAGGGGAATGTATTATGATATATTCAGTTATAGATACATGAGTTCAGGTGATACCAACAATACCAATAGATTAGTGAAAACGCCCCTACCCACCCCCACCTAACACGAGGAGGGCCCGGTAACAATGGTGAGTTGCTGACGTTTGAAATATGTGTTTTTATGTCTGGCAGTACATTTTGTGTGTGCTGACTTATGAATTTATCTATGCATCATCTCTAACTATGCAGCATAGTAAGATTATGTTGAAGCAATTCGGTAATGTGGAGATACTGATCAACCATGTGACACCACCTGTTACCGCCAAAAAAAATTCTCATTCCAAAAAAATAAGATAAATCATCTCGTCTGATGGACAAATTACTAGTTTTAAGAAAATTTCTAAAAAAATTGTTTTCTTAAAACTAGTCATTCATCCACCAGGCGAGTTCATTTATTTTATTTTATTTTTGAGAGGAGAGTTATTTATGGCTGCGAAGTAGTGGTGCTGCCTTTTTCATAGGCACGTCGAGAATACTACCGATTTGTATGTTAGGGATATGCAAATCAGATTGATTATAGCTTGTTGTGTGGCACAAGCACATAAGGAGGACATTTGGAATCTTTAATATAGTAGAGAGATGTAGGGTTTGAATATGTTGCTCGTGAGGGCCGGCTATAACAACTTAACTACATTTCTCTGGGCTTCAAAGTCTCTTGTAAATCTGATTATGTGTCTGACTAGCTTGGGTAAATGAAGGTTTGTAGTATATAAATATCACCTGATTACACTCATGTCTAATAGAAAACGTTCCATTTAGAAATATCGAATGCTAGCGCAAAAGATGGAATCATTCTCTGAAGAACGAATTATATTCTAATTTCTTCTTTTTTTTTCGTCATGTTGGTACCAGCCCCCCTAATGGTCAAAGCAAGTACTAGAAATCCCCTTGGTGACATGTTATGTACACTCTAAAAAATGTGTTTAGAAATAATCACCAATGACCTCAACACGTTTAAACTCTAACCTAATGTTTCCGTGGTTAATCATTAAACACATCAGATGTATAGTTCCTAATGGCAGAGGCGTAGGAAGCAAATCTTCATTGGGGGGCCCAAGGGGGGGCCCACTCCAACCAACTTTAAGTATTGGCCTTTATGCATGATGTATCATATATATATATATATGTATATATATATATATATATATATATATATATATATATATATATGGCTCAGTCTCATGAGTTTGTAACATTTCAAACGTCTTTGACCGGTGCCGTCTTTGACCGGTGCCGTCTTTGACCGGTGCCGTCTTTGACCGGGTATGTGATTAAAATGAAGAAAAAAGTAGTGTATAGTAAAGAAATGGGTAAATGTTTTGTATAATATGTTATAACACATCATTTCGAGGCATTATTTAAAATTGATATATTTCATATATTTATGTTACTGGCTCAGTCTCATGAGTTTGTAACAGTTGAAACATCTTTGACCGGCGTCGTCTTTGACCGGTGACGTCTTTGACCGGCTGAAGAAAAAAAGCCCAAAAGGAACCCTTAATATGTGCATTAAAATTTTTTTTTTAATTGGGTAAAACAACCATAGACTGTTTATTACATGAAGAAGTTGAAGCTTAAATTTCTTTATTATATACTACTTTTTTCTTCATTTTAATCACATACCCGGTCAAAGACGGCACCGGTCAAAGATGGCACCGGTCAAAGACGGCACCGGTCAAAGACGGCACCGGTCAAAGACGTTTGAAATGTGACTGTCCTGAGACTGAGCCATATACACACTTATATTAGAGTGTATGGAAAAATATTATCTGAGCCCCCTTTAGCTCTGATATGGGGGCCCAGCCCCCTTTGCGCCCATATTTCCCTATGCGGGAGAGGTAAGGATTGAAAATTGTCTGTATTATATTTCAGGTCTTGACAAATTCTGGGGGGGCCAAAACATATTCAGACCCCCCCCCCCCTCCTTCTCAGTGATTGGAGGGGCCTTGGGCCCCCTGCCCCCCCCCCCCCCCTTTTCCTACGCCACTGCCATAATGGTAGTATATATCGGTGCTATCATGGTTGTGTATGTAGATGTGTAGTTCAATACACTAGGTGGCAGTTAGGTTAATGAGAGGACGTTTCTGGCTACAAGAGATTTTGTAGAATATAAAATCAAATTTAAGCAATATTCTCACAATCATCATGTTGTACATACCCATTGGTTACTTTCTGTGGGTTTTAATACTGTGCTACCTATTGTGCCATAGTGCGATTTGAATCCACACTCTTCATTAAAACCTAGATATAAATTTATCCAGGACCATTCCTGACTGGCGGAAGAAATGGGCCTGGATTGCGCGATGCTGGGTTGGACCATGATTAAACCATGGTCCCATATATGTTTGACAACGTTATATGTAAAGCTGAGATACTGCAAATTTTAATTGCATATGAAAATAACATAATGCGACAATTTGAATCAGTATAAAAAGAGAATGTCCACCCTATGTCATGGACAAGGTGGTGAGTATAGTGCGGCTTTGAGTGTCCAAAGAGCTGCTTTTTTTATGTGGTTGCATAATACTTTACATGTAGAACCGCCCCATGTTTAAATACAGTATTTCAACATAGATAAAGAGTAACAAAATAAATCCATGATATATGGCGACTTTGCCAGCTGAATATCTGCATGATCAATATGGCCACAAACATAGAAATGCGAGGCAGACTCAACACACACACAGAAAAGTGAGAGTCATTGTCGCTAAAACTACCCTCACCTGAGGGTCAGGCACTGCTTGACTCTCAGGTGAGGGTAGCTTTATCGACAATGACTCTCACTTTTCTGAGGGTGCACACCAAATACAGAAATAGTTGTGGTGAGATTAGAGTGACAGTCAATGCACAATATGCACATAAAATCTAAATGTCCCAGCCTTTAGGCTGTAGTGGCTATGCCAGGTTAGTCATAGGGACATTGGTCAGGCATGACTATAGGTGCTATTCAAAAGTGACTGAGGCAAAACAACATATGACTGATGCTTTACTCAAAAGGGCTAAAGCGTCTTGAAAGGTTAGGCAATTCTGACCAACCTGACAATATCAACCAACCTAGGTTGGTTATATAGGGGGCAAAAAACGACCAAATTGGTAAGGCACTCCTGACTAAGAGAGTCATATAGGGAGCCAAAGAATATCAGTGTACGCCCCTTCCTACGAAGTCAGTTGGCAGTCTGGGAGAAATATAAACTCCTATCAGCCTTTTATTCTGCAGATGGTCCAGTTGTTGTGCAGACGTGGCTGGGAAGCTAAATTTATGTCTCGTCTGCATTTGAATTAGCTGCAAACCGGACGGCATGGCTTTTTGCCTTAAAGAAAAGGTTGTGGTGATGATCCACCAACACAGTAGTAGATACTGTGAAAGTACTTTATTTTGCTGGGTATATATTTTCGTGATGTTTGCAAAAATGAAAAATCCGCAAAATTATTATATGCTTAAGTATGGAATAAATAAATATCCGAAAATGTGTATATTTTCACTGATCCGCAAAAAATTAAACCTGTAAAAATAAGTACTTTCACTGTAGTAGCTCATGATGCAGCAAGGTGCTTCTGTATTGACTCCTTTAAGTTACCCAATGAGCTATGTGGCTCCCCCAGGTGACTCCCCTAGGACAGCCTGGGCTCCCCTAAAGAGGGGAGTCATTCTGGAGGCAAGCTGGACTCCCTTTTGACCATGTTTCTCTTCTCTGTGTGGATACCTGCAGGTAGTAGTGGACTACTACCTGCAGGTTCAGGCTAATACATCAACTGTCAATCATCCATGTTCTGACCCTTCCTACCAGGGGCTGTTAGAAAACATAGCGATAATTCTCATAGCATAAGTAAGTGTTACAAAATAATCATTTTAAATTGTTTTTCCAGGGGGTGTTACAGAAAAAAAATTATGTTATGGATATGCATTTGTTTTTTACGTTATTTAGTTTTGTTTACGTAAAAAAAGCCGGCCTACTCCAAAGGTGGTTTTCTAAAATAGAATAAATTAGCCTAAATTAGTGTAAATTTGAAGTCCACAGCATGAATTTGAAGACCACAGCCTGAATTATCAAATATTTACTAGTATTATCGTAAATTGCGAAATATTAGCCTAAATTATTGAAAAATTTTAAGCATTAGCGTAAATTCCCTATTCTACTGCATGGCATAAATTTTGTTTTTGCAACATCCCCCCGGTGACCCACCTGTCTGCCACTGTGTCATATATAATGCAAGTCGCCACCTCTGGGTGGACACCAGAACTGTGTGTCAGAATTTGGACAAGCCTGGCCACAGAACAGATTAGCCTTCACCTGAAGGTTCATACTACTATCTGTAGGCATCCAGTGTAAAACATGTATGGTTCTACCCAAAGTATTCTCCTTGCTTTGGTCCTTTTGTGAAAAATGCCAAATCAGTTAAGACCATAGAAGTTAGCAGCCAAGCAGAAAAGAGTCTGGGAATGGATGACTTTTAGTAAATAATGTAGCGGTGACGGGTCACCGTGAGGAGTCGCATGGAGTCACGAATCCTCGGGAGGAGTCACTGAGGAGAGTGTAGTGCATCATCAGCCTGCTAGGGGGCGCCCCAGCTCTGAGTGTCTTATTAATCTCCCCGGCAGAGACTTCCGCTCCCCCCGGTCACGTCATATCTCTGCCAAAACCTAAGAACTCTCCTGTGGAAAAAGTCTAGAAAAGTGTACTACTTCCCTGCTCTCTTATCCGCTTCACACACTGCCTGTATCCCTACTCCAAAATAGTCCCTAGGAAAATTAGCAAATTTCATCACAAAAACATAACCAATATGTCTGTAACTTTCAGAAATTCATGTTTAGACCTTCCTACAAATATTTGAATCGAATCATAGAAGGGAAATTAAATATTTCAAGAAGGAGTATAAAGGTGCGCAATGGACAGAATCTGTCCATTTGCAAAGCACGGAGTAAGGTTTTGGCAGAGGGGAAGTGAAGACCGGTGTCACACAAACTATCTGCCACGGGATATTGGCGTCTTATAAAGGCCCGTGAGGAGCCGAGGCGTCAGTCTTTTTCTGGCAGTCGTTCGGGCTGGACGTACTGCATCTCCTAGTGACTCCTAGATATAGAGATTGACTCCTCACCTTGTAAAAGGTGAATACTAGATTCTCATCTATTATAGTCATAAAAGCCTCTTTGTACCAAGTTAATGATTCAATAACGACCTCCTTTTATATCACAGTTATTCCTCTTCTTGTCTCATTACCATCACAATAAGTACAACTACTACCTGGCAATGTGTTTAGTGTATCCTCACCCTTGAGGCATTATGTATATCATAAATACTGCGCAGTAAATAAAAGTTGTAAGACAGCTTCGAACACCTTCCGTAGAGAAGAGGAGAATAATACAGAATTGTGCCTTCGGGATATGCAAATTACATCAACTATAGAGCGGAGCCCTGTGCCAAGAAAATAATGAGCATTTGAAAATTGAATACACATCCACCATAGTGGTGAAATATGAGGTTTGCATAAAATCATTATAGTGTAGGCAGGTTATGGGGAATACATGTTGAATATACGCTGAAACAGTTACTCTATATTTCGGTGAGGCTCAAATTCTCTCGACAATCAGGTCGTATAGCAGAGCAAATCTCCAGCCAACGTGTTCATGCTAATTAATTTCAAACCCATCAAACAAATTCTTACTATGCACATCTGAGATCAATTTTTGGAACAATGAAATAATTGATGAAGGCAAAAGGAATTGGCGATTTCTCATACATTGAAATACAAAGAGGTCTGTATAGCCACTGTTATGCCAATCACCAGTTCACGGGGAAAAAACATCCTCATCCATTTTGAATAGGAATGTATACAATAAAAGTTTGAAACAATAAACGTGATGTTTTCTCGTTTACAACATTCACAATACCATTTCCGTTCCCTCAGAAAAGAGTTCTAAAACTACTGAGAATAGTAGAGAAGGGAACAATAGCTAAATTAGAAGATAAATACCTCACCATTGAATGCCCTCCTGTACTCAGACTGTCACCAAGTCACACTTGTACGGGGTTAAAACCTATCAAACTGGTGGCCAGAACCATGTTCCCCTGTGGGTGTAAGCAGGTGTTCCTGTGAATAGTGCATTGCACTGTAAAAGGTTGGTTACCATTTTTTAGGTGTACATTACATTCTACTGTAGGTGTACAGTTGCTTGCCGGTAAATAGTAGAATCTACTGTAATTCTACAGTAGATTCTACTGTACACTTACAGTGGATTCTACTGTGTACCTACACTAACTATTACAGTGTGGCTCATGACTTAATATGAAACTGAATGTTGAGGTAGACTTTTAGCCACATGGTTGATTAGAAGCTGTACTGATTCTGAATTTCTTGCAATTTTTTCAGAGCATGCTCACGGAGGCATTATCCAAAATAGTTGAATTCCACCCGTCATGAACAATGTTTACTGTATTTGCCGAGACTGAGTACAGATTTTTACAGGGGGGTTTATAACCTGGAGATTATTTCCTAGTTATTTTTCCAAAGTTACTGGATCATCATCTTTACCCTACACATGCATGATAATAGTGACTAATAATACTATTACATAAGGTGAAAAACATTTCTAAAGCTCATACAATGACAACCAATATTTGATATAGCATCTCGCCCCTACTAAACATCACCTTACATTTAGTTTGATTTATTTTCACTCCGTACACTTATTAACAGGCAGAGTTTCAAATTGGCTGCACGCTAACATCATTTCTCGTTAGATTCCCCGACCATTGTGGAGCAGAAACCCATCCTGCCATCCATCATTCATGGCTGCTGATAGTTCATATCATGTAGGGACGTGCTTTGTCACAAGAAGGCACAGGGGGTTGTCAGAACTGTCCTCCATGATGCCATTCTGGTTGTGGGAAAGCGGTATTTGACATTCTAGGGAGTAAGATCCGGCATCCAAGTTGATTTGCTAGGGACTATACAAATTGATAAGGGTTATCAGTAGATCATAGTCATTCAAAAAATAGAAATACCAATACAAAATATCGGTATACACCATGAATGAACCATATTACTACCAGCTATACACAATCTCTATGACAAGATACCGGGCATTGCACAAGGTGGCCATGTAAGTAACTTACACCTTGTGCAATGCCCGGTATCTAACAGTTAGTATGTGAAATCACTTTTAATGTAACTTGATCTGAGCTGAATGATATATTTTTTCTACATATATATGAGTTTTCTATAGGAAGTGAGTTATATATACAGGTTAAATTATATAATATGAAGATGCTTTTGTAAGTCCCTGTAACACTTTGAATGGGTCAGTCTGCAGCAATATGTATTATATATAGTCCTAGGGCTCAGGCACTTTTATTTTTGTTTTGGTGACCGGAAGGTTTGACGATGCATTCTTGTGCAGAATTTCATGCTGAATTCAGAAATGTAAGTCTTACAAAAATCTGCTGTGGTTTTCTATGGAAAAAACTAGGTCAAAGTTGGGAACCTTTGATTTTCCCAGGGATGGATTTTATGCCACAGCGGATTTTTGTAAGACTTGCATTTATGAATTCAGCATGAAATTCTACACAAGAATGCATTGTCAAACCTTTCGGTCGCCAAAATAAAAATAAAAGTGCCTGAGCTCTTGGACTAATACCATCATGCATAATTGTCTCCTACAATAGGACATCGTTGATATCTTGTTAAATTCCTTTAATTGAAAATGACATACACGACACCAAACCATCCTATGTGTCCTAGACTTTGATTGGAATTGGTTGAATGAATTTGAATACATTGGCCTGTGGCGGGGGGGGGGGGGGGCTACCTGGTTCCATGGGAAACGTGTTTATCAGTTCCTATATCTATTATGTTAATGCAAATCCACCTGAGTTAGAACATTTTTTTAACAAACGAGATATGCTGGTCCCAAGATCTTTTTCTACAAACAAAGCTTTACTATAGTTGCAGAGCTGTGTGGCTGGGGCTTTTTCCTCATCTTCCAAAGACTGAGCACTGTGGCCACAGTCATAATGCTAGTGAAACATGGGATGATGTCATTAATTCACATCCTGATCAATCCGCACCCACAACACTCGGTCAGCAGGTTTGTCCCTTATTCAAGTTGTCTTTAATAATTCACAAACATGTCGGGTTTTTAACCCTTCAAGGACCGCATAGTGCTTTAAGCGCAGTGTCGTCGTGATGTACGAATGCAGAACTGCCAAGAAGCTATCAAGGGCTGCATTCATACATTATGCCCACCCTTACAGAGTGAATTAACTCTGTAGGATAGGCCTAATGCATGAACGTAGCTCTGGCGAGTTACTCACCAGGGCTGCATTCATGCATCATGACAATGAAAGGCACAGGACATGCTGTTTTACAGTGTTGACCAGGTCTGGTGCATGCAAGGCACTGATTAGTTCTCAATATGCCCACATGAGGGCTCTAGGTGCAGATGCCAATCGCCAACTTGTAGGGCCATGCCACTGATACTCTACGGCTCCCTATAGGACCAATCATTACAGTGCCTAGCCAAGTTAGTCATTTTTGGCTCCCTATACGACCAACCTAGGTTAGTTGGTATTGTCAGGTTGGTCAGTACTGACCTATACTTTAGCCTTCACTTTAGCCTTCTCTATTTCAATGAGTTTTAGGCTAAGTCCTTTTGAGTAAGGCATTAGTCATATGTTGTTGGACCACATCATGCATAAATGTATTATGCTCTTTATCTTCATTAAGATTTAAATTCAACCCTGGTATGTAACTTGCCAGGGCTGCATTTCAGCCGACACTATGTAGCTGATCCATCCATAACGGGTTGGCATGATGCATAAATGAAGCGAGAAGAGTCCCCGCCGAGTAAACAAAAAACGTTATTCAACATTTGATAACGTTATATAACGTTTCTCTAAGGGTCCTTACTATGGCATAACGTTATATAAAGTTTTAAAACGTTATTCTGACGTAAAATAACGTTTCTTTGTTAGCTGGGCGGGCCTGCATTCATGAATCATGACGACAAAGCATATTGAAACACCATGCGGCCTTTGAAGGGTGAGGAGAGACTGTCACACAGTGCAGACTAATTCGCCAAGTGCTGGCTTCTGCTGATTGATGGCTTATAGGGAACAATAAGCCTTCCCATAAGGCCCTGTGGCTACTTCCTGTGGTGCATGTGTGGCCTGGGATACGTCCATGTTTAACGACATTTATCCTGTTGTGTTCATAAAGCTGGGCCGTGCATTGTACAATTTTGTTAACTGCAGGGAGTGGAAGCACTAAATAATTCATACGTTCTCAATTTTTCAGCGCAAACACTGCATGAATGTTTGCATTTAGGAACACTTTAGGCTGCTTCAAGTTCAATAGTGCCATCTAAATGTCACGGCGTAAAGGCATTTAAGTGGCTTTAATTTGTTTGCTTTTAAGTAAATTAGATTAAGGACAACTTTAAGCATATCAAACTTGAGTAAATGCTACTTAAAGTTAAGGTGAAATTTACTTACATTTGATATGCTTAAAGCTTGCCTTTACATACGTTTAATTCTTTTAAATGAAAACATTTATGCAGTGGTCAAAATACTGCCATCACTGATCACCACCGATGATACCCCCTAGCCTGTTAGATATCATGCTGTGTCTCACGACCTTGGGCCAATGTTTTCTCTGACCGGGTGCCGTCTCTGACCAGGTGCCGTCTCTGACTGGGTGCCGTCTCTGACCGGCTTGGCTTGATAAGGTCAAAATACCAACAGCAGGAGGCTCATTATAAATATAATTATGATTATATAACAACCACCATAACGTTTTTCCAAATCCTTATATATATATATGAGTAAAATTCTTTTTAAAACACCTTTTTTAAGACAGCTGGTCAGAGACGGCACCTGGTCAGAGACGGCACCCAGTCAGAGACAAAAACATTGACCCAAGGTCGTGAGACACAGCCATCAGCAATGGTGTGTGAGAGCGCAGTTTGTCAGCTAGATGAGGCTTCGGTGCTGCCACCAATTGAATCCACTGAGAATAGGAGATTCTGATTGAGCACTGTCAACTAGGGCACCATCTAGCTGTTATGGTATCAGACGATGGAATCCCTCTCCATTTTAAGGGAGTGGCCATTACTGTATATTCCAGCGTATAACCCGCAGGTTATACGCGGACCAAACCTTCAGTGCGGGTTATTCAATATTCTCAAAGTCCAGGTGCGGGTAAAACGAGAGTTTTTATAATAATAGTACAGTACTAAAGCGGCTATTTTCAGACCCAAGATGCGGGTTATATGATTCTCCGAAAGTCGGGGTGCGGGTCATACACGAGGCGCTGGGATTTACGGTACACAAAACATTTTCCGACCACCACCCCTCCTCCGCTTTGAACTATAGAAACGTGCATACATTTTTTGCTGAAAAGGGGCAATGATTCTTTTCTGGAGGGGTCAACAATGTTCAACTCGGTCCTACCAAGAATTGATAAAGAATGAACGTTTGCTTTCAGTAAGGAAGTACTAGATGACCGAAACTGAATTATACAGAAACCATCAGTGGCCATTTCCTACACTATGACCTATAGTTGAAATGTATTGACAACTGCTTATGGTTGGATATCAGTCATTTCTTTTATTCTTGTGACAAAATAAGTAGTCAGCAAAATAAATGGTAAGGAACAGTGCCAGAACAAAATGTTTACCATGGTCAGGTAAAGTGTTTTATTGCATGTTTCGCCTCAGCCCCAGGTACTGTGTATTCCTGCCGCCAGTACCCCTGTATGTTTCATTGTATTTGTATTATGACGGTTTCGTGTAATGTATGCTAACCTATTACAATCAATACAAAAAGTTACTTTCTAATGCAAAATACATTTTTGTTCAGTTGATGTCAAATCAATGATATCAGATGAGATGAGAGAGAGATAGGCAGTCTGTTAGTGACGGTAGTTATTTGCATTGCTAAATTTTTAGCATCATGTTTATTTGTTATGGAGATGTAGCAATGAAATATTATGTCTAAACCTTTTGGTGTTAGGAAACCTTTCAATTTCATGGAACATTATAAATATCTGGACTGGTAATGATACACATGTATACCTAAGTTCAACTACTTGCTTAATATGACACATACATTACGCATGTCTTTAATGATAATGTTTCCTACAAAGTATGTATTGCATCATCAATTTCCAAAAAGTCATAAATAACCACCGACAATTAGGCCAAGATTAAATACGAGGATGCAATGGTTTTGATCTAGGATTTGCACACCATAGGTATGATGAGCGGCCTTTTTAAAGGATAAAAACATTGTTTTTTTGTGTGTTTGCTGGTATACAGAGGTTATAATGCATGAATGCATTACTGTGTAGTTGGATCAGTGTGTGATCCTTAAAGGGTTAGGATACATAAGTCATGATGCATAAATGCAGTTTATGAATGCACCCACCCCCTCGCCTTCCTTTGATTTACAAATGCTACCAGACGACAGCCAGGTCACGCACTACTGCCTGCCGCTGAGGGCTGTACTGTGGCTACGGTTCGGGTCTGCAGGGTTAAGTCAATGGTGAGCAACTCCTCACTGAAACCTTACGGCAGATTCACTTCCCTACATATAGACCGGACTCCTGGAACATGAGGGCCGGTCAATAATTGTATACATTCTGGTAAAGATACTGGGCCAATTATTTTCCCCTAAACAACAAACAGCATATCGATATATACAGGGTTGGCCCCAAAGTATATAGATTGGGTAAGGTTACCTGAATGCAACTATATTTAGGTATTGCACATGTGTATCTACAAAGTACTAGTACCAAACAATAAAGAAGGCACAATGATGTGTGTAGCAAGGTGACTGTCCACATCTGCTGGGTGGATGAAGCCTGTTACACAGGTATCACAGCTGGAGTAGTTCTGGCCCGTATGAAGCACAATGTGTTCCCTCAGTGTAACAGCATCGATAAAGCCGCGACCACAGTAACAGCACGGGTACAACGCTGTGATACCCGGATTCTGTGCAGTGAACCTATAGAGGTGGTCCTGTAGTTCAAGTGTAGAGGGGAATTGCTCACTACAACAGAAACATGGGTGACCTTCACTGAAGGATATCTTTGGTTTTATTGTTAATAAATTGTCCTGATTCATGTTTGGTTTTATTGCTGATAAATCCTCCCCTAGACCGCTGTACATCATATCCTTTCCTGTTGGTATCATCATATTATGTATCTTTACGTCTCCTTCCTCATCTAACTGCTCATTGCAGTTAGATTGGGGTTTCTCTCCTGCGTGGGTCCTCATGTGTTTCTTTAATTGGCTTGCGTGTGTAACCTGTTCACCACATACGGAGCACTTATACAGTTTTTCATTTGTGTGGGTCATCAAGTGTGACTTTAAGTTACTTAATTGAGAAAACCGCTTATTACATTTTGGACACGAATGAGGTTTTTCTCCAGTGTGGACCACTATGTGTAGCTTTAAGCTAGCTGACCGAGCAAACTGTTTCCCACATTCTTGACAGGTGTGAGGTTTTTCTCCAGTGTGGACCACCATGTGTAGCTTTAAGCTAGCTGACCGAGCAAACCGTTTCCCACATTCTTGACAGGTGTGAGGTTTTTCTCCAGTGTGGGTCATCACGTGTAACTTTAAGTCCCTTGAAGATGTGAACTTTACAGCACATTCAGAACAGGCATATGGTTTAACTCCTGTATGGATTATCAAATGTTTCTCTAAGTTACTTAAAAAAGCAAACCTTTTACCGCATTTTTGACAGATATGAGGTTTTTCTCCAGTGTGGAACACCATGTGTAACTTTAAGTTTGCTGCCCGAGTAAACTGTTTCCCACATTCTTGACAGGTGTGAGGTTTTTCTCCAGTGTGGACCGCCATGTGTAGCTTTAAGGTAGCTGACCGAGCAAACCGTTTCCCACATCCTTGACAGGCATGGGGTTTTTCTCCAGCATGGACCATCACGTGTGACTTTAAACGACTGGCCAGTCTAAATTGCTCCCCACAGCTAGAACATGTATGAGGTCTCTCACCTGTGTGTAAGGTCCTCATGTGTTTCCTTAAGGTATCTGCATGTTTGAACTCTTTACCACATTCGGAACACTTGGGACGTATTTCTCCTGTGTGGATCAATAATATGTGTCTCTTTAATTGCCGAGTATGTGTGAACTGTTTACCACAATGAGGGCACATTGGCTTTTCCCCTGTGTGTTTCAGCATATGTGTTTTAAGACCCCCAGGTGTACTGAATGGTTGGTAGCACAGAGAACATTTATTAGGGACCTTCTGTGCATGTGTCTTCATATGTGTCTCCAGTATATCTGCACCACTGAATAGCTTACCACATTCTGTACAAGGGTGAGGTTTTTCTCCTGTGTGGGTCAGCATGTGGATATTCAGGCTGTGTTCATGTCTGAACTGCTTATTACATTGAGAACATGGATGGGATCTCTCGCCTCTGTGGGTCCTCATGTGTGTCATAAGGAGACCTTTATCCTTATACTGCTTTCCACAGTCGGTACACCTATGACCTTCTTCCCTTTGCTCAGTCATCTTGTGCCGAGTTGAGGGAAGATTTTCTGGTCTCGCTACGATGGTGGATTTTACGTATCCTTCTGTGCAGCTCGTATGGACCTGCATGGAATTGAAAACACACATTAAAGGTATGCCACACAATCTACACGTACGGCACCTGGTGGCAAAAAACTAAACTACCTGTAACCTTGATATTTGCAGATTTCTCTAATCTACTTCTATCTACTATTTAAGTGCTATACCTTGGCATTCTACACACATCCTGATCACTAGATTTCCTTTTTGCCATGGCCATAGGCTTCTTTATAATAAGAGATTCGTTTTTATTTTGATTAATTCAGGATAATGTCACTTTGCCCGTGACCCCACGTTTTCTTGTTTTCACTATGTTCCTAATGATCATATAAATGCATGCCTGTATTTTCATGGAGAAATTGTTGGGAGATTTATTCAGTGTGAAATATTGTAGAAAAATACGTTTTTACTCATGAGGGCCTATAGACAATGCACTTAAATGTGAATGCCTTCCGAATGACAAATGAACCCTGTGGCATAGGCTTTTTTTCCTTGTCTTTGTGTTCCATAAACATGCTTATATCACTAAGAGTCATTAAGGAAAGTTGTTAGTCGATCTTAAATTAGCTACTATTTTGTGAAACACCTTAAGTCAAAGATGTTGTGCACTTCTTGATAACCAATATTCCCTCTTATTTAATTTATCTATTTTAAAGAAAAATTGTTAGAAAGTTGATAGCTATATTTGCTAGAAAGACAGCGCCCCACTAAATGGGTATCGACCCCTAAAATCGACATGGCGACATGGTCATTTCTTAAAATCGACACGTGACATGGGGCTTAGTGACATGGATAGAATAAATTCTCATTTAATGTAAAGTATACTACTCGAGTCTTTCTTCAAATTTCGTCCTTGTGGGTAGTCAAATTCCAAAACTTTGCTGGGGCCTACGGCCCCAAGAGCCTCATAGTTGCCCCTAGATTTTCCCCTTAGTGACACTAGTGACATGGCTTTTTCCTTAGTGACACGTGACACGGCCATTCGACATGCGACATCTACCCCCCCCCCCCCCCACTAAGCCGTCCATAATTTCACTATTCAACCTAGTTGCCCTAAAAATTATAGCTGTATATCCTAATCCTATTAGGATATTGTATTTAAAATCCCCCCCCCCCTCATTTAATTCGTCTTTGGTATTCATTTCAAATCAAAGCCTTTTAATAGCATGAACGGTGGTGCCTTATGGCTAACTGGGCTGAGCTGTAATTTGTTAACAACTAGGTATGCCAACTTGTAGGCCTTAGAACGGTAGGAGGCCTACTATAATAATATACAAGTGGTATAAACGCCAAGCGTATCCTACTCACAATGCTACTAAGTAGTAGTACCATGGACATGTCCTATCATAATGTAGGTCTAATATGTAGGTCCATGCTAGTACTGTTCTGTTATACTGTGAGTTTTGAGAGATTGCCCCTTAAAAGTGATCATACATTTCTGCTCTGGCTGACACCACGACGAATATCACATTATAGGCCCAGCCAGTGACAGTAAACTGTGTGTAAAGATGGATTTGTCTCGGTGTCAAAGTTACCATTTGTCAGCATGTCAACCGGAAGTACTAACAGCTCCATGTTTATCCCACACTGCACCTGGCGGCACATCCAAGCAGATCCCCCGGGGGGGGCACTTGAATTTTTTTTGACAGAGGTGTGCGGCTGGACCTCTGACAACCCTTACCCTTGTTAGGGCGATTTTGATGCCAAAAAGTTACCCTTGTTAGGGCATTTTCGGTCAAAAGTGCCTAGGTTTCGGTAAAAAAGCGATAAAAGATAGATTTTGATGCCAAAAAGTTACCCTTATTAGGGCATTTTCGGCCAAAAGTGCCTAGGTTTCGGTAAAAAAACAATAGAATATACCATGTTTGTGTAAATCTGCTGAAAAGATTACCCTCTTGTGAAGAATATTGTTGAAAACTGCAACATTTTTTGTGAAACAGGCAAATCTTGGCAAAAACCCGGACATTTTTGTGAAAAGTAGACCCTTGTTAGGGCGATTTTTATGAAAGTGGACCCTTGTTAGGGCGATTTTTCTTTGATAAGTGGACCCTTGTTAGGGCGATTTTGTAGAAAAAGTACCCTTCCCAGCCGCACACATGTGTATACAAAATATACTAAGTGCCCCCCCCGGGGCAGATCCTTAGTCAGCGTACATATCCCGGGGGGGCCACTCCCTCAGATTTGGATACCATGTGTGAACACGATTTTAAGGGAAAGGGCCCATTTTTGGGTCCTAGGCACGGGCCCGCGAGGGCCCTTGATAAGGGATGCTTTTCAAGCAAATTTCAGGAGAAAGGGGTACATTTTCAGAGCTTTAAAGGGTATTTTTAGTTTATTTTCGTATATTATTTCTTGGTCACATTGAGAAGGGGATTTTTTTAAAGGGTCACCCATAATTAGGGTATATTTTTCAGGGCATCTGTGATTTAGGTCTGTTTACTTGTTGATTTTCCCTTGAGAAGGGTATGATTTTTAAAAATGTCGCCCCTTGATAAGGGTACCAGATTAGAAGTGATGTTCACACATAGTGACTATAGAAAATATAGGGAGTGGCCCCCCGGGGTACATATGCCATATAGAGGCAGAGAATGTGACTGGAGAGTTCTGACTGGTTGCGTCTGATAAAGCTAGATGGCAGCACTGTTCAGGGCCTTGTGCCACCTAGTGAGAACTGCCGGAACCCAACCTATAGATCCTGTGGACCTAAACCTTTTATCCGCAATGCTTCTAATAGCCTACGACCCTTCACTCTTCAGTAAAGTAAACAAAAACAATCAGTACCATTGTTTGTTCACAAGAAGACAAAGCCTAGGTCATTTAATCCATTTCTTTGTATTTCCAGGGTTATTCCAGTATCCAATAGAACGATAAATGCATTAAATATAAAGCATGTCATGCACTTCCACACTCAACAAGTGAACTTGTCTCCAGACTCTTCAAAGTTACGATCATAAAATAAACAAGTCAAAAACTTGTCTAAGTGACAAGGAAGTGGATATTTTAGCTGGAGATAGAAGACCCACTTGGCATGTGCCAGCCCAAAACCCAACATTTGCCAGCTCCAGATTGTCTTTGTGGGATGGTAACCTGATAGGTTAAACAACTTTTGGCTTGTTTATTTTATGATAGTCACTTAGACGAGTCTGGAGACAAGTTTACTTTTTCAGTGGAGGCGTCTTTTCGTGCAATCATTATGTCCACGCATAAGCAGCGATTATTGACTTTAAATCAAGACGGGAAAAAGCATGGAGACGTTTCCAGTTTTGCCCTACCCCCCCCCCCGAGGGCCTGTTTTTTTTTATCATGACCCCCCCCCCCCCCACCTATATCCACCAAGCCCCTCCCCCCGCTGGTAATAAATGACTCAGCCCTTACTTGCAATTCATTCACCAACATCATCATCTCTACACCACTCACAACACTCTATCTTTCTTTCTATCTTGTATGCTCTGTGTCTGTCTGTTTGTCGTGATGTCGACGTCTCTCTGTCTCTCTGTCTTTCCCTCTCTGTCTGTCTGTCTGTCTGTCTGTCTGTCTGTCTGTCTGTCTGTCTGTCTCTCTCTCTCTCTCTCTCTCTCTCTCTCTCTCTCTCTCTCTCTCTCTCTCTCCCCCCTACCTTCGTAACTCTGACTCGACTCTGACCTGACTATCGCTCTATGAGTAGGTGAAGACCACGTGTGTAGGTGTTATAATAACAATGGGTACATACGTCCTAACACATTGGCCTCTAAGAACTGTCTGTTATCTTTAGATAAAAGCACACTCAAGGTTCAACAACGATCACAGCTTGAAAGGCTTCTTCGAAAAAATGAATCGCACCAAAGGATATAACAGCTCAGAGACAATAATCGCAAGGATACAAACATGGCTAGTGTCAGTGGGACGAGGTATAAACTGCTCTCTGTGGCCGACACAGCCATCGCATTGCTTCTCACTTTCCCTCTATCCTGCATGTTTTGGCGCGGAATATGGGACCTGATTGGTTACTATGTCCTCCCTAACAGGGAACCTCTCAATCTCTGGGTTCAGACCGCTATAAGTCTACTACAAATGGTAGGGCTTATGTTATTACCACTTATCGGGAAGTATCTTGACCCGTCCGAGAAGGTAAAATTCTGGATCTGCACGCGGATATTCATGTATGTGCACACGCTGGTTTACATGTTTTATTGGCATGGGTTCTGGGAGCTACTTAACTACCATCTTAAACAACTGACGTGGCAGTACGATCTGGCTCAGCTTTTTGTGTCGGTCGGATGTCTGATACTTCTCGGAGGATGTCGCTCCACCATGTGGCCACCGTTCTTCATTGTTATAGATACACCAGACTTGTTCACATGTGCCAATAGGTTTGGTTCACAGGTGAGTAAGGGAGTGCTTGATATTCAGCAATAAAGGTATATTTTTTTTTTATTATTCTGTTCACTACATGCATGCATCATTATGGAAGTTGTCCAATAGTAACAAGTCATAAGGATGCTTATACTACAATACAACCTACTATAGATATACAAAAATATGGTATTGCCATAATGCATTAGGAGACGTTCTAGATATTTTTCCAGCTTAATTTAGGAAATAATATAGTTTCGGGGATTCTGTGATTTATAGTAGTAAACTTCAAAGTGGATGTTCTATACATATGCATTCTTAATTCGACACCGTGTCATGATATAAATCAACTGAATTGCCGTGGAAAGATAATTACCTAGCATGGATTGTCAAGGGTTGTAACCCTTTAAGAGCCGCATAGTTCTGAAATGCATTAATGCCCTTGGTATCATCACGTATGTCTTGCCAGTGCTGCATTGAACATTATGTGAACTACATGGGTTAACCCTTTAAGGGCGGTATAATACATTGATGCATCATCCCTGGGTCGTCATGATGGATGAATGCAGCCCTGGTGAGTAACTCGCCAGAGCTGCATTCATGCATCATGCCGACCCTATGGGGTTGAGACACTCCTGAAGGGTCAGTATGATGCACCAATATGGCCCCAGCGATTTACTTGCCGGGGCTGCATTGGTGCATCATGACGACAAAATTTAATGTCATCTTTTAGCGACATGCTTCCTTAAAGGGTTAATAAACTGCTGCAGGATCGCCATGATGCATGAATGAAGCCAATGCCAACCTGGCTGCTGCCCTGAAATTGATAGATTTAAAAAAACAAAAACAGCCAGGCTTCGAGAGTTTTGGTTCATATCTGTCAAACAATGTATCAGAAAAAACGACCAAATAACAATGATCAATCTGTCGTGCCTATCCAGTAATTCATCGCACACATATACATTTGTAATGCAGGATAAGATCTGAGAATCAGTATACCATCTCTCATCATTTGCCACGCAAGATAAGGCTGTTCTCAATGTACATGTATGATATAAGATTTCTGGATCATGCACGATGGGACGAAATAAAATTGATAAAGCTATAAAAAAAGTAGACTGACCAAGGCTAGATTCATGCATCATGAAGACAAAGGGACAGTACTATTGTAGGATACTCAAAACTATGGAGTGGTTGTGATCTAGTATACACTAGAATGATGGATAAGATAGCAGCCATGTTAAAGTATGTAAGTGGCCCCTTAGGCTGACCCTTATTGACCCTAACATACCAGAAATACTTAAATCACTCCCAGTCCCGCACTCAACTTACACATAGAAAAACTCCTCTCATACTCTCTCTGTGTAGGCAATGTGACGTCATCATTCTGACCGGATAAAAAAACTCCATTTTCCAAAAAGTATGTGACCCGTTTTGAAGAAATGGGTCGGAAGTCTCACTTTAAATAGTCTAGATAATTATAGGCTGTTAAGTAGCATAGGGCAGAATAAGTCGAATTTTTGAAAAATTAGCTTTTGACATTTTTCTACCATATGAGTAATCTTCTTCTGGAATTGTAAGTTGCAAAACTGATTTCAATCCCTGTTGGTCCCTCTGGCCATGAAATTACAGTTTTCGACTTTGCCTAATATACTTTTCTTACAAACAGTTATTTTTTCAATTTCAGTTTTCAAACGTTGATACTGCTAAATATCTATACATAAGCAAAATATAAATGACTGGGATATGGGTTTGACTATAATCATAGAGCCCAGTCAGTGTCATTAATAATCGCAAAATGCTACTGGAAGTGTGTTTCTCCCATACAGGCTAAGCGAGGTGGGCTGCTCAACTATATGTCAGATGCCTTTGTGGCTCAGATCATTGTACTGGGGATCGCCATCAACTGCTGGAGAACCATCTTCAACCTCTTTGACACCTTCATTTTTCCTGAAGAGAAGCTAACCTCTGATGTCACCTGTTTTGTAACAGGGGTGATAGCTTGTACCCTCCTCCTGAGCCTACAGCGGCCTCTAGGCCTGGTCAGCATTGGTCTGGCTCAGCGCTCAGCCTTCCTGAAGTTGGCCTGGGAGGACGCAGTGTACTGTGTTAGCTTCTTCGGGCTGGCGCTCCTGTGGCGTGGCGGGTGGAATCTGAATGCTGAGTATTTGATAAAGGTACGGTGGCTGGAGGGTGTGATATTTTATATTAGTGAAACCTAGTTAGAGAGTGATCATATTTTAATGTTCAGTTGCAGGGGAGGTGTTTGATGCGTTTGGGGAGCAATACATGTAAATCTAATACTTCAAAACCAGCTAGTTATACTACATGTATTTATATGTACATACGGTGAGCACATGAACAAGTTCGAACCCTTCATGGAAGGGAGAAGCAATTATCAAATTATCAGTGCCAAAGACTAGCTGAAAACAATCATACTAGATCAAACACTGTGTCAGGAGTTGATTGGCTATTGGCAAACAATGTTAATTCAAATTCAATATTGGGCATTTAGGATGTGCCTAGCCCAAGGTAAATCCCTTATGATTATATTATATCAAAGTTATTATTTTTCATTCAAACCTAAATTTTCCCTAATTTTAACAAAATTAAGGTCCGCTTTATTTGAAGGAGCTACCGCTCGGCGGCTGGGTGAACCACATCGTAGGGACGGCTGGCCTGATGGCCATGCAGACCTTCGGGGAGGTTAGTGCCTTTGGGATGATCCGGGACGGGACCGACCCTGGAGGAGAGGTCTTCTACCCTGTACACTACCTGAGGTACTACCTGAAGGACTGGTACACACAGAGGGACACACCTGACATACAGGTAGGTTAAGGTAGATTCACCTTGAGTCAGACACATACCTCAAGACGGATTTTGTGTTTTTTCAAGCATTCTAATCTATAATGGTGAAATTTAATTGCGGCGCCATATTATGCAGCCACAATCATTGAAAGCAGGTCAGGTATGAGGTCATTAAGGAAGTCATTTTTAAAACATTTTATTAAGGTTAACATATTTTAACATAACCTGCCATTGGGCGCGGCAATGCTGCTATCAGTCCAGGGCTTGGAGAGATGACCGTACAAATGAAGTGGTACAACAGCAAATAATTATAGGGCAAGGGAACATCAGTTTTCCATCATTGATCAACAACACCAAATATTTGTCAGGGTTTCTCCTCTGGGTACAATACTTCTAACATTGATTATACTACTGTGAAATTAAGTGATACTTTATCAAAACCATCACCTTGTGCAAAAATTAATATTTGAATATAGGGTCATACTAGTAGCTCAAATACATATTTTGTCGAAGAGACAGAGAAAACAGTTTATAGGCCTACTTGCCTTTGTCCACTTGATTAAATAACAAAGGTATGAAGTCCCTCAACTATCCTATATAACTCTATTGTTTTGATATGTTACCCTACAGTTTCAATCTAATAAAGGGTTTGCCTGTTTCATTAACAGAAGGAGCTTGAACATGGAGGTCATACAAATATAGCCTGCATTGATGTATCAGACATGTCAGCTGAATCAAACCCTGCAGATTGGGTAAGTAGAAACACTATACATATGGTATGTAGCAACTTTTGCGGAGTACGTACATTTAGGTAAACAAGTGAAATATTCAATGTTAATTACCCTGATGGATAATGCGAGTAATCATCAGGGAACTCATGTGTGTGTGGGGAGGGGGGGTGTCCAAGTAAGGTCTGTGGTTTATGTAATACTGTATTCGACGTAATAAGCACCTAGGCGCTTATGAAATTTTATGGCATTTCAGTACTTAAGAGTTGTCGTCGAATACGGTATATATAATGTACAGAGCAATACCCGTTTAGTAGCACAAACCGAATGTCACTCTCACTTGAACTCATGTGTGTGTGGGGAGGGGGGGTGTCCAAGTAAGGTCTGTGGTTTATGTAATACTGTATTCGACGTAATAAGCACCTAGGCGCTTATGAAATTTTATGGCATTTCAGTACTTAAGAGTTGTCGTCGAATACGGTATATATAATGTACAGAGCAATACCCGTTTAGTAGCACAAACCGAATGTCACTCTCACAAGAGTTGCTTGAAATGTTCTTCATCCTTATTTTTCAGCATGACAAGAAGATATACAACACATATCCCACAGGATCCCAAGATGACGTCTTCCCTAGCTCTGCAGTAGTTTCTTATCAATTGTAATCACTGGCATCAATGACACCATGATAGTTCACTTTTAAAATGTATATATGCACATGAATATACATATTGACCTTCTAGCTATATACCTTTTTATAGTATGAGTATGCCTGTTCCCAGATTTCCAAAACCTTGATGCTGACAACACGTGGGACATTTTGTGAAATCTATGAACAGATGTCCTCTAAACTGACATTTGTTCCACAAGCTGGGCTCGGGTTGTATCCAGGATGTCACAAATGACATTATAATCATGAGTGTATTGCTAAGGCTGAATTACATTAAATTCCTACTTAAGGGTGTATATAACATAGTAAACAGTGATATAATATATAGATATACAACATAGTAAACAGTAAAAACATTGATTCATGTTATATACAATACATATTAGAAAATTATGATTTCTTGGAATATCAATGCCATGATGTAGCAGGACTTATGATTGACCCATTAAACTAAGTGTCACATTACTTAGAAGAGTCTTGCATCCTCAATGTATAATGGGCCTGCAGCCTCCATTTGGTTTACCATCATTAAAATCATACTCTAGGTCCCCTGCAAGTAACCTGGCTTTCTCTGTCCCGGCTATATCTGGTAGTTCATTTACTGCATTGAGTTCAGCCGGAAACTCTCTCTTGTAAAAGGTCTCGAAACCTTGTGCTGGCCAATGTCTTGTGACAAGCAGTTCATTGTATGCACGTTTCTTTGCCGACATCTCCTCAGCGTTTGCCCATATAGCAGGCACCATGCAGACGAGGACAACATAACGCCATCTCCCCGGGTGTTTGCGGTTCCTTTGTGGCCTTGATCCTGCATGGACAGTACGTGCATCCCAGACCACCATCCCACCCTTTGGGACTGCAATTTTCCTGATTTGACAACCCTTATCCTCATACCATTTAATCTCATCCTCTTTCATAACTGTATACTCATTGCTTGGAGCGGGTTTATTCCTCATATCAAAGAACTCTTTGTGGTACTTATGTGAGCCATTCATGACAATGAAACACCAGTCATCCTCCTCTGCTTCTTCAAGGTAAACTGTTCCCTGGTAGGCGTGTAAACCTTCCTTCTTTTCTCCTTGGTCCAGATGCAGGAGACTCTCCACTTCATCTGCAAACTGTTCATGCCCTGATTCTGGCGGTCTCCCAATAGCTATACAGTCAATACTTGAAGTAAGCTTCTTAGTTCCCCAGAGTGACGCAAAAACAGCAGTTGTTTTGAGCCTTGTCATCCATGCTACTGGATGGAATCCAACATTGTAAACATCAATTAAGGATGAAGATGTCTCTGGAAAGCCATGAGGGCCAAATTTCTCGAGCCATTGGTGAAGTTGAGCGACATGACTGTCACATTCCTCTGGTGTCAGGACTCCTGGTATGACGGCAACCCCATCATGTGCCAATGCCTCCTTCACTGAGGTCATCCTGTCTTGGAACCTAGGGTACAAATAGTGAATTGTGCATAAGGAATACATATTGCTGAGGAATGTTTTTTGCAAGTTGATTTGTATGTGCCGTTGCATGACATTTTTCCAGTGGTTTATTGCGGGCCAATTGGCCAATACATCCGTTAAATTAGGCCTTATTGAATGACATTTTTTTATACTCCAGCGCCCATAAAATCCACATATTCAATCTTTAATTTGAAATGAAAAAAGAAAATTGTACACAGCACAGTTGGCATATTTAAAGCTTAATTCTTACCTCTCCCGCTTATTAAGCAAGTAAAACAGTACCAAAGAAATGACTGGTAGACGCTTGGTGATATTGCCCTTTTAAGCAAGTGAGAGAAGTGTGTACACGGACTTTAGGCACTTGGATTTTAGGCACCCTGACTTTAGGCACCCTGATTACCGGCCCCCCGCCTTCAGGCCCTCCGGATCTTAGGCCCCCGGTCTTTTGGCACCCTGGCCATAGGCCCCCTGTCCATAGGCCACAATCTGCCATACATCCAACCCCTGTCATACGTCCACAACTCTGTCATACGTCCAACCCCTGTCATACGTCCATTTCACTGTCTCTAACAAATTATTCTGCCCTCCTCCTCACGTCCACTACCACTTCCTCACGTCCACTACCACTTCCTCACGTCCACTACCACTTCCTCACGTCCATTACCACTTCTGACATCCAACCCCCCTTCCCTCACATCCAACCCCCTCCCTCACGGCCAACCCCCTCCCTCACATCCAACCCTTCCCTCACGTCCAACCCTTCCCTCACATCCAAGCCCCCTTCCCTCACATCCAACCCCCTCCCTCACCTCCAACCCCCTCCCTCACATCCAACCCCCCTCCCTCACATCCAACCCCCTCCCTCACGTCCAACCCCCTCCCTCACATCCAACCCCCCTCCCTCACATCCAACCCTTCCCTCACGTCCAACCCTTCCCTCAAATCCAACCCCCTCCCTCACATCCGACCCCTTCCTTCATATCCAACCCCCTCCCTCACATCCGACCCCCCTTCCCTCACATCCAACCCCCTCCCTCACGTCCAACCCCCTCCCTCACCTCCAACCCCCCTCCCTCATATCCAACCCCCTCCCTCACATCCAACCCCCTCCCTCACATCCAACCCTTCCCTCACGTCCAACCCTTCCCTCACATCCAACCCCTCCCTCACATCCGACCCCTTCCCTCATATCCAACCCCCTCCCTCACATCCAACCCCCCTTCCCTCACATCCAACCCCCTCCCTCACGTCCAACCCCCTCCCTCACATCAAACCCCCCTCCCTCATATCCAACCCCCTCCCTCACCTCCAACCCCCTCCCTCACATCCAACCCCCCTCCCTCACATCCATGGACGTGAGGAGGGGGTAGTGGACGTGAGAAGGGGGTAGTGGACGTGAGGATCATGTGGTGGACGTGGAGATCAGGTAGTGGACGTGAGGATCAGGTAGTGGACGTGAGGAGATGGTGGTGGATGTGAGGAGATGGTGGTGGACGTGAGAAGGGGTAGTGGACGTGGGGATCAGGTAATGGACGTGAGGATCAGGTAGTGGACGTGAGGATCAGGTAGTGGACGTGAGGATCAGGTAGTGGACGTGAGGATCAGGTAGTGGACGTGAGGATCAGGAAGTGGACGTGAGGAGATGGTGGAGGATGTGAGGATCAGGTAATGGACGTGAGGAGGGGGCATTGGACGTGAGGAGGGGGATCTAGAGAGATAGTGTTGGATGTGAGGAATTTGAATGAGATAATGGGTTGGACGTATGATATGGACGTGAGATTTGTGCCTACAGGCCGGGGGCCTGTAGTCAGGGTGGCCTAAAGGCAGGGGGCCTCAGATCCGGAGGGCCTGTGGGCTGGGGGCCTGTGTTCCGTGGGCCTGTGGGCCGGGGGCCTACTGTCAGAAGGGCCTGTATTCCGGATACCGTGTGTAACACATTCCTTTGACATCACAAGATAGGGTCCGTTAGTTTTTATCCTGTTAATTAGCTGACCTTGATTTACAAAAGGTAACAGTCAGAACCGGGCGAAACATACTAAACCGTAAATTCCTGCGTATAAGCCCCATCTTGCCTATAACCCACAACCCGACTTTGTGAGAACCCTATAAAGTGCACCAGAGGTCTCAAATTAGTGATTTTAATACTGTTCTATGCTGCCAAAAACCCTCGTATTACCTGCACCTAGGAATTTTGTAGAACCTGCACTTAGGGTTCGGTTCACGTATAACCCGTGAGTTATACGCGGCAATTTATTGTAGTTGAGGAATGAAACATGGCTATGACTACACTATACCTGTCTTCACCCTGGGGAGTATCCTCACATAACTCTTCACTGTCACATCTACCACCCATATCAGGGCCATCAGAATGGATACACTGACAGCAGGGGGTGAGGGTGGTTAATGTAAATAAGATAAGTAAACATCCCATTTGTCTCACCTTGCTGTGGAATCTGGAGAAATTAATAGAAAACCGTTCGCAATATTTCATAAAAGGGTTTTGCAACAGTGCTCTATCAATGTTTTGCGTACATCGTTGTTTAGATAGATTTTGTGCCATATCATGGTCGATATATTCATACTGATAGAATGTACTCTTAAGTATGGTGATTAGATGCACTAGGGCACAATGATATCCTAATTATGATACATTATAATGTCTCTTATATTTTGGTACTAATTGACAGAGCGACGGAGTTATTATTTTTAAATCAACACGGGCGAATTTATAGTATGTTATCAAGCTGGCCACACCTCGACCTCTGTTCCTGAGTGGTATTGCTGCTGACACTAAAGGTTGCCGGTTAAATTAGTTCCAGTGCGCTTGGTAATGTGGTATTTAAAGTGTAGATGGATACCGGGTAGGGACCCCCATCCCCACAACACACAGGGGAAGTGATGCAGTCATGGCCCCTCAGATAACAGTGATGTCGCTCAGAAGCGTCTGAGGACAACTTGGGGCCAGCGCTTGAGTACATCATTTTAAACTGCTAACAATGCATGTATAAAAAGTGACACATGACAAACTGTCTCTCGTTAAAGGTGACACCCTTGATATCTGACTACCCATGTACAAGCACCATGATGCAGAGCCTTGGGAAGTGTATCAAGCATGTAGTATCAGTATGTTGCTTGAATGCTGCAATGAAATGTTCAATAACTAGAGCTATAACATACCTGGTCATTCCTGGATTAAGTGGCAGAGGTATAACAGTCCTTGGTCCTTCCTTGCAGTCTTAGAATTACCTCGACCTTTGTGTAGTAGAGATACATCTACTCAGACTCCCTCCTCTTACACCTCACTCCTCCTCTCAGCCCTTCACCATAGACGTGGACGATAGGTACCCAGCTGGGTATCCCACTGCCCTATATAAGACAACGCTCTATATCACAATTAGGTCATGTTTTACAAATAATGTCCTAGTGTACTATAAAGTGACCTCATCCAGGGGTGAACCTGGCTTATTAACATGTATCAAAGCTGACTCGGAACTGTCAATATATTATATATATATATATCTCAGAGTCTCCTTCACAAGATTAGGCCAAAAAAAAAAAAGGTGTGTTTCAGGTTACATGGTCTGAAAATCAAGGGTAGGTAGGTCGGATTTTTTTTTTTTAATTTTTTTTTTTTTTTTTACTTAAGCCTGAAATCGACTCACAAACTACAATGCTGACTCGTCGACGACCGCCTGTACTCGTGAACTATCAGATCGACCCTTAAATAGCCCCAAAATGACCCAAAATAAAAATTATTTTTTCAAAATTGCATAAAAATTTCTAGGGTCGGCCCTATTTTGCTAGGTAGGGTCGGGTAACCTGAAACACACCTTTTTTTTTTATTTGGCCTTACCAGATTATATTATGAATTTTATTGTTAAACTGTTTTCATCGGACGTCCCTAGTACACTGTGGCCATTGACATTAGTGAAAGTTTTTCTCAAAAACCTGAATTTTGTGCCAAGCACAGGGATCAGAAAATCGTTCGTTTTGAGTGGCCGCATATTTTAGTTGAATAAACAATAGTCCAAGTGGACTTACAAAACACGTTGTAATGTTCTTCAGAGTTAATCCCAAATATTTTATTTGATCTTTTCATAAAGCATTCACCAAAAGTACAAGTTAATATGGTTGACTCCCTTTAATATACTAGCTCTGCTGAAACATTATGTACAAATCATTAAGAGGCAGAAGGAAGCACTAAAATGGATATATTCAAATTCCATTTATCTTTATCGGAAATAATAGATATAGGAATAAACTATTTAATTAGAAACCAAGCAGCCTATATGCAACATTGACATCATCTCCATGCTCGACAGAGAGGAAAATGAAAACCTTGCGAATAATTTGTTGATACTGATATAGTCGTTGATATTTCTTTATGTGTATGTTTATGGAAGGTATAGGTGAGTTATAATGAATTCGAGTTTTGCATGACTGATCATTATTAGCAGTATACCCTTCACCTAAAGTTCATGATAAGTTCACAAATAAGACAAGACTGAATGTGCAACCAATCCGAATAATTTCAGCAAATATTCAATATAATTATACTTATTTAGGACACAGATTTGAATCATGAGGGGAGGGCCACTAAAATTAGGACAGTTCGCATGTCTAGGGTGAGGGTTTGTTTTGTCAGGAACTTCAATGCAGTCCTGTGAAGATCTGCCAAACCCCTATCTTAATTAATGGCCACTGCTGTACGTACACCTTCAGGTGATAATGGGTCTGCTTCCCCCATTAGGTTTACCATCATCAAAATCATACTCAAGATCCCCTGCGAGTAATCTGGCCGTTTCTGTCTTGGCTATATCTGGTAGTTCATTCACTGTATTCAGTTCAGCCGGAACTGGTCTCTTGTAAAAGGTCTCAAAACCTTGTGCGGCCCAATGCCTAGTGAGAAGCAGTTCTTTATAGGCCTGTTTCTTTAGTGCCATTTCATCAGCGTTTGCCCATATAGCAGGCACCATACACACAAACACAACATAGCGCCATCTACCAGGGTGTTTGCGGTTTCTTTCTGGCTTTGAGCCTGCATGAACAGTGCGCGAATCCCAAACCACCATCCCACCCTTTGGCACCGCTACTTTCCTGAGGTGACACCCCTTCTCCTTATACCATTTTAGTTCATCCTCATTCAGAACCCTATGCTCATCAAGTTGGGGTGGTTCGTTTATCATGTCAAAGAACTCTTTGTGATATTTATGTGAGCCGTTCAAGACGCCAAGACACCAGTCATCCTCTTCAGTATCTTCAAGGTACACCGCTCCCTGGTAGGCGTGAAGACCCTCTTTGCTTCGTCCTTGATCCAGATGCAACCGTAGATTTCCCCCTTCATCCGCAAATCTTTCCCTCCCCAACTCTGGCGGTTGTCCAATAGCCATTGCATCTATGCTTGAAGTAAGCTTAGCAGTCCCCCAAAGGGACTCAAAAGCGGGAGCCGATTTTAACCTTGTCATCCAGGCAACTGGATGGTACCCACTGTTGAATGCATGGATCAAAGAGGAGCCCACTCCAGGTAGCCTGTTGAGATCAAATTTGTCGAGCCATTGGTGAAGTTGAGCGACATGACTGTCACATTCCTCTGGTGTCAGGACTCCCGGAATGACAGCCACCCCATCACGTGCCAATGCCTCCTTCACTGAGGTCATCCTGTCTTGAAAACTGTCAGAGAAACCATATTTGCAGTTATTAGCCTATCCAGTAAGCAGAAATATATTTCAATACCCCTGATTAAGAGAAATTTAAGACATGAATTCAGGAAAAACTGAAAGTGACCCGCTCTAACTAAATGGGCCGGAAGTCACACTTTTGATAGCCTAGATATAGACTCGTTAAGTAGCATAGGGTGAAAAAGATATTGGTTTTGAAAAATGAGCTTTTGTTATTTTTCTAACATATGAACATTTTCTTCTGCCATATTAAATTACAAACCAAATTTCAACCCCCATTTTTCCAAAATGTACCTTCTGTTAAGACATGTGTATTATACCCAGCTCATCCATTGCTAACCTTAGGGATAGGACCCCCACTCGTATGAATATTTTCCATTCTATAACCCTTTCACCACAATACGGCCAAATTCGTCCATGAATCAAGACCCTAATCAGAAAGTTGGTGGTCAAAGGGTTAAAGCTAGTTACCTATCCATTTAATATTCTCATTGTCATAGTTTTTGTAATCATTATGCATGAATTTATTCCCGGTCAGAAACTCACCATGGTCGTGTTCATGTATCATGCTGACCCTATGAGGTTGATACACTCTTGTGCCTCACCTGGGATGCATTAATGCATCATGATAACAGGTACATTGGGACGCTAGTAGCATTAACAATTGAAATGTTCATACCAAAGGCCGTTCCTCCTATTACCTTTTGTTAAGCATGACAATGGTTTTTCAAAGGAATGATGATCTATTAGTTATATAACAGAGGGCCTGTATTACTCAATGAAAAGTTAACCATTAAACATGTTCATATCATACAGACACGCACACAGAGCAGCGCGAGCACTACCTGAACTGGCTCACAGTTAAAAGTGACAGGCATATCCTCAAAGGTCTAGATAATATAGTCTGCATTGAGATCTCTTTAGTACAATCCGTTGAGTAATATCCATATGCCGTTTCCGTTTAGAAAATTCAGCTTCAGAAAATAGTATAAACCAACCTTTTGAAAAAAAATCGAAATAATAATGATAATAATGATTTAAAACAAGTGTTTATAGATATCATGCAAAAAAGGTTTTAGTGATTTTATGCAACTCCTGTTCTTCAAATGGCATTGCCCCTTTCGTACAGAGCTAGAAAATATATATTTCTACCTATATGCTACTTTACATTTATGCTGAATCCTCAAATACCAGTGTAGGGCACCTATTACAATCATTGCTGTGATGAAAATTTCATCAAAATCCTAAGATGATTGACAGGTGTGACCTCAGGTCAGTGGATAACCTGAGGTCATGCCTGTCAATCATCCAAAAGTACAATTGCCCTAATGGGGCACAATCCTTGGGAACAGAAAGTATTTGACCATACCTACCCCCAGTATACAGGCCCTGGGGAATCTATTGGCACTATCGTCATGTTGCTAGGACCACTCTGTTACCTAGCAACAGCAATTCCAAACATTCCATGCCTAGAAACGAGCACAATAAGTGGGAATAGAAGGTATTTGACCATACCTACCCCCAGTATACAAGCCCTGGGGATTCTAATGGAACTATTGTCATTTTGCTATGACCACTCTGTTACCTAGCAACAGCAATTCCAAACATTCCATGCCTAGCAACCAGCACAATAAGTGGGAATAGAAGGTATTTAACCATACCTACCCCCAGTTAACAAGCCCTGGGGATTCTAATGAAACTATCGTCATGTTGCTAGGACCACTCTGTTACCTAGCAACAGCAATTCCAAACATTCCATGCCTAGCAACCGGCACAATAGGTGGGAATAGAAGGTATTTGACCATACCTACCCCCAGTATACAAGCCCTGGGGATTCTAATGGAACTATTGTCTTGTTGCTATGACCACTCTGTTAACTAGCAACAGCAATTCCAAACATTCCATGCCTAGCAACCGGCACAATAAGTGGGAATAGAAGGTATTTGACCATACCTACCCCCAGTATACAAGCCCTGGGGATTCTAATGAAACTATCGTCATTTTGCTAGGACCACTCTGTTACCTAGCAACAGCAATTCCAAACATTAGCAACTGGCATAATAGGTGGGAATAGAGGGTATTCGACCTACCTACCCCCAGTATACAAGCCCTGGGGATTCTATTGGAATTATTGTCTGTAGCTAGGACCATTCTGTTACAACAGCAATTCCAAACATTCTATGCCTAGCAACTGGCACAATATCTGACCAACTGCCCTTACTGATTTGTCATCCCCCACTACCGTGGATGCCTTTAATTTCAGTTGATCATCATAATCTAAAGATTATATGGAGAGATCAAGCCAGAACCGAACACTTGTGTTCGGTTCTGGCTTGTAATAATAATAATAATAATAATAATAACAACAACAACAACAACAACAACGACGATGATAATGATGATGATGATGATGATGATGATGATAATAATTATCATTACTAGCCTTTTAGTAACTTGAGAATAGCCGTCTTCGCAAGCGTCTCCGCTGTCACATCTACCGTTGGGTACCTGTGTAGACTGACACTGACAGCACAGGGTGAGCAAGGACAGTGTCAGACAGACCAGCACACATTCATGTTGTCTCAGCATACTGTCTACTCTGAAGGATTGAATCCTCTGAAGAGAGGTTTAATTACAACTGCATTTTGTTAGTAAAGTTGTGTAGGAAATATGTTTTTGCAGATATTATATATTTGAGATGAGTCAAGTATTCATGTTATCTCCATATAGGTCAGCATTAGCAATGGCCGGACAGGCTACAGGTAACCTAATTAAAAAGTGCCCTAGCAAAGAAAACTAGTGGAGAATTTGATACCTGGTAGAGGGGAAGCCTTGTGATTATTGAGCACCAGAGAGCAGTGAAAATAATGATTACCTGAAGTGATGCATGGGCAAAAAACAAATCCTTTACAATCATAAATAAGTTTTCACATTAAAATCTTTATCAATTTAGTTAATCCATATTGGACGTGCTTTTATTGCTTTTAGTTTATGCAGCTAAGGGAGTGGTCATTTATTAACAACAGGGGGGGGGGGTGGTGAGATTTCGGGCGGAGCGCGCACATTTTTTCCACCCCCGAAAATCGCACGCATTCGGGCCCCTTTGTAGCATAGTAAAGCCCCGGCTTCTTCCCTCAAAAGGTTGCAATTTTTTCACCCGCCCCCCCAAGAGGGGTCCAAATTCTTTATCCACCCCCCCAAATCCACCACCCCCCCCCCCCCCTGTTCTTAAAAAATTAGCACTCCCTAACATGACACGAAAGTTGATAAAAAAATGAGAGAAAGAAGGGGGGTTTGATGGCAAGGTCTCTGCTATACCAAGTATACAGCATTCAAACATCTACAGGTCATGTGGGATGCGGTACAAGGGTTATGTAGGACACATTTGTCAGTGTATAATATAAGCTAGTCCAAATTGACATTAACAGAATACCACCTAACAATAGATTAGGTAGGGTGTGGTGGTTTAGAGAGTGAATAATCTTCACTTTCTCGTGGTACTCACTTCTCTATGGTCTCACTCCGCTAAGGTACTCACTTCCCCAGTATTCCCCTACTTAACTTTGCATACATCTACATTAGCCGGAAATATATATGGATAGGTATAGTCACATGTACACGTATACATGTATGCGCTTGGGCTGACACTGAGAGATAATGTTATTATACAGATACATAACAACTTATTCCACAAACAGATAACAACTTACCCCACTGTCCTTCTAGAGTGTACTGTGCCAATACCACTTCTAAGTCATAATGTACATAGTGTTCTAAACACACACACCTATATACAGATCTATATATAGGGAGCCCTCATCCAGAGGGGAACTTGTCCTCAATAATAATCTATATTTACGATAAACGGCAGGGGTCATACCTCACGGTCTCAGATGGCCAAGTCATTTATTGTTTTATGTAATGCCGAATACAATAATCCATCTGTGCAAGCCCGTATTAGTAGTATCGATGAACATAAGTATACCATTGGATTTTGGCAAGTAGCCAAGCTAGTCTACTCTCCAATCAGATGTTCAGTAGTACAGTGTAGTATCTGCTTGGGGAGTGTAGAGGTAAACATTGCACAATACACTGTTCCCTGTGCCACACAGCTGAGAGAGCCGGCACCATATATGGATGTCACAACAGCAGGCAAGACCCATGGCCACATCATGCAACGTATAGATTATGGTCATGCTAGCACAGGTACAGGGGGGGGGGGGTCACTCACAAAAAGAGTGTAGCTGGGAATGGTACATACCTTCATCATGGCACATTATTTTTGGACAGAGTCTATCCGGCAAAAAGGTGTATTTCATATTATACATAGTCTGGACAGTAAGGTGGTTTTCTTTATCCACTTAGGCCTGAAAAGTACCAAGATTCGTAAGTCATGCGTTGAGTTTTAATATACACAACAAGTTGCGTCTTTCACAAGTAGTCAATATTGAAAAATTGATGTATACATGTGACTCAAAAATAAACCCAGGGTAGTCTCAAATGATTTTTCTTTTCAGAATTGGAATGCCATCTCTAGGGTAGGTTCGGATATAACCTTCTATGTGAAGAGATGAAACCAGAATAGGTTTAGACTGACCTTTTTCCTCCAAAGTATCTTTAACATGATTATACCATTTACAATCATGTGGAGTGGCCCCCTCACTTTAACCACCACCGCCCCTGCCACTCTAGAACCCACACCTCTAAGATATTTCACAACGACCTGATATGGCGTGTGGTAGTAATACCATATATGGTGCAAGTGGGATACCTATGTATATATACTGGACTGGAACATCGAAGGACCAGACCATAATCAAGTAGACCTTAAAGCAGAAAGGAGAGAAACGCTACATTTAACTTAACCAGGCTTAGTTTAACTTTTAACACACCAGACATGGCTACAGGAGGTACAGGAGCATACCCAGGAGGAGAGGCATCAGCTTTATCACAAAGGTAGGACTTCTGTGTTGATTATGATTATCTTCAACGTTTGCAATAGACTCAAGCACAATAGGATGTAATATCAGGGCCTAGATACCGCACACCGTAATATATAGCAGGTAACACTTTCTATGACGGTGGTCACTTGTTTTTAACGGCCAAGGGTGGACACGATGGAGAGGGTTGATTTTGTGCTTAAAACGGGCCAAATTAAACGTCCTTATTATATGAACTACATGATTGAAACTGGTATATGAAAGCAGCTAATTTTAGTATAGATCTACAACACCATTTGTTACATAAAAGGGAACGTGAGAAGATAACTGTAGGATCTGCATACAATGGTATTCCGATGATGGATGCAGGGATGTAGATAACTTCCCCGCGTTGATTTGGCGGTTTAGGGCTACATGGGGCTATCATAATGAATACATACTTTGAATATACTTGCCATGGCGGCATTTACTGCACTGTAGGGTTGCTTTAATGCAGCACTAGTGAGTTACTCACGTGTGCAACATGTATGAGTTATCACAAAGGGCATAGCTCATTAAAGCACGTTGCGGCCTTTAACACACCACCAATTATCTGCTCTTACCTATGACGGTGCAATAGAGTTAGGGATAGCTGACTTAAGTCGACAGTCATTCTTTAGATCCTCGATATGGGTTATTCCAATTTTTTTTCAAAAACGTCTTACGACTTTTCTCATACATAATTGTTAATATGTTCAGGAATCATTAGTCATTGTAAAAAACGGGTCACAGAGGTTTCCTAAATAGCTATTAAATCAAACTTATGTCTGCCATGGTGAAATAGATGTGCAGTGGTGCCCCCTGGGTAAAAACAGTTGAACTACTCAAATCAGTTCATCTTTGTGTTTGTATTTGAATATTTTTATTTGGCTGAAAGATCTTTGTACACTGGAGTCAACAGGGCACCCGCTTTCAGAGAGGATGTGATAGAAAACATTGGCAAAACATTAAAAACATTAGCAAACGTGAATTAAGCATAGGGTCACACATGCATTTTACATCGATTACCGGCAGTGATATATATCAATATATTCCAAACTGAATAGATCTTAGGAAAATTAGGATGGGATTAAGGGCAATATGTCCACAGAGGCGCCTTCCATGTCCTTGGAAATTAAGTCATGTCCGCACAGACAGTAATACCAGTTGGTATTTCTTCCACTCCCATTCATCTCATCAACTTCGGTTCCAATCTTTCATGCTTTCACATACTTTCCATATATTTCCCCCCACCTATATCTATTACACTTAAGTCTAGGTGAATATCCAATATTACTTACTTGGTTGTCACCTTTGTCCTTAATATGATGTGTTAACTTTTTCCAACTAAATGAGTTGGAAATTAGTAGGGAGCAAAGTCAATTTATGACGCTCATTCAAAGGTTTATCATGACCATCTACGATACCCTCCCCTGTACCGTCTCAAGTTATTCTACTGATAAGATAAGACCTAATGTTGACATATTAGATATATTATATATAGAAGGTTTGGTAGATAAGCACAGAGAAATGAAACGGCGTCAAAAGCTAGTCCATGTTGCCTCCAGAATGACTCCGCTCTCTAGGCGAGTCCAGGTCACCTAAGGGGTGAGTCACCCATTCGAGTTATATAGCTCTCTGACTCCCCCAGGCGACTCCCTTAGGTCAGCCAGAGATCTCTAGAGTCACCTAGGCTCCCTTAAGCAACCTGGGCTCCCCTTAACAGGGGCGTCATTTTGGAAGCAACCTGGACTCCCTTTTGACGCTGTTTCTTCTCTCTGTGAGGGAGTTCTGACAATAAATTCCGCATCTAAAAAAACAAGCGCCCATCCCTTTATACGTGACTCACCCTCATGTAAAGCAATTCATCAACTTTGAAATGACTAAACAATTCACTACCAAATTGCAATTATGATATTGCATAGATTACCGTGATAATAATGTTTATATTCTTTATTTACAGCTGTTCCTCTGACCCTATGGCAGCGTTGAGACAGACTCTGGATGAGGACGGTGTCGCTGTGCTTCCTGGCATTCTCACACACGAGGAGTGTGACGAATATGTCACTCAACTTCACGAGTGGCTTGCGAAATTCGGTCCACAAGGTTTCCCGGAGACAGTGCACTCAATACTACACAAGTACAGTGCCTCACACCATCCGGTGGCCTGGGCAACCCGGTTAAAGGCGGCCCCAGTGTTTGAGGCCCTGTGGGGGACGGAGAAACTTACAACGAGTCTTGACGGTATGGCTATTGGTCATCCACCAGAGCTAGGTCTCCATGACTTCAGTGATGGCAAAGCACTGGGCTTGCATCTGGATCAAGGAGGTAATAAGAAGGGACTTCATGCCTACCAGGGGGCAGTATACCTTGAAGATGCTGATGAGGATGACTGGTGTTTTGCTGTCATGAATGGCTCACATAAATATCATGCCAAGTACTTTGCAAATCGAAAAAGCAAACCTCCCCGGAGCGAGTTTCTAAGACTGACCAAAAAGGAGGTGGAGTGGTATGAGGAGCGGGGTTGTGACATAAAACGAGTGGCAGTGCCAAAAGGAGGGATCGTATTATGGGATTCCCGGACTGTCCATGCAGGGGCCCCACCCCGCAGGCACCGCCAGAACCCTGGTAGGTGGCGCTATGTAGTGTTTGTCTGCATGGTGCCTGCTATATGGGCAAGTGTTGAGGACTTGGCTAAAAAGAAGGAGGCCTACCGTAACCTGCAGTGTTCACGCCACTGGCCTGCACGGGGATTTGATACCTTCAAAGACCGTCCAATGCCAGCTGGACTAAATGCAGTGAATGAACTACCACATATAGCCAAAACAGAAAAGGCTAGACTGCTCGCGGGTGACCTCGATTATAACTTTAGTGATGGCAAACCTAAGGGCCCTGGACGGCCTGTTACAACATAATAGTGATAGGTTTATGTTAGATAATATTATATTTTTGTCAATTTTACAGTTTTGTATGTTTCAAGGACAAAAACAACTTTCAGTATTTGGTTACATACACATGCAACAGTATTATCCTCTTCATATGTCATAACTTTGTACTGCCGATATGCTATCTGTATGTTGTTTCATTGAACAAGATATTTCTCCCATGCCATGAGAGCATAAGAGTACTGAAATTGAACATTTCTTTTTTTGTGGCTTTATAGTAAACTATAAGAACAACAATACTAAAGTTCCAACTTGGTTTATGTAACTGGCGTTATTTATTTTGTAGTATGAACCAACAGTTTCGGCTTAGTTAGCCTTCATTTCTTTTTATTATTATTACAAAAAGGCATAATGCAGTGTAAGGTGTCATACTTTTAATTTACCTTGTGCATAGACGGTTGGTGCATTTAACTGTAAACAATATAAATAAAGTTGAAGTGAGTGCTCATGAATAGAGAAGTGATTCGTAATAAAAGTGTCTAAAGTATATTTAACAATGGGCAGGTTAAAACTTATCAGTGGTGATGCCCTGGATGATACCAGCTGCATGATATCAGTATTTCGCTACTCATAATACACAATCAGCACTATACCAGGTGGTGAATGAATGCATAACACAGCTGAACGCCTTAATGAAGATGACAAACTATGGTAAAAATATGGTCATATTAATTTTGATCTCAAATTGATGCTGTTTATAAGAATTTTTACAAAGTATTACTTGGTAGTCCAAGGACGTCGTTAACACCAGTAGGCCACAGGGTGAGCCACCAGAATGTGAAGTTCCGTTCCAATGAAAGGGGCACTAAATTTTGAAGGTGGTTTCATATAGCTATTGCCCCTACCAATCTGAGAAAAAAAGTTCTCCGCATAAAATTGCACCGTTTGCGCGTAGGTCAAGGTCAAAGGTCAAGGTCATTTTAAAATAGGGCTAGGCCAGAAAATTTACTTATCTTTGAACTGCTCTGTTAATATCAAGAGAGCGGGTCCAAAATTGAATCTCAAGGTAGGGTGATGTAAGACCTTTATCCATGAAAAATTGAAATGACCTTGGCCAAGGTCAAGGTCACTATTTTCAAGGTCAAATATTGAAATGTAGCCCAAAATGGCTATTATCCTTGGTTTCAATAGCTCTGGTGATCAGGAATATCATCATAAGTGTGACCTACACTGCTCAAATGATGAGGAGATGTCATAGGGACAATTTCTACTTGAAATTCCCGAGAAATTGGCTGCCGTTTCCATGGCAACCAGTACCTATTTCAATGTTTGATATAATAAATAGCTGCAATGAGAAAAACCTCATGGTGACCTCTAGAGCCTAATTTGTACTAAATCATTTAGATATCTGGCATGGATATAGAACATGATGACTGCCTTCTAGTAATTCCTTAATATGACCTCTACTAAGGTCAAGGTCATAGGAGCAAGGTCAAATATAGGAATTTCTGTCTTTTTGGCCATGTTTGTTATATTTGGAGGTAATCCGGTAAGAGTACAATGATGTCTATGGGTATTATTTTTTGGGCATTGTGTTTTTGTATAGCCAATGGCCCTAATAAACATAGGCAAAAAGTTCTCAAGGTCATGTAGTTTTCTTGCAGGATGAGGTCAAAGGTCAAGGTCATTCAAAAAGCAAACATGCCAGAAAACATACTCATCTTTGAACTGCCCTTTCAATATTAACAAGAAGGGGCTATACTTACATGTCAAGATAGAGTTAAATAAGACCTTTGTCCATGAGAAATTGAAATGACCTTGGCCAAGGTCAAGGTCACTATTTTCTAGGTCAAATATTGAAATATGGCCCAAAATAACTATTATCCTTGGTTTCAATAGCTCTGGTGATCAGGAATATCATCATAAGTATATGCTGCTCAAATTATATTTTGTTTTGAATTCTTAAGAAATAGCTGCTGTTTCCATGGCAACCAGTAACTGTTTTAATGTTTGATATTGAGAAAGTCATCATGGTGACCTCTAGAGCTTAATTTGTATTGAATCACCTAGAAATCTGGCATAGATATAGAACAGGATCACTGCTTTATATTGATTCCCTAATATGACCTCTTTTAAGGTCAAGGTCATAGGAGCAAGGTCAAATACAGGAATTTCTGCATTTATGGCGATGTTTGCTATATTTAGACTTAATCAACTAAGAATACAATGTTGTTCATGGGCATTATTTCTGTTTAGGTATTTGTGTTTTTAAGTACAACTATTGGCCTTAAGAACCGTAGGCCAAAAGTTCTCCAATCAAGGTCATGTAGTTTTCTTGCAGGATAAGGTTTAAGATCAAGGCAGGCCCGTAACTAGGGGGGGTTCGTCGGTTGTCACAACCCCCCCCCCACAGCCCTGATGGACCAAAAGAGTTCCACCCAAGCTGGCCTGAAAAATGAGATAATTATCTCCATGCCAGTTTTTACGGCTTGTAAATCGGACAGTTATCAAGGTCTCAAGAGGGTAAACTATGAGAGCATTATCAATTATGTTATATGGCTCATTGTAATCATAGTTTTGTATACAAATTGAGTCACTATTTGCATCTTTTTTAATGAAAAACCACTGAGTTCAGCGTTTAGATTTAGCTAGTTCCACCTTATCGAAAAACGGACTACCCCGCGAAGAGGGCTAGTTACGGGCCTGCAAGGTCACTCAAAAAGAGAGTCAAGCCATGATCACATGTCAAGATAGCGTTATATAAGAAATTGAAATGACCTTGGCCAAGGTCAAGGTCACTCTTTTTGAGGTCAGATCTTCGAAAACTGTTTCCTATTATGCTATGTTTCAATAGCTCTGCTGACCTGGAAAATCAACATTAGTATGATCATTTATGTTAAAATGATACTACAGTGAAACCTCGTTATAAGGAACTCTGATATAAGGAGACCTTGCTTATAAGGAGCAGATTTGTGTGGTCCCGATTTTTCCCTATACATTTATATAGTAAGAAAACTGTCTTAGAAGGAGGTGTTTTTACCTTAACCTCTGATATAAGGAGGTAATTTTGGCTCATTTCCTTATTTTGTACACGCAAACCTTACCCAGGGAAGTTATTTGTCAGGATTACAGTCACATACTGATTAAAATTGCCCACTGCCCCATCCCATAGAGGTGGGGAGAATACATTTGTAGCTTCCCTAGGGAGGAAGGGAGATCAAAAGCTCCATGAAGGGGATCTAGAAGGGGTTTTGACTTGAAATAATACCCATCTGAATTGTATTCAAATCAAGTCTATAAGGGTATAAGAGACACAGATAGGGAGTGTTCTGTTGCTGGAACTTTATAAGGCTGACCTTGCTTATAAGGAGACCTTGCTTATAAGGAGCAAATTGCACTGGTCCCAAGGTCCTCCTTATAACAAAGTTTTACTGTAAAAAGACTATTTTTACATGGAATTTGTGAGAATTGTCTATTGTTTCCATGGTAACCTGCAGTTAGATTAATGGTTGAAATGAAGAAAGTCAGCATTGCGACTTCTAGAGGTCAATTTTTGTATGGATATAGAACATAATGACTGCCTTCTGATAACTTCTCAATAAGACCTTTAGAATCCATAGAAGCAAGGTCAAATGTAGGAATTTCAGCTTCTCTTGGTCATATTTGCTATGATCCAGTAAGAATGAAATCTTGTGTATGAGCACTTCTTTCTGAAAGTGCTTTTGTATTAGTTCAAAAGTTCACCCAGTAAACACAACTGCATTTAATAGTCAGACATAAATCTAAGTTGATTTCTGGTCGATACTACATCATTTTAGAAGGTTTGTGAACATTAAAACGTTAAAACTGCATGAATGCGGAAGATTTGTTGAATATTCTCTCCATAATTGACAGTGCTGCCACATAGTGTGACACAGATGTGTCATCTACCCGATTGAAGCTGAAAAGGTATGTCTTTTAACATAGATCTACATAGATTTGTTACCTAGATTTACGTCTGAATGAGGTAGATAAATGTAAATCAGACATCTCCGTCGGCTGAACGTAAATAAACTTTAACGTTTTTAATGTCTACAAACCTTCCAAAATTACTAATCTCAAACCTTTGGTTGAAAACTACCTAGAGAAACCTCTGAGAAACGTTGGATTACACAGGGTGTTTACTGGGCAGGAGGCATCAGAATGGCAGTATAGTGGAAACTAGACATAAAAGTGCTTTGTGTGGAGAATACAGTAGTCTTCTGAGAATTTTTCCATATTTGATGCCAATATTCTTAGTTAAGAATGTGAATGGAACTCTTCCTAGGGACATCCTAAATGGAACATTTTGGTTCTCATCTCTTGGGAATTACATCAATTATTCAAAAACTGAAAACAGACCTAGAAAAATCCTCCTAGAACCAAATCTACACAAAAAGTCACACTTTTTCAGGGTATTTTCCAATCTAATAGTTTTTATGGGACAGGGCGCATTTACAGTTTATTTTCAATTTTTTTACACAACAACCCATCTTCGAGATATGATTCCCACCCGACTACAAGTAGTATCTTGGCTTATGATATCTCATGTTAAAGATCTCGACACAAACTTTGATTATCAATTCCCCCCTAGATACCTCTTTCCACTTGCCTGGATATCAAGAATGATATAACACTTACATACAAGCTAAATTAAAATGACCTAGACCAAGTTCAAGGCCACTCTTTTGAAATAAATTGTAGAAAAAGAAGTGACAAAAGCTGCCATAATGCTTTATTTCAGTAGCTTCAATGATTAGGAATATCACTGCCTTTCATGCTCAGTAGATGATAGGTTATATGGACAATCTCAGTATGAAATCTGTAAGAAATGGCAACTGTTTCCATCGTAAGGAGTAATAATTCATAAAATCATAATATGTGTAATGGATTTTTTGCTTCCATGTAGTTATGATGCGTAGGATAGGACCTATTTCTCTCTTTTTTTTAAATATAAATTTCCTTCTAATACACATCAGGCTGTGTCTCATGAGATTGGGCAGAAGTATATATTGGCGGTGTAAAAGTTATTATATAATTTAAAGGATAAAACAAGGGAAATCCTGTTTTGGACAAGCCTCATCCCTTGAGTACAATGTAAGCTATATCAAGAGAATTTTGAACATGACCCTGTGTGCGGAGAATTTGAGTTTTCTATTTATCAACAATTTACATGTAGATCTAATGGAAAATGATGTTGGGTGAGGGGGGCACTGGCCTGTGTTAAGTGATATGGAGCAGCAGCCTGTCATTTTGTTACAACTTGTTGCAAGGGGGGAGGGTGGGGGGAGTCAAATTAAGTGGACAAAATTGTGTTACATAAGAGGAATGGGTATGTACAGATATGCTGGATCAAATTTAGATATCTATTGAGCAAGGTTTAAGGAACCCGAGTCTGGGTCGATCCCATAAGCCATCCTGTCAATCTGATTATGGGGACTTTAGTACTGTATCATAGAATCAAAAACTTGCATGTAAACTGCATCCTGACTCTGGGCCGATCCTATACGCCCCAATGGTGATCTGACCTGCATACTACCCACAGCTTCTATTCAAGAATTTGCAGTAGCTATTTGTGGCCATATTTCAATATTTAACCTTGAGAGAACTGAATGACTTTGATCTTGGCCAAGGTCATATTAATTTCTCATGAACAAAGGTCTTATACAACGCGTATCTCCTTGGAGTTTTTTGAGAATAAAGTCATTGTCATTGTCATTGTAATCTTGATCAGGTCCCGGCAACTCCAACTTCCTGGGATATTGCTACCTGTAGGGGTGCCCTCATGACGGAGGACGCCCAGGGTCTGAGCAATAGCAACGTCCTCATATATCACTGCCACACGGTTATAAGAATACTTGTTATCTAAAACTTTGCATTTAACTAAATCAATATAATCAATGATATTTACAAACACATACAATGCAAAGCTAAATATTTAAGTAACATACTGCCATATTCTTGAATTATTTGAACCACACCAAGAAGGAGAAAATTGCTTTGTGTGAGCAGATTGACAGAACATTGGTGAAAAAGTAGAACTATAACTCCATTGTGATTTTTATGTTAAGTTTTGGAAAGATTCTAACCATATAGACTGCTAGATATATATCTCCTCTAGGTAAATCCAGAAGATCTAAGGCCCCTCTGTGGGAGCAACTGAGAAATATAGAGTTAAATGATGCCATATCTAGATACACTTGGCAGGCTATACTAGGTACTAATACTAATATGACCTGCACCATGGTTACTTCCCCCCAGCCCCAGGTGTGCGAGAGGGGTAGGGGGGGGCAGACACTGCCATTCGGTTTTGAGCTATCACACCTCAAAGAGAGGAAGCCACACACAACCTGGACCGTGGTTGGCGGGGGGGGGGGGCTACTGGGAGCCGGGACTGGGGGAGGCCGGGATAAAGTGTAAGGAGCTGGCCATGGTGGTCATGACGGGGTGGGGGGGGTAGTGGGATGGGGGTAGACCCCGGGATTGAGGACGGATTTTTCAATCCATGACGTCCTATCGTCCAGGCCGTTGCTTAGACCTGTTGATGAGTCCTACCTTGTTGATGTGGAAAGAGCAGTTGCAATTAGAGAAGTATGCTTTCTGGTATGGCTCTCTCTCTCTTTGACCTCATCATGCAAGGAAAGTAATTGACTATGAGTGGAGAGCTTTTGGCCTACGGTTCTTAGGGCCATTAGCTATACAAAAGCACAATGCCCGAAAAAAAAAGCCCATGGATTACATTGTATTCTTACTTGATTACATCTAAATATAGCAAACATGGCCAAAAATGCAGAAATTCCTGTATTTGACCTTGCTCCTATGACCTTAACCTTAGTAGAGGTCATATTAAGGAATTCATATAAGGCAGTCATCATGTTCTATATCCATGCCAGATATTTACATGATTCAATGCAAATTAAGCTCTAGGGATCACCATGAGTAACGCTATTTGTCGTATCAAACATAAAAATAGTTACCTGTTGCCATGGAAACGGCAGCTATTTTTTAAGAATTCCAAGTAGAAATTGTCCCTATGACATCTCCTCATCATTTGAGCAGCATAGGTCATACTTATGATGATATTCCTGATCACCAGAGCTATTGAAACCAAGGATAATAGCTATTTTGGGCCATATTTCAATATTTCACCTTGAAAATAGTGACCTTGACCTTGGCCAAGGTCATTTCAATTTCTCATGGACAAAGGTCTTATACAACTCTATCTTGACATGTAAGTATAGCCCCTTCTTGTTAATATTGAAAGGGCAGTTCAAAGATGAGTATGTTTTCTGGCATGACTCCTTTTTAACTTTTTGAGTGACCTTGACCTTTGACCCCATCCTGCAAGAAAACTACATGACCTTGAGTGGAGAACTTTTTACCAATGTTTGTTGGGGACATTGGCTATACAAAAACACAATGCCCCAAAAATAATACCCATAGACATCATTGTACTCTTACTGGATTACGTCTAAATATAGCAAACATGGCCAAAAAGACAGAAATTCCTATATTTGACCTTGCTCCTATGACCTTGACCTTGATAGAGGTCATATTAAGGAATTACTAGAAGGCATTCATCATGTTCTATATCCATGCCAGATATCTAAGTGATCCAATACAAATTAGGCTCTAGAGGTCACCAAGAGGTTTTTATCATTGCAGCTATTTATTATATCAAACATTGAAATAGGGACTGGTTGCCATGGAAACAGCAGCCATTTCTCAGTAAATTCAGGTAGAAATTGTCCCTATGACATCTCCTCATCATTTAAGCAGCATAGGTCATACTTATGATGATATTCCTGATCACCAGAACTATTGCAACCAAGGATGATAGCTATTTTGGGCCATATTTCAATATTTGACCTTGAAAAAAGTGACCTTGACCTTGGCCAAGGTCATTTCAATTTTTCATGGATAAAGGTCTTACATCACCCTACCTTGACATAAAATTTTGGACCCGCCCTCTTGATATTAACAGAGCAGTTCAAAAATAAGTAAATTTTCTGGCCAAGCCCTATTTTTGAATGACCTTGACCTTTGACCTTGCCCTACACGCAAACGGTGCAATTTTACGCGGAGAACTTTTTTTCTCAGATTGGTAGGGGCAATAGCTATATGGAACCACCTTCAAAATTTAGTGCCCCTTTCATTGGAACGGAACTTCATTTCTAATCTCTTTTTTGAGACCCACCCAATGGCCTACAGTGTTGGCGGCACTGCATGGCCAGGCAATAAAATACATATTCTACGGTGCTTGCTGTTTCATTCTTTGGTTTGACAGTAAGAGACAGGATGACATACAGGTATATCACATTTCTCTATTATTCACTAATATAAGATTACAAGCTTTCTTGTATATATCGTACATTACATAGACCTTCAACGTTCTAATACAGATCAGACGGCTGTTATATGAGTTCATTTGGTGTCCATAATCAATACTGATAGGGATATAATAAAACATCCCTATAAATATTGATTTCATATATATTTCCAAACTGGTGTCACTTGCTACTCCATAAAATACGTGCCAGGAAACTAGCATTGGTTTCATGGATATAATCAGAGACGAAGTAGTGGCGGGAATCACCGGTTAACATGTTCTTGTGCGCATGCGCGGAAACAGCTTCCGCCTTGCTCTGGTTGATATCGGCCATTGTGATTTAGAGGCTCAACGTGAACAGTCGCCAGCGTGTAATTGGGGTTATTTTTTTAACTCTGCATGGGTCAAAGGTTATGCATAAAAATTCTATATTAAGTGTTCTAGGATACACTATACAACTACAGAGGGAGAGAGAGACTACATGTATAAGTATATATATTTATTGTTGGGTGAGCAAAGAATAATTCAACAAGTATTGTGTATTATGGTTTTCTTCACACAATACTGCATTATCGGAAAACAAAAACAAAAACATCCGAATACTTAATGCCATAAACATCCACTGCCACGAGAGAAATTACACAACACTACCCGGACAAAATAAAAATGAAACAATAGTCTGAGTACTTGGCGCCATAAACAGAGGCTGAATTGGACATAAACCAGGCAGGGCCCGCCGACGGCATAGAAAATGAAGTTAACGAGGAATATTGGTACATAACTTATAAATTAAGAGGTAGCAACTGACAAACTTACTATCGCAAGATATACATAATTATAATCTTATCAGCAATCATAGGGTGCACAGCTTACTAGGGCTCCTGCAGTAGATTATCTGCTTTACACCAGGCTCACTGCAAAAGCAGTTATTCAATGTACTGTAAAACCTCACGTATAAGGCTGACTCATGTATAAGCCACACCCCGAGCTTGGGGTGATCCCCACAGATGCCCTATGAATGGCCCCTGGGAAAAACCCGCATATTTATAAGCCGCACCCCAACTAGGGACAGGAGAAGAAAAAAAGGATGTAATTAACCATTAAGACTCCTCTCATATCTGTTTCTGCTTGTGATACCTATTCCAAATCATTTTTATTTTTGTTTCTAGCATTGGTGGAAGCTGAGAAAATTGAATTTGAAACATCGGATATGGTCAGTTTCTGCACTATAAAATTTAGTATGCCTGCTCACTGAAAGTGTGATTTGGCACCTGGTCCTAGCATAGAGTGTATGATGAATCATGACAATTAGAGATTTGATTGGAAATGCACTTGATAAGAACAAGAGGACAAGTGCGTCATTGAAGGAAGGATTACATATAATATGTAAGATGTAAGGCACTGGAGGACTATTGAACACCCTGGAGGAGGAACTCGAGCACCTATTTGGTGAGCATGAGAAATTATGGGAAACCATTGGAAGAGATGGGACGTACAATGGAAGAGTGATAACCTGTCAGTGCTGTTATGTGGGATGCCCTGGAGGGCATATGCATTGAGTAGGACACCCTGGAGGAGAGCTTAGGTAACACAGACCTTATGTGTGACATACTGGAAGAGGTTTTAGGCACAAAATAGGTATGGTAGAAGGTCATACTGCATCATAGGGCTTGTGTTCGACACCCTGGAGGATATGAAATCTATCATAGGGTTAGAATGGGAGACCCTGGGGAAGGGATCAAGTAGCTTAAGGGTTAAATGGGAGGCCCTGGAGGATTACTCTGATGCCATAGGGGGTGTGTTTGACAGACTGAAGGAAGGATTCGGTGCCATAGTGTTGAACAGCACACCCTGTAATTCAAGAAAAACAGCTTGTGAGAGGCCACTTTAGTACCTAGAGACTGTACATGGGTAGTCAGACAACAATAATTACTATGGCAAACCGCCTCAACACGCCTCACTCTGCAAACCTAGATTTCAGGAATATAACACAAAATATATATATGATGACCCCAGTTATAAAGCCTTCCTAAGCCATTACATATTTAATTACTTTTTTTTTGCTATTTTTGATACACACATTCGTTAAATATGTAATATAGGACAGGAAACTTGCCTTGGTCGGGCCAACTGTCATTTCTTCTTGGCGGTCATTTTCCTGGCTGTCATTTATGTGAGATGAAATCATTCAAGTACCAAAATGAGCCTCACAATCTACCCCACTTAAGGGGGCTCTCCCACCCCTCTGGAAATCCCCACCTGCACAAATTCCCGCACCCATGCATGCTATGGCGCCACCTAGTAGCTCCCCCTGTACCTACCCCTTTGTGGCCTCCTGGCGGCCCGGTGTGGCCTCCCAATGGTCCTTGAGGCATAAGTTGTGACAGCTTTCTCAGGAAGAGAGTGTGCGTGTGTGTGTGGTGGGAGGGGTTAAAGTGGCATTCTCACCTAGAGTTTTCGTCAGGTTACATTTACAAATATATGACACCAGACCACTAAATTTGACATGGGGATATCTACTTTTCTTTAAAACATGTGAGGAAAATGGCCTTAGTGGCATGGGAATTATCTTAAAATAAACAGGGTATCTACCCATGAATTAAAAACTGAAAATTGTGATTATTAAGTAACCGAAACATGGAGCATGGATATTATGTCTAATCAACAGGGGACATGGGTACCTTCCATCTTTGGCCCCACGACCTAGTAATAGCACATGGTCCCACAAACCACTGTGCAGCAGGCAGTATGCTCAGCCGTGACTGTCTACACTATAATGAGTGTTGGGCTGTAGTTGTGCTCAAGGCAATGAGGCCTGATTTAGTAATAGTCTTTACTATCAAAGTACCCGGGGGGGGGCACTCCTCTAGATTTGGGTAGCATTTGTGAACACCATTCCAGTGCCCCTACATGGGTACCCATATTTTTGACTGTGTCGTCGTGTCGATTTTTAGCAAAAGGACCGTGTCAATGTGTCTATTTTTATCCCATACCATTAGTATACACTCTACTTCATGTGTCCATGTCCGTTGATTTTTCAAAGGGCCGTGTCGCCCATGTTGATTTTTAAAAGGGCCATGTCGCCATGTCGCCCGTGTCGATTTTTACCCATCTAGAGGCACATTCCAAGGGAAAGGGTCTTCTTTTGTGCCATAGGCATAGACCCCGCGGACCCTTGATAAGGGGTGGTCTTTAGACAATCTTGGAGAGAAAGGGTATATGGGTATTTTAAGACCATTTGAGAATTTACAAGTCAAAGTTTTGCCATTTTTTGCTATCATATTTAATTAGTGGTCGCTTATCCTTTAGTAGGCCTATTTTCTTTTATAAGCCTACTCATCTGTTATAAGGATATTTTGTCATGTTCACCCACCCTTACGATATGCTAATTTTGTGTAATTTTCAGTGAAAAGGGTATACTTTTTGCTATTTTTATCCCATCATTAGGGTACCAAAATAGGGGTGATGTTCACACAGATAGTGACTATAGAATACACAGGGAGTGCCGCCCCTGGGGTTGGAGTCACACTCAGTATTGCCACATCCCTATTCTAGGTACCCTCGTCCCCAGTCAGTACTGGGTGCAGTTAGTAGGGTCAGTTCAGGCAAAACCAGCCAGTGTGGATCAGTCAGTGCAATATATGGGTGATTGTTGCATAATGAGTGTCCATATAGGGATCAAAGCAACCCCACATTTGTAAGTTTAGAGACAGTCACATCATGTGCCATAAAAGAAAAGACCAGCATAATTGTATGTGGCTCTCTATTACTAGTATTGGTTATGCTTTGAAACATGCAGACACACAAAATATGCAGCATGTAGGGTATAAACCTGAAATAAATAAGAAGACAGTGACGTCACAAGAGAACACAAATCTAGCCAGACACTGTCAGGAATCTAAATTGATTGGTCGAGACATGACTATAATGACTTCTTGATTGGTTGCTCGGTAGTCTACACCAATCTGAGGTGGTCCTAACGGCCAATTAACAGCCACTCAAGGGCCACTCATACGAGTCATAGTACAGTGCAGGTGCAGAGGATTTTCTTATTTTCTATTTGTCATATTTAATTGGCTCTTGTGGGCTTCTTAATAAGTATCTTTTATAAAATGCATACAGAAAATATGTTTGATAACACTTCATATAGATAATAAATGAGTCTTTATTCAGACATTTACTATCTAGTGTACTATAATGATAGTAGAATCTACTGTATTTGTATAGGTTTAGATTGGCTGAGTAGATTTCTGGTCCTCTGTGAAGTCACTCTCTGCATGTTTATTTCAGTTTTAAATGCTTAATGTTGCATATTTCGATAGTATCTATGGCAGAGTATTGCTGAGGAATCTCAACACTACATGAATTAGGCTGGTCTTTTCTGCAAATTCCAGAAATACAACATTGCAGTGTAATACTTGTTTCATTGCATTATTGGAAAATCTTCAATCATTTTTCAGTAGAGTTTGTATCTGAGATCGACCGGTCCTTGACCGTGCTGTGCCCAATAAATGAACCAATTTACAAAAGTAGAAGATGGAGATATCTGCAGAATGAACTGAGAGCAAACAGTTATCTGTATCACCAAAATGGATCGGCCCATGTCACTGTCTATAGTGGAGCACGACCTGACATGTCAGTCAATGTGTCGGATTTCTCCCTCACCATAGGACGTCTACAATTCTCCGATAATGGGCGACTTCAGTGTGTTGTTGAGACAGGCAATAGAACTACTTCAGTGTATGTCCGAATCATCTTATACAGTAAGTGTGTTCACTTTTGCACTATTATCTAGGCCAAAAAAAAAGAGTTTGTTTCAGGTAAAGGCAGTATTCCACTGACGGAATCGGCCGGGATTCTGTCTGCCGGACGAGATTCTCCCATAAGTTTAACATTATAGACTTTTATCAGATGACGAAATTTCGTCCGACCGACGTAGACGCAATACATGCTTAACATGGGAGGAAAATGTACGGTTGGTAGGTCGGATTTTCTTTTTTTTTTAAATTTTTTTTTTAAAACATGAATGTACTAGCTAACTTTTTTGAATACCCTAAAATTGACCAAAAAGGGTGAAAATGCGAAATTTCTTCAAAATTGCTTAGAAATAACGTATGGTCAGCCCTGTTTTCATAGGGTCGGTCGGGTGGCCTGAAACAAACTTGTTTTTTTTGGCCTAACTGACAGCATTAAGTAACATACAGTACAAGTCACTAACAGGGATAATTAGGCTGAGCAAAGAAGTCATCAGTGGTCATCACATATTATAAGGGGCAAGGGCCAAATGACATACCTGAGGAGTATTCCTGCCAAAAAGGCAGGAATTGACATTTCAGCTCATATTTATACCAATTAATACATAATGTGTATACTACATTTATCCATTTCAGATCAACTGTTTAATGGTCAACGAGGTACTAGCATCACATTGCCGTGTCCTGTCGCCAGTCAAGACTTTGTCAGTAGAAGGTGGTTCATAGGGGAATTTCCAATTCTCCACCAATCGATGACCGGAATTTCAAGGAATGATTATGGTTTTGATTTCTCTGTGGATAATGCTACCTTCAAACTGACAATTAACAGAGTGACCCGAAGTAGACAAGTTATCTGTACGGTTAGTACAGTGCAGCGAAAAAGTACAGCATCTATGTACCTGGCCTTCCCTGGTAAGTTTACCATATATATACATATGTTTATTATCAACCATAGAATCATACATACAATTCCTAGTATGTAGAATGTTGGATGACATGTCGCTTGAGTGATTTCTTCCTTCACTTATACCATTATTTAGCCAACCATTACCAATAATGAGTGCTTTCAAGATAGGAATGAATTTAATTTATGAATAGGCCTATATGACTGTAAAATTGTCATATCTGTCAAGGAGAAATTCTACTGAATGATATGCAATGTGTACTACATTCCTCCTAATTGAAATATCAAGATCAAATGTAACCCCCATGCTTTTTATTGGGTGATTAGACATACACACCCACACACATACGGTTATACAATTATGATAAATTATATACAATGCCATTTTATTAAAATGGTATTAAATGAGCTCATGATAAACTAGTGATACATATCCAAGTGGGTCCATCTAGCAGTTAATAATACTACCTTAAATATCTACTCACTTGAGTTTCATCTATTATACTTCTTTACACAGATGAGGAGTTCGTTGTTGAAGAGAATACAGAAATAAAACTACAAAATGGAGACAAAGCAAACCGTAACAGTCAAAAGTTCTATTACCGGATGTGGCAAAAGGTGAATGGAGATATGCGTTTCATCCAGTATAAGGATACAGATACAATATTCAATACACTTTGGCCCGTCGACCGCACCGACATATCTGTGGACCCTGACAGCTTCGATTTGACCATTAGGAAGGCTCAACTTGAAGATGGTACTACGTTCCTGTGGACAGCTGGTAGTACAACTGCTAGTGCTTTACGCCAAGTCAGATATCGTATTCATGGTAAGATAATCTACTGCTGTTGATAAGTAATAGCATGTATGCGGAATGGCTTGGATGAAACGTCCAACAAATGAACTTGAAAACTGATGCAATCATCTCCTGAAAATAAATAAAATATGCAGCATGCTAGACGATGGGGAACAGGTTCCTCATATATTATATGCATCAATATTTTAATAATGCTTTCTTGAATAATGCACAACTGATGGAAGAGTTTATGAGTATTATTAATAGTATGGCGATAAAATTGCCATGCTAATTAACCCTGGCCCACTCTCCCAGTAATGAGCGATGTCCCCAGCATAGCTGAAGTGAAACTCTGTCGAGATTTAAAAGGTCAACTGTTTTTTTGGGCACCGATTTTAGGATAAATCTTAGAAGTAACCGTTTTTGAAGGTCTATCTAAGAGTTACCTTGAAATGTTATCTTAATGTGTTGAGGGCTGTGTCTCACGACCTTGGGCCAATGTTTTTGTCTCTGACCGGGTGCCAGCTCTGACCGGGTGCCAGCTCTGACCGGGTGCCAGCTCTGACCGGCCTGAATAAAAACGGGTTATTTAGGGCAGATGATGATAAAAATGGGCAACAAATGACTAGTTAAAAGAGTTATAACATCCGTTAACCTTTTCAGCCAAATTCTATCTCCATCTGCCCTAAATAACCCGATTTTATTTAGGCCGGTCAGAGCTGGCACCCGGTCAGAGACAAAAATATTGGCCCAAGATCGTGAGACGCAGCCTGAGACATGTTTGCTTATGATATGACATCCAGGATAAATAAATGAAAACCCAACTTCAACTTCAACAGTGAGTTTGCATAGTGTAGTGGTCTCATCAATGTGTGCTTTTCACTCGCAGCCACACCCAAGTTCAGTAGCATCCATCCCAATGTGGGCCCAGTCTCAGGAGGCACACGGCTAACTTTGTTCGGTTCCAGCCTCGAGGTGCGGGGCCTCATCATTAAACTGGACAATATTGTGTGTCCTATGATACAAGTGTAAGTATATACTGGATACCTGTGAGTAGTAGTATGTAGTATATTTTTTGTGAGAAATCCTTATTTTAAAAGGGGTAAACACATGTCTACATGCATAACAATGCATTTAAATACGTTCACCCCTCTTGTCATTGAGCGCCTCTTCCATACAAGAACGGTTATTTCATCATATTTAAATGTCAGAGTAGTTATAAATGTTTACTGATGGACCAACCATTTCTTTGTTCACAATATCATTACTGTATACATACTTTTTTACTTGAATTTAATGTATAGTTTAATACAACCTTACCGCCCAGCAAACTGACGTGAGCTAGGGTCAATCTGCGTGAGCCTGGGTTAGCCTATTTTGCGTTAAGCACTAGGTGTCTGAATGAGTCAGCTCTGCGTGAGCTTCCTCAAAGCTCACCCAAGCTCACACCTACTGACTCAAATGTAACCCATAGTTTGAGTTCGTTTGAGTGAAGATGAGCCAGGCTTGAGTTAGCTCAATCCTATTCCCAAAACAAGGTGTGAGGATGCGTGAGCTATGCGTGAGCTGACACTCATGTCACGCATCTTCACTCAAGTATACAGCTGAGAGAATGTGGAAACTGTATGTATAAGTCTACTATTTGTCCCATGTAGAATGGACACATAATGAAAATACTGATTTTATTGGTTTTATCCCATGGATTTTTATGATTTCTTTAATGTTTGCAAACATGTGATAATGGGGAAAATGTTGATTACAATCAACAATACTTTGTATTTATATTGAAGTCATAAAAGATGATTACTTTTCTCTATGGGATATAGCACTGCAGTGGTATAATCTAGATTTCACACAGTGTTTAGATAACCCTTGGATCAATTCTTACTAAAATAAGTAAGCTTAAGGTGCAGGGATCAAAGTGGTAGCACATACTTGCTTGGGGTTGATGCGAATTCTGAGGATGGGGATAAAACATGTTGCATTGGGTGATAATAGGGGCACTGCTATAGCTATATGACCTTCAGAGCTGTCCTATGGAGGTCACTCAGGCTCACGCATCCTCACACTCTGAGAGCATGCTTATAAATGGAAGCTCACTCAGATTGACTCATGCTCACGCAATGTATGCTCAGTCCTTTCCTCTTCTCTGATTGGTCAATTTTCAAATTTGAAAGTTCTTTGTCCTCAAGGGGGTTTCCCTCTGCCATTTTGAACTGACAGACACTGGAGGAAGGTTGTGAGGTAGGTTGGCTCTGCTTATACTGATTATTCTGAATTTTGTAGAAACAAAGTAATTGGGTACCTATTGCACAAGCCTATACATTACAGAGCTATGGTTATTTAAACTGATCTTATTATTGCATACATTCCTTCTACCTTCATTTGTCAATTCTCTGTCTAATACCTGTATTGTATTTTATTTTTCAGATCAAATGTTGGACAAGGGGATTTGAGTTTTGAAGATAAGTGTAGGTTTTTATACACAGAACCTATACACATGTACAAATCACTTAGCTTCACTATTATCTCATGCACAGGATATCTGAATTACCCATCTTCTCCTTTTCAGAATGAAGTGGTGATAGAGGAAAGGATACACTATGGTGTGGAGACCAGGCACAAGACAAAATACACTAGTTAATATATGCCACACAACAAGATGCTTCAAAAAGACTACATTAACATTGATGTGAATAAAGATATCTGTCCCAGTATGAAATGATGTAGGTCCTATAGTAGGAATATAACCAAGTGTCAGGTTGAGTCAGCCTGAGCCTGACACCATTTTACTACCAAGTGTCAGGTTGAGTCAGGCTGAGCCTGACACCATCTTACTACCAAGTGTCAGGTTGAGTCAGCCTGAGCCTGACACCATCTTACTACCAAGTGTCAGGTTGAGTCAGCCTGAGCCTGACACCATCTTACTACCAAGTGTCAGGTTGAGTCAGCCTGAGCCTGACACCATGCTGACACCATGTACACGTTTTTAACACCTGGTGTCATACACTTGCTCAGGCTGGAGCAAACTGGCGCCAATTTGCTGGGCGGTTGCCTTTCGACCTGAATCAGCGGAACTTGTTATACACCAACAACTGTGTAGAGGCAAGGGAAAAGGATACTCCAAGGAAAAAGTCAACTTTAAAATTGATGTCATAAGCTTTTCAGTGATATATTACACTAGAATATATCAATTCTAGTTTTTGTGGAATGCCTTCCTGAATATGTGTGGGCATTGCCCTATCAAAAAGCCCAACAAGCTCTAACTATCTTTAATTTGTATATTTACTTTGCAAATCATGTTTCCATGGCAACATATATCAACAAGGACACCAATTTAGGCCTTAAAACGTTCTTTTTACATTCCAAATATAGAGGCTTATCACCAGAAATGGGATGTTTTGTGTATTCCCATTTTTTTCTACAGAAAAAATTACCCTAGAGCTATTTTTACCCTTTTTCTTTCATTTAAGGCCATAGTGGCGCCCCCCTGGTGGCAAAAATCGGAACTAATCACGCACAGAGTATGCTTTCTGCTTGCCTGCTCACAGGTTTACTGTCAAACTATTCTGGTGAATAAAGTTCTTAAAAAAAAATTGTTCTTAAAAAAGTACCATGTGTCATGCTAGAGTGTGTAACATTATTCAATTACAGGAATGATTCAGTGGTAGTATGCGAGACACCACAAGGTGTAACTAATGTTCTTAACATACCGCTACACGTCACCCTGAGCTGGAGCGGTGGAGCTCGTGTACTAGACACCATGCAGAGCTTCACCTACCGGCCAGACCCAACTGTTACAAAGCTGGAACCCACAGACACCATCCTCAGGTAGTTACATTCACTACTTACTGAATTTCTCAGAAATATGCTCCACCGTGCGATGATTGATACCATACTCAAATTTTTAGTAGTTACTGTAAAACCTCGGTTTTAACCCAAATTTCATTTGGCTTTTCCCCCCGCTATAAACCGGATTTTAACCCCCGATCTCTCATTCGGCTCATTGGCGAAGTTTTAATGTATAGGATTATAGTCAAAACAGACTCATTTTTTTTATAAGCCGATTTTTTTCTGTCAAACTCACAATGTCGCAGTATAAGCCACATACCTGCATTGAGCACAGAAATTATGATACTTTAGGTAATCTATAGTTTGAATTTTGGCCTGAAAAGGAGGCTATTCTCTTTTGGGTTGATGTGCACAAATGATGCAGAAGTAGAATTGTTCCTAAATGTTTTCAAATACCAAGAAATATGCCTGGAAAGAAAAGATCAATAAGCAAGGACATAAGAAAAGTCATTATGTCACATGTCTATTGAGATATCAATGTAAGCCACCTTTAATTTGCTGATAATAATTTTGGCGTTTGGTTCACTGATATCTTTTACATCAGGTTATCAAATGTACCACGTTTCGCCCATGTTGTTTGTTTACAAGCAAATTATTTTTGGGCTTATTAAGACAACTAATGACATAATTTATAACAGCGACCTGAATACTCGTGTCTTTGTTTTTTCTCAGTGGAGGTACACTTGTGACGGTAACGGGTTCAGGCCTGGATGTGTTGGGAGACCCCGGCCTGCGGGTTACAGTGTTGTACGAGGCAGCCCCTGTACGTGTCTTCCAATCTGTGAGTACATGCATACGGTCAACTGTTCAGTACTTAGAATACCATGTCACTACTGGAGATCTGGAGATCCCTTTACCCAACCATCGCAAGAATGAGTCTACACCAATGCATGTAGTAAACAGGCCGTGGGCCTACATCATACAGTGCTAAATAAAAGGAATTTCACTTCAATTTATTCCAGACGTGCCAGGTCAAGTCATCGACAATCATGTATTGTCCAGTTCCAAAGCTTGACATATTTGGTTCAGATGGGAATATTGACTTGAGTGCTTTGTCTGCAATATCAACTCCTCCAAGAAGAAGAAGAAGCCTCAGGGTACAACCATTTTAAATAATACTTGCACCACAAAGTCAATAGTATTTTGAGGTTTATTTTAAATCACTGAATTCTGTCTATCGAGTAGGTAGTACGATGTATTCAAAGAAAACATGTTTTTTCAAATTACCTTTATTTATTTTTGATGTATCGCATAAACTGAGATAGCCATTGTTGAAAAACACAAACAGCTTTTTAGATCGACATGATAATCATAGTTTCAGTAATACAAAATGAATGCTAAGGGGTTGTAATTTCATTCATGATACAGGGCCCCGACCGACGTCGTCGTCAAGTAGATGGAAATCAGACAGCAATCGTTTCCATCAACAATGAGAAGATTGGTTTCCACATTGGAATATTGCTGGATGGAGTTGTCACATATCGTAATCTGTCAGACGCATTGCCCCAGTACTCACAACTCACAGTATATGCCGAAGTTTACCGCTGGACTCAACTAAGAGTAGTCACCAGTGCCAATAGAACACTTCAAGTGAAGGTTATTATAGTTTATTATATTTTATCATAGATCTCTTGTTAGTTAACACTCTATATGGTGTATATGCTGTGTATAGATCATCCTAGTGTCAGGGTGCGGCTTATACTCGACTTTTTAGATGTATACTACAGTACTAAAATGGCCATAATCAGATGCCCTGTGGGGCTTATAGGATTCTCTAAAATGAGTGGTGTGGCTAATACACGATTTCCCAGCTAACAGATATATGTCATTTTAAGTCTCTTTTTTTGTGTGTCATAATGGGGATCAATAGATAAACGCTATATAACATTGTATAACATTTTTGTTTACTCGGTTCGGCATATATACGCGAAGTTTTAGGGTAGTAGTTTTTCACAGTTCACAGTTCTTTCAATAAGTATAATATCTCATTTTGAACAGAGCTTTTCAAGTTGAGAAATTGAAACAAATATATTATTCAAGTTAATCAAGTTTATTAATATTTCCCTATAACAGGGTCGAGGCCTGCTAACTGGAATACAGGGCACTGATTACCGCATGCTGATTGGTCAGTCGGAGTGTGGTACCCTGGAGGTGTACGCTAACCTTCTCATCGGTAAAGCTCCCACGGAGGTCCCAGTCCTGCACCACATGGATACAGCAGAAGGACCCCTCAGTGTTAAGGTAGGTTATAGGGCTCAGTCTCATGAGTTTGTAACAATTGGAACGTCTTTGATCAGGTGTAGCTTTTGACCGGGTGTAGTCTTTGACCAGGTAGCATAAAAATAGCAGAAATGAGGCCTATGACTTGTAGTAATAAAAGCAGGGAAATAGTGCATCCATATATTGATACATGTATATAACAAACATAAGTAAATTTTGTTATATTTATATACTGAGCATACCATGCATAGTAGAACATGATGTTATCATTTCCCTCCGCCTGGTCAAAGACGTCACTTTATAAAATGTTTCTTATGTTGCCAATTAACGTGTATTAACATATTATTGCAGTATTTCACCGATTTCTCTTACTGTATAAGCCTCATTTATTCCATGTTATCACTCCCTAGTCAAAAACTACACCAGGTCAAAGACTGCACATCTCAATCTCAATCAATCTCAATCAATCAATCAATCAACTCATGAGACTGAGCCATAGACCAGTCCACTCATTCATGGTTCATTGACTCTCGTCTTACTCTCCACACAGGGTTTTATTTCCTGCTTGGGGAGTGACTCACTTTTTTTTCATATTTATTTCATTCTTTACATGAGAAATTATAACTTCTAAATTGGCAGTTCCATAGAGTAGGATGTTCAGATTTAATATATGTAGACCTATAAAAATACTCTGCAGAGGCAGAGTCTGACCATTTAGATCTGTTGTGTGCCAACAGGCGGCACCACCCCTTAACTTGACTTGTTAGAACCCTATATAGAGACAGCAAAATAATCAGTGTTCAGAGTGATAGGGATAGGCTATTAGTATACTCCTTACAGTATTCATATCTAGATTAATTAAACACCTACATGAACCCTAATCTGGCTACACATCCATTAGCCTCACTGCTTGATGTAAGTATAAGATATGGTACAAGTAACTTGCTGTATATGTTTAGGTGTTATAAGACAAGGAAAGGGTAATCAGATGGTAATCATCCAAGGCGCCAGCTGTGGATAATTACCATTGTCCAAGGCTTCGGTTTTAGCAATTCCTGCTTGTAGTTTGGAACTGAGAAATGGGAGGTTTCTTGTAATTTTTGTTGACTGTACCAGTCCTCTATTAGCTTTATTTACTGGAACTTATGTATAGAAATATAACTTCTCAAACCCATACTTTGTCCCATAATGATTTTTTTCAAACAGGCCACTTAGTTAAGTAAGGCATACATAATACATTCTTAGATCTTAAGCATTATCTAAACTAAATCTTTATTACAATTATTCATAGCAATATATGAACATCAATGGATTTCGTTCACAATGATTGTCTGATTTTTTTTTCAAACATGTCCCTTGGTCTTTGCAGGTGCACATTGGTGTGTTCAAAGAAGCTGTGCTGGTAGGAACACTCCACTACCGACTGTCCTTCTTTGATGATCCGGTCGCCAAGTGGAGTATTATTGCAGCTGCGGCTGTCATTGTGGCTATACTCATTGTCGTAACAATCAGTTGTTTCATAAGAAAATGTAGGAAGAACTGGTTGACAAAGCAGACAAAGGCTTCAAATTAGCATACAGCCAAAGACAGGTTTTATGATAACACAAAGCAAGGCCCTAACTTTGGATAAACATGCCTTTTTAGGTATGACATGTAGTAAGAAGAATGTCAGCTATGGAGGGCCAGGCTTGCTAATACTGCACAAGTGCTCCCAGCTAACATAAAAACAATATTTTACGTCAAAATAACGTTTTAAAATGTATATAACATTATGCCATAGTAAGGAGCCTTAGAGAAACGTTATGTAACGTCATAAAATATTGCATTATAACGTTTTTTGTTTATTGGCCTGCCACCCGTGCCTGAACATAAACGAGTATTCCACAGACGTAAATCGGCCGATATCCTGTCGTCGGACGAGCTTCATCCATAAGTTTAACATTGGAGACTTTTATCGGATGACCTCGGCCAACCAACGTCAGTGTTTTGGTGTTATTAGCGATGTATGTAAGATGCCCACAATTTTAACAAAATGTGCTTTTCAGTGTCATAAAATATGACTACTATTATGTTGGTCTTTCATAATCGATGCAGTTATTGCTTCTTAAGGTGTCGTAATATCGGCAAGACCAACTGCAACATACTATCATTTATTGTGTTGTACTATTGCGTTGTAACATTATACATTTCAGTGATGGCATATAACACTTTTATCAAATTCCTTCCATTATTGGTGTTATAAAAGCAGCGGAATGTGAATCGAAAATTAGTTCTTTTTTTTTTAGCTTCTTTTAACTTAAACAGCAGAATGGTATAGAACTGAAATATAATTGTCGTGTCTAAAGATTGGAATGCTAGGCGAACTATCAAGGGCTTTTCTTTTTTTAGAGGGTTTCAAATTATTTAAATTCTACGGAGCAGTTCAAAGTTAAATAAGCACCAAAAATTCCATGAGAAATTGGAGAAAATTAGAGAAAAGTAGACTTTTTCTTGGTAACTATGCATATTTAAACATATCCGTAGACCTTACGAACTCAAGAATCAACCCAGGTAGAAAAATATCATGATAAATATCATGATTAATCATGTTGAACCATGATATATCATGATCTATCATGATAATTCATGATTAATCATGTCCCCTGATGAATCATGGTAAACCATGTTTTATTATGGTATTCCCTCTTGAGAGGGGAAATCATGATTAATCATGTTTTTCCTACCATGATTTAATCATGATGAATCATACTTTATTATGATCTAACCTCCTGAGAGGCGAAATCATGATAAATCATGTTTCTTCTATCATGGTAAGTCATGATAAATCATACTTAATTATGATATTACCTCATAAATGGAGAAATCATGTTTTCTCCTACCATGTCTTATAATGATTAATCATATTTCATCATGATCTAACCTCCCAAGAGCGGAAACATGCTTTATCATGATTTTACCTAACTATGATTAATCATGATTTATTCTGATTTATCCATTGAGAGAGAAAACATGATTTATTATGATTTTACCTGACCATGATTAATCATAATAAATCATGATATAACATGATCTTACCCATAGAGAGGAAAAACATGATTTATCATGATTTTACCCAAGCATAATTAATCATAATATATCATGATTTATCATGATCTTATCCATTGAGAGAGAAAACATGATGTATCACAATTTTAGCTGAGCATGCTTGATCATAACAAATCATGATTTATCATGATCTCACACATTGAGAGGAAAAACATGATTTATCATGATTTTACCTGTGCATGATTAATCATAACAAATCATGATTTATCATGATCTTACATGTTGAGACGAAATATCATGATTTCATCATGATGGTATCTATCAAGAGAGAAAACTTGATTTATCATGACTTTAACTGACAATGGTTACTTGTTTTATACCATAATTAAGAATGACCTCACCCATTGAAAAAGAAACATGATTTATCATGATTTTACCTGACCATGCAGGGATATTGAGAGGGCCACGCCCTGCATCATTTGACACATTCTGATCTTCAATGGCGCATTAAATTGCCTTATTGTGCACCACCCTGCACATTGGAAGTGTCCATAATTCCTTTCTTAAATAGTAAAATAGCAAAAATCCTATCAATATCCCTGACCATGGTTAATCGTAATACATCATGATTCATGATGATCTTATATATTGACAGTGAAAACATGATTTATCATGATTTTAACCAACCGTAGTTAATCATAATATATCATGATTTAATAAAATGTCACCCAATGAGAGGGAAACATAATCTATCATGATTCTACCTTACCATAGTTAATAATAATATATCATGATTTACCCTGATCTTATCTATTGAGAGAGAAAACATGATTTATCATGATTTTACCTGACCATGATTAATCATAATATATCATGATTTAATAATATGTCACACATTGAGAGGGAAAATATCATTTATCCTGATTTTACCTGATCATGAGCCATAATGATTTAGAGGTGACTGAGAGGTGCAGGGCCTCTGTACATGGGGAGAGGTCCTTACTGAGTTGAGTTGAGTTGAGTTGAAATTCTTTTATTTAGATTCTATAAGGTAGGCCTAGGGCCTGTTTGCTACATAGAGTATATGTGGGTTGCATATACATGAGTATTAACTAGTACATAGATTCTCCTAAAGGGAGTAATTAAACTGTATCTGCTGTGTATCATGCATCAATGCTAGGATGGGGTTAGTTATGTGTTAATTATATGGGGCTTGTGCCCAATTAAATATGTTATTCCAGAAAATATTCTGGGGTGGTAATAGACAAGGTGGTAATGCACACGCTTTGGGAGGTGTAGGGTGATTCCCCTTATTTCACTAAGAAAATTGTTAATTATATTTCTGAATGTAAAAAAAGTTTGTTATAAACAAGTTCATATCAATAGCACTTCGTTATGAACAAGTTAGTTTACTATAGAAATGTATGGATGAAAGTCGGTCCCTCCCTGACCCTACCTGTCCCAGGGCCGGCTACAAGCCAGGCCAGTGCTTCCTCCCTGACCCTACCTGTCCCAGGGCCGGCTACAAGCCAGGCCAGTGCTTCCTCCCCGCCCCTACCTGCCTACCCCGTGCTAAGGAAGCTGTGGGAGGTGGTAGGCGACTGTGGGAGGTGTGGGGATTCTCTTCCCGACCTACCCCGTCCCTAGAAAGCTCTGATAGGTGGTGGACGACCATGGGAGGTGTAGGGCCTCTCTACCCGGCCTACCCCGCCCCTAGGAAGCTGTGGGAGCTGGTGGACGACTGTGGGAGGTGTAGGGCCTCTCTACCCGGCCTACCCCGCCCCTAGGAAGCTGTGGGAGCTGGTGGACGACTGTGGGAGGTGTAGGGCCTCTCTACCCGGCCTACCCCGCCCCTAGGAAGCTGTGGGAGGTGGTGGGCGACTTTGAAAGGTGTAGGGCTTCTCTACCCGGCCTACCCCGCTCCTAGGAAGCTTTGGGAGGTGGTGGGCGACTGTGGGAGGTGTAGAGATTCTCTTCCCGACCTACCCCGTCCCTAGAAAGCTCTGATAGGTGGTGGACGACCATGGGAGGTGTAGGACCTCTCTACCCGGCCTAACCCGCCCCTAGGTAGCTGTGGGAGCTGGTGGGTGACTGTGGCAGGTGTAGGGCCTCTCTACCCGGCCTACTCCGCCCCTAGGAAGCTGTGGGAGGTGGTGGGCGACTTTGAAAGGTGTAGGGCCTCTCTACCCGGCCTACCCCGCCTCTAGGAAGCTGTGGGAGGTGGTGGGCGACTTTGAAAGCCACCTGATGGCTTTTATCAACCCTAAATAACGAAGCCCCCTTGCCCCCCAGAATATAAATAGTAGTTGAGATTGGAGTCCTGTATAACATAATATTAAGATTTTCTTGTCAGAATAAATGACAGATTATAAGAGGGTAAGGATTATACAATCATCTGAGAATCAAATGAGGAAAATATAGGTTTGAGTGTATAAGGAGTGCGTCCTACCGGCCCTACCTGTCCCAGGGCCGGCTACAAGGCATCGTACCCGGCTCTACTAGCACCAGGGCCGACTTAAGCCACCCCAGTCAATCCTACACAGCTCTACAAGCCCCAGGGCTGGCTACAAGCCACACCAGTGCGTCCTACCCGGCCCTACCTGTCCCAGGGCCGTCTATAAGCCACCCCAGTTCCTCCTCCCCATGTACACTCCATGGTGGTCAATGCAATACTGAACCCTCAGCCAATCAGAAGCAAGTCTCGTTCTGGTCACATGACCAGCACTGCACCTCTTATATAATGGGGGTGCACTGTGAGCTCCTCAGTCCACTGCTGCCTGACCATGGGAACACACCTCCTGCCTGCACCTGCCTACTTCCATCATGATATATCATGATATCTATCACAATTAAATCATGATACATATATCATGACAAAGCAAGATAACTAGTGACGAATATCATGAAAAATAAATCATAGTTTTTTCACAAAAATCATGATTTTTAAAAACATGATATACTGTAAACGTATATATTTTCGCGCAGCTAAATTTTCGCGCACCTAGCACATAAAGGCATTTTCGCGCAATCAAATTTTCGCGCACCTGTAAGCATCACATCTTTAGCTACATGTCATTTTTTACGGTTTGTAAATCGGACAATTATTAGGGATATTAGAGCCAAAAAGGTCATTGAGTCATCCATTAGCATTATAGATATGAGTAGCAATATATAGTCCTACATATCATTGGAAAGCTAATTTTCTGGGCATAATTTTCGCGCACATTATAATTTCGCGCACCTAAGCATGTGCGCGAAAAACGCGAAAATATGTACTGAGCGAAAATTAATACGTTTACAGTATTGTGATATTTATCATGTTTGAATTATGATACATATTATGATAAAACATGATACATCATGATGAATATCATGTTAAATAAATCACGGAAATCATGATTTTTAAAAACATGATATATCATGATATTCATCGCAATTGAATTATGATAAATATATCATGATAAAGTATGATAAATATCAAGTTAAATAAATCATAGTTTTTTCACGGAAATCATGATTTTGAAAACATGCTTCATCATGATATTTATCATGATTAAATCATGATAAACCATGACTATATCATATTATATATCATGATAAAGCATAATAGATCATGGTAAAGTATGATAAATTATGATATATTGTGCTGAATTTCCTTTAGTGAATCATTAATACCATGGTTAATCGTGAATATAATCATGATATATCATGTTTATTTTCATGATATATCATGTTTTAAAAATCATGATTTCCGTGAAAAAACTATGATTAACCTAACATGATAAATCATGATATTTATCATGTTTTTTTTCTACCTGGGAATAAAAGGGGGAAAATGTGTTAAGAATTCCAGCAACATAATATGGACTTGTTTAAACATGATATGAAGAAGGAAATAAAAGAAACGTTCTAGTAGTGTAGGTCACACAGAGGTGCAGTATAGTTCCCAGTCTCGGACCCGACTGTAAGTATACAGTCTGGGAGAATACCTATGTACTCACTTGTACTGGATATCACCAATCTGAACATCATGGGTTCGAGTCCCACCATGGCACAATGGGTAGTAATTTTGATATCTGTACAATGCACCTCTATTAGACTTTTGTCACTATCCAAATATGTAATATGTAATATAAGTATGCCAGTATAGGGGTATATATGCTTCAAGTAGGCCAAATAAAGAATGTAAAAAAACGAACCTACGTTTTGCCAAAGGTGGGATTCGAACCCATGAGGCCATACACACCCTCCTTCATGGTCATGTGGGGCCATTCAAATATTACGTAACACAATTTTGGCCACTTTTTGACCCCCCCTCCCCCCCTCGTAACACACTGTAACAAAATGCCAGACCCCCCCTCCATAATTACGTAACATAGGCCTGTACCCCCCCCCACATCACTTTTTTACGCTCCCCCCCCCCTCAGGAGGGGTCTGACATTTTTACGCCACCTCCCCAAGTAAGGGAGTGTTCATTTATTAATTACAGGGGTGGTGGTGAGAGCGCGTGGAACGTTTCGTGCCCCCCTCGCCGAAGACACAGAAAATTTTTCGCCTCCCCCCCTTTGAACTATAGTAGCGCGTGGGCTTTTTTGCTAAAAAGGGGCTTGACACCCCTTTTTAGCGGAAAAGCCTGCGCGTTACTATAGCTCAAAGGGGTCGGCCGCCGCGCTCAATTTCAACCTGCCTGGTAGGAGGACTGAAGAATTTTCGACCCCTCTTGTGGGGAGGACCAAAAAAATTCCGACCTGCTCGCACGACAATCCACCGACCCCCCCCCCCCCCATTGTTAAAAAATTACCCCTCCCTTAGTGCAAAAAGGGGAGACCTGAGGTTGTGCATCCTCTACCCTGTCCAGTGTTCCAAGATCGGATCGGGGTCAGGAGATGAGTCAATTTCACAAAATCAATACCTTTTTTAGGCAGGGCAGGTAGGAGGGAGGGCCAAAATTTTGTAAACAATATTACAGGGATGAGGTGAGAGAAACATAATGTTGCTGAGACCTGGCTGTTAGATGGTGGTGCATTTTCCCAAATTAGAGATTTCTTTCTTGTATATATATTTTTTGAGAATTGTTATGTAACACTTGGCTAGACCCCCCCTCCCCCCTGTAACACTTTGTAACAAACTTCATGACCCCCCCTCCCCCCCTATGCTGTTACGTAATATTTGAATGGCCCCATGTGACCATGGCTAACCAATCAGTGGTTGAGCTATCTCATTAAGAAATGATCCAGGATCCTGGATCATTTTCTAAGTAGGTCACAGTTATTAGATACAAAATTGTCCAGGCCCATTACAGCCTGACGGCTGCAATGGGACTGGAGGGCTCGAGGCTGTATAGTTCCCCACCAGGGCACTAGGTGGGGGCCGGTGCGGCCTGAGTATATCCTGCTGTTACCCAGTGTAGAGTATAGTCATTTGCCGCCGCTTTATTGGTATAACAGCCAATGCTCAGTTATACTGCCCATAAGGCTAAATGGAATTTCCCAGGTCTTTTCTTTTAAGGTCGTCTTAAAGGGTTGAGGAGTTAACTGGGGACACCTACATTATTTCTTTATCGAAACAGATAACAGGACACACTTCTGTTTAGTTATATAATTCTAAAACCAATACAACAAGAAAGGGTGACTTTTGTGTTGTGTTATGTTGGTTTTAGCGGAGTCATCATAACATTGTTTTTGATGGCTATATTTGCAAATATCTCATATCAGCAGATCCACAGGACAAATATCTTTCTAATATTATATAACAGAACGCGAAATCCTGAGGTTATATCTATTTATTTGCACTTCCGAGATGTTCAAAAACTTCATCAACAACCTTTTTGAAAAGTCTCCCCTTCTTGTTGCATAGGTCCCAGTAACCAGAGACTCTTACTTCTAAATAGAACGTTTAATGTGAATCATAAAATCAATGCAATATCTAAATACAATTGAATCCAGATCTGATAAAAAAAATATTTTTGATGAAGAATTATACAGAGGACATCACTTATTATCTACATCATTACCATACAGTCTTTCACAACAAGTAATCACTGACAATACAGTTTTACCACGTCCTTGCTCAGAGGTAAAGGAAATAATCAATTACTCATTGTGATAACTGTTATTTTCTAACCAGTAAATTCAAATGATAAGAGACTCATGGGCGATTAGGCTAACTTATATTAAAAACATATACATTATTGTTGTTCATATCAATACCTCTCCATTCATCCAAAACTCCTGGAAAGTTCTTCAATAAACAGCATATGCTTGATTTACAAGAGGCAGATCTTTCTTTTTATTTGAGATGGTAAAAGATAATACCAATCCCATTTATTTATACTGGAACATGAGAAAGAGTTTGTTCAGCTTGATGAGGATCAAATGTCCAGTCTTTAAACAGAGACGCAGGCACATACAAATTTATATTCATGAAGATGACCATGCACAAATATGACTAAAATCAAAGCTTCACAATATTTCGCTGACAAAACCTCGCTGCTACATGTCATGAATTATAAGGTTTAAATGTTGAAACATTCATATCAGCCACTGGTATATCTAATATAAGGGAGTGATCATTTATTATCGTCAGGTGGGTGGTGGGTTTGGAGGGGGGCAAAAAAAATTTTGACCCCTTTAGGGGGGAGGGGCAAAAAAAACTTAACCTGTTTTGAGCCAAAAAGCCAGCAAGTTACTCCGCCTCAAAGGGCCTGCACGCACCGATTTTGGATCCTTAGGGAGGGGGGGTAAACAATTTTGACCCCTTGACCTTGACCTGTTGTTAAAAAATAATTACTCCCTAAGATCTTCCAGATTACCAAAGAGGGTGGCAAACGTAAGGTGCAGGTGCATCGGCTTAATGTCATATACATAATCAAATATAATTCTCTGCTTCATGCAGATACATAATGTTAAATAATCAATTAGGAGCAAGGAAAATCAATAATGAATAATCATAGATGAACAATACCACATTTTTACTGGTCAATGCTAAGTACATGCTAATCTGGGGTCCATGGGGCGTGGAGATTCAACAGAGAATTAGGGATAGTTAGTGCTACCAAGCCATTTCTTTCTATTGATGCTGGAACTGTTGCCTCTGACACTACTCCTTCAGTACTGAATCAAGTAAGTGCCACTCCCTCCTAAATACCATGTAACTTAACCCTGTAGTTTAAAAACAGTAAGGGAGACTATCATAGAGGGAAATGTAAATCATAAGTGACTAACAAGCAAGTGTTTGGAATAAGGTACAAATGTAAATCTTAAGTAACTACAATGTATTGTTACAATATATCAGGAAAATATTTCACATGTCAATTTTTACAATCATCAAGCTCATCCAATAAGTTTTTCAATTCTAGTGAGAAATCAACCCAACCCATGACTGCTTCTCCACTTCTCCCACTAAAGTGACTATAAACTAGAATAGTCTCTGACATCAGTCAACAATCAGTAGAATAACTGAATATTCTCACAACAGCAAGCTGGATTACCTACTGCATAAATCTTTGCATTTAAGTATAGCACATTTAATTTGAGTTATTTACACTTAGAGCCACATTAATGTCATCATGACATTTACATGGCATTAGGGAACTTAAGGACACTTAAAGTGTCCCTTTGATGCATCTAACATGTGCTTTAATGCAAACATCCATGCAGCAAATTAACACATTGTGCAAATACTGTTCATGATGCATGAATGCAACCCTGGTGAGTATTCACATAATTATTCATAATAGTGAAAAACACAATGTTATATGAGTCCCTACTTGTTATAGTTAATTCAAAATCGATAACAGTTCAGCAGTCACATAAAATCATGAAAGTGATGTGACCAAGTTGAATGAAAAAGGAGGACAAAAACATGAATGTAACTTGCCACGCCTCCATTCATTCATTTCCACAACCAAGGACACTAAGGTTGGACGTCAAAACCTAAAACTGTGTTATGGCACAGACCAGCTCTAGCCCAGGCAGCAGTGCCCTGTCTTGTTCCTCACACACCTTTATTGTTGGCCCGTTAAGATTGTCTTTATGAACTTCACTTGTGTGCTTTAACATAGTCCTTCTGATGGCAAAGAACACAAAGGGGTTGATGAGTGTGTCGACTTTAGCAAAGAAGCTGGAGGTGATGAAGAGATTGCTGGGTACTGGGAGAGAGAAGATAGTCATGAATGACAGGACAGCGTATGGTGTCCAGACAAGCAGGAAAAACGCACAGTGTAGGGTGCACACCTGGAGTAAAAAATACAAAACAATTAGTAAATAGCCTCCTCTATCTATTTGTCTATGTATGTATGTCTGTATGTATGTCTGTATGTATGTATGTATGTTTGTATGTATGTATGTATGTATGTATGTATGTATGTATCTATCTATCTATCTATCTATCTATCTATCTATCTATCTATCTATCTATGCACACATTCATTTATCTACATTTTTATATACAAAGATCATAAAAGATTGGACAGCATAAATATATGATTTCTTTGGACCATCAGGAAAAATGCACAGTATAAGTCAAATAGAGGTATTTTCATTTTAGTTGGAGAAGATACATGTATAGTGACATTTTAATCAAATTACCATTTACAGTATGTATTTCTGTATTGCTGCATTGCTTTCTATTCTGACAAGTTTTTAGTGCAAATATTTTAGCCTCTAAAAATAATGGAGATGGACAAGTAAAATGCCAGCTTTGATGTACACCAATAGTATAAATATCAACAACAAAAAAGAAACAAATACTCACAATAGTGACATGGTAATCCCTTCTGAATATTCCATTTGAGTGAGGAGACTTCTGCTGATTGGTTGGCTGCACAGTCAACATTATACGTCCATATACCCCAGCCATGGTGCACACTGGGAAGAGGTATCCCAGAACCAGGATGCCCAGTGTGTAGGGCTGGGGCAGCGAGGTCCAGTCCAAAGAGCAACACATATTGTGAGGCTCTAGGATGTAGGAGCCGTAGCCGAGTAATGGTGGCAGCGCCCACAGCAGACCATAGATGTAACTTGCAGCAACCCCCATGCACACCATCAGTCGTACCTGTGACGCATTCCGCTTGTGAACTGTTTAAAGGATATAGACAAGATAAAGCTCACTCTTCTGATTTTAAATTGTGACTCATCAAAGGATGTCAGCATGATGTCAAAAGGCTTTAGATTCTTCTGTGGTTATGATGCATGTATGCAGTATCGATAACTTAGTAACTTTGTTAGTGGTGATCAGCGCATCATAAGATGTATAATAGTATGATGAATGAACAAGCTGCACTGGAGAGTTACCTGTCAGTGTATTGGGTCATGATGACAAAAGGAAATAGTATATTACAAAACTATGCTGTCCTTACCCAGTGGGCACGGACCAGGTCAAAAGGCATTATTAAGCGCTTATCAAGCCCTACAGAGAATATGCAGGGCTTTGGTAGTGTCAACTGGTCAACTTTGGTAACATATTATTTAACAATAAATCTAGATTTATTCTCATCATGTAATTTCTAGCATGTCTTTTAATAGCCAAGCTTATCTAGAAAATAAGAAAACGTACACAAGTGTCCATGGAACATCCTCAAGTGTCTGTAAAACGTCATCAGTAGCAGACAGCCGATGGTGCTCATGGCAAAGAAGTAGATGCAGAATCCATCCCACTCACAGTCTGTAATTACACCACATGAAGCTGTCAGGGACCAAGTGAACACAACCTACCTTGGTCAGACGTATATCTACATTGATTTTTGGTCTGAACTACGTATTTTTAGAAATTTTATGAACGTCAAAACGTTAAGGTTTATTTACCATTCTCAAACCTACAGGTCTGATTTACGTAGCTCAGACGTAAATCTACGTTCAACTGGGATTAAGCACATTACATATAATTCTACATAGTGGGATTCAGACAAAGACTTGTATTTTATTGCAGACAAATTTACATTAACAAACAATATTCATACAAAATAACCACTATAATGTCATTGTATATAGTATATTCTTTAGTTCAACTGAACAGCCTCACAGTATAGATCTGTTGAATAGTTTGGGCTGCAGAGAGGCTTTGTATTTCTTCTGTTACCACAAATGTGGTGTCCGCTCACTAAAGTGCCGAAAAACACATGTTCACGCCTAATACTTTAATCTACTCTACTTTATATATAAATATTCTATTGAATACGGTTTATTTGCATGATATTGAATACATAATTAATGAAAAATACTGCTTAAATGAGGTAGATTTGAAAAAGAACTGTAACATTCTCTCCATAATTTATAGTGCTACCACCTAGTGTGACACTAAGAAGTCATCCACCCGCTTAAAGTTGAAAAGTTACATCTTTCGATGTAGATCTACATAGACTTATTTCGTATATTTACGTCTAAATGAGGAAGATAAACTTAAGTCATACATCTACGTCTGTTGAACATAAATAAACCTTTTTTATGTCTACAAACCTTCCAAAATTAGCAATCTCAAACCTTTTGGTTGGAAAACTACCTAGAGAAACCTGTGAGCTACGTTGGAACGTTGGAACGTTGGGTGTTTACTGGGGAGGTGCTAAGCTATATTAGTATAAGGCATACTAGGCCCAATTAGTACATACAATTGTAATAAACAATGTATCTCCTCTTCCCAAATTAGTACTGCTGCTATTGCAATACACTTGCTGACTCCCGAGTTGGTATCTGCTTGGGCGGACAACAACTGTTAACCCTTTAAGGCCGGCCAAAATCTTAAAGGCCAGCTGTGGGGGGCGGGGCATTTTTACAGGAACTCTCCCAGGGCTGAGCCATTGCTGAATCCCATAGAGTTAAGATGACTTTAGTCGATGCTCGGCCCTCCATGGCATCGACTATAGTCGATGCTTGGCCCCCCATGGCATCTACTATAGTCGATGCTCGGCCATAAAGGGTCAATTGGATCGCGTTACTCAATTGTTGGTATCTGCTTGGGCGGACAACAACTGTTAATTGGATGGCATTACAGTAAAAACAATGCCAAAAGTAGCTTTGCCGCTATTCTAATACTCCGGCTGTCTACCTGTGTGGTACCTGTTAGTCTATAGTTTTACGTAAACGTTATTGTAAGTTTTCCCGGGCTATCTTGGCCCTGATTTCATAGCAAGTACAATTTCCAAGCCTTAACTGCTGACACAACCCAAATAGGGGCTATCTTTTTGACAAATGATTTCATGAATACAGAAATACCAGAGCATACTGTAGAGAATACTTGTGTACATGAGATATAGTATTTATTAAGAACTCATTCTAAAACCCACTTACACCAAAGGTTGAATTTTTCCCTTGAGCCTTTGAGTAATTACCTCGGCTTTCCAAATCTTAAGAAATTTTTAAGATATTCTAATTTAGAAGTGAAGCAACAGCGATTTAAGTGGTGATAATTAAACAGAAAATTTGAAAACCTACTCACGCCTACTTCGGACGCTGACTTGTAGACACTGTACCTAACTGTCACAAGTTAGTGTATCTGCACAAGCAGTTATACTTAAGTATAAAAGGATGTATCTTTGGTTTCCAAACACGTCCTTTTATACTATAAATAGCTCACTGCATAGCTACGCTAACTTCTGGCAGTTCTAGCAATGAGTAATTGATATGTACACCTTATTAATACGCTGAGAACACTAATCAGCTAATTTCCTTCTGTTTCTTTTCTATTGGTATGTCTTGCATGGGATGTACATACTTGGCATCATTTTGAAAGACTTGCCATGTAGCGAAGATTACTTTGCCAAAATAGAAAGCATCAAATACAATATTCATATCAATAAATGAGATGTTATAACCCATAGGTAAAAATTGATATGCCACATTTAATTTCAAAGTGTAATAATTCAAGACTGATATTAAGCAAAATGCACCTGGTATATTCAGTCCAGGGTCTTTTTTTTCTTTTTTACACAGAGGAGTTGTTAAGAAATATTTTTTTCTGGTAACTATGACAACCAAAATTTAAATTGTTTTTTACTGAATGATGACAGAATTGAGTGACCAACCAAAAGCGTCCTACACGTAAGACAGTAAATTGAGCATTTAAAGAATCTTCAATAGCGAATTTCTTATTAAACCACGCTCATTTAAAGTGTTGCACGTGTTTGATACCAGGCGTGACTTTCTAGATACTTATAGCATCTGACTTAATTATTCTGAACAGGATCTGAGCTTTGTGAGACTCCCATAGTATGGGGGAACAAGGAAAGCAATCATTTAATGCGGTTATTATGCAAGTACTCATATAACACTTGATAGTATGTCAGCAGTTAAGTACCATAGTTCCTAATTGATAATGATATGTATCATATTGCTAGGCTGCTTACAGACACTGTGTATGGCACTCTCCACGTGATTCTAGCCACACATTCAGCATCTGTCTGTTTCACACAATGCCATTGCCAATCACATTTATCTATTCATAATGCATTGTTTCAATGCTGATTAGGGGGTTTATAGTTTGTGTTATAGAACTGTGTAGGTCATTTCCTGGCTGCAGGCTAAAGAATCCAGCGTGGGAGGAGGGAAACCTTTCTGTATCAGATTGTAATGCGGCGATCCATCTCTTACATGGTACCCTGGATCGGGGGGACTACTTGCCACGTGCGCGGATCTGTCCGATTTTCCTTTGTTTTAGATAGGCATTGTCAAACACATATTTAGATATAATCTCCAATAAATGACATTTATAAGTCAATGTCTGACTGAAATTCGATCATAATCACTGCAGAAGAGCCTTTGGCGACTTTGACATCTAGCCCTGTTTGTAAACGACATTTCAAAATCCGAACTGCCATGCCCAAATTTGTGCACCAACTTTAGCTTTAAAAGTGTTATTTATAGACCTTGTTTTGACATATTCCTTTAGAATATTGTATTCTCAGATAAATTGAATCGAAAACTGTCACTATTTAGTGAAGAATACTAGATTTCTGGAGGTAAAATTAGGGAACTACATTTTGTAGTGCATGTGAACAGAGGCTTAGCTGTAAAAGAGCATGCGAGGATACACCCACCATGTGACGCGGTCCAAAATCACCAAGTCAAGTCCCGTATCTGAGTTGACGAAGGTGACCCGGATGTCTGTATGATCAATATTTCCATTATTAAAGGATGAATTTATATCAAAGAGTGAAAAAATATGAAAAAAACACATGAGCATTATTCTCATTTAACCCTCATTTAAAACTCAATAATCAAGATAAATATCACTAACAAAAGGTTTAACAATTCAAGAAAGACACAGTGCTGTGAAGTATTATGCTCTTGTAGTAGATAGTTGAAATTAAAGAAATAATAAGAAATTACATCAATCCTACTAGTGATGACATCATAGGCCATTAGGTACAGCACTTCGATACTTTAAGGGCACAGGGAATATGGAGCTCACACACTGTCATATTTAGGCATATAGGTTAAAGGCATAGGGTTAAGAGTGTCATAGCCGGCATGTAAGAATAGGGAAAATTCCATGCCATTGACATTATGTGTACATATTACATAACACCTTGCACCTAGCACGTATAACATGGAACCGAAGGCAGAGTGTGACGAGTGGAGTAGGATGTACATGTATGTAAATAAACAGGTTTTGCATTCATCATACAGCTGTAACGGGTTGACTATAAGTCTAACTGTTATTGTTGTATATCTATTGTATGTTGTATGATGTAAGACAACACGGTTCTATTGTGTTTAATAACTGTTTTATTCATCTAACTAGTGTCGTCGGTTCGTTACATACACCGACTCCTCTAGTTCGGTTATCTATACGGTAGTGTACCGGTACCACCTTCGGTTACCGTCGGTAGTTGTTACATAAGCATAACTAAATCTAACAGGTGGCGCTGCTAGTACGGTCACGTGGCTATGCAGCGCTGTATATAAGACGGCTACTTCTCCATTGGAAGGCAGTCAGGTTTGGGACTGTCGTGACATGACCACCCTGTGCTCACGGGCTTAACTCTATGCTGTAGGGTTGCCCCACTGTATTATATATCTGTTCTGATCTTGTATATCCGCTGGTTATACTTGTACTATAATACACAAGAGTTACCTTTACAATAAAGTCGCCGTATATTAAAGTCTAATTTACCTTGTCTGGTTTTTGTACTCAAGTGTTACATACGTAGTAAGAGACCAACTACATTGGTGCCGTGACCACTTGATCGAACCGACCATTGATAGGGTATTAAATAGACTTACAGTATATGGATTACCTATACGATTTTGTCAGCTCGTTCAGCGGCAGGACTAAAACCCCTGCTGAGGAACGTGAAGAAGCCGTACAGAATGTACGCTTCTTCACAGGCAAATCCAATAGGGGGGAGAGCCGGGCAGCCTTGGAGGTGCCCGGTGACGACCTCTCCCAAGAAGCAATAGGTGATCCTATTGTGGAAGCCTTTACCAGAGGAGAGGATGGGGAGCAATCTCCAATCCCGGGACCCTTTGATATAAGCTCCAGGAGATCGTTGGACTCCCTTTCCACGAATCTTTTCTGTCCTGAGGGTCAGAAAATACCGGGTAGAGAGACTAAACCTCTCGGCCCAGCTGCCTTCGGTTCTACACCGACGGTAGCAGATCCTTCATTGGATCCAGACACGTCGGTTTTCACTGATGGTGCCACTCCTACACCGAACGGTATGGGGGGTGGCGGGCTATCAAAGAAGACTAATGTGGCAACAGAAGCTCCTGGTAAGGGGTATCCGCCAGCAGTAGATGAGCCATCCAGTTTACCACTGGATGGGGACCTACTAGCTGCCATGGGTATCCCCACCAGGAAAACTGAGTTGCATGAGCTCGCGGAAGCCCGGAAGGAACTTGCCTCCATCAATCAAACTAGGAAGTTATTCCTAAGGGAGGTTGATGAGAAGAAAAAGTTCCTGCTGGAACTCCAGAACGAGATGGCTTCCCACAAGGTGGAGGTTGACAAACTTTTGCACCAGAGGGTGTCTGGCGAATGTGAGGTTGCAAGCTTAAATTCCTTGGGAAAGGATTTGAGCACGCAGCTCCACTTAGCCAGACAAGACCTCGCAAGCTTAAGGCAAGTCAATCATGACCTGAAGACGAAGTCGGAGCAAGTACCACCACCTACCACGGTGGTACCTCCAGTCATACCCGTACCCAATGTGTACACGACAGTGACACCTTCAAGTGTCCCGCCGCTAGTACACACCACGGTAACGGGTATGACACCTCAGATGGGGGCTAGCTATCTTCAGACTCCGGTCTGTGGTGGCGCCTTTGGGGGCACGGCAACACCTCCAGGGTACACCCACCCATCTACTGGTTCAACAATGTTGAACCAACAGCAGACCTTGGTCTCAGTTCCAGTACCGAAACCCAGAGCTAGACAGGGCTTAACTCCTGTCCAGCGGGCAAAGTACGACCGGAACCCGGCTATTGAGAAGCTGGGGACAGACATCGTCCCGCGGGACATCGATGAACTGGATGAACGGTATGCTCCTTTCAACTTTGGGGAGATCAAACATCCTGATGCAGCCCGTCAAAAGGCCATCGATATTCCGCCTTTCACAGGGTCGCCACCCTGGAGAAAGTACAAAGTTCGGTTCAAGGCTATTGTGGAGAGCAATCGCTGGAACAATCAGCAAGCGCTGGTTGCTCTGAAGCAGGCACTCTGCAACGGGCCAGGTGAACCAGCCCTTTTGGCATTGGAGAGAGTGAAGATCAAGACATTGAGCTCACTTGAAGAAACAGCTGAATGGGCGATTGGGAAGATTGGTGAGCATGACCCAAGGACTCAGCTGCTCAAACGTGTCCAACGCAAGGACAAGCATCTGAGATCCTACGGATTTGCTCTACAGGAACTGATATCCGAGTGTTATCAGGGATGTAGACCTGACACCCCCACTGTCATCCAGGAGTTAACCTCCAGGTTTGTCAATGGAGTCAGAGACACCAATCTCCAGGCATATCTGCGGGAGAAATGGCAGCCGGACTTATCTCTAGCTGACCTTTTTGACCATGCGGATGTGTATGACACCAAACAGGCTGTTTTTCCTAGTGGAGGAGTGTCGGCAGCTCCATCTGTAGCCCCGAAAGGAGCTCAGGTGGTAGAGGCCGCCACAAAACCACCTAAGAAAAAACAGCCCGCCTCCGAGGAGGTGGCGGCAGTAATGCCTGACAGGGACATGGAAAAGATGATTGAGGGTTTGTTGCGGAAGCACTTGGAAAAGAGCTCTGCGTCCACTTCTGATTCTGGATCTGGAAAGAGAAGGAAAAAGAAGAAAAAGGACACGAAACCTCAGCCATGTAGACGCTGTCAAAAGATGGGTCATTGGGCTAGCGAATGCAAAGCCCCTGCACCCGTCGCTGCTAAAACTGAAAAGGAGACGGAAAACTGAATGGGGCCCATCCTCTTGGCAAGGATGGCGCCCCCACAGTTAGCCATGCCTGTAAGGGATTAGTAGACGGTGTTAACTCTTCCATGAACCAAGGCCGCGCAGAGGCAGAAGGGTCTGTACAACCTGTAAGCGTCTGGCAAGGCGGGGCTGGCAAGGACGAACGGAATCCGGAGGATTCTGTAGTCGCTGGCTTAGAGGAGTCTTGGTTAGAATCAATTGCCCAGAGCAGTGTGATTCAAGACTCCCCGAGCGACCCGTGTTGGGATTATCTCCTGACAAAAGGGGTTGCTATGGATGGAGGGGGAAGCCCGATGCTGACCTCTGAGTGTGTCCCTTTACGGGGACAGCGTTGGTACCTGAGTCTGGTTATTTCCGGGACGCGTGGTGAATTTTTGGTCGACACGGGTGCATCTCACACCTTGGTCGATCGTAAATTCATGGCCCGTCTTTGCAACCAGCCCGAAGCTCCGCTACTGGGAGTAAAGGCTCGGACTGCTACGGGAGATAGTGTGCAGACTTATGGCAGAACTGTAAAACCTATGTTGGTCGATGGCAAGACATACTGGATATGTCCAACCATCACCGACATCACTGATGATGGCATACTGGGGATGGACTTTGCTGCTCTTTACGGGGTAACAATGAACACCGCAACAGGCCGACTTCAGATTAAACATCCTTATAAACAATCTGTACAGTGCGTTTTAAGGAATGGTTCTTCTGTGGCGTCAGTGGCACAAGACACAAAGTTGGCAGCAGGACATGTATCCGATGTCCTAGTCAGCTGCGTGGGAGTGCAGGCCAAACGGCCGGGAATGTTTGAACCAGAAGATCAAAAGCTCTCTGAGTTAGGTCTTGCTGGCTATCATACTTACCTGGCCAACGCTCGTTGGGGGGTGATACCGATTTGTAACTCGAGTAGTAGAGAAATCACTCTACGAAAAGGGACGCCTATTGGTAACACTACGCGAGCATATGGGGTAGACTCACTAACTACGGACTTTGTGGAAGTAGGTGTGGTGGCGGGAGACTCTTCCCACGAGGAGGCTCTAGCTAAATCCAACCTACCGAAACATTTAAGGTCCCTGTTGTGTGAGTCACACCTCACGACCCTAGAGAGCGAAATGGTGGCACATGAGCTGTCGGAGTTATCTGACGCCTTTGCGCAACCAGGAGATCCTCTAGGGCGTACCAATACGGTACAACACCGGGTTGACACTGGGAACGCGCTTCCCAGTAGAATCCCCTACCGTCGGTTACCCATGGCTAAAAAAAGTGCTATGGAGGCTGAGGTAGAAAAGATGTTGGATGAAGATGTGATTCAACCTAGTGAGAGTCCATGGTCAAGTCCTGTGGTGATGGTCACCAAGAAGGATGGTTCCTGTCGATTTTGCATCGACTAAAGGAAGTTGAACGGACTCACTAGGAAGAATGCATATCCTCTACCTCGGATAGATGAATGTGTGGAATCTCTGGGTGGGGCGAAATGGTTCTGTACACTAGATTTACAATCTGGTTATTGGCAGATCGGCATGGACCCCCGGGACCGAGAAAAAACCGCATTTTCTACCCATATGGGACTATTTGAGTTCAACGTCATGCCATTTGGGCTATGCAATGCCCCGGCAACCTACGAGGCAATGATGGAAACCATGTTACGGGGTTTACTTTGGAAGAAGTGCCTAGTATACTTGGACGACATCATCGTCTTCGGTGGTTCTGTGGAGGAAACTCTACAGAACCTCCAAGCTGTGCTTAAACGCATCTTATCATATGGTCTGAAATTGAAACCTTCAAAGTGCAAGCTTTTTAGGAAATCAGTTGAATACCTAGGTAGAATTGTTTCTGAACATGGCATCATGGCTGATCCTCATAAGATCGAAGTGGTACAGAACTGGCCTCGTCCGATGGACACGAAGGAGATACGCTCTTTCATCGGGTTTTGTTCATACTACAGAGATTTTATACCTGGATTCTCGAGAGTCGCAGCTCCCTTACAAGAGCTGATGATTGGAGAGAAGAAGGCTAAGGGTAAAATAGTCTGGTCTCCAGCCGCAGAACAGTCTTTCAATGAGTTAAAGAGACTCTTCTTAGAAACACCTGTTTTGCACTACCCTGCACCTGTTGGTAAGTTCATCTTGGACACTGATGCTTCTAATACAAGTATTGGTGCTGCCTTGTCGCAGATCCAGGATGGACGAGAAGTGCCGCTGGCATTTTCGTCCAACAGTTTAAGCAAAACACAACGTAACTACTGCACAACCAAGCGTGAACTCTTGGCAGTGGTGGTTTACACAAAAAAGTACAGACATTTCCTATATGGTGGGAATTATCTCGTACGGACGGATCATTCATCTCTGCAGTGGCTCCTTAACTTCAAGGACGCTGAGGGGATGATGGGTAGATGGTTGAACCACCTCTCTGAGTTTGGCATGACAAATGAGCATATCATACACAGGAGTGGAGTAGATCATGTGAATGCGGACAGCTTGTCCCGCTATCCTATCCGGAACTGTCACCGTGTAGACTGCCGAGACTGTGGGTCTCACAATGCAGTGATTGCGTCTGTGGGTGCGAAAGTTCCTAACTGGACGTTAAATCACTTGAAGGATGAGCAGCTTGCAGATCCGGCTATTTCGAGGGTGTACTCCTTGAAGTTGTTGGGCCTGTCCAAGCCTGTTCGCCCCGCACTTTCGCTGGAATGTAAAGAAGTTAGACAACTGTTAGCTCAGTGGGATAATCTTTTTATACGGAACAGTGTATTGTGCCGCTGGAGGGTGCAACCTGGCAGGAAGAGAACAGCTCAGTCTGTAGTGCCTTTGTCACTCAGACTACAGTTGCTCAATTACTGTCATGGCCACCGAACTTCAGCACACTTTGGCAGACAACGAACTGAGGCAAAGATTAAGAGTAGATATTACTGGCCTGGTATGACTTTGGACATACGGCGTTGGGTGAAACAATGTCCCCAATGCTGTTTATCAAAGCCTGGACCTGGTATTGGTAAACTACCTCTAAGTCAAGAGCTATTCGGTGTTCGATTTGCCCGGATCGCTGTTGATATCATTAGTGGTTTCAACACGATCCCCCGTAGGAATACCTGTATGATGGTGGTACAGGACTACTATACCAAGTATGTCCAAGTATATCCAATGGTAAATCATACAGCTGTTACCTGCGCAGAAGCACTTTTCGAGAATTGGATCCTCACGTGGGGAGGTCCTTTAATGCTTCACTCCAACCAGGGTCGCGAGTTTGAATCTCGACTGTGGGCAGAACTGTGTAGTAAAATACACATCTGCAAGACGCATACGAACCCCTACCAACCTCAATCGGATGGTATGGTGGAACGTTTCAATCGGACGTTGATCCAATGTCTCACGACAATGGTTAATGACCACCGGGATGATTGGGATGAGCACGCTCGCTATATCTCCCATGCTTACAATGCTACCGAACATGCGTCGACGTGCTGTACGCCTAATATGCTCGTAATGGGTGAAGACATAGTCATGCCTAGTGACATGGTCTATGGAGTGCAGGGACACCAGCTCGAGCAACCCTGCACAGTGATGTTTGTTGAATCACTTCGACAATCATTACGCGAGTCCTATGGAGTAGTAAGGGACAACTTGGAAAAATCTGCTAGTTTGCAGAAAGTGGGCTATGACACGGGCCTTAAACTCCGCCAATTCAAGGTGGGGGATAAGGTCGCGAGATTTAGCACACCAAATTCCAAAGTCAAGACCCTGTACTCCTGGGATGGTCCGCATACGGTTACTATGGTGGTGAGTGAAACTACTGTAGTAATACGGTTGCAAAAAGGGACTCTCACTAAATCACATGTGGCTAGACTCCGACCTTGGTATGGAGTTCCATATATAGATGACGGTGAAGATTCCCTCGGTGCTGGTCGAGTACCAGCACCAACCGACCCTAAGCTACCGAAGATACCGAAGGCAGGACCAACGGTCATACCGTCGGTACCGACGGTAGCACGCCGAAGGGGTCGTCCTAGGAAATTACCGATTGAACCACAGTCCTGTGTTACCAAGCCCAAGCGCGGTAGGCCTCGTAAAAAAGGGTCAGCTGTGCGTAAAGGACTAACCGTAGACACCGGTAAACAAAGCAGGGTGATACCTCCGGTGTCATCATTGCTGGACATACCGGTACAAGGTCTACTGAGGAGTACACGTGTCAGAGAGCGAAATAAAATTGTGTAAACATTTTTTTCTTACCTTGTTGACGACATTTAGCTGCTGGCTTGATTAAATTTCCATGGACAGTTCCGTACTGGGCCGGTGGTCATTGGCCCGGTACTCGATCACCAAAACACAACGAGAAGAGACGGGTTATCCTTGTGGTTATCCGTTGGAGGTAGAAAAGCACGTGTTCAGGGCGGGTGGCTGGCTTTGCCGATTAATTCTAAGTATGGGATTAGTTTTGACCACATATTGCTTAGTAACACGCTGCTGTGTATGTCCTCTAACGCCGGTACATCATTCCCGGGTTTTCCGGTGGCTCCGCCACGAAAATTGTAAACAACAAGTGAGTGTTCCCACCGTCGGATATGCCAGGCGTGGGAAGGGCGCTGCCCGCGTCACCTGATCGGTTTCTCCCGCCAAATGAGCCGTGAGAAATTGGGTCACCTCGGCGCGTCTTGAAGACGCGACCCCTGATTGGCTGAGAAGCCGGTCAAGGGGCGGGGTCACGGGGGACGGGTGGGGTATATAAGCCCCACAGGCGGCCAGGCTTCTTCAGATCAGCACGTTTGCCCGTAGGGTAACGTGTTGATCAGTGGTGCCTAGGTCTGCCCGGCAGTACCTACACTATTGTTTGCTTGCTGTCCTACTAAAGGCTCGGGTGAGTGAACCGTGAGGTTCACCTACGCCTGAGCTAACGGTATGGCAGCCCGTGTAGATGGCAAATGCACGGCCCCGGAGAAGGCTGAAGCCCCCGACGGGGAAGACCGAGTTCTCGAGTCTGACACGGAAATGGACACTACCAGTGCTCCAACCGTCGGTCAAGGCTCGGCTTCGGTACCAGCAGAACCTAACCCTGAGGGGTCGGGTGATGTTGTTCCGAAAACAGAACCTGGTCTGGGTGGTAGTAATACCAACCAGGAGAAGAACCCTGCTGGGGGATCTTCTCCAAAACCCGCCGGTGTAGTGGCAAAAGAACCGACGGTCCCTGATGGTGATTCATCAGACGGGTCCACGGTTCGTGTCAAGACCAAACGGAAGCGGAGGCCTAAGAGGAGGATTGTATCTTCCCCTGAAACTCCTGCTACCGAAGAGGTCGCACCGACTGAGGCAGAAAGGCTCAAAGCTATTGCTGATAGAGTATCCAAGGCGGAAGCCGAAGAATGGTCTGTCGCAGAGAGCAGGGCCAATCGCCGCCTCCGCGCCAAGGCAGCGCATGTTCGTCTGAACTTGTGTCTCCGTGATGATGACCGGAAGAACCTGAGCCTTTCTGACTTAGTTCAGGAAAATGGCAAAATGGCTCTTCCTGCACCTCACACGACCGAGGGTTCGGATGACGAAGACTGGTTGACAGGTGACTCCCACCCCATTGACTGGTACCTCGTGTACCTCAGGGCAGTGTTGGACGGGAATAAACCTAACATCCACAAGTCATGCCGCTCCAAGCTGAAATATGCTTGGAAGAACTACGTGCCAGGGGATCCCTGCCCGTATGTTCGCTGTCAGCGCCTGAAAGGGACTGCGACAGCCGCAAAACGGTGGCCAGACCTGTTCAAGTTTGCCCGTCATTTAGTAGAAAAGCACATGAATGTGCGTCCCTACTTGTACTGTGTGAGTGGGAGTTCTTCGACCTCCTGCCCTGAGTACAGTGACGGCGAGCTATTCCGTTGCCAACGAAGGGCTGGTTTGGTAAGGCATCTTTGCGACAATAAGGGCGTTCACAAGCGCACTATTAGTCGTGGAGTTGAGGCTGCACTGAAGGTTTGGGGGTGCCACAAACGTGTAGGAAATCTACAGTATAAGTGGCGTACCAACAAACTTAAACAGTGGAATTACCTCACGGAAGCTGACTGGGAGAGATTGTGTAAGGGCGCCAAGTGCGAACAAACCGATCTCGGGCCAGATACAGAAATTCCGATGCCCACTGTCAAAAAGGATACCCCTCCTAAGAAGAAAGATCTGAAAAGGGGCCGCCAGTCATCCAAGGATGATACCAAAGGTGGGCGTGACCGTTCCCGCAGTGAACCTGCGAAGAAACGTGTCGCCACCGCCACGGTAACATCTGAGGTCGACCGTAGCCAAACCGTCGGTACCGTCACGGTATCTTCGGTTGCATTGCCCCCGGTTGCTGACCAACTGCCCCGGCAGGAAAGACAGAAACTGGGTGATGCACTGGCTATTGTTCAGAACTCTTTGGGTGACGAGCAGGCGGGTCAGGTTGCTGCTGACTATGTCAAGCAGTACAAGTGGAGCCAGAAGCAAAAGAAAGCTTTGGCTACACAGGAGGGTATCTCACCTGTCAGTGACGCTGAACAGGTAGAGGTACAACAGCCGGATGGGGCGTCAGCCCAGCCGACTGCTCCACCCCAGCACGGAGCAACCTCTGACCCCGCAAGGGATGACGAGGTGACTCCAGTACCTGAGCACAGGGCTGTTGACGAAGGGCTAGCAGGGTTACCTGTGTTGCCTGGAGACGGACCTGCTTATGACACTGGATTCTCTGACACTCTAGTCCCCGGATTTGAGTGCTACAGGGCGAAAATGGCTGAAAACGCAAGTAAGCTACTCCAGTTTCAGGTTTCTTTCTTGGAGAAGTCCTACTTTGAGCAGTACAAGTTGCTCAGAGAACAGGCTATCCGGGAAGGAAAAGCTTGGGTCGCTGAACGCACCAGAGTCCTTGCCGAGCGTGAGGCGAATCTGGAGCAAGATCATGCCCTCTGGAGGGCTACGATCGAGCAGCTTGAATCAAGGTTGACAACTTGTGACGCCAAGTTCTTCCGACAATTCGGGCTGAAGCTGACAGAGTGGGAGAGAACTGGTTTTCCAGATCTCCAGTCCAGGTTGGGGCTTGCCGCGAGGCCTGCTCCTCCTGTGACCCCAGTACTGTCAGTACACCCACCTAGGTATGAGATGCCATTCTCTTTCATGGTACACTCTACCCGGGTGGTCAGCGGCGGGGAGCCTACTGTGGCGCCGAGTACCCTCTCGGTAGCTCCAGGTGGAGCCCTTCCTCTCCAGGTGGAGGCTGCTGTGGTTTGCACCACGGAGGCCCCTCCTGGAGGAAGTCCTGATGGGGAAGGAAAGCCATCCGGCGGTGTCCCTATGGACACCTAAGGATGGTCCCCTGTCAGGCCCTCTGGGGTGCACTGTTCCGCCCCTCGGAGGTAAAACTAAACCATCGACGCAGCTACACGCCCCTGGACAACCGAAGCAGATCGACGGTGCTGTCGTGACTTATCGTAGTCTCTACTGCCACCAAACTGGAAGCAGCCTGATGTCTTCAACCGTGGTTTACACCTAAGCCACAACCGTCGGTGCTCTACTACTGTCCAGGGCTCCTGATCCTGTGGTCACTATATTACTGTGTGACCTATAAACTATTATATGGATCATCCTCCTGTGATACTTATTTATAGGGAGGCACGGACCTACCTTTTTATATTTATATTTCACAAGAGATGGAAGCACTATACCGGTGCTGGACTCTATCCATCTCTACCACCATAAACTGCTAGGTACTGGAGTACCGCCCCTAATAAGGATGACGATCTATCCCACCTTATTTAGGATACGCTACTATGGATTTTTATATATAAACTTTTCTACGCCAAAGGAAGTGGGAACTACTATAGTTCCAATTATAAAACTTTTCTTCGCCAAAGGAAGTGAGAACTATTATAGTTCTATTATTTATATATAAGGACACTAACTCCACACGGATTCGCACCATTGCTGAATGTAGTAGGTGATGTGTTGAGTTTCCAAGGTGGTTATTGGTGCCTTTACTATTAACTGATACTAGTCTAGGACTATCAGTTGGACAGTTTTTATATCATGTGCCTACGGGACTATGGTTTGATACCAAAGACTATACTGTTGATATAAACTGTTATATACATGTTAACTTGGTTGTTCATGTATGTATGCCTGTTGTTACTATGAGTAGAAATGTTACTTGTTGATAAATAGATATACGTGGTATATAATGTATCCAAGAGGTATTATTATTATAAAACCAACCCTTCCTACATTCTTAAGGGGGGTAGTGTAACGGGTTGACTATAAGTCTAACTGTTATTGTTGTATATCTATTGTATGTTGTATGATGTAAGACAACACGGTTCTATTGTGTTTAATAACTGTTTTATTCATCTAACTAGTGTCGTCGGTTCGTTACATACACCGACTCCTCTAGTTCGGTTATCTATACGGTAGTGTACCGTTACCACCTTCGGTTACCGTCGGTAGTTGTTACATAAGCATAACTAAATCTAACAGGTGGCGCTGCTAGTACGGTCACGTGGCTATGCAGCGCTGTATATAAGACGGCTACTTCTCCATTGGAAGGCAGTCAGGTTTGGGACTGTCGTGACATGACCACCCTGTGCTCACGGGCTTAACTCTATGCTGTAGGGTTGCCCCACTGTATTATATATCTGTTCTGATCTTGTATATCCGCTGGTTATACTTGTACTATAATACACAAGAGTTACCTTTACAATAAAGTCGCCGTATATTAAAGTCTAATTTACCTTGTCTGGTTTTTGTACTCAAGTGTTACATACGTAGTAAGAGACAAACTACACAGCCATAGTGTCAGAATGTACCTCAGGCTGCCACAGCGTTTTGCCCTGTCTCTGCAATTGGTCACGCCCAGTTGACACAGTTCATAGGTATCAACATCACATCACATGTGGCATATCGGTGCCGAACTAGGTCGTAACGGTTCAATGAATGTTACGTAGGCCTACACCCTTTACAGTCTGCCACCCTACCTGTGCATACTGGGGCCCACATAGTGCTGATACTGCAAGTACTACTGAGAGGCCTAGCTATAATAGGTCGAGTTTCTTATACAGTTCTGCTATGTTATAGTTAGGGCAAACAAAGGCAACACGTGCTTAGGTAACCTCACCATGATAGCAACAAGCCAGGGTCATTACATTAAAATATATTTTTAATTATCCCCAGGTTATAGTGAAACATATCTTTCACCACACAATATGATATTTTAAATGTATGTATTCATGTGTATCTCATGCTACATGTATGGACATTTATATCTATACATAACTGTTTGATTCAGAGTCACCCTATCTAGTAGTTACAGTCCAGTGGTATGTTTACCAACCATACCTCTGATATAAAAAGAATAATCAAGTATATGTAACTCGACCTATTGCGGAGATTGGAGTTTTCTCTGCTCCTTTTGTCATAAGGCAGGGTCTTGATTGAGGGAGGGGGGGGGGGGCAAACACAGGCCGCTATATGACTGTGGTTGGTTAACTGTTCCATGACAATACCATTATTCAGCAGTTTATTTTATGTACTGAATATGAGTTGTAGCTCTCTGCAATATTCATAATAATGATACCCATTTTATGCACCGTTCATCTCTCAAACATTTATCCATCATTAAAGTCATAGGCAATGTGTTAATGTGAATAAATGGGTGAGATATGGTGCATGTACCCTATAAAGTATCAACCACGTGGTGTTTGTTTTCCTGTCACAGTGCTATTTTAGGTGCAATCTACAACTCTAACTCGCCCTATGGGGTGGTCGGGATCAAGTGGCACTGCACTGATTAGTTATATAACTCAGCACTGCTTATCTAAAATATGCTACTGACAGCTCTGACATATGCACATCACCCTAATCCCTCAGAATAGTTGTATCACAAGGCTAAGTACCCCCTCCTAATACTGTAAAGTTATCTAAAAATCATAAAACAGAACCTTTTGACACTCAGTAGTCCTGCAGCCCTGCAGTACACACTGTCTATATACCAATTTCGCTCCCGTGCCATTAGAGATACAGTCCTAGGATATGTACCACCATCTGCAGGACATTCAGGGCTACATTTTGAGGTATTGGATGTGGGGGTAGGCCAATCAGAAGTATTTTTAAACCAAGAAATGAGTTTGTTGGGGCAATTTTCGGCAACTTTTGCGTAGGTTGTACACACATATTTGGGGTCATTTGAAAGTTTTTTCTTTGCTCTATCAGATGCATTAACCAGCTTGTTGATACATCTAATGGCGTAAGAGCGAGAGCATCATGAAGCACCCAACCCGCAGGAAACAAGGTTTATATATCACTCTTATTCCATAGTCATTAGAGAAACAGCCTGAGGGATTTAACCACAGTAAGAAGCATATTCTGGGCGTCATTTTGAGGTATAACATGTGGGGACAGACCTATCATAACCATTTCAAAATGTCAAAAATATGATATTTTGGACAATTTGTAACAATTTTTGGGAATTTTCCGGAAATGTAACCTACACATATTTGAGGTCATTTAAAAGGTTGTTTTTTTCTTTAGCAGATGCATTAACTAGTTAGTTGATACAGATAACGACATGAAAGCCTGAGCAACATGAAGCACCCAACTCCTTGCCCAGAAATCAGGTCTGAAGCACATTACCCAAGATATTGGCTCTATGAAAATTACATAACATATATCAGTGTATATGATAAATATGCATCCCTCATCACACTCAGTCTTGAGATTCCATACAAAGATACCAATTGTAAGGCCATTTTTAGCCAGCATAGATAGCGATAATATCCGTATTTGTGAATCATTATGTAATAGTCCTAAAAGGTACATAATGGTGTTATGTTATAGGAATAGAATGAATGATTTGATATTAAAAGTTGGATGCAAAGGTTTAGAAGAAATGTTGTCCCAAGATGCTGTAAAGCCCCGTATCAGTGATTTTTCAGCCATTTCAGAGAATTTCATGATTTGCATCACATTACTCAGAATTATGTAATACCCTAAAAGGGTAATGATTGCCTGGAACTGATGTGTAACATATTGACCTATGCCTATAAGAGAATTCAACTTAACATATCAAACAACAGTTGTGTAGTGTTGATTTGGATTCAGGTAATTTTTTCTGTTCTGGCACAATGGGAAAACTAATTTTTTCCTAAATGTTTTTCTCAATTTCAAATGATAATTGTGAAGTAAACCTTGATTTTCTAAGACAGAAAAATAAATGAGCATGGTCTCCATTGCCTATAGAAGGAATTTCTTGAGAATCAAAGGTGTATCTGATATATTGGTAAAATCAGACACTACCACATCGTAGTGCAAAAACTATGACTAACATGTAATATATAGACAAAGGTTCACGAGTTTTGGTTTTTTGAAGGGTTATTTCACGAGGTGAATGTCAGGCCGTATTTCACGAGGCCGTAGGCCAAGTGAAATGCGGCCTGACATTCACCAAGTGAAATAACCCTTCAAAAGACCTAAACAAGTGTACCTTTGTGTTTATTTTTTCACCTTTTTCGATTCAAATTAAGTTATTATAGAGGAGGATGGCCTAAATTAGCTGAAATAGCACTTTTCTGCGCCGTTCAAATGTAAACAAACCGTCATTTTGATGACGTCACAGGGCCGTGAAATACGGCCATGGGTTATTTCACGGGGGGTGTTAAATACGGCGTTCCTTGGTTAAGTCAATGAGACAGTCGTATTTGATCAAAAATAAATTACAATATTGAGGGCCTCTAAAAATGAAACTTGATGTATGAACTCATTAACTCTTCATTAAGATAAGAAGATATGTGCTGTGATCAGTATCCAATCAGTTTTCACCATCTATTCCTTTTCCCAGATGTTACAGAATGCTTATCATATGCATGCATAATGAGCTTGAGGAGAGGGGCTAAAGTCCAGACCTTACCATGACATTCTCAAATGGCTCCCGAATCTAAGCCGCTTGACCAATCTGTATCATATAAAAACTGTTTTTCCTCTTTTAACAAGGTCTCTCAATCTAACTCGTTTCCATATATGCAACAATAATATCTTCAAACCTCCTGGGATACCTACTTGCAGTGAGGTGTGAATAGATGCCTGCATGCGATATGGCAACATGGCATTTTCTCTAAATTAACATGAGCTTGGTGGCATGAGGTAAATGGTAAGTAACATGACATGTGTTTCTTAAATTCGACCAGCCAGCTAACCCTAACCTCATCACCTCCCCCCCCCCCCCCCCCACACACAATGAATAACATGATGGCCACTCTATACCGTAAATAGCCCAGGTGTAGTGGCCAGGGAGAGGGGGGTGCAACTCTCAATTTCATGGATACATGAGTAGTGCATACAACTCTCTGTAATATGCAGCGGATGGCAACTATATTCTCAATGAGGTAATCATGCCCCATGCCCGGGATTATACGGGTAAAGCTGCCAACCTCAAAACTTGCAAAATCTGTATTTTGTTCTCCTTGTACATGATTATTTTTGTAAATATCCACATGGTATGCACATGGTTACTATAGAACATAATTATAGGGAGTGCCCCCCCAGCACAATGGTCACCTCAAGCGACCTGGTCTCACCTATTTTGCATACCATGACCTGTACTGACATGTGAGCAGGATCTGCTATGCTGTGGGCGGGATCAACCATGCAAAACAGGGTCAAAGGTCACCTAAAACGGCCAGCAATGGCGGACATACCCACTTATATACGGTCCCTTTAAAATGAAAAAAAATCAACAAACCATACTCCATGGGGGGCATGGAGTAAGGAACTCAAATAGGTTTAACATAGAGAGAGTGGTATCCGCTATATAGTAAATACTGACACCTACCTATTAGTGAAAAGGACCAGCCGTGTGAGAAGGCAGACACCAGTATGAGCGGGTAGCTGAGGATCACAGCTGCCGTCTGACAGACGGAGATGTTGATGTTGATGATGTCCATGTCTGTGATGTTCTGCTTCTTCTGAAGCAATCCCCACAGCACTACAATGTTGGCGAATACTGAGAGTACACCTGTAAGTGAACAATTCTATATGTAGCCTGTACTTAAGCATTCCCCACAGTAATAAAGTGTTCGTGCCCTATTGAGTGTATAACTTGTGAACAGCTCTAGCCTCAACTTAAAGACTAACCCCCCCCCCCCCCCAGTTAGTACCAATTTTGGCGACTACTGAGAGTACAACTAGAAGTGATTTGTCCCGTGTACAATGATATCATATCATATACAATGATTTTATACTTTTATGATATTGTACATAATGTACATAATTATCATTCATGCGGTGGACCAGAACAGGCTTATGATTAGCCTAGAAGCAGCCTTTTTTTATAAAAGAATATGCATTTACTTTGAGTGGATCAAAATTAACATGAACTCATTACTAAAAAACAACTGTAAATAATAACAATTATTGTTATGAAATAACATGTATACATTACACATGTAAAGGAGCTTCTTCTTGAGAATAGATATCTTTGAATTGAATTGAACAATTATAAATGTGGCCTCTACTCTAACCCTCCCCAGAGCACCACACTCTGTCTCCTTTTAAACAACCTCAATAAGGCCTTTAAATCAAAGAGCATTCCAATACAGTTGAATAGTTATCACTCCATAACCATCATATATCCTTTTTTGCAAGTACATATTGTATGTAAACGACTCAACTCACTCACCTACAACCAGTATATAAAGTCCTATGAAGATATCAACACCTTCAGAGAATGCAGAGCTGAACTTAAGTTTCCCCATGACTTGGTCCATGATAGGTGCCGCTGAACTATCCATCCTGTTGCTGCTCCCTACTCAATGCCAACTTCAATGCTTGACGTCTGGACCTGAAAAGACATTATTAAGTTATTATATGGTTTTGGTTACTAGCCTGTTGTATAGCTATCACTGTGGAAATGCAGGGACAACTTGTAAATGTTTAGACTGTCAACAGAACATCTGAGCTAGACTCTACCTAGATTCGCAAGGTGTTATGGGTAAATTACTATGACAACATGTACAAATGACTGAGTCCAGTTCCTTATGCAGAGTCTGCTGAGAGCTGGTATTAGTGATCACTCTCCCTACAGATTGTTACATAATTATACCTATTTCATCTTCACCAATATTGGGCTTGTGAAGAAAATATTGTGATGCAAAAAATATGTGAAAAGTGCATTTTGTGCCAGTTGACTTAGGGAGTAGCCATTGCTTAACGACAGGATGGGTTGGCTGTTATATTCGGGGGGAGAGGGGGGGGGCAAAACAAAAATGTACTCCTGAGTGGGGAGGGACCTCCCTTTAAAGGTATACGCCATGTAATGGTCTATGCATAGGGCACAGGCAAAAAGTGAAACTACCGTAAAGTCTCGCTCATTACCTGCATCTCGTGTATAACCCGCACCCCCAAATCCGAAAGATCATTTTTGTATAACCTGCACCCTATATATAGGCATGTTTGGTATGAAATGAAAGCTATGTTTGGTTCGCGTACAACCCGCAGTAGTATGCTGGAATTTACGGTACCTCCAGATACAGTCATAGTTAGGGATTCCTGTTTTCAAATGTCAATTTATATATAAACGTAGTATTCTGAGGTATTGTAAAAGGACCCCAGCTTACCTTTGCTACAAATAACTCTTTTCTGCAATTGATACATTATACATCTAAAATAAAAAGGATGTCACATATAGTTCTAATTCTTGTTGACCATTGATTCTCTCCTGTTAGAGAACTGCCAACATGATTATGCACTGACAATTTGTAGGTTTCAGAGGTTAGTCAGTACCCAGTGGGCAAACTTTAGTTGATTCAATGTTGATTCAATGTGTGTAGTGACATGATATCAAGAGTTGATACAGGGTTATCATTTGGTTGATATTGATGAGGTCATCAACGTTGATCATTTATCAGTGATTCAACATTGATATGGCCATTGTGAATCAACAACGAATAAACATAATAATGATGATTTACATTGATTTAATATTGACTGCTGATGGATAATTTGAGATTAAGAATATAGTTATGTTTTCAACCTAAATGCAGTATTCTTCTGTAGATGCATTCCTCGCAATTTATATATTTTCAGTACAACATGCTCCTCCCCATTTCTCCAAGATTAAATGCTAATTCTAGCACCATCTAGGGCAGGGGTACATGAATGACCTCTGGTGATCACACTAAGAGGCATTCATATCCATTTCAAACTAACGTGGTCAGGACTGAGGCTTTATCTATTATTCTTAGCAACATAAGGGGTGTCTTACTGAAACCATGCATTTATTCTTGTCATTCAATTCCAAATGTCAACCAAATGCACACACCATAGTTGTCAATGAAAATGAATGAGAGTTTGATCAATTGTATACATTGATGAGAAAATAAGAGCTTACAATTAGGGAAAATAGATGTAGCATGTAGATAGATTTTTTAAGGAGTAGGTTGTGGAGGCACCTAGTGGGAAAGGTGGGAAACACATGGTTATTTGTCATGGGAGAATGTGTTGATTCAAGGTTGATATCCAAACATTGCATCAATGTTGAAACAGATGTTGGTTGACAACGTTGAAAGAGTAACATTGCATCAATGTTGAAAACATGTTGATCTACCCTGTTACTCTATATCAACCAGTTGTCAATGTTGAATCAAGGTTTTGTGCCCACTGGGTAGTGTCTATCCCAGGTTCGTCATATTGATATGAATCATGCACTAGCCTATACGACAAACCCACGTTAGTCAATGCTGTCAACTAGGTTAATACTGACCAACCTACCATAGTCGTTTTCATTATCTAGGAGCATCAGGATTTAACATAGACAGTATACGTATTTAACTTGATTACTTTTGAATATCAGTTGTGCATTTTGACTAATGCAAAATGAGAACCCCCTGTGGATAACATGTGATAACCACTGCTGTCTCACCTCTTACATACTACAGATTACCAGTGTGGATAAGGAAAGTCCTAACACTTCCTTATCAAAGTTCCTCTTACGGTTATCAATGCTCATTAAGGTGTGTTTAAAAATTGACATGAAACCATTATATTACCGTTATAACACGGTTTGGTATATTGTAAATTGGAAATGCACTGTAATTATGATTATTTAATTGTATCTGATCCTGTTGCTTTGTAGGTTTAGCAATTTTACCTAAATTGGGTGTGTTTGGAACATACACCAAATTGAGTAACGAGAATTGCATACAAACTTGTAACAGTTAAGTGTTGCATTTAGTTATATCAGTTACAAAGGCATAAAATTAATGGATACGTGATTGCTCTGTGTCATGCTACATATCAAGTTATATCAACTACCAAGTTCTCTAAGACAGAGTATTCGTTGTGAAACATTAATTAAATCATTTGAATACTCAACAATGGAAAAATTCACATCTACGTCATATATTGTAATACCACACAACTAATCTTTACTTGACAATAAAGCTAAGGTGTTTTTTTTTTAATATCTCCATCTCTGTAATGATAATATAGTCTGGAAGCCGGAGGGGGGGACCTCGTTTCCTCTGTTAATTTTAATTTTGAAACATTCTGATGATTCGTTGTGAGTATCAAGATATGTTTTACAACCTTGAGACTTTTTTTTTATTTGGTTGAATGATTGACAGTATCATTGCCATGACAAATATACAAACTCTAAACCTCTTTCATCTTATAATAGAAATATTGAAAGTGTTCTAAAGAAATCCCCAAAAATAAGTCATTATAACATACACTACACACAAACATACTTTTCATGATCGCAAAAGAAAGACTTGAAGAGTTTTGATGCAAAATGACATAAGCGCCAAAATACAAAGACGGGAAAAAACTGGTTATATCTATAGCCTAGGGCAAGATAAAAAAATGGTGGAAAATTTTTCTTAAAATATGTCCTCAAATAGTAGAGAGAGCCTGCCTAAAATGCAGTTATTTTTGCAAAACGACATAAATCCACCTTACTAGACATTGTTTCTGCATGTATGGCTCTCAATTCCTGCATGTGAAATGTATTAAATAAACATTATTACATATGATGTTGCTCTCTAATGCTAAAAGTATTATCTCAAAACGAAATAAGCATTCTTACTTCAAAGAAATGTGAAAAATGGACACAAAAGTATATCTATTATACCAGCTCTGTATCGTCTCATAAATTGTTCATTGAAAAACTCCTCATTGAGGAGATGTGATCAATAAAATTTTCAATACTTCAATACTTCAATACTGTTTTGGGATTCATGTCGTTTTGCCAAAAAACTGAAAAATCACATTTAATCAGCTATTTTCTCTTTCCATAATAATCAATGATTTCAAAAATCGGTTTCTAGATATTTTATTTATTGCCCATTAATCATTTGTGATTGAAAAAAATATTTTCTATTCGCCATTTCTTCAAAATTAGAAATGTGCTGTTATCTCAAAACTCTCAAAATGGATTTATGTCGTTTTTCATCCAAACTCTTCACTTGTCAAATTGAAACTGCATGACAGAGTCTACTAATACTATTTGTATTAGAGTTAGGGTTTTCAATAGTAGGCCTATTACCATTATACTGCCTGGATAAAACAAGGTATTTTCCTCATCTTATATCGCATAATCCTACTGGATTATCTCATTATGTGTTCTTAAAGTGGGTGTACAGTCATCACAATTGTCTCTATCATTATCTCAATGTTCTGCAATTCCAACATGCACTACCTGATACACATACTACCTATACCTAGGCTGACTCTTTCAGTACTTATTATTTCAATTACTATTCCAGTATGCATAAGTATAATTATCTTATTGTCACAATAAGTAGCCTGCTATATTGAGCTGCTATGGCCTCGGATATCAATACTCATGACTACTTTTCTTTCCAACCATCGTCCTCCTCCATTGCATGCTTACCAGTTGTATCATTCCAAGTTTCCATACGAATAATTACACATAGCATAATTATATATAGATGTGAGTAACACTTCCTTATAATGAAGCATGGAAAGCTATTGTGACACATAATTATATCTATAACTATACTAGTTCTTTGTACTCGCATCCATGTAATTAATATGCCAGTAGGACTCTCAGCACCCAAATTCAAAAACAATTGTTGATTTCCAAAGAAATGTGTCAAAGCTGTACATGTTGTACGTCAGTTTGACCGTAAATAACACCTTTATTAAATTGTTTCCACTATTTCGTTTTAGTAGCCATGGAATGGGGATGGAACAAAAACTTTTTTTTTTTAAAGCATGTTCTGGTTTGAACAGCGTTCCATTCACATTCTTACGCTACTAGAATTCCAAATAATGGAAGGAATTCCAGAATACAGTCAAAATAAGGTATGACATGTACAACTTTAACACATTTCTCTGGAATTCAACACTTCATCTTGTTTAAGTGGAATTTGGATGCTGAGACATACATTATAGGGTCTGATGAGTTATATATATATATTCAAAAAGAAAATTCTAAAATAAAATATAGTTTTTCAAGTGAGGTCAAGTTAGCACATAATGGGAATGTTAATGTTACAGGGCAGCATATATATTACTGTGGGATACTCAATATCTTGATTTCATCAAATCAACCACAGACCCCCTTCTCAAGTAATGACCACTCCCTCAGAGAAATACCAATAGAGATTTCAAATACCCTCCATATGATCCAAACGGTACTTACTTCAAACTGTTCAGTAGTAGTTTCCACTGTCCAGTAGTATCGTCTAAAGCTGTGACCTCTGACCGAGTCTTTAACACCTCCAGTCTTTGCTGTGTCCAAGTAGGTAGTGGGATTGTAGTCCTAGGTACTGCCTGATGATGTGTGTGGGTGGTAAGATGTAGGTGATTAAGGATGAACGCCACTTCTGCTTCTGCTGCTGCTCAACCTGTCACTGACCATTAGTCCCTGACCGCTGGTCATTATGTACTTCTACACTGATATTCTGACCTTAGTCAGTAGTGACCAACAACTCAGTCACTAGTGATTACCCTAAATAGTCATTTTTGGTTCACTATAATTATGACTATTCAAAGTTTGTTGATACTGTCAGGCCAGTCAGTACTGGCCATCTTTCTATTTCTATGAGTATTAGGATATGTCTTTTTGAGTGAGGAATTAGTCAAATTTAGTTTTCCCTCAGTCATTTTTGAATATCAGGTAGTCATTCTGACAAATATCTCTATGACTAACCTGGGATGGTCACTATATACTAAGCCCCAAAGTATGAAAGGTTATCAATGTATGCTGCCACACAAACACAGAGGCACATATTCAGACAAAGGACTTCATTCATATATCGTGCAGTGATGATTACATATATCAAACTTGGGACATTATTCTCTACATGTTTTTGAAAATCAAAAATACATCCTTTTATACAGTAAGCCAACACTATATTCTACTGCCCATGTGCACTTATGCCGTAAATTACAGTAGATTCTACTGCTCGGCTACTTTAACGTCTAACAGTGTGGCTACACCAGGTGCTATTATTCAACCCTAACACGTCATATTTCACCTGTGTAATTAATACAGTTATCTAGATATGAATGTCAACTGATTATCGGCTGCAAGTCCTAGTGCCCTGACTGCACCCACATTATGATGGATACGAAGAATGTAATCTATTATGATAGAGTACAATAAACCTCCCCATACATAGAGGTCTATGGTATGACCTTCATCCCTGGTATTCGCTGAGCCCACTTAGCTAATTTGATTGCTTTGTTAAAGGTGCAGATCTCGGTACTCCTCCAGCGGCAGTGAGAGTGGAGCCGGGACAGGTACTCAGCCCTAGATAAAGGGGCCCAGGAGCTTTGAAGACCACATCCAGAGGTTTTGAATGATATGAGAAAAACAGAATATGCCACTGCAAACATAATGTTTTAAATAATCCTTTAGGCACTAATATGTGTATACAGTGGTATTTTTTAGCAAAAGTTGTGAATCTCTCCAAATATTAAATTGGTCAATGTGTGCTTTCCCTATTTTACACAAAGGGGCACAAACAGCGGAACTTATTGAGACTTTAAGAAAACAAAGGTTATATGGAGAGTGAATATGCCAAGATTTCATCGTTGACTGAGTATAAGATCATTTTTTTGCGTCATACGATCTTTTAGCAAAGTAAAGAATATCCCCAAAATTGGAATAAAATGCTAGGGTCGGCCTATTTGGAACTAGGGTCAGGTAGCTTTTTAAATTTGGCTTACTGCAAATAGCAATATGGAATTATTGGATATTCTTGTTAAAAAGCAATTTCCCCAGGTCAATCAGTATTACTTTAGGGGGGGAGGATCAATCTAATGCGTAAATAATGCAACGTGGGGATGGGGGGGGGGGGTATATTTCCTGGGAAAAAATGTGTAAACAATTTATCGAAGCCCCCATGGCAATATTTATTCCGAATACATTTGACTCCTAACCCTTTCAAGACGGCATAGTGCATTAATGCACGAATGCAGCCCTGGTGAGTAACTCGCTGGTGCTGCATTGGAGCATCATGCCAACCCTATGGGAGCATCTCAACCCGGTAGGGTCGGCATGATGATTGAATGCAGCACTAGTGAGGGCTGCATTGGTGCATCATGATAACAAATGTCATCTTTTAGTGACATCAGTCCTTAGAGGCTTAGTCCTGTAAGGACTAATGTCACTAAAAGATTACACTGAACAGGACAATGTTACACATGTGTTTGACAGGTCCATACCTATAAGTGGTTGTTCTTGTCCCCAGTGGTCCCTCAGTCAGTCAGTGTGAGGGTTAGTAATAATGTATAAGATATTAGATATGCTGCAAGTGAGTCCATGTATAAGCGCCATAAGCCAATGACAGGGTAATGTTCCCAGGTGTCAGCTGCAGATAATTACCATTGTCCAAGGCCATGGTCATTAGAGATGATTAGCATTCTGAACTATAAATGCCGATTTCACCAAAACAAGTTGCGTCATATCAGAAATTGACCTTGGGAAATAAACTGCACACAGAAAAGTAAGAGTGTCAACTGTGTCTCTCGTGTGGTTCTGATAGAATAGAGAGTCAAACAGTTAATGACTCTGCTAATATGAAGGGTCAACTTGAGTGGACTCTCTACTATCAGTGTTAAAAGGGCAGATCTCGGTACCCCTTTAGCGACAGTAGGAGTGCAGTCGGGACAGGTACTCAGCCCTATATATAGGGGCGCTGGGGGTTTAACTCTAGTTGACCCACAGGCTGTAACTGAGTCCTGCTGCCATTGTATTGTGTATGTATAGTGTATGTAAAGGTCTGACACTCCTAGTCCCCGGTCATCTATCCACTTGAGGCGGCAGCACTGTACATGGGATTGTAGGTAGACTGTGGCACCATCTAGTAGAAAGGTAGGAACTACAAATCTCTGTACTTCAGATGGTGCCACTGTCTACCTATAATCCCATGTACAGTGCTGCCGCCTCAAGTGGATAGATGACCGGGGACTAGGAGTGTCAGACCTTAACATACACTATACATACACAATACAATGGCAGCAGGGCTCAGTTACAGCCTGTGAGTTGACCCCTCATATCAGCAGAGTTAATAGCTGTTTGACACTCCATTGTTACCAGAGCCAAGTGGGAGACACAGTTGACACCTTTACTGTTCTCTGTGTGCGCTGATTACTTTTGATCACGAATGGTACATATAGCAACAACTTCACTGTGGCTGTTGTAACGTGTATAGCTATATCCAGTTTCAAGTAAAGCCAAACGTTATGTTATAAACTCTATATTGATTAGAACCAGACATGTGTTATTTCATGCATTTCAACGACTTTTTGGTGGCCATTTTGAATTTTACGCTATTCTTTGAAACTTCAAAACTAAAAGACATATTCTATTGGATAGATCTGTTCATGCTGATATCAATAGAGCCATCACATGTGTGAATATGATGATTTGTGGATAGTCGAGGGAAAAGGGTCCTCCAAGGTAAAAACTCAATAGCATAATTGAGGTCATCAGCTTTCCAATGATATCTTTTATTAGGTACCACCTCTAGTTCTTGAGGACTGGTTCTCTGAATATGTGTGGTCACTGTCCAATCTTAAATGCCAATAAGCTCTATCTTACTTTGTTTTATAGATATTCCTATCTTATTAGCATGATTATGCTAATTACCGAATATCCAATTTTTTTTAAACATTTGGTCACAACTTTTGATCTAAAAATGGTATTTACATTTTGTTTTCAGCATAGAAATCGTTGAAGGGCCTTCTATCAATCAATTTTTTGATTTCTTTTATCTAAAATGAAAATCATGTTTCCATGGCAACCAACATGTGCAAAAACACCAATTTAGGCCCAAAAACGTTCTTTTCACATTCCAAATCGAAGGTTTTCACCATAAATGGAACTTTCTAAATTAGCCTATTGTGTTCTGCATTAAAAAGTAGTCTAAAACATTTTTTGTTATATGTTGATCCTCTTCAGCTATATGGAGCCCCCTGGTGGCCAAAGCTGGTACTAGAAATCCCGCACGGAGGTCCCTTTTCCCTTGTTGATTTTGTTCCATTTTTATAGCAGTTTTCCTGTTTGACCTGGTTTAGTGGCGGCCATGTTGGATTTGGGCCACTTCCCCAGGCGGGATTGCCGGAAACAATTTTTTTCTGGAAAGTACATAATATCAAAGAGATGAAAACCACTGAGACACCCTTTCTTGCAATTTTGTTGACATAAAGAAGTAGGTCGGGACCCCCATTTTTTTTTACATTTTCCGATTCTATATGATTCAGACTGTCCATAGAAAAAAAATAGTGATATTCTGTTAACTTTGATCAAAGGGTAGCGACCCACCTTAATTAATGCTAGGTTTTATGGTCATTGCATCCTTGAATGAGGAACTGAACCTCTACAAACACTTTCATGTAGTTTTGAACTTTTTCGATCACCCTATTCATAAATTGTAAAAAGCAACTTTTCTATGCCCTATATCGAGGCCTATATCCAAGCTCGCTAGTGCGTTCCTTTCACACTCACCAGGGAAAAGGCAGACAGTTTTCTTAGAATGTTACCTGAAGCACACTTTTATCTATTTCAGCCTTAGGGAGTGGTCATTTTTTAACAACAGGTGGGGGGGTTGGTGGGTTTTTCGTGAGCTGTTTTTTTTGGTCCCACGCGGGATAGGTCAACTTTTTTTTTTTGTTCCCCCCTCAGGCAAGTTGAAATTGAGTGCAGCCGCCCAGCTAACAAAAAAACGTTATTTTACGTCAAAATAACGTTATAAAATTGCATATTACGTTATGCCATAGTGAGGAGCCTTAGAGAAACGTTATTTAACGTTATATAACGTTATAAAATGTTGTATAACGTTTTTTGTTCACTGGGCGACACATTTGTGGACTTTTTGGTTAAAAAGGGGTGCAATCTTTTAGCCCCTCCCCCCTCGAGAGGGGTCAAAATTGTTTTGGTCCCCTCAACAAATGCACCAACTCCCCAGATAGTTAAAAAATTACCACTCCCTTAGTAAATAAATACAAGGGCCATTTCCTCTCATTGATATTCAGTGCAGGATGAGCTGAAGGTACATCTAGATGGAATTCTGAGTAAAAAGATCTACTTTTGTGGAAACGTCCATCAGGCACAATAATCAATATCTCATATGTCATATAATCCAATTATCAAAAACTCCATACCTGTCAGGACTGACACTAGGCCGCATGGACCGTGTAACTTAAATGCCAATAGCATGAATGCAATGTCTCATACTTACAATGGACCGACTGACTTGTATAAAACAAAAAATAATTCATCCACAAGAAAAGTTCTTTATATTTCAATTGATCATGTCTGCCCTTGGCGACGACACATACTTCCATACATACCGTATGTACCGTTTTAACGAAATGGGTCGGAAGTCGCAGATATAAAATGTTCTGATATTGCCAGATTCGTGTACAGCTAATCAAGAGTTTTTATTTGATCATATGACAAGTGGTATACTGCCCAATGTTCACTCTTAGGCGATATTTTTTATACTTCTTTGTTGATTTAGATGGAAATTAATCAAAATGAGATAATTGACATGTAAATTAGAAATTAACTACCGTACTGTCGCGTTTAAGTGCCGGGTATTGAATGAGCGCCGGTCTTGTATAAGCGCCGGGGGCATGAGGGTCTTGAAATTACACTTAAGCACTAAAACTGGATCTTGAATAAGCGCCTGTCTTGTATAAGTGCCCGGGGAAAACACCCCTCCAAAGTATAAGCACCGGGGCGCTTAAACACGACGATACGGTATATCATACAATACAATTGTAGATCTCATGGCCATCATTTTGGGGAAAATGGGGGTAGAAATTTAGTTTCTAACTTAGTTTGCCAGAAGATAGTTATTCATATGTTAGAAAAATGTCAAAAACTCATTTTTCAAAAATGTTTTTTTTTCACACTATGCTACTTAAAATGCCCATCTGTCTGGGCTCTTAAATGTGCGACTTCCGACCCATTTTGTTAAAACGGGTCACTAGCATTAGTATAATACTACTTCCAATGCTTTATTGTAGCCTGTGTTTATCATTATCCCTTTTTGAGTTTATATAATTTACGTTTGAAGCTTTTACAAGGAATGGCATGCAATTGTACTCCATTGTCAAGTGTTTTATTTATCCAAATATATAATTATATCCAGTTTTGTATATAAGATAGCATAATACACATTTTAAAGATTTAATCACAGTTTACTTGTTACTTGTTTAAATCAGGAGCGATGGTGGGACCCTTGGATTGATTAGTTTGCTTATTGTCAACACAGTCTTACGAATAAGTATTTCAAACAGCATCCCGTGGATGCCATCCCCAGATGGCTGGTGGCCAGTGGTGTGGGGCTCTACACTTAGGGGATGGGAGTGTGATGGTATGTCATAGTGCAGATGGTACTAAAATGGGGAGAAGGTTGATACTACTTGTGTCAAAGGACAGATTAGTGGTACGGATCTGAGAGGGGTAGAAATCGGGAGCCTCACTTTGGTCTCATCTAAAAATCAAAACACTGGCGGCTGGGCGAAGGTCGCCTGTCCCTGGAAACCAAAGAGTGTATCGATAGAACAATTTTCCTATACATTAATCAGAATAATCAAAATCTATGACATCCCTACTAATGACTTTTGCCATTGAAACGTCCACCTTTTTAAAATAGATTTTTATTAAGGAAATATCAGTATAGTATACTCAAGAGCATACATCTGGTAACCGAACTACGGCCATGCACCACGCTGCTGTTCAGGCCTTCTATAATGCCTGTATGGCTATATTATGGTAATATATATTTTGTTTAATTAAGGAAAAACTCTGAGCTTTGCATATAATTAAGCTTTATTGTCAAGCATTGTCTGAGATACCAAATACTCGAATGAATAGCTGTGTTTTGCTGAGTAACACTGGTGTCACCAACCGGTTGCTCTCGCCTATCACCACTACAAATTGCAGTATAAGGAGTTTGTCTATAATCATCATCGTAATATCGCTACATAAAAAGGTTTTCTAATTGTTGAAATTGGGGAAAACATATCAGAAATACTTTAGTGACAGGTCCAACTAATCAGTGGTCTACTAGTGGCATGCATTTCTACATTAATATTAAGCTGGGTTATCATCAAGCTTTTGTTTAGCCCTGGGCTACAGAACTACGATCAGGATATGGTTAGAGACCAATACATGTTGAGATGTGGTTCTGAGTTAACTTTAATGTTTATTTGGCAAAGAATCCGATTTCTTGAAAGTTGTCATGATGTTGCTATAAAAACACTCTCCCATGTGTTTGAGTTAAGTGAGAGGGTGTCAGTTGTGTACACAGAGGGTCGAGTTTCATCCTTCAGTACCATCATCGATTGCGCCCTCTCCGACAGATCTCTTCACCACCTTAAAATATAGACAGTAATAGTATTAGTAGAGTGAAAGACAATTTACAATGCTTAATTCCTATCAACATTGGATGGGGTATATTGGACAATCAAGAGGATCAGGCCAAAAAAAGGTTTGTTTCAGGTAACCAGATGACCCTATCAAAACACTGCCGACCCTGCGTTTTATCATGCACACCATTTCTGGGCTATTTTAGGGTCTTTTGAGAGGCTGGCTAGAACCTTTTTGTTAAAAACAAACAAAAAACAACAACAACAAATAACAAAAAAAACTATCTACCCTACCTTTTCTTCCGATGTTACATGAAACGATTCCAGTTTTTGTATTGAAGAGAATGGCCTAGGTAAATTCTCAAGGCAAAACGTCCAGGTGAACAGCCCAGCAGCGAGATGGTACTCACCGTTGTATAACATTCAATTCATTTGTGGACCCTGGCCTTTTTTTTTACGGATAAGCGCCCCAGCTATGGGCTGCCTAAATACTATTCCGATGTGTATAAAACCTATGGGAGCTCCATACACTATCCACCCCATACTCGATGGTCAATTTTAGTTTGTTGATTTCTGCATTTTTGGTCAGTAGGAACATGTGAAAACACTAAAGCCCACCTGTTGTCATAAATATACCCTATACTTCACTAGTTGAGGCCGTGTCATATCACGCTCAGGCTGGAGCTTCATGTGATATAACCAGGCTCCAACCCGTAAAGTATGATGTACATGTATGTCAATGGCATGGGATTAACCGTCTCAAAAACTTTATTTTGACCTACCTACCAAATCATGATTCTTGCCACTGGTTTTTATGTTAACACTGTTCTATATAATAATACAGGCTATAAGCCTATCTACTGAACAGTATACATAAACAATTACAAACAAACAAAGCTATAACAGTAACCTACATAAAGGTTCAGTAACGAACCCCAGAAGTTGCTTCATGTACAATTCATACTGCATAACACCCGTACACAGAAAATCTCAAAACTCAGGCCCTTAGTTGGTAGTGGCTATCCCAGGTTGGTCGTAGGGACAGTGGTCAGGCATGGCCAAGTGCTATTTAAGAATGACTATGGTGAAAGAATATACTGACTAATGCCTTACTCAAAATGACCTAGCCTTAAATAGAAAGACTAAGGTGAGTTGGTCAGTACTGACCAACCTAACAATATTAACTAACCTATGTTGGTCATGTAGGGAGCAAAAGAATGACTTACCCGGTTAGGCTATAGTGACTGAGAGATTAATCGTATAGGGAGCCAAACAATATTGGTGTATTATCTACGATATACATGGTACTTATCTATACATGAGTAAATTACCCAAGCCAAACCTGATTTAAACAGTTTAAGGTTTTATTGTAGGCCCATTTGCTTTGATTTTACAACAGTCAAATGACTAGAACATAACAATTAAAAGAAACATTTTGGTTATTTTAAATATCTTTTCTCGATTATCTCTAGAGTATCATGAATTGATTGCAGCGTGTATGGGTGATGATCAGAGAATATAGAATTTAATGTTGTACCTTATTATCTGCCTTGTCATCGAGTACAAGTCCGTCTTTGCAGTTCTCTCTGCCTCCGTGTGAGACCTCTGGCTGGACCCGGACAGCGAGGGCCATCACCACCAGGAGGATCATAAGTACAACGGTAGGCTTCATCTTCTGATCTACAACGATGTATATTATCCACAACAGGGTGAACAATTCAACTATCTCTATGTTCTAGATGAATGAACTTTTAGGATGAATGAACTTTTAGGATTATAATACTAGGTGCCCTCAGGGTAGGTTTGCATAAGTTTTCAAATTATATCGAAATCTTTTTGTCCAAAGGCTGATGTTGCTAAGGATTAGTAACAGGATCTCGTTTCAGGTGTGATGCTAAAGGCATTATTCTCAGTTCCCCCTATTATAACCCTTTTTGCCATAAACGATTTCCTCAAATGCATACTTGCTGCATATCGTTTTGCTATGTATAGACACCACCTATCAACATAAGCAACACAATAATGTTATCGTTTTCTTTGTAGAATATCGTTTTCACTTATGCAAAACAACGGTGTAGTCTTACCTTGTGGTGCTCTATTCAAACGATGGGAATCCTATGTTAAAGGGTGCCGAGTAATGTTGTCTTGCGATCTAGTTGGCGTCCCCAGGTGTGTCTGAGATCAGGTGTGTCATGCAGATCCCCTTCTAGTCTCCTTTCATGCTTTACAATTCTCCCTGTTATTGCACCATTCAGTACCATCAATAAGAATCTATCAGTCTCCATGACACCTTGGTGAAAGGCAACCAGCGGACCATGGCTGACTTTGGCAGTTAAGAATGTTTGAATGCGTCATAAATCATAAATCACAGAAACTGTGCATATGGGATTTTTTTTACACTTCTGCAGGCCTGTATTCTTAGGATTTTTACTTTTTCATTATTCTTTTCTTTCATATGATATCAGTGTTGATGAGTTTACATGGTTTAACATCCATATTTCAGGTTTCAGTACCTAAAACAGACCGATAATGATCCAAAACTGGTCTAAAACCAAGTATCAGTGCACTAGAATACCCCCTACTCTGGTGTGGGCAATGCCCAAACTGCAAGTCCTGCAAAAATTACAGTCTAAGTCGTTATGTGAATAAAATCCAAGTCCCCAACACAGACGTTCTCAGTCCATTTACTAACACCCAAGCTCATCCCCTGAAGTTCCCAGTCCCTCATTCACTATATTCTTTTACCCTTTACCCTTCTGGGCTTCTGTCCTGGTGTTTCAGGTCTGCAAAGTTCCAGGTGTTGCCATAGCAACGGTTGTCATATCTAACTGAAAACATTTCATAAGTGGGTAGCAGAACAGCTATACATCACTCATAATAAAGAACCTTGAGAGGTACATTTGCAGACCTCCCCGTTCATCCCCAAATCCCACATGCACACTTTCTGTGATCTACGACCATAAGCTATATCATTTCCGGGACACATAAGAACATGCTTGGCACGTCTTACATCTCCTAACCCTTTAAAAGCGGCAAAATACATCATGCCTTGGCCGGCATGATGCATGAATCCAGCCCTGGTGAGTAACTGGGCAGTGCTGCATGTATGCATCATGCTGACCCTATGGGGTTGAGACGCTCCTGAAGGGTTGGATAATGCACCAATGCTGCACCAGCTAGGTTGGTGCATTGGTGAATCATGACGACAAATTACATCTTTTAGTGACACCGGCCCTAAAGGGTTAAAGGGTGTGTGGGTAGATAGATCTATACAGAGAAACATCCATACAAAAGCAACCTGGTGGCAAAAATCAAAAGTGTTAAAAAGTCATATTTTTCATTAAGATGTTATGACTTCATGTACAGCTCGTTTGTTTCAGGTAACACGGATAGAAATTGTAGGGTCTGTAGGTCGGCTTTTTTTCCTTTTAACCTATTTTTTTTTAACATGAAAGTACAAGCCAGCCTCTCTGAAGAGAAATAGAAATATAGAAATCTCTTTAAAATTGCATGAAAAAACGTAGAGTCGCCCCTGTTTTCATAGAGTCGGTCGGGTGACCTGATACAAACCTTTTTTGGCATTATTATTTGTTTGCATCGCAATGGCATCTTATACTTGAGATGAAAAAAAATCTTTCGTGATGTCAAGACATTCGCTTGACCCCCTTTTTGTGCGTATAGCATCTTTGAATACATCATTCTTCCAAAGTGTTTAGTTCATGAATAGTTAGAGAGAATTACGTATTACACATTGCTTGCGAATATATACTTTATTTCCACTATCCCATATTGAAGAAACTGCTCAATTGGTCATACTATAAAATACACATGGTATGAGAATACTTTTCAGAAACCTTGATTTGTTTTGACAGCAGTTGGTTTCTATGTATCAATTTGTACTGATTTTGCTTTATTTTGAGACGTAGGCATTAAAAAAAAAGTGCTATGTAGTTGTTATCTGATAGAAGAGTCTCAAAGGGAATTGCTGGTTTCTCAACAGCCACCTGCCGGCAAAAATCGAAGCTCATGAAAAATATTCTTTAAGCTGTATTTATATTCCTACATAGACCACTTTCCCTAAATCAACTATTTGTTTTTGTTATTTTGACAGTAAACCTCCATTGTTCACATATATTCACTGCTAGGACACCCATAGGATCTTATAGTTAAGGCAAAAGAAATATTTTTCCAAATTTCATGCCTTTCTCATTTTATCCCTGACCCCCTGTTTTATTCGTCCTAAAATGTTTGTATAGATGCCCAATAATACATTCCTAAGGTTTGGTTGCAATATCAATAGAAGAAGGGGAATCATCCATGATGCTGTTTTTCCATTCATTTCTACAGTTAAGGTACTCCTTTGCTCAAATTCTCATATAAAAAATTAACCTGGGAAATGAACTGCATCTGATCTATTCCAGGACCCCTGGCCCCTGGGGCACATGGCCCCCTGATATTCAGCCCCCTGACCTTTGTCTCCACTCACAATTGGCACCCTCGGTCAAATGCCCCCTCCCCCCTCCCCCCCCCCTCCCCCCCCCTGACTCCCGGCCCCCCATGTCCAATCACCGTTTTAAAGTGAATTATGTTTTTGTTGTTGGTAAGATGTTTATTGGCAGAAATTCAATGAACAAGTCACGTTTTTCAATCAAAGCCAAGATCAGAAAATAACAATGATAATAGTAATGATAATAATATTAGAACAATAGGTATGGGTATAGACCCTACATCATATAAATATAAATGTGTACACATCAATAATAACCATATTATTACATCGGTTTTTGGCACTCTTGCTATGATATCACAGCTAAATATAGTCTCTAGTGATAACCAGTGCAAATTTTAATATGCAATAATAGATAATACTTTACTAATTATCCACAGACAACCCAAGACATCACACAACATATAGTAGGCAGTAAAGTGAGCATGCATGAGTATTAGGTGCAGGCTGGCGGTGACATATACCATTCATCAATCAAGTACAAACACGCAAACACTGGACCTCAAATCAAATACATGGACCAAAAGCTGGTAAAAACTTGGCATCCCCATGTCTGCCATGTTGTCATCCCCATATCTGCCATGTTTTCATCCCCATGTCCGCTAGATGGCACTAGCTATTTGATACACACTATTATTTTTTTATTTGATTCATAAACATACGCAAGGTATTCAGACGCTGTACCTCCGAGTCTAGCTTGCACCAAAGCCCGTAGCCTCTGTATAAAGGGCTATCCCTATACAATTGGCCTTTTGGCCTCTGGACCTTAAGCTTAATTTTATCATGACCCCTGAGTACCCTAGGAGGTAATACAACATTATCCGGGTTCCTTGAGAATTTATACATCAAACTGAGTAAGTTATAGCTCCTCTTAACATCAAGCATTTTATTACAACATATGGTATGGAGATCCTTTCTCGTAATTAGTCGAGGATCATATTTACCAACACAAGTCCTTAACCCTTAGGGGCCCAGAACTATTTGACCAAAGTCAGATATCTGCAGCATAATTAGTATACCTTATGTACATCAATAACTGTGGAATTTCTTGTCCGAACATAGGGTTTATATTACATTTCCTGAAAGCTGTTGCAGTAATCTTTCTCATGCTAAACCCCCCTCATGAAGAAAATGATAATTTTGGTAACCATAGCAACCAGAAACGTTCCATTTGTTAGATTTATCAAATTTTGCCTCATATTGGCTGTGTTTTGGACCAAAGAGGAACCGTTTATTCCGTCGCCATGGCAACAATGGAATTCTTACATCACATCCCCATAATGGGAATGATATATAACCTACTGACATCAGTTACATAATTTGATGAACATTTTCCAAATTGCATGAAAAAATATATGATAATAACTAAGATGATATTTAATAGTAATATGATGCGAGGAGAATACTCAGCTGCAGCTAGTGGGAAGACTTGAAACTGGACATATTTATTATAATTTTCCTACTTTAATTGCTCTGAAACTGGTAATATCTATCGGATAATAAATATAAGCCCATGTATGAAAAGCTGAGGTCACCCCGGAGACATTGGTATGTCTCACAGTTGTCTACACTTAATATTTATGTAATAGAACCATGTAGGACTTTAGATATGTGCAAAATACGCCATTTCACGCCATTTTACGCCGCTGGGCCCCTAAGGGTTAAACAGTGATTCTGCAAGACTTGAAGCTCAGCAGCATAGTCAACATTTGCACTTTCAATTACAAAGTCGCCACATTCGAAAACAGGCAATATTATTTGTTTGAAAATCAACAGACATATATCGTGATCTACACGTTTCCTAAGGAACCTCAAATTGGATAATTTTAAGCACACAGATGAAATCACCTTAGTGCACAGAAAAATATCATGCAAATATAGTTGACAGGGTGTCCGCCATGTCAACATGGTGTCTGCCATGTCGACATAGTGTCTGCCATGTTGACATGCACATGTCAATCATGTCATCATCATGTCCACCATGTTGTCCTCATCATGTCCGCCATGTTGTCCTCCCCATGTCCGCCATTAGTTTATTATTATAGACTTTTGTCAGATGACGCAATTACAGCCGGCCAACGTCTTGGCATACTCACCATAATCTATTTTAGCCGTAGCTAAACAAATACGAGGGCCAAATCTCCTCATTGATATTCTGTTCAGGACACACAACTACATGAGATACTGGGTAAAAAGATCCATTTTTGTCCAAGCAGCGACCAAGTGTAACACTCAAGTACTAAAATGCCATAAACAATTTCTAAGCGGCCAGGGCGCTCATAACGTCGAATACGGAATATCAAATAATCCACATATCAAAAACTCTGTGAATAGTGAAAGTAGGCTAGATGCTCCGTGTCACTTCAATGACAATGTAAATCGATATCCTGCTCACACCTGACAGACCAATTATTTGTATTAAGTAAAAATCGAAATCTGAATCATTTATATCATCTATGGCTGTCCTATCCTTGACAACCATACACACTAGGATAGATTCCTCACATAACATCAATAGCATTATTACATACACTCGTTTCAATGCTCTACAGTAGCCTATATGAGTCAGATATAAATTAGGGCACTATGGTGTAAAAAAGAAAATTTTGGTAAACTCAAGTTATCTTAGGCCACTTAAAATTGAGTATCAGCTTTGCGGACACTTTTTGGAAAAAAATTGGTGAGGGAGGAAGGCTTTTTTTTTACATACTTTTTCTTGGAAGTGCGGGAGGGCCTTTTTCTTTTCTTTTTTTCAGAAATTGATGGTCTGCACACATCAATAAGGTCTAAAATGCCCTTTAAACTTTGTTTCTACCCCTATTATCAGCTGAGATATTGATATTTCTGCAACATGTCTCTGATTTTTTTAGATGAGCCCTTTTTTGGCCTTTTTTTCTTAAAAGGTGAACAATGCGGCCCTCTTTAGAGGGTGCAAGCGGTGTCCGCACAGTTGATAATCAATTCTTAGTGGCCTTAAAACAAGTTAATTACATTGAAAGACCAGTATCTAGGGTCCATGAAACCACCAAAGAGAAGGCTTAACTCCCAGGGGGTCAGTTTTAATTATCTTGTGAACATAACCTAGAGTAAAAGTGGCGGAGGTTATGACCAAAATACCACAGATTAGATAGTATGTCTGTAAAACACTACAGTAACTTTAATTTTGTCTACAAGTAGCAACACTATATATGATAATGCATACCAAGTTTGATAATCACCAGACAAAGACTTTTCATTTTGTGGGTTAACAAACTTTCGAAAACTGTTGAAAACCTTTTTTTACCGAGAATCACTAGTTTTACTCTAGCTTGCTCAAAAATGTCTTGTTTATCATAACATTTGCTGTGTATTATCTTCAATATGTAAACTTTTAATCTTATATATCACTTTACATGTAAATAAACTATTTTTGTCATCAAATAAGTGAATAAAAGTGGCAAAGCTTATGCATATATCATTGATTCTTATTGAATTATCCAGCATGCAAAAATAAAATATCTAATATTGACAAAATGACTATTTGGGATGATAAAAGTACCATGGGGGCATGTTTAGTTGAAGTATTGAGCTGATTGACTTTGCTTTGAACGTTAAATATATACCTTTTCAAAGTGCTGGAGTGGATTTACTTTGATCTTGTTGATATTAACTTATCTTTGACTGAATAAAGAATTTGTGTATAACATCCGTCACTTTTATGTAATCTCCTCCACTTTTACTAAAAAAGCACTACCAGCAATCAAATATAGGGCCCCAGGTTAAGTTTGACAGTCATACTGAACAGCTTAAATGGAGGTACTGGTTTCATATAAACTATGGAGCAGTCCACTGCACAGTGTATTCTGAGCCTAGGGTGTGGTATCATGGTAAAAGTGGTGGAGATTGCATAAAAGTGGTGGAGGTTATGGTATCATGGTGAAAGTGGTGGAGATTGCATAAAAGTGGTGGAGGTTATGGCAGAACAATAAAAACACAACCACCCCATACACTGAAGCAAGTTAAGGCTGCAAGTTGTGGCCAGAATGATGGAAAATGTATGTCCCCATGATATATAAAGGTTAGAAGAGTGAGTTAAAAGGTATTTGTACAGTTATTGAGGTTTAACGGTGTAACCTCTGCCACTTTTACTTCGGTAACGAAACCACTCATTTGGGGCTGGCACCCTAAATAGCAACGTGTTCTGTGAATCAGAACCAGTCCCAGACCGCACATACATTCTCACTGTTGGAACAGTCAATAGTTAGCTGATCAGTAATGGTGGATGGTTGTGTTTGTAAGCAAAATTACAGAGGGTGATTGCAAAGTATCTATAGGGAGTTGAACATTGTAAAGTTACATGTTGGTGGCTATGGCCATGTATTATACAGTACACTGACGGTTTTGGGGTATAGTGGTCTTTAAGGGCAGGAAATAATGATTTTATGATATTGATGACTAGGCTAACTAGACTAACTAAGTTACTGGTGAAGGGGATAGATGAACCTATGATGATATAAAATGACCACTCAGTGATATTGGTATGGAGATATAACATAGTGCATGTAAAGCATAACAGAAGAAGAGCCAGCTGAATAATTGAGAAGGAATTAACCCATAACAATGATCATGTTGCATGTACTAGGCTAACTATAAAGGACTAGGCTAACTCAAAATACAAGGTTGTACAGAAAAAAACCTATAATATACAATTAACATGGCTGTTTAAAATCTGTGAGCATTTGTTGATTTAACAGCACCCATGATTGATGAGCTAACTACAGATTCCAGGCCAAGTGTTCCTACAGTGTTTCCGGATGGGTGTATCGCAGGGTGTGTGGCAGACTCGCTCAACCGGTTCCTTTTTCCACCACAAGGGCTACAAATGGGACTGGTGCAACTGCTATATTTAGATTGTTACTTCCTGTCAGGCTGTGCACAGGAAATGGTGTACAGGATTTGATTGGTCAACTCCTGAGGGCAAGTAAGGGAAACTAGTGTTTTATATGAGTTTGCCCAGACTCTACTGTTGTAGAGTCGAGGCCTGAGACTGGGTGTGTGGTGTCTGACTATGTGTACCAAAGGGAGCAAGGTCAATACTCTCCCAGGAGAGTTAACCAATGCAATACCTGGTTGGAGAGTTCAGATAGTTGTAGAAAGGTCTACATTAGGGCACTCTCAACAAGGCACCAGGGTAATCTCACTGGGCTATAGGCTTTATACTAATCAAGTTAAAAAAATTAACGGGAATGTTCAATATGGCCATATTTCATGTCCTACCTATGTTATCAAACATGATTCCCCAGAATTCCGCTTAGATTTCGGCCAATCATTAGTTTTATGCTCAATTCAAGACTTTTCGAGTGTGTGCTACAAGACTACACTGTAACACACTGTAAAAGGCTATACATATCTTCATGGAATCCTCTTAATTGCCCCTTACTGTTCATCAATGATGTTTTTTTGGGGTCCCATCCTCAAAATAATGTCAACACAGTTTGAACAACTTTAAGTAAAATTTAAGATATGGAAAAAATGAAACCATGCCTCTTTAAGATACATTGGTCTATAATTTGACTTACTTCTGAGCTGGTCACCTGGGAACATCTTCGAAATTTAGTTGATCTGACGTGGATTTCAGGTATTGATCTTCATATGACACAAGGAGGGGGTGGGGGGGTGGTGCTGATGGAACATCCTTCAAGCAGACAAGATACAAATTGTCGCGCCCCTCTAGAGGGATTGCCCTTTCAGAGAGCACATTCTTTGCCCCGAGTTTGAACTATTGTAAAGCACTGGTTTTTGCACTGAAAAGGGGCCACCTCAGTAGGGGGTCGAAACTCACCGTCTACCCCCCCCCCCTAGAATAAACAGTCAAAAAAACAGAAAAAAACCCACAACATGACCATTCCCAGAGCAACTAGACAGTCAGGCGTCAGGCCGCCGAGGGACCGGCGATCCTCGGCCGGCGGCCACTATTTGATCAGTTTACAAGAGGATAAAATTTATCCACTCTCAATCTGTAAGACGCTAGACTGTAGAATTCATGTCACCCTGGTAAAAAGGAAACCACTAGACCATGGACCAGGTGCTAATCATTATCACATATATTAGCTGCCTCAACCGCCATGATTGATGAGCTTTTTAGATTTATACTGAGCATGTATAGGATGGCTTTTGTAGCCTATGCCTGTAGTTATACATATCCTATTAATCCATAGGATTGTATATGTTAAAGGCGAAAATCTTTGATCAATTTATAACTAATTTGAACTATAACCCGATATTTTCCTACTTCTACACTGATAATAATACCCGTAGTCAGTAGTGACCACAATATTTTGACCCCCGTAGTCAGGGGACTATACAACTTAGTCACATATTAGTCATAAAGATAGTCAGTGAGTAGTGACCATATGTGCATCACAGAAATTTATGATATCACAGGAATGTGTGCACAGGAAACAGGATTGAAATTTGAATGGTCTATGGACGTCAGGTAGGCACATCTCTTCTAAACCACTGTTCTATGGATATCCCTGCTTGTTATATGTTATCTTACAGTTGACTATGACAACTGACGGTGTTATTGGGTGCATGAGTTCACATGTTTGATAGAGTAATCATGGTATTTTGATCAAATTTTGATAACATAAAAATTCATAATATGTGACATGATCTGCGAAAAGGGACCTTAGTGCAGGGTATACTAAGGTCCCTTTTTCCGGTACATGTCACATATTATGTATGTCCAGACTGACAGAGCATAAAAGGCCTGCACTTCATTCATCGAATTTTGTGTTCAATCAACCCCAAAACGACCAAAACTAACCCCACATTGACTCTCCAGCGTAAATTCGTCTACCCCGTCGCCATGGAATGGAAACTGTATTGGTCTAATAATAATGTCAAGGGGGAGGGAGAGTGATTGATGGATCTATGGCCGCATCATGATTGATGTAGTGCCTATAGTCCTCTCTCACACTATCGTGTTATGGGTCCTAAGAGAGATCATCACATGGTTATTCCACATCGGACAAGATACTTGGAAAAAATGTGTTGATCTAATAACAGGGTAGGTTGGGGGAGCAGTGGACCTTAAGCCGCATCATGAATGATGTAAGGCTTAGGACTATATCCTGTAGCAAATAACAAATATGCATTGATCTTCTCCACATCAGACAAGATGTATGGAGGCAGTATTAATAATACAAGAAATAAAGACATGAGTAAATTTGACCTTTAAATTTTATATATTCCACACCAAACAAGATGTATGGAGACTAAGGCCCACACATATAGATATCTAGGTATTACACTGGATACCAATCTTAATTTCAAGGCTCATACTAAGGGCCTAGCTCGTAATGTCAATTACAAAGTAAGACTACTGAGAAGGATAAGACGCAAGTTGGCAGAAAAATCAAGTGCTAAGGTACTAACTTCTATGATTTTACCCACCATGGATTATGGTGATACACTCTATTGTGTTATTAATCAAAATATTCTGGAAAATTTGCAATATGCTTTCAATAGAGGCCTGAAAACTACATATAATAGTGAAAAATTTCATGTTGAACCTTGCCTCAGAAAGTGTGGTGTAAATAAACTAGAGGACAGACGGACCATGCACATTAACACAGCTGCCTTTGACTTCTCAGTAGATGTAAATAATGTAGACATTAGAGACATAAGAACTCGTGCACATGACCAACGCCTGGTTAGAATAATCAGACCATAAACCCCCTTTTACAGGAAAAGCCACGAGTTTAGGGTTTCCTCCCTCTGGAATTCCTTTGACAATGAGATAAGGGCTCATACAGAAAAAGATAAGTTCTAGAGGTGGAACAAGAAGAGGTACAAGGACATACTATACCCCCCCCCCTGAAAATATACCCTGAGTCGGGATTTTAGCTAATGGGTTGGACTGCCACTCACTCCCATCTACTACCATCCATAATATAAAACTTTGTATTTGTTTTCTCCATACATACTCTCTAGTGGATCAACATCGTATCCACATTTGGAATAACATCTCCAAAATGATTGTTATTTTTTTATAGCAGTCATAAGCAATTAAAATCAGCCTGGGCAAGACACATCAGCCCGTGGGCAATGTACAGGTGTCTGACGTGAAAGTGTCAGGTGCATGTTCATTCCCCCATTACTGTCTACCTTATTGCTTTTTCTTTTCATAATGTAACAACATCTTGGGTCCACCCCCTAATAGCGTATAAATAAGGAGGTATATATGCACCTTAGCTGCATTGCACAAACAGGGCTTGTCCCTATGTAAAGCAGGATAAATAAAAGAATTAACAAACAACAACAAACATAGATATACAGATATCAACTTATATAGGAAATACAATTGTGATAATAGACACAGGTCAATATCAATATTAATGCATACATGAGTAGAAACATTTCTGGAGTGTGGCCTTCAAATATTTTGTATATAGTCCACATCAGACAAGATGTATGGAGGCATACATATATAAATATCTACTTATATAGAAGTTGTGGTACTAGACATAGGTCACTAGATCTAATCAAACCAGCAGAAGTGCAGGTAGTGTATATAGATAAAAGGCTAGCATGGTCAATACTCGTTTGCATGATCAGTAAGGAAGAAGACAATTGAATGATCAATAAAGTCGCCTGGATTAGGACTACAATTAGAATTAAAGATAATGTTAGATCTCCACTAATAGCTGAAGTACTTAGACACTATAAGGGTTAATCGTGTGTGCCTACAAGAGAAGTAGCAGCATAAACGACAGAACCATGTGATAGTATTGTTGTTCTCCGACAAAGGGCCGTCTGTGTACATGCAAGGCTGAGTTTCATCTTCAATTCCCATCAGTGATTAGACCCTCTCTGACAGATCTCTTCTCCACCTGAAAAAAAGAACAATTATTAGAGGTAAATATACTGTTGTTGCTTCTTGCCCTAGTACCATTGCATAAAGAGTAAGTTTCCTTTATCAGTTAAACAAAACAAAAAAAGGAAGTGTGTTTCAAAAAGAAAAACGATATCCCAAATTTTGAAATAAGTTAGTTGTGATTAATTAGGCTTACTTAGATCTGTTCAACAGAATGCCAAAGTAACGGTATAAATATTTTAGAAACATATTTAAGGCTATTAGACCATGGGCAACAATTATGGAGATAAAAGTAAGCTGTTATACCTCATGAGATTTCTCCTCACTATGTACAATAGCCTTGCACTGACCCCTGGCACCTCCACCTCCACCTCCACCTCCACCACGTTCACCTCCTTTAAACCCTGCCACCCCTGGCTGGATCTGGACACTGAGGACCATCACAACCAGGGGGAGTGTCAGTACCAGGGTAGGCTTCATCTTGAGGTCTGCAGTATACAGCCAAAAATAATTTTCTTATTGCAAGAAAATAAGATTTAAAGTTTAAAAGCTCGCCTGGCAGACAATTGGCTAGCTTTAAGAATTTTCTTTAGTAGACTAGTCATTTAGCCCCCAGGCGAGTTTATGGTATTTTCTTGAAATGAGAAAATTATTTTTGGCTGTGTATGTGAACGTTGACTCATTGTGTTAGTTCCTCGCCTGTCCACCTGGGGGACTGATTGGTATTTGTTTGTGTTGGCGACCAGAAGTTTGATTCCTGCTGTCATGTAAACCTGTGATGTAGAGGAGACAATTAAAGGACACCAGTACCCCCAACTTGAATGGGTTTTACATGTAGTTCATTTTCATATCAATCACGTTTTTATTAACCCTAGAGGGCATATTTCGCAGAGGAATATCATTCTCGTATTACTATTATTCCCTGTAGTACCAAAGGACCTGTTTACTGCTTTATATATATACAAACATATTCAAACAACAAACATAAGACGGGTCACTTTTTGATAAGTGTCTGTTCTTACCTTGTAATAATTCTGTTCTGAAGTTGAAATCATAAAGGACGCTAGTATAGCTAGCCCTGTCTTCTTGACTGCAACTTGAAGAAAAGCCCTAAAGTGTGTCACCTATACAGCTCTTTTTCTGGTCTATTTTTTGCGTGGCTTTACACATCTCGTTTTCATGGATTGGGCATTATTTTTCTGCAGGGGTTGGGGGTGCGAGTTACTTGTTTTAGCGAGGCAAGGCATATTATGTATACCCCTATCTCAGGTGCCAAATCCCTCCTCCAATCCGCTTTGAACCATACTGTATTAACATACATTTGCACAGAAAAGGGGCCAAATTTCCTATGTCCTCCTCACCTTTAGCAGGAGTTGACACCTTTTACCTTCTTTCCTCAACTGTCCAACCAACCAGCCCCTCTCTGTGTATAAATGAGAGCTTACCGAAGTCCATATCTGTATTACCAGCCATAGCAGCAATCAGTCATCATATGTGACCCGTTTTAACGAAATGGGTCGGAAGTCGCAGATATAAAATGTTCTGATATTGCTGGATTCGTGTACAGCTCATCAAGAGCTTTCATTTGATATATGACAAGTTGTGTATTGCCCAATATTCACTCTTAGGCAATATTTTTTATACTTTTTTGTTGATTTGAATGGAAATTAATTAAAATAAGATAATTAACATTTAAATTAGATATTAACTATATCATACAATACAATTGTAAATCACATGGCCATTATTTTGGGGAAAATGGGGTTAGAAAATTATTTTTTAACTTAGTCTGCCAGAAGATAACTATTCATATGTTAGAAAAATGTCCAAAACTCATTTTTCAAAAATAATATTTTTTCCACACTATGCTACTTTAAATGCCCATATCTAGGCTCTTAAAGGTGCGACTTCCGACCCATTTCGTTAAAACGGGTCACATATAATCTTGTTAAAAAAGAAACCAGTAGACCATGGTGGAATCTTTGAAAGTTTGAATCGGGTGGTTTAGATAAACATTTATAAGCTACCTGAGCATCAATAGGATCATATTCAATGCAAAACATCTTTCATTGATTCAGCGCTTTTTCATTTAAAGCGTGACCCAGGTTTTTTTCCCCCCGACTTCTTTAATGGTATCTTACTTGGGCGGGAATAGCCTAACTGCAGATCATTGTTGCCCCCTGATGGAGATTCAGAACGCTACAAATACTCAAAGGTTATATATTTCATCTACAAAATATTACAGGATCAAACATTCACCTTACACCTTCCACTTCTGGTGTTGGCCAGCGCCCATCTTCCATTAACCTCCTCGCACCCACGGCATTGGCTAAACAGAACATTTTACAATTTTCGGAACTATGGGTGAAGGCCAAAACAGTATAAATGGAACTGCGTTTCAGATTGTGAATCCCATTGATTTGCGTTAGGTGGCGCCCCGAGTACTTCTAGCCAAACCATGTAACCAAGAAAAAGAAGAAAGATAGAAAGACGGTTCAGGGTCAGCGCCCCCAATATACGTAGTGAAGTTCATTATATATAACATCACACTTTCTGCTGTTTTTTTTTTTTTTTAGTTTTGCGTCAATGTTTTCCTTAGTGCAATCCAACTAGTAATATGGGGCTAAGTGTACACTTTTTGTCGTTTAGATTATAGCCAACTTGAAATAAAATTAGTGATACAAAGGGTTACAATATTTCTTTACTTTTCCCTGCCATTTCTTTCTACATAGAGATCACCCGGTCATAGAGGCCACCTGGTCTACAACATTTCCAACACATGACAGGGTTTGAAATGGGAACAACATAAAGAAACGAATTTTCCAATTTACTGGTAATGAAAAAATATGATTCTTAAAATTGAGTAAAATTAATTTACATTGATAGACCCACATAGTGTCTTCAATTACATTACAGGCACATATTATCTTTCATGTAATTTACATTACAGGATAAAAAAGTAAGAAGCATAGCAAAAAGATACAAGCACATGGCTGCCTGTTTGCCCCTTCAGTTGCTGCATAGCATGCTAATGTGCACCTCCTTTTTTCCTAATGGTGAGCAATCCTGGTGAGTAAGTCATCTGTGCTGCATCCAAGTATCATGACGACCCTACATGGTTGATATATTCTTAAAGGTGCGGCACAACACACTTATGCAATTTTGGATTTCGAGAAAGATAGATACAACATCATTTATGAAGACTGCTGGGAGGGATAGAATGAAATACTGCCATCTGTAGTTTATAAATTATATAATAGCTGGAAATTGCACTCCATACAATAAAAGGAGTATTTTCTTTCACAGCTACATTGACCCACCATAAACTTGAAATAGACTATTTCATTGTGTATCAGGAGGCCTCATAGATAATTCAAGTCAGCTTTCAATGGAAATGAACTTATTCATGAGCAAGGGTGAAGTCCCATGGTTACCGTCAATATCATGGATGTCGTTTCTAATCTCTGGTATATATGATGACACCTTAAACTGGATCTTGACTAATAATTGTGTAGCAACTGCTTAACTTTTTCTGCTTATTTTGATGAAACCTACGGTCATTAATTACAGGGCTTTCATGAGTTAAGAACATAAAGCCAACCGGTCCTTAAAAGGGGAAAAGAAAGTTGGTTCACATTGTCAGTATGCGTCCCAGGCTATCTAGATAATTCATGCAAGCTTTCAATGTCAGACAATGGACTCAACGCACGTGAGATGTCACATAGTTACCTGTCAACATTGTGGATGTTGGTCTATTATAGACATGCAGTGATGTCGTGTGCCTCTCAATACAGCTAAGGTAGATATCCTTGCCCTCTTTTTGAAAATTTGCTATACTGATACCCTATATATATCGATATTGTTAGCTATTGCCTGTGGTGTGTCCCAATCACTACTTCGTTGTATATACCTTTATTTATCACTCTATATTTGTTAACATAGAAGCAAAGGTATCTCTGTTTTATGCTTGAGGTCTGCATGTTTTCGTGGATACAGAAAACAGTGAAAATGACGTGGAAAAAGAGAGGGATGATCCCCTTCAAAGCAATGCTCCTTTTGATGATCATCATGAGCTGTTCTGCACAAGGTAAATGTATGGTTCATCCTTATCTTGTAGGGCCACTTCAATAGATCTGGCCACTGATGATAGAAACCAACGAGGAAATTGTATATTTTCGTACTATCAATCAGATGTAGTCTTCTTCTATTAACAGATATGTATCAACAAAACTTAAGACATGTATGCAGACATTTTAGACAGCGAATATCAGTAGCAGGCCACAGTTAAATTGAAAATCATTTGAATATACCAAATGATACTCATCATTGCTAAACTATAAGATCCCATTGGCAGTGGGGAAGTTAATAAATATTGTAATCATAGCACCTAGAACATGAGGTTCTGGTGGCACAGCACATGTGGGAATGAGATTTGATATACACCTTCAAGCACACAATGTCGCTAAGTATGACATTTGTCATCATGATGCACCAATGCAGCCCCAGCGAGTAACTCACCGCTGCTACATTGGTGCATCATGCCGACCCTTTGGGGGTGTCTCAACTCCATAGGGTCGTCATGATGCTTGCATTCACGCACCATGCCAACCAGGGGTCTGATACATTAAGGCACTATGCCATACTTAAAGTGTTAGAAGTTAATTTGGTGCACAAAGATATATTGCTGCAATGGTGTATCATGCTGAGCCTTTGGACTGTGGGAGTGCATCAACCTTTTTGTGTAGCGATGCATAAATACAGTTGTTAAGAGCAGTGCTGGCCAGTCACTCACCAGGGTTGCATTCAAGCAACATGAGAGCCATTGTCCACTGAGTTCTAATCAACTAATTGTTACATAGGAGATTTATGGGCTTAATAGCCTAAAGTTCCTAATGAACGGTGACCATAATGAATTGAATACTACTATAGATGTTTGATTATCACCTCTCTTTATACCACAGACCCTCAATGCTACCGGGACCATGGTACATTAAACATGGCCTACGGTAAAACAACCTACGCCTCGTCTCAGGTGTACCCTAGTAGTAAAACAGTAGATGGGGACAGGGCTGAACTACATGGAGCACATCGTGAGTTTAAACAGAAATTACGTTATATTCCTCAACCCAACGAATAATACATGATTCCCTAGTCCACTATACCCCGACCAGGCCCCAACCCCTAGCCCCCCGGCCCCAAGGACCCTGGTTTCACGTTATGCCAGTCAACAAGACAATGTACATATGTAGATAAGTGTATCGGCAGCTTTATCCAGATATTGACTATAATTGTTACATTTAAATAATGTGTCAATACAGCCAAATTAGGTCTTTAAAGCAATATAATATATTATCATCATCTAAGTTCATGTATGATATTTAGTCAAAATATTGATTTATCATGTCATATGATTATGGTCAAAAATCTTATTTGCAGAAAACTGCATGCAGACATTAGCAGAGGACAAGCCATGGCTAGTTGTGGATCTTGGCGAAACAAAGTCAATAAGTACTATAGTGTTAACAGCAGAAACACCACAGACAGGTGAGGATTTGGCTTTATTGCAAATTAGGGCATGGCAAATCGGGGTTCTCTAGTCATGAGTTGATGTAGCTGTGATAAACCAAAGCAAAATTCATCTCATTTTATTGTATATATATGTGATGTGTTTTCAACTAAGCAGTCTTATGTTGCAAAAATGGATATCAGGATTATGCTAGATTCAGGGAGAAAAGATCACAAGCATAATTTCACATTTTATTTCGTCCAGTTACCACTATTTCTTGATTTTCAGTGATTTTTTCAAATTTAAAATCTGCCAGAACTGATTCTCAGATATAGGCCAACAGGCCTGAGAGGTTTTTCCCCCACATTTGGTGAAAGACGCATGAATGTATGTATATATGTACTTTACAGGTACAACCAAGTTGCATGTCATGATTGGTGACACATTTGTGGCCAATACCATAACTGATGAGCCAATGTCAGATGGTTATGTGTATTGCCGGGCACGCCCAGTGGAAATGAAAGAATTGGAGGTTGTATACCTTCAGTGTGACAAAACAGTCGTTGGGCGATACATCCTAGTCTTCATGGAAGATGTGTCCACTCTAAGGTTATGTGAAGTGGAGGCCTATCAGGAACAAGGTATTTTTCAGAAACAACATTTACTTTTACAGTTTAGAGGCTTATCAATGAGGCATTTTCCAAACATCTAAAGCCACTTCTCAGGGGTTCATGGACAACAAATCATTATTTACTCTAGAATAAAGGCTAAAGTTGAGAGATATTCTGATAATGCATCCCTTGTATATAGTTTTAGTACCCACCAAGCAATCCCGATATGCTCTGCCTAGTTAAGGTATATATACAGATGAGGTTTGTAAGTACAGGCCTCATAGATGACAACATGTGTTATAGAATATAATCTATTAGATAAGTTATGTTATCTGAAAACAACCTAATAGACACTGTCTTCATCAACAGTGTTCCAGCCAGAGAAGTGGACATGTATAAAGCCAGAGTTACAGGGACCTATGGGACTGCTCAACATTGCACGGGGACGCACCGCTTATCAACTGACTACTAATGGAGGGTAAATCAATTCTGTCCCATAAAATTTATTTCAATTTTATTTTTAAATTGTTGCTGCCACCTTCTCACTGCCTTCTTACCTTTAATGGGTTCAGTATCTAGTTAGTCCTAGTACCTTGGCTACTATCCAGGTGGTGCTAGGATAGTACGACCCCATTATCATTATTCCATCTATAATAAGTAGTATATTATAATGGTTCATATTAATAATGCAATAATGGTTCATATCAATAATGCAATTGCTGTCCTCTGCTTGTCCCTTCCCAGTGGAATAGCTAGTCTGGCTGTAGATGGGGATGACAAGACAACATTCAACTTGGGATCCTGCACTCACACCAAACTCTCCCCAGCTTGGTGGCTCGTTGATCTAGGAGAGCCATCTGTGATAACCGCAGTAGCCCTGACCAATAGAGTTAACGTAGGTGTGTGCTCATCCTATATACTTCTTGTTCCAATATGAAATCGATTTTCATAAGTTCAGTAAAAGAAATTAAAGCAAGGAATGCTATTAAATATCTTGTATTTCTTTTCCTAGATGGTAATAATCATGGCCCATCATGGTTCTTTTCTTAGAAAGAATTGTTTTAGTTCGATAATAAATGTTCCTGCGAAAATTCAATGAAAAGTACTCACTGTTTAAAGTAAGTAAATAGCACAAAATAATACCTATTTAACCTTGATCATAATCCATTAGGATGAACCTTTATCATCTGTTTGAATTTACTGTTTTCAATTACTTTTTCAGCGGAACGGTTGAGCAATTTCACAATCCTGGTCGGGAATAGCGATGGTCCATCTTTACCGTTTGATAAATCTATTTATGATGTGTGCCTCTACATGTGTACTATGAATCCAAAGGGACGGAAATACTACAAATGTACTGCTCCTCTTAGAGGAAGACATGTAGCTGTTGCCTCAGCGAATGTTAATTACATGACCATCTGCGAAGCCGAGGTCTACTCCGACTATATTAATGGTAAGTTTTTTTTTACTTTTATTGACTCTCATAAAAATATTTCTATTTCAAACGGAAGCTATCACTGCACCAGAAATTCATATAAATTCCAAGCTATTGATATTGACTTCTGTATTAACATGGTTGCTTTAATGAAATTCGCATTAAATTTGGTGCTGAATAGTAGAATGGTAGGCTGTTTAAGGGTTTTCTGCCTTAGTCTCATGCACATTTTCTTAATTGCAGATATTAGTTTCCCTGCCACCACCACCAACAGAAACATCACCCTGCCCGACCAAGCAATGCTCTATGATGATGATGAATCGACCTGCCTTTCACTCGGCCCTAAGTACCCCTCCTCAGGCTGGAATCCAGTGTACATAGAGATACCCTGGGACTCTACTGCAAGGACCGGACTGGCCGCACGAGCTGCCAACTACTACTGCAAACAGGACTTCTATGTGAATGTGACCCACACTGCTGATGTTGAAATTCTCCCCATGATCAAAGCTGAATTTGTTGATGCATCAGGGAAGTATTCAAGGAAGAATGTTTGTTCATTGATTGGCCTCATTGAAAACCTAGGTCTGGCGTGATCTAGGTACGCCTGTTTCTGTGATGATAAATGTGAGGTGATTCTACAGCTGAGATATATAATCAGTTCTACAGTCGATGACACTAGAGTTTGCACTGTTAATGTGTATGACTAATTACTAAAAATCATGAACATTTTAGGTCTCCAAAAGATCATCAACACTGATGGCTCTAGGTTGTCATACCAACAAGGCCCAAATCTAAAGATTTTAGTCATCATTGGGTAGAAATGGGGATAAATTGAACTTCGACAATTGATGCATAAGCATTCTCCTTTTACAAATATTTCAAACGTATTGTTAGGTTAAGGGATGAGAATAATGTAATTAATCCAACAGGGGAACATGGACACTGACTCCTTATAAATAGATCTAACAAGTTTTTATCTTCAAAATTTGCATTTTTCAGCTTTTATTTGAAACGTATGAAGGCTAGTAACGAAAACATCAGTGTCTGCTTATTAGTACTGATGTATTGATAAAAAGAAATAATTCAACTGGACACAAAATGTTAGTTGGTTGCCTCTTTATTACTTCACGGTAGCTACACAATTGAATATTTTCTCACAGCATTTCCTAACACAGTTTGATTATCTATGACCCTTCAAAACGGCTGTTATGAACATCCATAACTTCATAAACTGCTCTATCATGCTGGTCATGGGCTGAGTCTCATCAACCCTTTTTTTCTTTTTTACTTCATCAAAATTTCTGCTTTTTGATATCCACCACTGCAAAATACAGAGCATCACTTATTTTGTTTTATGCTGCATGCCTTTCATTTTCAGAATGATACAGAAACCAACACTGAGTTCTGGGCATATTTCTACGGAGCAGACATGTTTTGTTTCTGAAACCACATTAACTTATATTGGGATAGGCCATATTGGGCTTGTTTTAAGCGGTGGAAGGACTCACAGCCAAAATTGATTATATCATTTCAAGAAAATAAGATTATTTAACTCAACTGGCGGGGACAAACCACTTGTCTTAAAAAAAAAAATCCGCCAGCCGAGTTGAATAATCTTATTTTCTTGAAATGAGATAATTATTTTTGGCTGCGCTCGCAACATAAGTCCACTGACAGGGTCGTCACATATGATTACCCTAATGATTACCAAGTAATGATAGAATTTTAAGTGTAGGGAACTGCCTTCTCTCAAACGTAAGACATTCTCCATCATTGCTGTTAAGCTGGAAGCCATGTTTGTTTGTGGAGAATTCTTTCAATTATCAAGAATATGATTAATTCATCTGTTCTTTCGATTTGTTTCATGTTCCACGTGCTTCACAGGAAGTACAGACAGTGTGACACTTATTATTTGCCAAGCAACTACTTGTTGTAAACAGTGAAACACAGAGGGCGCCACTAGCACTATATTCCTGCGCTCACATCGTACATATATGTACATATATATGTATGTTCTTCGTAAGGCTACCAATCTAACAATTTAAGCACTACTTATATAATGTTCTGGAATGGTTTCACCTGAACAGGTTATGTCCCCATTATATTCTAGTTGTGTAAAGTTATTTTTATTCAAAGTCGTTGTTGTACTGTTTGACAATGTTGTCTTGTTGTTCTCTTCGTGTGACATGAGACAAGGCGACATAAAGTTTGTCTAAAAACTGATCCAGTCAGACAGTATAATATAAAGTTCACGCTATGATTTATCATTTGTATCCTGAAAGCTATGCTAAGTATAAAGGATGACAGATCTTTGTCACCAAGCTGTGAGACTAAATGCATGACAGAAATTATTACAGCGGGTACCGTAGTCACAATGAAGACAAAGCACACAGCAAACATTGTAATGGTCAAGTTGGTGGTCATTGTAGGTTTCTTAAACTGTGATGGCTTATAGTTTAGTCTTGACCTCCTCCGAGATAATATTTTTCTTATCATCAGAATATTCATGAACAAAATAGCAAACAGTGGTATGATTGAATACACTATTGAATAAATAACTGCATGGATAATATCAGGAAGAGAGCCTATTGATAAGAAATTACATTGATACATTATGTGATCTTTTCTTGTAAAAAACACCAACACTTCAATAAGGGAAATTACAAAGATTAAGGCAAAAATCACAAGTAATACCCTTTTCCTTGTACAATAAATATGAACCTTCAGTGGTAACAATAAAGCAATGCAACGCTCGACAGATATCATTACAATTAACCACGACGAAATGCTAGATGCAGTAAAAAATGTATATGCAATTGCACGACAAAACCAGGCAGATGAATTATAAGGAAGAATGTTATAGACTTGAGGCTGTCCTAAAAAGGTTAACCACAAAGCTATATTGTCAACAATGGCTAGAGTCAACAGTAAGATCATGAAAACCGAATTCCTGAGCAGGGAGCCATATACTATCACAATGATGATGAGACTGTTCAGTATTGTTCCAACTCCACAGAAGGTTGCAGATATAAAGAGGTTAAATGATGGGAGCCATTGTAGTTGATGATTTGTAACATTAGAATATATGTCACTGGCATTATATAATGCAATGTCAAAGATTGTGTTGTTAGCCATGGTATTCTCCGTCACATATCAGACCTTTTGACTATAGTATGGCATTAATTTGCAAGTAATGCCTTCATGTGTATCACTGTGTAGTTTTCAGCTGCCTCTGTAGCATGTGCAACTGCGACAGTGGTAGAGGGGCACATGTGAAAGTATCAGAATTAAATATATTGCCATGACCGACATTGTCTATTGACCATATTCATAATTAATGTAATCAGATGCACATAGGATAGCCCTGTGGCTATGGGTTCAGTGGACTTCTGTATCCTGTGTACTGTGTATTGTAAATATGTGCAGTGTCAAAAGAATCAGAATTGTCCCTACTCTATATGATTCAAAATTGATTTGCATTAAGTAAGACTGGGTCCCTTACTGAGGTGGAGGGCTTCTGTCCTTTGTCACTAAGCCCCAAAATAGTCCTGTGTCGAATTTACATTTTGATTATCCATGATACCTTCTTTGTTGAAACAATATTTGTCATACTTTTCTCCTCATAGCGATTCGCTGAGTTGAAAGTCATATTGTTATCTATGGGTCAATATGTGCTAACATTAGGACATGTTGAATGTAGATATGTTTCTGTTTGCTGATCACTACCTGTCCATGCTTCTATGCCAATACATCCCAACTGAAACATGAGGTGATAAAAGATTGTCTTCTGGATGTGATTTCTGTAGAGAGGCATTTCACACTGTTGGCATCAGAGCATGCGAACATAACCTTGATGTGCTTAGTGCTCCTGTTTGTTTTCCCTGAGGATTCATATTGGACAATTGCTTGTGCCTGAAAGCTTCAGAATAAAATGAATAGACTAAAATGAGGAGTCGAAGGTAGCAATTGATTCTTTTATTATTTACAATAGACAAGAGGAGAAAAAATAGAAGTCACCTGAGGAAAGTACTTTATGTTGGAAATTCAGTATTTATCAGCATTTAACACCATTCCTCCACCTTATTTCTATAGAATGTATAATACGAACCCCCAAATGTTGTCACAGTTGTAAAGATTATCTCGGAGTAAAGTGGATGTAGTATAATATTCACCAATTCACACTTCCATTTGATAATACTATTGATTTAATCCAAGTGAATTTGAAGAGGTCAAGGCCAATATGTTAAATGTACAATAAATTAGAGAGTAATCAGAAATGATGATAAAATGGCACTGTATTTGAATATAACATTGTTAGGAATGTATAGTGGGCCCAAGGAGTATAGAGGTGTCATACACATATCTGACAGGAATGATATAGGTTTTGAGGTTAGACTAGAGGCCCTTATAATGAGGGTTAGCTTTTGTAAAAAGAAAACTGCTCTCGGTACAATGATTCATAAACGCCATTGACAGTTCAAACTGTCAAGAGTGGAGATACATCCTGTTATTGACGGTTCACACTTTCAACAGTTGACAATATTCTTGTTATTGACAGCTCCTCATGCAAACTGTCAATAGTGGAAGATTTTTGTCTCATTGGCAGTTCTCACTTAACCTTGGAGTCAAATACGAATTTCTAGTCAAAACCGGGTTTGTAGTAAATATTGGGTTTAAAGTAAAAATCGTTTTTATTGTGAAAATCGCTTTTGAGGTGAAAATCGGTTTTGGTGTAAAAATCGGTGGTGACAATATTGACAGTCTGAAATAAAATGAAAGTTTTCCGCTATTGACAGTTTGATCTGTCAATAGCATGATCATGATCGGCCAGATATTGATAGTGCAAACTCTCAATAGTACAAATTGATCTTCCTATTGACAGTCAAAACCAGGATAAATTTTGCTTATTGACAGTTCCTTCTTTGGAACTGTCAATCAGAAAACCATTTTCAGCTATTGCCAGTTCAAACTGTCTATAAGAGAAGTCTATCTTGGTATTGACAGTTTGAACTGCCAATAGGGGATTTTATTCAGTTATTGACGGTTTGAACTGTCAATAGTCATTGCCACAATGATTAGATGCCACTGACTATGTAAACAGAGGGACACCATATTACGCTAGCACACTTAAATGCTGTATCCTGCTTACAAAATATATTTATTTTCAATCAAAATTGGATTGTCATAGGCCGTGGCGAAAGCAATATACACATTAGGGTCTTTGTACTTATTCCCTATTCAAATCCCTCTGCCATTTTCATAGAAGTGATAGATTATAGGGCTGTCTGTGAAGGCAGGTTTTGACTTTAATAAGGTAGAATTTGACTACAAATGACCTTCCCTAAAGTATTAGCATACAGAAATCAAAACTCAATCATTTGACTTCTTTTTTAACCTTGACCACTCCGATTCAGTAAACCTCATTTATTCGCATTTTTAAACAGTTACATAATTATGTCAAGAAGAAATTTATCTTGAAACTAAAGGTTTATAAAACGCCATACATAAACCCAGCTGGGATTCTAGTAGTGACTTGTACTGGCAATACGGACCTTAGTGCACCCTGCACTAATGTCCCTTTTTGCAGATTGCGTCACATATGATTGGCATAAACAAAATGAGTGTAGTGTTTAAGAGTGTATATCTGTTGCCCCCACACTATAGAGTCCTTACAATGGCAATCACACCTGTGATGTGGGAGTTACACAATCTTAAGGACCTTTAGCAAGCCTAACATAGCTCAATAAACACAGACATGGCAATGCTGAAATTATGGGCTGCATCTGTGTTTGATGAGCTAAGTCAGGTTTGCTGAAGGACCCTGATGGCTATTGACGGACACATTGGTAGCCTACCCATTGCTTGTTGAAACATTGTCCACATGGTTGAGAGCTCTACTTTAAACATGTCTCAGGAAGCACTAGCTCATGCCTCACCTTTACATCTTATCTCCTCTTTGCACACACTTTAGCGCTACTAAAGCGCTGACTTCACTGCTGTCAACACTTTTTCATCTGTCAGCGGACATCAGAAAGTCTTCCAAAGTGGGCAGACGGACGGATGAAACATCCACCAACCTCGACTCAAAGTTTTGTCAATACCCTTCGATGTTTTGGAATCAGTACTTAAGGCGGAGGTGTGTCCAGGCAGAGAATATCCTTGACCACATGGCCCTGGTTTGTGGCAATCAGCGCCTCCTTAAATGTCTCATAATTTTTTAGTGACTTCCGTCTCAGGTGATTCAGTATTCTGCCTACTCATTGCCTATTGGTTGATTTCGACTGAAAAAAAATAGAACATCTGGTGTGCTAATAAGTACGCTATTAGAAATGTCCCGTGAAATTACGGTGATTCACTGGCAACAATAAATGCAAGGTTTTCACAGGTGGCTTTATTTGGTCACTGTATACGCTTAATCCCTGTAAACTTAACGGAGCTTTCCCGTTGTCATTTTAAGGTGATTCATCATCATTTAAATTATGAGGATTCTCTACTATTCATTGATAAATCTCATTGTTTTTTGATTCGTTGGTATATTTCATAATACTTAACTTCAATTTTGTATTCCCTGTAAATATCAGGCCATAAGATGAATGATAGGGCTATGTCACACTTTACCACCGGGATACCCGTGCTTACTACCTATTTTACCCTTTTACTGTAAAAGTGGAATGTTTAGCTTATAAATGAAAGGCCTTATTCCGTTTGCATTTCCACCTTTGTTGGCTTTATATTTTGCTGAATAAGACCACGTTAGAATTAAAAACAGTAGGACATGGATATGGCTCTTATTCAGTAAAAAAAAACCACCAATAAACAGAATAATGGCAAAAAATGCCTAAAAATGGCTATTGTACGAAGTCAGCCGGGGCCAAAGTGTGATGATATATAAGGGAATGAATGGAAACGTATTCAGGAAAAAATTATAATGATTAACCCCTGTGGGGCTACCTTCTTTCTATAGGAAAAAAGCGAGTGAAAATGACTATTTTATTGATTAAGCGGGGCCAAAGTGCGATGATATAATTTTAAGTGAATGAATGGAAATTCATTTAGGAATAAGTTATAATGATAAACCAGTGCGGGGCTTGCTTCTTTCTATAGGAAAGGGGACTCAAAACATTGGCGGATCCAGGCCCCCCCCCCCTAAAAAAAAGAAGAGAGAAGAAAAGGAACAAGAGAGAAGAAAAGAGGGAAAGAAAGAGGAAAGGGACAATATCATATTGCACATTGTAGTCTCTTTCATAGGGCTGACCGAGGGCCCATTGATGGGGGGGGGGGGCTAGTAGGATTTTTTTTGTATTGATATGATTTTTGAGCTCATTTTGGGCCTGGATACGATTTAGTACATGACTATTTAGTACGATTTTGCAATATCCAGTATGATTTGTGATAAATTCTGCTTTTGAAAGAACCAGGGGCAGGGGCCATAGGACCGGTGGGGTGGCGGGTAATTTTCCATAGTCATATGTATTGGCAGTCATTACACAATGCTCAAATCTGTATGGCATATGGGCCCCTCCATGGGCCCTCAGTCAGCCCCCATGAAAGAGACTTCAATGTGCTATATGATATTATTGTCCCTTTCCTCTTTCTTTGCCTCTTTTCTTCTATCGTCTTCCTTTTCCTCTCTCTTCTTTTTATATTTTTAAAATTTCTTTTGGGGGGAACAAGGCCCGTCGGGCCTCCCCCCTAGATTCTCCAAAGTGCCAAACCCCCTAGTGTGGCCGCTGCGCTTCACTTGCGGTCCTGGGGGGGAACAGACAGTCACTGCAGATGTGGCCCCCACCTCTGGACAATCCTGGATCCCCGACTGCTGCATTATATCTGTTCTACACATAAATTGGATAATCTCAATTGAATATTATGGCCAACATGTGCCTGATTTCGTGATATTGAGCTTATTAATTATATATTTTACCCTAATCTTGTTTTCTTCAACCTTAGTGAGAACATTGCCCTGTCTGAGATGAGTGAAGAGTTTGTCTGGTTCAATAGACGTGATCAGGTGCCAACGGTTTATATCCAACAGGGTCTTCGTTTGCTCAGGAAGTGGCTCAGTCCTGCTGGGGCGACTGTTTTGAGTGGTATGTTGAGGTGGATCATTTGAAGTTGCTATGGATGCAACATATTAATTAAACTCGTTAATCTGTAGGAATCATGATGCACCTATAAATAATGAATGTACTAAACACCTGAGGTGTACAAACAAACCTCTACAAAATCAGGTCCAGTTGAAAAATGTTTAAGTACAGTTCTAGCTTTAGATACAATGTCACCACACATAGCCTAGAAAAAATGGGTACCCACATTTTTGACCGTGCCGGCATGTTGATTTTTAGAAAAAGGGCAGTGTCATTGTGTTAGTTTTTACCTAATACATTATAGCCTATTTGTCTGTGTCTGTTGACTTTTAAAAGTGCTATGTCGCCCGTGTCAGATTTTAAAATTGCTGTGTCGGTGTGTCAAACATGTCAGATTTTACCCATGTATAGTCACAAATATACTAGCGGCCTACATTTTGTATATTGAGAATTATAGGGTCCAAATCAGCTAAAATCGATAATCTTTCTTGAATGTAGAACTTGCATTGATCAATGTATAGCACCACAAACATACAGCAACAATTGTCTATTATTAACATTGATACTTCAGATAATGTTCTCAAGATATTTATAATATGTTAGAGCAGCTGTACATCAACTCACCTGCTTGTGGTAGCCTTTGTTTTTCCTCCGTTAATAGTTGGGCACATTGTCTTTTCCAACTTTCCTTAGTTGATCTTTGTTGTTGTAAAGCTCTTTCACGGTTGAGTTTTTCAGCCACTATAGTACAGCACAACAAATCAAGAGAAACAAGACTTAGTAATAAATAACTATATTTTGCTTTGGCAGAAATAAATAAACGGGATCCCCCGTACCCCCATTATAATTTCTGAGAGAATAGCATTTAACACCATTTTACAGACGAGCAGTTATTGTGATATGATACTACATATACTGTAGGTTCATGGTAGAATCCTCCTTATAATTAAACCATTAGGGACCTGTACATTTGTATACAACATTGTACAATATAGCTCAAGTTGCCTTTGCACTTGGAAACTGCCGTCCTCACTTCTTATTTACAATAACACAGACAGACAAACCACTATATATATCATTGCTTACACAATTTCTGTATTGTAGTTAAGTAGCCGGACAGCAATCCTCTAAATGCACTTACGTTCAAGTTCCATTGTCATGCGTTGCATTTTCTCTGTAAATACAATCAATGCAGTGGTCTTGCTTGATGAAAGGCTTCCATATTGATATATTATTTAAATGGAAAGAGGTTGGAGATTTTATAATCGTTCTAAATATATTGAATCAGTTATTCTAGACGATATAAAATGTGCAAAAAATGCACAAATCTTTACAGAAATCACACATTCTGCCTAATGCAACTATGGCTTTCTACTGGTACGCACAGATATTTTTTTTAGTTAATTAAGCACAAAGTAGCTATTTTTGTAAATTGAATGGCTGATAGATGAATGTCTGTGCCGTGGCATAGCAGTCTGAACAGCCTAAACAGTGTTAAGGATAATGTAAGAGTTTTAAAACAGCTTTTTTTTTAAAGATAATATTTTGCAAATTGTATAAAACAATTAATGGATGGATGAAAAGAGAATAACACTTACGTTCACCACCAGTACCAGCACCCCCACCTAAATCTGTAAATTGTTTTCACAATATCATCATGCAAAATAAACAAAGTTATGTTTGAGGTTGGGGCTGAAGAAAAACTATATGGGGAGGGTAGAGAATTCCATTTCTTTATTAATTTTGTTATTTATTTCCCCTACCACAATTGTTAATTAAAACAAGTGTTTATAGATATCATGCAAAAAAGGTTTTAGTGATTTTATGCAACTCCTGTTCTTCAAATGGCATAGCCTCTTTCGTACAGAGCGAGAAAATATATATTTTTACCTATATGTTACTTTACATTTATGCTGAATCCTCAAATACCAGTGTAGGGCACCTATTACAATCATTGCTGTGACGAAAATGTCATCAAAATCCTTAGATGATTGACAGGTGTGACCCCAGGTCAGCAGATGACCTGAGGTCACGCCTGTCAATCACCCAAATGTACAAGTGTCCTAATAGGGCACAATCATTGAAACAGAAAGTATTTGACCATACCTACCCCCAGTATACAGGCCCTGGGGATTCTATTGGAACTATTGTTATGTTGCTAGGATCACTCTGTTGCCTAGCAACAGCAATTCCAAACATTCCATGCCTAGCATCCGGCACAATAAGTGGGAATAAAAGGTATTTGAGCATACCTACCCCCAGTATACAAGCCCTGGGGGTTCTAGTGGAACTATTGTCATGTTGCTAGGACCACTCTGTTACCTAGCAACAGCAATTCCAAACATTCCATGCCTAGCAACCGGCACAATAAGTGGGAATAAAATATATTTGAGCATACCTACCCCCAGTATACAAGCCCTGGGGATTCTAATGGAACTATTGTCATGTTGCTAGGACCATTCTGTTACAACAGCAATTCCAAACATTCCATGCCTAGCAACTGGCACAATATCTGACCAACTGCCCTAACTTATTTGTCATCCCCCACTGCCGTGGATGCCCTTCATTTCAGTTGATCATCATAATCTAAAGATTATATGGAGAGATCAAGCCAGAACCGAACACTTGTGTTCGGTTCTGGCTTGTAATGATAACGAATATAATGTGATTACAATAATATGAGTGGTAAATATCGCTGGAATTGATCACACAAAACCAGGCAAGTTGTGTACAGTTCTGGGCCGTGACACCATCCTAATGCACACATATAGTTTACTTAGCATTGACACTTTCTTGATTGCACTTAGATACACACATTATTTCTCGGGAGGCAAATGCCTGAAATACATAATTACCAAAACACATTTTGTAGGGTCATGATCTTTCTCCATGTGTTACAAAACCTACCTAATCTGAGATACAGTGTATGCTCAGGTGGAGGGCTCTCAAATGAGCATGGTTTACACGGAGACCCTGGTGAACATCCTGTGCATGGTACGCAGGGCGACGGAGCTGGTTGAGCGAGCTGAAAGAGAGCAACACACAAAAGACAATGTGATATAACATATTCAATCAACCTCCCACCCGCTATAAGACAACATGGACATAATTATGATCAGCCAGATGTTTTCCTTCTGATCTTGGTGTAAATATAATTATGTGTGTTCATTTGCAGATATTATATAAACACATAAATACGGATATATCCTTAGCACTGATTTAGCAGGCCAATGCCTATAGTAAAAAGGGCCCCCTGAAAGCCAAGATTTTGCGTTTGTATTGGAAACAATACGCTCTGGCAGTGCGCCTCCAGAAAGTACTGGCAGTCCTACGGATATACAGATGTATTTACATGATTATGTACTGGATATACTCCTGGGGGTCTTCTCATAGAAACACAATGATCATAGCATAAGCTTGGAGAGTGTAGCCTCATTCTGATACAGCATAGTCATATATAAACTATGAACCAACACTCATAACCGGCCGCAGCGGTTAAGGTCCTTGAGTACATGGCACTTATGGTTTAGACTTCCAGACCTTGGGTACAGATCCCATGTAGAGCAGAAGTTTTGATATGCCTGACATTTTTTATTTCTTTGGATATTCTGATATTTCAAGAAAAAGAAAAAAAGAAGAAAGAAAACGGGGGGGGGGCAGGGGCAGAGCCCCCGAATTATAAACACTAGACAGCTCTTTTAACTTTGTCTAATAGGGCAATGCTAGTTGGCTATTCTGATATTTCAAGAAAGAAAAGAAACAGAAAAAACAAGGGTGTGGCAGCAGAGACACCAAACGGGTTATTTAGGGCAGATGATGATAAAAATGGACAACTAATGACTAGTTTAGCGTGTTATAACATCCATTAACCTTTTCAGACAAATTCTATCTACATCTGCCCTAAATAACCCGATTTTATTCAGGCCGGTCAGAGCTGGCACCCGGTCAGAGCTGGCACCCGGTCAGAGCTGGCACCCGGTCAGAGCCGGCACCAGGTTAGAGAAAAAACATTGGCCCAAGGTCGTGAGACACAGCCACATATGAAACCGGCTGTGGTCCTCACGCCACGCTGGTTGGAGCTGAAATGGCAGCTGAGAGTGCATACCTGGGTCTGGCTCTGCATGACCTAGGTGGTGGTGGCTGTGTCTCAGAAAAGAGACAGAGAAAAGTGTTTTTTAATTGTTAACCTACACTCACATATAAGGATTTGTAAAAACGTTATGGCAGTTGTTATGTAATTATAATTAGCCTCCTGCTGTTGGTACAAGATAACTAAACTACCAAAGTGATGTCCCGTCAGAGACGGCACCCGGTCAGAGACGGCACCCAGTCAGAGACAAAAACATTGGCCCAAGGTCGTGAGACTCAGCCTGCTATTGTCGATGAATAACAATCTAATACTACCAACACCCGGAGTGTGTTAGGGAGTGTTAATTTATTAGTTACTGGGGGGGGGGGGGGGAGGGGGGTGCTAACAAATTCAGTCCCTTTTTTATAAGCAAAAGAGCCCGTGCTTTACTACGTTTCAAAGGGGGGGGGGCAGCGACAAATTTTCACTCCCAAATGAACACTCCCTAAGTACACACATGTATACATGGTTGAAATAATACACTTACGTTCACCACCTGTGTCAGCACCTGGACGCCAATTCTGACGATGCATTCAAGGATCACAAGTCCATTGTTGATCAGGCCTGTTTGTACAAATGAAGGACTGATTTATTGTGAGTGTTAATTTATTAGTTACTGGGGGGTGGGGGGGGGTGCTAACAAATTCAGTCCCTTTTTTATAAGCAAAAGAGCCCGTGCTTTACTATGTTTCAAAGGGGTATGTATACATGGTTGAAATAATACACTTACGTTCACCACCTGTGTCAGCATCTAGCAGTGGTGTCTTTTCATCTGGATCTGGATAGTCTGTTATGGTGCGGCCATGAAAGGGCACGTTAATAGGTTAGAGAGTACTGGCTCTGTAAATATTTTCAAACTTTTTCAAAGATTTGGTCACAGCTTTTGATCTAAAAATCATATTTACATTCTGTTTTCAGCATAAAAATCGTTGTGGGGTCTTCTACCCATCAATTTTTAAAAAGATTCGATTTAGAACGAAAATAATGTTTCTTTGACTATGGCAACCAACATGTGCAAAAACACCAAATTAGGCCCAAAAACATTCTTTTCCATTCCAAATATGGAATGTATCCATCAAAGAGGGAATCTTCTTACGTTGCCTATCATATTCTACATAAAAAATTAGTATAGATTGGTTTTTGCTATATTTTGGTCCTATTTGGCTATATGGAGCCCCCTGGTGATCAGAGTTGGTACTAAAATTCCGCACGGAGGGCCCTTTTCCCTTGTTGATCCACATATAAGTAGGAAAGGAAACTAATCAAATGGGACAAAGGACAAAGGATACTTACACCTCTTTTTGATCGACCTAAATATGAAAATTCAGAAGAATATGCCAATTATGACGCCAATTGTGACGATGCATTCAAGGATTCACAAGTCCATTGTTGATCAGGCCTGTTTGTACAAATGAAGGACTAATTTATCTTATTGAAATTGCTTTAGGAAAATGCAAAATATATATCCTAAGGCCAAACAAAAGGTTTACAATCATGACGTGATCACTTGATTAAATTCCTGCCTCATTTTTATTTCATTTCATCACATACAAGAGCCCCTTTTAAGCAATACCAAAATGAGGAGTCAAGCTGGATCAGGAAGTATAACATGTATAAGGCCAGGTGTACTATCTAGGAGCAATGATATTGAACAAAATATAAAACTGATGTTTAACAAATCCCTACTGCAGCCCACTGGGCTAGAACAGGGGAAAGCCCTTACTTAGCTCTTAGCCAGGTTCTCACTGTGCAAACTAGGGGATTGCTATACTTTAGTGTACATATCGGAGAGTTGTAGCAAATGTTTCTTTCTATGGGATAACTTTCCAGCAAAACCAATATAAGATCAATATTCTGATCATTTCTATATCCGGCCGAACTACCTTCTATTCTGAAAACAACCAGACTACACAATGTGATCTCTATTTATTTGCTGTTGGTATATGGGCAAATAATGCACCCAAATTAAGTGATGAAACTAAGGCTAGACTATCAAAAGTATTTACAAGATCACAAAAAAACTATAAGACATTATTGTAATCTGTTAGTATCACATACAACATCCACTAAAGAGTGGGATCTACTCACCTGCTAGTTCAATATAGATCTATTCACCTAACAATCTTCAGATGGCTGTATGTGATATCATGTCACCCTCAACTGATAAGAATATAGGGCATGTCAATAGTGAAACCACCTTCGGCCACACAGATTAATCACAGTTTTCGTGGACAGGATTCTAGGCTAAATGGATTGGATTTGTCTCTCAGTGTCTTGTTTTTACTCTGTCAGCATATATGATTACCCAGTACAGACATTGTGACTAAATTATACTGAATTTGGCTAATCTAAATTATTAGATAGGGGAGAGTTACTTATGAAGGAGAACAGTAGACGGTATAGGTTTGGAAAGGTGTGTACAATTGGAGGGAGAAGGCATTATTATTAAATGTTTTTGATTCAATACGGGACTCCATAGGGTATGAGCAGCAGTACCGTATCAGTCTACTTCCGGTCAAATGGGCTTTGTATCAGGGTTATTTGGAATAGGTCGTATCAGATGGCTTCCGGCCTTAGCACTGGCGCATGAATATGCCATTCTCGATGTTTTGATTACCCCCCCCCCCCCCGCCCACCCCCTACATATGAGGCTGGACACTGAGGATTGGAGGCGTAATTAGCTGCACTAGGTCTGAGTCAGGGTGCATTGCCTGTTGAGCTGCAGCTCTGAGTGCCACCCTTCCCCCTCAACCCTTGCAAGCCCCCCCTCCCCCACACACACTTAGCCTAGTACTTTGGGGCTGGTGGTACGAGTAAGTGACATAGTTTTAATCAAAACATAAACAGTCTTGTCAGTTTGTAAAGAGGCCGCACAAAAGGTAAAATCAAGTATTATCTCTATATCTATAAGGGCCTGCAGCCTGATACTTAAAAATTGATACCAGATACGGACGACCCAAAGTCAGTTTAGTCAATCCTGTCTACACATTGATATTTTGCCGATATTATTGTTGATGTATTGTCGTTATATTGCTGATATATTAATGATACATTGTTGACATACAATTATGTACAGTTGACGTACAAGGCTGTGTCTCGCGACCTTGGGCCAATGTTTTTGTCTCTGACCGGGTGCCGTCTCTGACTGGGTGCCGTCTCTGACCTGGTGTCAAAATTTAATTTAATTTAAATTTTAACCTAAAGTCATATATATAAGGATTTGTAAAAACTTTATGGCAGTTGTTATGTAGTTATGATTAGCCTCCTGCTGTTGGTAGAAGATAACTAAACTCCCAAAGTAGCATCCGGTCAGAGATGGCACCCGGTCAGAGACGGCACCTGGTCAGAGACGGCACCTGGTCAGAGACGGCACCTGGTCAGAGACAAAAACATTGGCCCAAGGTCGTGAGACACAGCAACAACAATGTTTAGTTAATGTATTTTTTTAATGCCGAAAGGCCCCGGAGGGGCCCAGGTGGGGAGCCTGCGAACCACCAGGTTGAGGCATTATATTGTTTTCATTTAACAGGAAGTCAGTACGGGTGCCGCCATTTTGTTTTTAAGGGGTGCCGCCATTTTGTTTTAAGGTGTCACAACACAAATTTATGCATATAACGATAACATTAATATTTATCAACTTTTGATAGGGTCCTAACATGGGCCCAAGGAATTCAATGGTTTTACTGGTTTGTTGCTAAGACAGCTGGTTGCCTAGCAACAGCTATTCTAATTGTTTATCTGCCTATCAACACACATTTCCGTGCTCCTGAGGTTGATTTTAATCATACCTACCCCCCCTAAAATGGACCCAAGGAATTCAATGGTTCTATTAGTTTGTTGCTAGGACAGCTGGTTGCCTAGCAACAGCTATTCTAATTGTTTATCTGCCTATCAACACACATTTCCGTGCTCCTGAGGTTGATTTTAATCATACCTACCCCCCCTAAAATGGACCCAAGGAATTCAATGGTTCTATTAGTTTGGTGCTAGGACAGCTGGTTGCCTAGCAACAGCTATTCTAATAGTTTATCTGCCTAGCAACACACATTGCCATGCTCCTGAGGTTAATTATAATCATACCTATCCCCCCTAAAGTGGACCCAAGGAATTCAATGGTTCTATTAGTTTGTTGCTAATGCAGCTGGTTGCCTAGCAATGGCTATTCTAATTGTTTATCTGCCTAGCAACACACATTTCCATGCTCCTGAGGTTGATTATAATCATACCTACCCCCCCTGAAATGGACCCAAGGAATTCAATGGTTCTGTTAGTTCGTTGCTAAGATAGCTGGTTGCCTAGCAACAGCTATTCTAGCTATTCTAGTTGTTAATCTGCCTAGCAACACACATTTCCATGCTCCTGAGTTGATTATAATCATACCTATCCCCCCTAAAATGGAGCCAAGGAATTCAATTGTTCTATTGGTTTGGTGCTATGACAGTTCGTTGCCTAGCAACAGCTATTCTAATTGTTTATCTGCCTAGCAACACTCATTTTCATGCTCCTGAGGTTGATTAAAATCCTACCAACCCCCCCTAAAATGGACCCAAGGAATTCAATGGTCTAATTAGTTTGTTGCTTAGACAGCTGGTTGCCTAGCAACAACTATTCTAATTGTTAATCTGCCTAGCAACACACATTTACATGCTCCTGAGGTTGATTATCATCATACCTATCCCCCTTAAAATGGAATCAAGGAAATTGATGGTTCTATTGGTTTGTTGCTAAGACAGCTGGTTGCCTAGCAACAGCTATTCTAATTGTTAATCTGCCTAGCAACACACATTTCTATGCCCCTGAGGTTGATTATCATCATACCTATCCCCCTTAAAATGGAATCAAGGAAATCAATGGTTCTATTGGTTTGTTGCTAAGACAGCTGGTTGCCTGGCAACAGCTATTCTTATTGTTTATCTGCCTAGCAACACACATTTCTATGCTCCTGAGGTTGATTATAACCATACCTACCCCCCTTTAAGTGGACCCAAAGGATTCAATGGTTCTATTAGTATCTTGCTAATGCAGCTGGTTGCCTAGCAACAGCTATTCTAATTGTTAATCTGCCTAGCAACACACATTTCTATTCAAATATACCAACCATGTAGACATTATGTTCCTTCGAGTGCAAGAATTGTGGTTGTTGCCGCGTATAAAAATGCCAGAGGCATTTTTTTACGCGGCAACAACCGCAATTCTTGTTATTAAATGCATGAGCAGTTAGATGGTGGACAGGTAGCTCTGGTGGACATTGTGGCGGACAAGTAGTTTACTTATTGCAGACATGATTGTCCGTCACTTTCTGTCATTGTACATGTCCCTCATGCAAGTCCCTTATACCCTGTTCCACCACCTTAAAAATACTTGTTTTCGGAAAATACATGGGTCCGGGTGCTTTGTATGAGAGACATGTGCAATGACGTAAAATGATGTAAAACTACTGACAGTCATCGCGGACAATTGTTTATTTTATTTAAAGCTATAAACTCGACCTAATCAGAAGTCACTCTCCTACCCGATATCTGGTCAGGCTGCACATCCTGCAGCGGAGAACGCGCATTCAGGCCGCTTGCATCGTGACCCTCATAGTCTGCACCTACACTGCACTGAAAAAGTAAACTTGCCTCCAGACTCGTCTAAGTGACTGTTATAAAATAAACAAATCAAAAGTTGTCGAACCTATCAGGTTACCATCCAACAAATATAATCTGGAGCTAGCAAATGTCAGCTTTTGGGCTGGCACTTGCCAAGTGGGTATTCTCCAGGTAGAAGACCCGCATCCTTGTCACTTGAACAAGTTTTGACTTGTTTATTTTATGACTGTCACTTAGAAGAGTCTGGAGACAAGTTTACTATTTGAGTGTGGAGTGCCATGAGGAGTGGAGGTCGAGCTGGTACTCCGTCTTTCATCCTAACTGGTATCACACGATGCAGTATTATGTGTGAAGTCCACAACATTGTCAAGAGTCCCTCGTCCTTTAGGCAAAATGGTCCAAAATTTTCGGGTAGGGTAGGTCTTGTGTTTTTTCTTTGCTTTCTTTACATCTTGAGAGTACAATTATTGAGTTGCGAATTGCCATATCAGCTCATGACTCATCAGAATCTTTCGGGTGGAAATAAATGGTAGAAAGAAACTGTTGGATATTCCTCTTAAAAAGCCTGAAGACAGACTATTGTTCAGGCCTAAAAAGAAATTGCTAAATATCAAAATTTACCGAAATCTCCGAAAATAAGAGAAAATATTGTTAGGGTTGTGTTGCCTGACACACCTTTTCTTTTAAATTTGGCCTAATTTCAAACTTTAGAACAAGAGTGAAAGCTACTAGATTATGTAATACCGAAACCAGCTACACTGCTAGAAGTAAGTAATGTTCCTGTACAGCAAATACTGGGGGCAACTTTGGTTCTAGTAGATTGTGCTGTAGACCTACAGTAAGTCGACTTATGTATATTTACAGCACATAAACTGTATAGTAACAGCAAAATCTACTGTTACTGTACAGCAGAATTAATTGTAAAACCAAATCTGAAGGTCTAGGGCTCACCTCTCAAGGCTGGTGATACTTTTCATTGATAGACTTACATATCACTTTTAGAAAAATAGATCAAAACATAAAGGACACATTGTTTCATGACTAGCCTGACCGGGTATTGAGCTCGGGGCATTCCTATCACTGTCCGGCGCTGTGTCTGATTGAGCTATCAAGGCAGCTGGTGTAAGGCCTGCAGCATAGCTCTCATATAGATGATCAGATGGATGAGCAAAAGTAAAAGATATTTAGGACCTCCTGCAAACCAAGTGCAAGGTTGACCTTGTAGTGCTAGAACCATATGTTATGTAGAGTTTGTAAAGGTCTCTTTTGTCCTGCATACAAAACAACATTTTATGTTTTTCTTAAAAAAATGTCTAGAAAGTGTCTTTCTGTGGATTTGCATATCACTTTTAGGGAAAAAATTCAAAACATGAAGAAACTGTAGTTTCATGACTAGCTTGGCCGGGGATTAAACTCGGGCCTTCCTATCACTGTCCGACACTTTGTCTGATTAAGCTATCGAGGCTGCTGGAGTAAGGCCTGCAGCATGGCTCTCATAGTTGGCACATTTAGCAATATGCAGACATTATTGTATAACACATAAATTGTTTACTATACAAAGAAAACTATAGGCAAGGTCCATAGAGAATGGTGTTAAATTGATGGTGACCATTTAGTATGTAACACATTGAGAGGTGGCTATATGAGGGATCTATCCCAGGACCCCCCATGTACCTAGGTCTACAACTCACTACTGTAAGCTGTATCGACAGCAACAAAAATGAACATGTACAGCAAAATTTACTGTATTATTTTTCACAGCAGAAGTACTGTATAGCTACAGCACATTTTTCTGTTCTGGAACAACAACTTTTTACAGTGTATGCTTAGTGCAATATCCTAGTCGTTATTTAACAGTGACATTGAATTATAAAAAAGAAAACCAATTGAGATATACGTTGTAGATAGGACGATGGACATGATTTTATATGCATACTCCTGTGGTGAATGAACGATTAAAACCTTTCCATGAACAAATAAAAAAAAACTCACTCTTTACTGTACACGCTTCAGCAGTGATGATGGATTTATAAATGATTATAATTTATTCCCTTCAGCCTGCTACATTAGGGAATACAAATCAACTTTGCTTTCAACCTGTGCTACAACCAAGGGGGTTGGAACTAGGGAATTGGTTGTGAGAGGTCCCGGTACGAGGTGGTCACCTGTTTATGTTGCTAAACGATTCTGGTGATTACAGATATGGCCTGTGACCCTTAACTGATAATATGGTACCGTGCATTCAAACAATAATCTATATGGGCCGATTAAATAAATTTACCTGGTACACACGTTCTACTAGGCTAAACAGAGATAGGTCGACCTAGTTCGATCCCACCCGTCTACCTCCAATCTACCTCCATTCTGGCCCCAATAAAGAAGCTACCGGCGTAATCTGAACAACCTTACCTGAAGGGTACTTCTAGAAATTTGGACTAAAGCTATGGTGGGTCAAGTATAAAGGCACATAAAATAGTGAAATGTCCGCATGGCTGACCTTTCCTCAAATGAAGGTTATCAACTATGGTGCATGTTACATCCATGCATACCATTGGTGACTTAAGCGATTGTAATTGATCTGTGCCGTTAGGCCTATATATACCAAGACACATTCCCCTGTGACTCTTTGTCCAACTTCAAATTCTCACCCTGAGCCCCCTATTTCTTACTGATCCTAGTCTATGGAAAACAAAACTAGGTTTAAATAGTGATCTTGTTCATCTTACTGCAAGTTATATATACCAGGATACATTAAAATGGTCCAATTGACCTCTAGATTTACAAAATTTTCCTCAGTTTTGCCACTATTATAACGTTATAAAGTATCCCTTCTACCAACCAGTATCAGCAGGACTTGTAGGTGGAGACCAAAAGAATTACACCCATTTTTAGCAAAATAAAATCGACGAGCTACGAAACCAGAAAAATGTACGCTCTCCACATGTTGGAGATGCAAAAATATTCAACATAGGGGGGCCTACTGTCAAGCCCTATAGCCTATTCGGAGGGGGGTGGGGGTCTTTTTTTTTCAACCTATTCGGAGGGGGGGGGGTCTTTTTTTTTTTACCCATTCGGAGGGGGGGTGGGGTCTTTTATTTTTGACGTATTCATTTTGCCAAACGCCCGCCCCCCCTGCCATAAATAATGAACGCTCCCTTACCTTCCCAATACACATCATTTACGCACAGTATGCAGGGCAGAAACATTGATATAGCTTTTTATCTAGGCATTGTTTCATCATGCAATTTAGTACACTTATGCATGTTTATATTATGCATTCACATAACAAGCCCCATGACCAGAATTTAAATACTCAATCATTGAGGAGACATATTATGAACCCATACCTCCATATTTATGCATCTCCCACGGGTGCAAAGCCTCAAAAAATGATGAAACATGCCCTCACAAATATGAAAACCCGCGGCTCTTAAAGCAAACTTAGCAAATAAATACAGGTATAAATGAATAGGTATTCGTTTCCTCTTTCATATGTATATAAAAGATAATTTGCGCGGGTTAAATGCTAAATGCTTTGGATAATATCAGGAAGAAAACCAAAGGATAAGAACTTATATTGGTTTAATATGTAATCTGTAACATTTGTACAATACATGTGAACCTTCAGTGGTGACGATAAAGCAATGCAATGCTCAATAGAATCAGTTGCCAGGTGAAGGAAAACGTGCCTCCAAGGTTTAAATGGCTTTTCAAAGTTTATGTTACAGGCTTTAAAATGAGATATCTTGAGCTGAAATATCCCAAGTAGTTTTGTTGTAACTGCTTGTCAAACGGGGGTTGGTGTGTACAATTGAAAATGGCAAACAAGCTCTAAATCCACTATATCCTTTTATGAATACCAATAATGTAAAAAATACAGTTTTGTTGAAAAATAAGCAAAGACATCTGATGTTTTTATCATAAGATTGGTTCGAGAGGGAATATCTGAGGTCTGTTTTCGATTCTGAGTTCCTTGTGCAATTTTTAGAAACATTTGTGGCAAAATAATCCAATTTGGAATAATGAAGTGTTTCCATGGCAACCAGAAATTGCTGTTTATGCCAAATATCCATGTTTCGAATAAAACAAATGTTCCTTTTGCATTCCAAAAATGGAACTTCTTTAGTGGAGATGGAATACTTCTAAGCATAGCCCCGGATTTCGCATAAAAAATTGGTCTCAAGCATTTTTTAGTATTTTTTTCAGTGTTTTACCCGTATACTGATCCCCTGGTGGCCGAAACCAGTACTGAAAATCCCCCCTGGAGGCACGTTTTCCCTCACTTGGCCACATTAATTTAAAACTGTCCTGGATTCTAAACTCATTACAATTGACTGTGAGGATATCTTGGATGCAGTAAAAAAAAGTATAATATGCAATTGTACGCCAAACCATGCACATGAGTTCTGAGGAAGAATTGCCTTTGAGTCTCTCAGTTATTGTCATAGAAGAAAAAGATTACAGGGCTGTCTCTGGAGGCAGATTGTGACTATGTATTAAGAAAAATATGACTACATATAACCTTCCCTAAATTATTAGCATACAGAAATCGAAACGCAAGGCTCCGACTCTTTTAAACCTTGACCACTTAGATTTGGTAAACCTTATTTATTTGAATTTATAAACAGCTACATAGTTATGTCAATAATTTTTTTAATCTTTAAATTGAACATTCATAAAATGCCACACATAAATCCAGTTGAGATTCTAGTAGTGTTGCATATTATTGGCATAAACAAAATGTGTATAGTGTTTAAGAGGGTATATCTATCTCCGCCACACTATAGAGTTCTTGCAGTGGCAGTCATACCTATGATGTGAGGGTGGCACCAGCATCTAAAGAGCCACGGCAGGTCTTCTGAAGATCCCTAATGTCGTTTGAAGGATACATTGGTAGCCGACCCATTGCTTGTTGAAATATTGTGCTCATGGTTGAGCTACTTTAGGCATGTCTAAGCAAGCACTTGCTCAGTCCTGTGTCACCTTTACATCTTATATACTCTTTGCACAGACGTTAGCGTTACTAAGGTGGAGGTGTGTCCCAGCAGAGAATACCATTTACCACATGACCCTGGTTTGTGGCAATAAGCGCCTCCTTGAATGTCTCGTAATCTTTTAGTGACTTCCGTCTCAGGTGATTCAGTATTCTGCCCACTTGTTGCCTATTGGTAGCTTTTGACTGAAAAAGATGAGAACATCTGGTGTGCTTAATGAGTACACTATTAGAAATATCCTGTAAAGTTCCCAACAGAGAAGGCGGCCCCATGGAGAAAATTGACCCATGGAGAAAATCGAGCCATATTCATTTAATCGCTGATTTTTAAAGAGGTATGCCTAAAAAGAATGGATGCCATGTTGATTAATATTCCCTCAAAGTCGAAGGTGTTCTCTTTAGCTTGTTTACCAACCATGAGATATCTAAGTATGGTAATAGTATGTGAGCAACAAATATAGACACCAATAATGTTTTTTATAGTTAATAATTGACCCTTGACTGAAGAAGGTTCCTAGGTCTGAACCTTAATATCGAGCACCATTTAATATAGAAAAAAACACACTCAAAATGAATGGTAAAGATATTTAATTGAATCAAATAACAGATCTATATATTTTATCTGTTCTACACATAAATGAAATAATCCCAATTATATATTCATTATGGCCTGATTTTGTGAAAGCATATCGAGATTATTGCTAATATATATTACCCTAATCCTGTTTTCTTCAACCTTAGTGAGAACGTTGCCCCGTCTGAGATGGGTGAAGAGTTTGTCTGCTTCAATAGTCATGATAAGGTGCCAACGGTTCATATCCAACAGGGTCTTCATTTCCTCAGGAAGTGGCTCAGTCCTGCTGGGGCGACTGTTTTGAGTGGTACGTTGAGGTGGATCATTTGAAGTTGCTATGGATGTAACACATCAATTAAACTCTTTAATCTGTAGCAACCTAATGCACCTACATTTTTTATACAACCACCACCTATAGATAATAGAATGTACTATGTACTAAACACCTAAGGTGTCCAAACAAACTTCTACTAAATCAGAAGCAGTGGAAAAATGTTCCAGCTTTAGATATAATGTCACCACACATAGCCTAAAAAATATGTGACTACACATGGGTACCCTTTTTTTTTACTGTGTCGGTGTGTCGATTTTTAGAAAACGGGCTGTGTCACTGTGCCGGTTTTATCTAATACATTATAGCCAATTTGTCTGTGTCTGTTGAGTTTTAAACGTGCCATGTTGCCCGTGACAGATTTTAAAAGTGCCGTGTCAGCATGTCAAACATGTCAAATTTTACCCATGTATAGTCACAAATATACTAGCGGCCTACATTTGGTAAAAGTCAGGTTCATAATCAGCTAAAATCGAAATCTGTCTGGAATGTAAAACTTACCCATTGATCAATGTACAGTACCACAAACATGCAGCAATCAATGTCTGTTATTAACATTGATACTTCCGATAATGTTCTCAAGATACATGTATCTATAATATATTAGAACAGCTGTACATCAATTCACCTGCTTTTTGTAGCCTTTGTTTCTCCTCCGTTAATAGTTGGGCACATTGTCTTTCCCAACTTTGCCTTGTTAATCCTTGTTGTTGTAGAGCTCTTTGACGGTGGAAATTTTCAGCCCCTATGGTGCAGCGCAACAAATCAAGAGAAACAAGAGTTAGTAATAAGCAAATATCTTTTGCTTTGGCTGAAATAAACTGGAGTCACTTCTATCATTTCTGAGAGAATAGCATTTTATACAGTTTTACAGCAGACCAGTTGTTGTTATGTGACACTATGTATACTGTCAGTTCACAGTAGAAGTCTTCATACACTGACGGGCCCGAGCGGACATACTCTCCTGGGAACATGGACAAGAAAATCTTTCCAAGCGGTAATCTTAAAAACGTTTCCCTCCATTTCACGGATAATAACATTGATTTCAGATTGTCCTTGTATGAAAATCTTGAATTGAAGATTCTAAGCACCAGATTGCACCACTGTGTTATATCTAACGCAGTTGTCCATAGTTGTCTTTGATATAAGGTTTGAAGAAAAAAGAAAAAAAAGCAAGAAAAGGTGGTTTGGGGGCAGAACCCCCGATGTAATACAATATACTATCTAGAGCGGGGTTTACCAAAGCGGTAATCTTAAAAGCGAGCAAGGTTTTCAACTTTAAGATTATCGCTTTTAAGATTTTCTTGTCCACGTTCCCAGGAAAGTCTGTTCCGATGATCCAATTACATTACATTTTGCTGACAACTTTGGTTGCAGTTGTTCGCGATAAAAGTGCTTATATTAGATCTCAAACCAGTAGGAACCTGTACATTTGTATTTAACATTATACAATATATCTCAAGTTGAATTTGCACTTGGAAACTGCCGTTCTCACTTCTTATTTACAATAAAATAGACAGACGAACCACTAGCCTACAAATATTTGTTTACACAATTTCTGTATGGTAGTAGCGGGACAGCAGTTCTCCAAATTTACTTACGTTCATGTTCCATCCTTGTTAAGTGTTGCATATTCTCTGTAAATACAATTAATGCAGTGGTTTTGCTTGATGAAAGGCCTCCATAATATTATATAATTTAGTATTATTGTTTTTGCAGAAATGTCAATTGATGAATGATGAGTTGAGTATGTATACATAATACCCTCATCATATACGAGCTTAAAATGCTTTATGGTAAAGTCACTACTGCAAGACAGTGAGGTTTGATTTCATGTGGTATTTTATCTGTGTATGTATAAAATGGTTCAGAACATACGTTGTGCATCATCAGGTATAAATATAGCTTATGAGTCTGTGAGGTACTAAAAATAATACATAAGCTAAATCGATTTTTCATTGCAAAAGCAAGGTGTTTCGGCAGAACTATACCATTGTCTTTTTTTTTTAAATTTACGTTAGTGTTTAAAAACTTATGTTAATCGTTAATATTAGTGTAAATGTCAAATTTACGCTGTTGTCTTCTAATTTAGGCTAATTTAGGCTAATTTAGGCAAATTTGGGCAAATTTACACATTTTTTTTACACACCCTGGGAAATTAGTGTGAAAAATTGGAGTAGGTAAGGTTAAAAAACGCCCATAACGTAAACAATTTTTTTATTAGATAACACCTCCTTGAATAACAGTGTTAAAAAAAAGTCTTTTGTAACACCATTTTTTTGCGCTATGATTTTACGCTCTGTTTTGTAGCAGCCCCCAGCTGTAGTGTAAGTGCTGGGAATCCAGCTGAGTGGAGGGTGCCTTACATAGGGGACACAAGGAGAGAAGAAACAGCGTCAAAAGGGAGTCCAGGTTGCCCCCAGAATGGCTTCCCTGTTGAGAGGAGTCCAGGTCACCTAAGGGAGCCTAGGTGACTCCCTGGCTGACTTAAAGAACAACAGCAAACCTTTCGTTGGAAACTGTGATAGCATGAGTTTCATGTAGTTTGACATTATATTAAGCATCCATTTGAACATTTTCCACAAATGGTGATATGCATGTGCATAATAATTGCATCTTTCCACCCTTGCCCATTTTTCTTCATAACTTTCTACCAGAGAAGGAGCGTTTTCCCTGTTTGCCACATGGGGGCAGCACAATCGGGGCCTCTAGGGCAAGGTATTTTGACTCAGGGTCTTCCCTAAATTATAGAAACTATGTTGGGGGCCTTGAAAAGTGAACTTTTAGAAGTTGCATGTCACATTAGGGCTTTTGGTAATGAGTAAAATAACCAGATAAAAGATCATCAGTCTGTCAACCCCACTCGTGAATTACAGCAGATACGGTATCAGTGGTCATTGGCATTTGTCTATGTCACACTGGTTCATACACCTGATTCCTACTTGTTATCGCCCTGTCTCACTGGTCTCTGCCTCCAGTCCCACTGGTCCCTACCCCGAGTCTTAATGCTTCCTACACCCAGTTTCATTGATTTCTACCCCCAGTCCAACTGGTTCCTACTCACAGTATCACTAGTTCTTACCCCCAGTCCCAGTAGATCCTACCCTGATTCTTGCACTTTCCTACACTCAGTTTTACTGGTTCCTACCCCCAGTCCCACTAATTCCTACTTACAGTATCACTAGTTTCTACCCCCAGTCCAACTGGTTCCGACACTGAGTCTTGCTGGTTCCTATACCCAGTGTTGCTGATTCCTACCTCCAGTCCAACTGGTTCCTATTTGCAGTATCACTGGATTTGACTTGAGTCATTTGTAATGTATATCACACATACAATCTTTGGATCCATGTTACATCATAAGGAACCTAAGTTACATTATAAGGTACCTTACGCCTCCTCTATTCCGCACTAGCGAGATGCAGTGATTCTCCTTTGTGAGACCTATAGCTGAAGCTGGTTGCTGTCCTGTTCAAAATAGAGAGTTTTAGGGGTCATACATTTTTGAATGATTGTTAGTTGAATATACCTTATGTCAGCTGTCCAGATTGGGGAAGTGGTTAGGACACAGGCCTACCATTCCAAAGGTCCTGACTTCGAATCCATGCCAAGGCTGCATGGTTACCTGACCTTTTTTCCTAGTTGGTCAGTAATAGCATTTGCAGAAAAATTATCTTAATTTAAGATAATTTATCTTGTGTAAAGGATCTTTACAGCCAAATTGTATACGGTTTTGACCAACCAAAAAAAAAGCATTTTAAAATGGTGTGTACCAAATAATCCTGGCATGGATTCGAAGTCAGGACCTCTGGATTGGCATGCCTGTGTCATAACCACTCCCCTAATCTGGACAGCTGATATAAGGTTTATTCAACTACCAATCATTCAAAAAGTTATGACCCCTAAAACTCCACATTTCGGACATGACAGGAACCAGCTTCAGCTGATCAGCTGGCTGCTATAGTAAGGAGAGGAAACAGCACTGGTACCAGACAAAATGGCGCTGTACAGTGATCATCTTGCTAATGCGGAATACAGGAGAGGGCACCACCCGTGTGCTCCCCTTTTAGGGACTGGAGCCAAGTGGCAGCTCCTAACTAAAAAGGTCACATTTCATAGATTTATCATTATTCTGAAACAAATTTTCAGCAATATGTAATTTAGATAATGTACCTTTGCCCAATTACCTTAGAAAAAGCATTGTTGTTGACCTTTAAGGGAGTCATCTGGGAAAGTCATTTGATCCAGAGAGATATATGACTCCCCCAGGTCAGCTAAATAGTCACCTAGGCTCCCTTATCTCCCCTGCAGAGGCCAACATGTGCGTGGAGGCAACCTGGACTCCCTCTTGACGCTGTTTGTTTTCTCTGTGAATGTACTACCTCTCAGCAAGGTAGATGCACATAATACGTGTAAGTTTCTGGCCATTTCTTTTCCAATCGCTAGTTCATATATATGCTCCTTCGTATAAAACTACCAGTGGCAATTCACAAATCTTTGCAGAAATCGCACATTCTGCTTAATGCAACCATGGCTTTCTTCTGTCATGCACAGATTTCCTTTTTGAATTAATTAAGCACATAGTAGCTATTGCTAGAAATTGAATGACTAATAGCTGAATGTCTGTGCTGTGCCCTGAACAGCCTAAACAATGTTTAGGACAATGTAAGAGTTTTAAAACAGTATTTTGTTGATAGATAATAGTTTGCACATAATATAGAACAATTAATGGATGGATGAAAAGAGAAAATCACTTACGTGCACCACCAGTCTCGGAACCCCCACGGTAACCTGTAAATTGTTTTCACAATATTATAATGCGAAAATAAATGAATGTTATGTTTAAGTTTGGGGCTGGAGAAAAACTATATGGGGAGGGGAGAGAATTTCATTTCTTTATTAATTTTGTTAATCATTTCCCCTACCACAATTGCCAATATCTTGAGAAAACATTGGTATTATCATTAATGATGATGAACATAATGTGATCATAATAATATGAGTTGTACATTATATTGTTAGAATCGATCACACAAAACCAGACAATTGCAAGTTGTGTACAGTTGAGTTGGTTAAATTTATTCCAGGTAAAGATTACATCAAAGTAGATGGGAGGGAAAATAATCAGTGTTGCGACGTTTCGATTCAATTATAAATCTTCTTCAGGCAATGAACTCAGGCTGTTTTTTTATGAGGTTCGGTGTATCAAATGATCAAACTTATGGATCGTTGTCATAGTTACAGGGTCAGTCTAGGTCAAAGGTTGTAACAATGGAGGTCCCAGAGGTCAATCTAGGGTCAAAGTTGGGATGATAACTTGAATTGATGTTTTTACAGTTAATTATTGTTATTATAAACTATGTACAGTTCTTATTGACACAATAATTAGTATGTATAAGTGGAATTGTAAATATAAGTGTGTTTGGTTTTTAGTCAGGTTGTTATTGAAAAATAATTCATGCAATCATGATATTATTTCTATTTCTATGTGGAAGTGAATTCATCATCTAATCTAGCCTTTGTCGACCATACACTGCTAGAAGTAAGTACTGTTCCTGTACACTAAATACTGGGGGCAACTTTGGTGCCAGTAGATTGTGCTGTAGACCTACAGCAAGTGAGCTTTTGTATATTTACAGCACTATGTACTGTATAGGGACAGCAGAATCTTCTGTTACTGCAGGGGTAGACACTAACGCTGGCCCGGGAGCCAATGGCCCGTAGTTTTGGGTGCGGGCCCGTAGTTTTCCTCATAATTACTTAGCTACGGGCCCGGGTGGCCCATGGCTACACAGAGCCAAATTTCCAAGTGAATATAACTGAAAACATGTGCAATAAATCCATCTCTGTGTTGACTGAAGTATAGGCTTGTTATACATCGTTGTTAAGAAGAAATCACAGCCAGGACAAACATTTACAGCATGCGGCTGCCGAGTGGAACCAAATTGATATTCTTTTTTTTTAAACATATGGAAGGCAACCTTCATATATCCGTTTTTTTCAAAAAAAGATTTCCCCTCTTTGTAATAACGGCAGGAACATTGAGGTTGTCCGATATGCTCTGAACCGGATTCTGATGCAATAGAAACTTCTTTTTTTTTTGGGGGGGGGAGGGGGCCTTCCCTCTATGTTGATTTGTCGATTTAGTTGAAAAGATCATATAAGATTACATACAATACCATAATCATATCAAAGAAATGGATACGTGGGTAGTTAGAACTCAAATCAAAATACATTTAGAACAAGTGCAAATAGAATAGAAAAATAAGTAAATGGACGACTTGTACTTGAATTCACACATCATACTACAGTCAACTCCCTCCTAACGGCCACCCCTCTATAGCGGCCACCTCCTCAATGCGGCCATATTTGGGAAATCCCAACCGTTTTTCCCTTTATTTCAATGTAAAAAACTCCCCCTATTGCGGCCACCCCTCTAGTGCGGCCACCTCGCCCTGCGGACACCTATTTTACAGTCACCCTGTCGATTTTGATATGTCAGTATCTCTTACGATATTCTTCATATTGCATGTCAATAAGGCCACTCAAAAAACAAGTTGTTTCTCATCACCGCGCGCATCATGATCTTTCTACATGTATTATGACTTTGAAAAAACCTACGGTATACAAGATGCAGTGTATACACGGGTGCAGGGGCTGAGCATGGAGTACATGGAGATCCTGATAAACATCCTGTGCATGGTACACGAGGGAACGGAACTGGTTTAGAAACCCGATAGCTCATCTTGGCATTCACTGGAAAGAGAGCAACACACAAAACTGAATGAAGACAATGTGATATAACATATTTATTTAACCTCGGTGTGTCTGGCTTATAAAGCCAGACGTACCTCTGGTTGGTACGGGATGTACGTGACCCCATCGTACAATACTGGCTATTTATTGCCTCACCTAATTATGTATACTTAAGTATATTGCACATTCATCGACTTGCCTTATATAGTTATACTTAAAGTGACGTGGTCCGACTTTTTCCAAATTTTAAATCCTACTTAAATGTGTTCCAAATCCTAGCACAATGTCATATTAGGAGGATAGGGAACAACACAATGTCATCTATGGTCAATAATATCCCATTTATAGGGTTAAACGTGGCCCAGATACCATATTTTACAGTGTATTTTCAATGGGGGAATTATAGCGTGCACTCCAAAAGTCCTAAATTTGGCATTATACTGAAGTTTGACTGAATTCTGAGCTGAATTGTTTGGGATATTGTTAAATAAAATAGGTAGGACATGTAGTATGGCCATATTGAGCATTCTTGTTCATTTTTAACATAATTGATTTTTGATCCCTAATCATCGGACCATGTCACTTTAAGGATATGGCATATCTCTTGTCAGACAAAAAAGCTTGTGCACTGTGACAGATATGGCTAGCACGATGGCGAGCGAAGATTGTCTACCCTATTACTATTGATCAATGGCATATCACAATATTAAGGTTTCTTATCAAGTCAAAACTAGATACTACATACTTCCTAAAATGTGTAGTCCCTATTATGCCGACAACCACAATACACAGTATCTTTGTTGTGGGTAGGCCTACATTGCCAGATTAGGCCTCCAAATTGATTGATGAATACTAGGCCTAGACTTTAGGAAATGTCCATAAGAGCTCATACAATTTATGCGACCTTAACAGAAAGGTGTAACTGGTTACAATGTTCGCTAAGAAAGATTGAGATCTACTACCTGTTTGTCAGAATAACGGTCTAATCATATATCTCCAAATAGCTATGCACATGCATACATGTGAAATCCTATCACCCTCAACTGATAAGAAATATAGGGCAAGTCAGTAGCCAAACCACCTTAGCCCACACAATAAAGTCAATTTTATTCAACATGATTAGTGAGCAACTATTAAATTACTGAATCGCTGTTGCAATCTTTCCAGCCGGCTAGTGCATTACTGCACTACCTGGCTTGTGTATTAATGCACTATGAAGAGGTAATATATATTTTAAAACATACAGCACCTGCTATTATGGTATCATGTGAAAGGAAATTACAGATACTAATACTGCTGGGTCTGGGGCCTCAATGTGCCGTATCATTTTCCTCTCCTTCAAATGATCTATGGTACATAATGTCAGGTGTATGTCCCCATATCTACCTGTTGTTGATAGTGTTGAATTGGTCCAGACAATCTTGTCCCCTAACCAAGAGCTAACCGAATAGCATATATATTACCTTTTTTAATTCTATAATGAAGTATCATGAGATTATTGCAATTGGTGCAAATGGCAATTGGCAACTTTCAAATTGCAATTAACAAATAGCAAAAACATGGTACACTGGCCTTCCATACTGGCACCCCCCCCCCTCTCCCTCTCTACCCTATACACAGATACATGCCTACTCCTACTATCTATATACACAGTTGTAAGAGTGTCAGACTGGGAGCTGGGCCGAGTCTTGTGTATGCACAAGGCATCAGTACGGTTAAGACATGTCGCACGTGGGCAACTTACTAGACCAACACACCACAGACTTACTTGAGAGTATTATTGTGGATGAAGTGTTCTTGGCGACGCTTGTAGCCAACAAGGTTCTACAGCACTATCAGTGTCTAAATATCCAGGTCAGTCAAATATAAACGCTACTCGATGTCTCCACTCACACTAGAGAAGTAGGGAATAGCTCGTCCCTGATTGGTCTAAATAGTAAGGATGTCAGAATAGAGGTACAGGGACCGGGTCCTGTATGTTATGGGCTCTGGGACTGTGGTGGGACACAGGAGGAGGGGTCCTGACCTACTAAGGGCCTGTCTGCAGCTCTGCTGCCTACTGGAGTTTATGAGGTGCCGTTGATTCCTAAAAACCCCTATTTCTACATATAAATACGTTACTATATTACTTCGGTGACGGGGGCGAAATATGTTTTATGCGCGCTGGAAGGAAAAGCGTAAAACTCTTACCACCCCCACTGTAATTTAAAAAGTGAACACTCCCTTAAGTCTGTGTCCACTAAGATTTATGAGACTGTTTTGGCACTAAAAACACGTTTTGGCGACGACAAATCAGATTGTATATTAAATTTTACATATGTACCATTCAAATAACACTCATACATATGTACAATTCGAAGTGTACATGTGTACACTTTCACATATATGTGAAATTCAAATTCGAATTCAACATAATTATGTTTAATTAATTAGACATATGTTGAATTGAGGATTTGGGGAACCAACGGCACCCCAGAGTAGTCGATAGAGGTATTATATTTTGTGCTGTGAAAGTTTTTTGCAGATTTCTTGGATTTCAAAATCAACGAAAATTTAATATGGACAGACTGAAAATGTATCCATTTTACCTGTGGGTATACCATATACCAAAATCCGAGAATTTAAATCTGTGTGAAATGGTCAGCGAAAATATCTACGTTCCCAGTATTGTATACTGTAAACGTATGTTATTTCGCGCGGTATTTATTTTAGCGAATTTTCACGGATTTACAAATTCGCGAAAATATGTACAGCGCAAATATTTATCCCATATAGTCCAATAACTAACATATGCCAAAATCCGTGAATTCAAGTACACGTGAAAGTGTACTTTATAGGCAAATCGCGGAAATATACATGTGCCTTTACATGGGTACCCACAATTTTGACCATGTCGCCGTGTCTATTTTTAGGGGGAAAGGGCCGTTTCGTTGTGTCGATTTTTATGTTTATAAGAACATAGAGAAGATATCTGCAGGTCGATTTTTAAATTTTATTTTTCTGTGTCCGTAGATTTTTAAAAGGGCCATGTCGATTTTCATTCATGTAGGGGCACATATATTTGGGGCTCACAGTTGTGCAAGTGCATAAAAGGTGTGCATCATCTGTGCGCCATTTATGTCCATCATGATCAAACAGGGGGCAAGTAACCTGGGGATACGTATGCCTAAGGCCAAAAGCCCTAGAATCTAGTGGGGGAGGGGTGTTACCGCCACAGATGCTACCAGCATCGGGTATTGGGTGGGGGAAGGTGTGAGGGTATTGGATGGGCGAAAGGTGTGACAGCCAGTGCCTAGCTGGTGTGTCTGTCAACTTTTAACCCAAGCTTTACTGTGTCTGTCGATTTTTATACCAAGGTTTACTGAGTCTGTCAAATTTTATCCCAAGATTTTGTGTGTCCGTCGATTTTTAAAAGGGCCGTGTCGCACGTGTCAATTTTTAAAAGGGCCGTGTCGCCGTGTCGCACGTGTCGATTTTTACCCATGTAGAGGCACATACATGCACGAAAATATATACGTTTACAGTAAACTGTGCCCCTTCTATCGGCTGTACCATGTGTTTTGTCTTATCTTGACATCTATCAACCAATTTAAGAGGTTATGACACGGCCGGGGAGGTTCATGTTAGTAGACTATGCTGACGTTTACATAGACCAAGACGGAGCAACTCAGAGTGTAGTATAGTATAGTATTCATGTATTTATACTCATTTAGAGGCTGCGGGGCCGGATTATGTAGAACATAGCTACACCTGGATGGTATCTAGGCGTATTCATGATAACCTTAAGATATTTATGTAAAGTTATAAGGATCAAGTTTTTTACAAGGATCAAGTGTTTGCTCTGCAGCTGTCGGCCATATAACTAGCCCTTTAAATGTACCTTTTCTTAAACATAGAGGGGGGGGGGGGTATGTTGTGTACACCTTTCACCGCTACCATAGGTTATATAGACTTATAAACTAATTTTATCATTTTTCAGAGCCTGACAAAGACTGGGAAAGTACAAAAGATATTAGACTATGTAAGAAGCAACCCTCGGACGTATCTGGGATTATGCAAATCACTCAAGGAGACACGCCAAGATGCAGCCTACTCTCTCCTATCTCCACTTTTAGGTAGGACACCATTAAAGCATTATGTTAAGGTGTTTCTCAACTGACTTTCTATTCTATTCATTAACATGGAATAGCCTTTTCCTGTTCACATTTTTGGCTGCTTCGGCCGAAAGACCCTTAGGGTACCAGATGTAGCAACATTTCAGTATGTAAACTAGTTATGAAAGTGCCATCTAACTCGTCCTCTTAAAAAACGCATCTTGTCTTTGTAAATGTAATCACCAGCACACTTATCATTTAATCAATAACCATAGCATCATAAAATTATTATATCGTCAGGGTATGATGGTGGAAAAAATATCTAGTAGCATTCGCTAATCCGTAGATGTATATTCTATACGTCTTAGTCTGTATCTCAAATATATATATATATGTTTATTATGTTGTTTTGTCGGGATTCAGGAGCTGAACTGCTGAGCTTTTTTGACATTTATCAGACAAATTAACACATTGTAGATTCCTTTTAAACGCTATTTACTCGTGTTCAAACACACTCGGAATCATAATCCTTTGGAGTTACTAGCATATTGTTGTGGTAAAACAAATGATACAGTTGTTGAAAACTTAAACACAAAGTAAACACTGGATTACCTGTTAAGATGTTCTGAAAGAGTATTTCGTAATAAGAGGCTTTAGCATATGCAATCAATGTTAAGTTATCAAACATTATTATTGTCAATTTTAAATTATGAATTGATGTGAAAGTCTTGGATTGTATTAATCATTTTATCATTTTCATCAAATTACCCCAGAATCACAGACCGAGACACCTGCAAACGATGAAAATAAACAAGAGGACGGCACGGAAAATCCTCCCAGCATCGACGGTAAGTTTTTAAGTTAACCATTGTATATATATATATAGACAACTCCTAGATGCCCAGAAAAAATATTACATGCATTAAATACTGTCATAACTTTGATGTCATGGCTTTAATTTTTTAACTATCTGTGGATCTCATGAATAACAGGCCACTCGTTGGCAATTACCTCAATCAGTGACATTGCTTCTCTATTTTGTATTCCAGACAAAGATGAAAACATTTCCAAAGGGTTAAGTCTTTTAAAAGAGCACTACAAGAATGACTACAGGGATGTACCTTCCTTCTTTTCACATCAGAAATCAATGAATATGGAGGAAAACTACTTTCAAACTAACCTCACAGAAGTTCCCCGGGGTGCAAATACGTAGGCTCATTTGATATTCCTGAAATACACTGGCGCAGGTGGGCCAGATCTACTTAGATAAAAAATGTCTAAAAACAGTCAAAATGCTAAATGTGTGTTGCCAGTCTCATACATGGTTGCTTGCCACCTTACTACCAAGAGCTTCTACCCCCTTAATCAGCCCCTCTCCTACTTGTATAATATGACCCCCAGCACTATCTTACTCTCTCACTCCTTTATTCCCCACCATCTCTCTCACTCAGCTACTCCTCTACTCCCCTACTTACTCTCTTTCTCACGTACTCCGCCTGCCCCACACTCACGCAGCATTACTTCTGCTCTCCCATACTCCCCTCTCTTAATCAACAACTGCCTTTTACATGACCCTATTTAGCTACATCCTCACTCAGGTACTCCCCTAATTGTCTGCACCATTCCCCATGCTAAAATATCCCTGTCAAATACAATGAATTGACAGAACTATGGCACCTATTGAAATAAATGCAATTAATTCTTTTTTCATGAAGATGATATATTTTTAAAATCACCTTTTTACCCTGTGTACAATCTATGTGTTATTAGATCATTTTGTTAAATTATTTCCCAGAAAGAGAAACTGATAAAGACTAGAGCATTACCTTTCATTGCCGAATTGCAGGTTGGACAATGGAATAGAAATTAACGAAGATGACATCTTTGAAAAAAACAGAAGGCAAATCCTCATCGATGGCAAAGCAGGTTCTGGAAAAACGACCCTCACAAAAAAGTATGCATGGCAGTGGACGGGAAAGTCTGGATCCAATATCCTTAATAATCTGCTCATAGTTATATTATGCACAGGTTCAAGCATTGATCAACATGGAGGGATCAAGGAAAGTATCAAAAAGTTTCTGTCACAGTTTGACCCATCAAACAGCCTCTTCCATTATTATGAATCAAACTCAGAGAATTGCCTTGTGATATTTGAAGCGATGGATGAAGCTGGTGATGCAGCCCAGGATCAAGTCAACAAATTTCTTGAAAGTAATCCTAAACAGCCGGTAATGATCACAGCACGCACTGATGAGTTTTCCGATCACAGCCGTAGGACAAAGCACTTCCGCAAAAACCCGTTTACTAAAGAGCAAGCTCTAGAGTATTTGGGAAATACATTTCCTGCTGTTGTCAAAGAGGTCGAGGATATGCTGGCAGCTGAAACCATAGATGCAAAGTTGTTGGAAACTCCATACAACTGTCAAAGTCTGGGAGAACTGTTGATACAAGAGAAGGTCAATGCAAACAGTGGGTATGGAGATGGCATCAAGTTGACCACCACCATGCTATTCACCAGGCAGATAGCACAACTGAAGAACAGTCAGTCAACTATTCATGAGAACTTCTTCCAAAATCTGGCAAAACTAGCATTGTGGTCAACATTTGAAGACAAACAGAGTTTCAAAAAGGTTGATCTAGAGCGGTTTCAGGTAGAAGATTGTGGTGTGCTTCTGAGCTTCATGACAAAGCGCAGCATCAGAGGGGAGCATATATACGGTTTCCAGCATGAACTGAAGAAGAACTATCTGGCTGCTCTGGCTGTAATGCAGTTTGAAGCAGAAAGTAGAAACAACTTCTATCGGGTCCTATGTTCAACGAAGAAATATGGTAATATAGTTCGCTATATCTGTGGACTCCTTGGTAAGGAGGGAATAGACTTAAAACAGGATTTCAATAGCATTGTTGCACACAAAACATTGCTGGGTGAGATAGAGCATCACCAATCAGCAGAGAGGAACACAATAGTTGCCATGTCAAAAAGAGCAATGCTCTCAACTTTGCAACAACTGTGCTATGACCTTTCCTCAGACCCCTATTCTCCTACAGAGGAAGAAACTGCATCTTTAGCCAAGTACAGAACTGAGGTTGACCACTTCAATTCGGGTCCACTCCCGAAAGAAGAGGCCTCCTCCTTCCTTGATGGGGATAATGGTATATCATGCTTCTCCTGGCCAACCCTACACTTACTCATGAACATCCATCTTTGTCTCCATGAACTGCCAATTGCTGAAAAGCAAGACCTGGACGTCATGAAGCGACTCATCGGAACTGGACGGATGTATGCTAATTGTACTTAAACAACTTCATTTCATAATAGGGTAGATTTAGTCAAACAAATACCTTGAGACAAACACTTAATTTTAAAGCATTTTGAATATCTTTATTTGCTAATGGTAAATTTCAAGTGTTGTTCTCTCCAAAAGGATACATGTTTAATAAAAAAAAAAGTCTCATGGTGAATGTAACCTAACAATGTTAGCTGAAATTCTCTATTCACTGCTAGGAGAATACCATGAATCTTATCAACTATCGTAATCTGTCATTTTGTAATAGATATTGAGTATAAATCCGTTTAACGGTGAGCACATCTATTCTACGGCTAAAATACTTTTTTTTACAAATCCATGTTCTGTTCAACCATATTTTTCATGTCTTCCTAATATGGAATAGATAAATCTGTATTTGTTTTCTTTTTTAGGAAAGATGGTGACAGCGAAGGGAAGAAATATGTATTTCCAGTACCAAAGACAGATCGGTGGGGACAAATGTTGATAAAGGAAGAAACTGAACAACAAGAATTATGGATCCTTGCTCACAACACGGAAGATGCAAAGCATGGTCTGAATTTAGTTCCAAAAAGCTTAGACCCAAGCGTGTTAGGTATAGCCATTCCTTCGTCATATGCAAGAAGTGCTTGGGGCATCCCAAAAAGGGGACACATGCCAAAGCTCTCAGCTGTATGCAGGCGGTTTATGAAAAGGGGCATCAAAAGATTGTTGGTATGGTTAGAAACACCTCTACAGCTGAAGGATGCATTACCGAACGGTCTCGATAAAGCAGCAATCACATTGTTTCCCTATGGCATCAATTCTATTGAGACATGGACAGCATTCCTTGACTATCTGTTTGATCAGAGGATTGACACAGTTGGGGTCACATACTCAAATATGAGTATGGTGAAAGATGGCTTCCTTGAAGCATTGTGCAGCCACAGGCAGGGGGAATGTAAAGTAAATGCATTCCGGGCACTAGATGGTACAATTAGAATTGAAGATGCATTGACCTTCAGTCTAAGACTATGTTTCAGCAAAGTATTCTTTCAGTTTGACCAGACACTAATCTCAGATATTGAAGCCTTATCTGACGCTGTGTACCTGATGGATAGTGGTATGCTTTTAGCTGTGTCCTTGAGGCACTCTGATGACTTGGATCTCGATGAAGAAGACTGCAACAAAGCCATTGCTGCTCAGTGGTCTGCAACTGAACCAACTGATGACACAACCACATTCTACAAAAGGGTCCTGGAAAACACAACAATGCTGCTCAATGACATCTATGAACTGCCCATCTGCAGGGACACTGGGAACGTACAAAATATGGAAAGTCTGTTGGATGATGTGTTGGATTACTTTAAGTGGTTACCCAAAACAGGTGATCAGGTGACTCTGGTGGTTCAGATCAAGATGTCTGAAGTAAAGGACTTGGTTAACACAAAGGCCAGACTAAACGGTGTGAGTGTGAAATGGTCAAAGAGTGAGGGAGGACATATCCGCAATGCGCTACTCACTTTCTTAAATGGAGACGGTTGAGACAATCTCATTTGCACAAAGTCATGCTAAATGTTCTAGATCTTCTCACATCAGTTGCCGAGTGGAGGTTGTAGCTGCTCAATAATTATCATGTAGCCCTTGATAATGTTTCATACAATTTGTGTTGTATGCTATCTGACTAGATGTGATCTATTAAAAAGATAGGTGCATGAAATCACTATATAGATTGGAAAAAAAAAATCCCTTTGATAATTTATGTATGAGACCATTCTAAATTTCACTAAGTTTCATAAAAAGAGTTTTTCACTTGAAATCGTTCTCCGCTAAGGCGACAAATGGAAAAATCACTTTTCAAGAGATTTTGAAATGGTGCTAAAACATTTGTATTTTCATTGTATCAATACATATAATAAATGTAAAGTATCCAAGTTGCTTGCTGTAGAACATCCATATTTTCAATACATCCAGGGGCCTGTTTTTTTCAATTAACCAGAACGCAAAGGTAACTTCACGTATATTGAGTCCAGTTGTACCCACAGGTATACTCTGTTTCTGAGAATATGAGTATAAATAACCTTCCCTAAATTATTAGCCTACAGAAATCTAAATGCAATGCTCTGACTCTTTTTAACCTTGACCACTTCGATTCGGTAAACCTCATTTAATTAACAGCTACCTACTCAAGAATGTTCTTAATCTTGAAACTGAACATTCATAAAACGCCACATATAAATCCAGGTGGGATTCCAGTAGTATTGTATATTATTGGCATGAACAGAATGTGTGTAGTGTTTAAGAGTGTATATCTGTCTCCCCCCACACTATAGAGTTCTTGCAGTGGCAATCATACCTGTGATGTGAGGGTGGCACCAGCTAAAAGTACATACGCTACATCTGCATCTAATGAGCTATGTCAGGTGTTCTGAAGATCCCTAATGTCTGTTGAAGGATACATTGGTAGCCTACTCATTGCTTGTTGAAATATTGTGCACATGGTTGAGGCTCAGTCTCACGACTCGTAAAAATTGAATAGTCTTTGACCGGGTGACATCTTTGACAGGGTGATGTCTTTGAGTGGGTGACATCTTTGACCGGGTGACGTCTTTGACCGTCAATGTCTTTGACCGGGAGGCTTGAAAAGGCTATTTTTTTCCCATATCTTTACTATTTAAAAAAATATGTGGATGGTTATTGCATAATACTTTTGACAGTGTACCTCCACATAATATAGAAAGTGACGTCTTTGACCTGGCAGAGGAAAAAATATAACATCATGCTATAATGCATGTAAAAGGTCCTACATATAAATTTAACAAACTTTAAATAAATTTCCTTGCATATAGTGTGGAAATATCCTTTGACCTTTTCCACCCCTTTCTTACTATATAGGTCTAATTTGTGCTATGATAACGTGTTCCGGTCAAAGACGTCATCCGGTCAAAGACGTCACCCTTCAAAGACGTCACCCAGTCAAAGACTATCCTAAAGTTGTGAGACTGAGCCTTGAGCTACTTTAGACATGTCTAAGCAAGCACTAGCTCATACCTGTGTCACCTTTACTACTTATCACCTTTACTACTTATCCACTCTTTGCACACACTTTAGCGTTACTAAGTGTCCCAGCAGAGTATATCCTTGACCACATGGCACTGGATTGTGGCAATCAGGGCCTCTTTGAATGTCTCCTAATGTTTTAGTGACTTCCGTCTCAGGTGATTCAGTATTCTGCCCAATTGTTGCCTATTGGTTGATTTTGACTGAAAAAAATTAGAACATCTGGTGTGCTAATGAGTACGCTATTAGAAATATCCATATTTCCGATGTATCTAGGGACCTAATTTTCAATTGACCAAAGGGCCACAATAACTTCATGTATATATGTAGTCCAATTGTACCTCCAGGTAAACCTGATTCTGAGCTGGGGAATTGACTTGTTTGCACAATAGGCAGAAACCAAGCCCCCTGAGCACTTGATACCGATACAACTTTTATTGATCTAGTTCCCTCTGTAAGCCTTGAATATTCTTATCATGCTCTCTGATGAAGGTTGAGCGATAAGCACTGGTGATATCTTACAAGGGCACATGGCAGCAGGGAGGAGAGTGACGTCACAGTGTCATTAAACTGGGACTGGGAGGCAGGTACCAGGTATGATGGCTCCCCCTGTCGTCATACGTACCAACCAACTTGTTAATCTTAGTCATAAAATGTTCCTCAAGTAAGTATCTCAGCTGCTGTGTCGTCGAATTCAGTTTTGTTGGTCATGGGAGAAGGATGGTAATGGTATGTAATCATATGGCAAGGTATCAAATAGTTCAATGTATAAATATGTGTCCAGCTGAACATTTTCTTAGCAGAAGAAATTAATGATGTTTACCAAGTATTTCTCACTCTATACCAACACACTAGGTGGAACCTGTGTGCTGTGTCTACAGGGTTAATTGTAATCCCATACCTTCAAGCTAGGCCCTTGAGACGTATGCTTAAATCTGTTATATAACATGTGAAAGCACATCTCACGTTTGGGTTTGCTCTGGAAGAGCTGTAAATATTTAGTCGTAGGCAGATTTAAAAAAATATTAATTCTAGTTTTTGAGAAATTGCAAATATGAATATGTGTGGCATTGCCCTGTTCACAATATATCTATCTAAATTAGCAAAATTATGTTTTATCATTTATCATATATTTTCATACGTTAGGTCATAGAATTTTATCTAGGACAGATAATTTTAGTCTGCTTTAACCATATCAATACTGATATATTATTTTATTAAAATGCCTCATTTTTTTCTTCTATTCGGAATGACAATCATGTGTCTACGGCTACACATACCAACAAGGACACCCATTTAGGCTTGAAAACATTGTTTTTCCATTGTGTAATCCTATTGTTTTGTACAGAATGCCTTAGAGCCATTTTTAGCCTGTTTCATCGAATTTAGGCTAAAATCAAGACTGGCTGCTCACTTATCTTTCAATGCCACAGTGCTATTGTAACCCCATAGTTGTGTTCCTAATTACCAAAAAGTGACATCTCAATTGATTACAGTTAGACCAAAAAAAATGGTGCGTCCTAGGTTACGTGCCTCTACCTAGCAAAATAGGCTAACATTATTCAATTAACATCATTGTTAAAACTAAGTTTTAATGCAGTTTTCTTCCACAAATTGATTTTATATTGGAACTCCAACATCCCTCTAATTATAGGCTCTAACAGGGATATATTCTAACACACTCTAAGAAAAGTGTATTATGTGTACATGCTTTTTTGAAGTCACTTTTAACACACTTTTGTATTGTAACACACTACACGTTACTCAAAGTGTGTTGATCTCAAAAGCGTGTTACTCTGTTACGCTAATCAAAGTGTGTTACTCTTTAAATGCATGTTCCCACAACACACATATTTTATAGTGCAGGAGGCGGTGTGTGGCGTGCTTGGTCAGGCCTAGTCTGTTGGAGGTAGCGGGGCTAATCCCTACCAACTCGGGACATCACCCAGTTTTCCCCCGAGGCCCTTACCTCAAGGGTGGTGGACTAGTTGGTAAACCCGAGTAGACAACTCGGACACTGGAAGACTGGACCAGGACATTTCGCTGACGAGATAATGGTTGACTTGCAAAGTTGACAACTTGTCTGGATACCTGATGGAATTGAAGAAAGCAAGTCGTATCATGCAGCTTTTGGTAAAATAGTAAAGTCAGCACAGACCAGCAGTAGAGTTAAAGGGTGAATCCACTGAGGTAAATCCGTCGGATCGGATGAGATCCGTTCATAGGTTTAACATTATGTCTCTCCGATCTGATGGATTTGCCTAGTGGATTCACTCTTTTATCAAGACAGGTGTCCTCATTAGAGAGCCATACACAATCACAATGCTTTTAATATGGTTTAATATTGTTCGGTTTAGTACCAAAACCGTTGAGGTATTGTCATAATTGGTTAATGGGTGAAATAAATCACATATTTATTTGGTTATAGATATTACTAAACCAAAGACTGCTACAAGACTAGTATCAAGACACAGCATGTCACTGCCTTGATTAGTACAGGTGGGCTGGACTCACACCTGGGCATGGGTCACATGACAACCCCTGCAGACTGCCCCTTGTTCGGCCTTGGGGCTTCACATTCGCGCTGCAGCCTTCCCTGCTGGCCCATCTCACACACCAGAAACTTGAGCTTTCACACATTCTTTTATTTTTGTTAATCATGGTGCTCTCCATATTTCCATCACCATTCCCATTTTATTTTGATAAAACACAGCAAAAAAAATGTTTAGCTGCTTCCCAGGTAAAAAAATACCAGAGTATACCATGATAAATACCGTGGTAAATTTACCGGCGTACTTTGGCGGAATCATAGTACGAACACTATAGTATATCAGCATATCTATCATGATATATTGTGATAAACACTATCGTAAAACTATAGTATATCATGAAATATATCATGATATAACTATGATTTTTTGGTGTGAAACTACAATATATCATATTAAATATCATGATATATTCTCTTTTAAGAACTATGGTTCCGCCAAAGTACGCCGGTAAATTTACTATGGTAAATCTCATATAGAAACCATGGTATATTATCATATTAACTAGAGTGTACTACATTATTTACTATAGTATACTGGTGTAAACTGCATTATATCATAATAGATATCCTGGTATATCATCATTCAAGAACTATGGTTCCGCCAAAGTACGCTGGTAAATTTACTATGGTATATCTTATATAGAAACCATGGTATATTATCATATTAACTAGAGTATACTACATTATTTACTATAGTATACTGGTGTAAACTGCATTATATCAGAATAGATATCCTGGTATATCATCATTCAAGAACTATGGTTCCGCCAAAGTACGCCGGTAAATTTACTACGGTATATCATATATAGAAACCATGGTATGTTATCATATTTACTAGAGTATACTACAATATTTACTTTGGTACACCGGTGTAGAACTGTATTCTATCATAATTGATATCATGATATAGATTATTAAAGCAAATTACTATAGTGTACTATAGTCAATCTACTATAGTGTTTTGGCTCCTATAGTATACTATTGTGTACTATAGTGCAATTACTACAGTAAACTAGAGTAATCACTGTGGTATACTGTAGTATTCTACAGTATACTGTAGTTACCAGGAGTCATATTTTATTTATCTTTATTTATCATCATTTCATCATTGGCCAGCTCCTGTCAGTCCTGGAGTGGGAGCTGTAAAATAAAAATAAAAATAGATATTATATGTGTTCAACATTAAGCCTCCCACCCTGGAGGCTCCTCCCAGTGGCCAGGGAGTAGGGCCCACCCCTGGTCACCCATGAGGGCTGAGAAAACAGGAAAAAAATTTAAAGTCTGAAACCAAGACAAATGACACATGTCTAGACATAGAAAAAGCCATAGATTCCACTGATAATGTTCATTTTGACCAATTATGAGTTGCACATGGAGTAACTTATATATATATATATATAATTGTTCTAATAATCTACTTTCTTTTGTACATAACAAGCAGAGTCATGAAATAAACACTTATTAAATTGATGAATTCTAAAGTGTAAATTTATAAGTACTTACCATTACTTGACTTGCTATGTGGTACATGCATGACATGTAAATGTTCATGTATACATGTATACAGGTGCAGCATGTCCAATCCCTTCTGATGCCTAAAACTAAATGTGGCCTAACTTAATCCAGGTCAACCACTGTCTTAGTCAGAGGCCAGCTTCTCACCTGACTGGTTATGTAATTATAGCTCACCTGTGGGTGGCCCTGTAGTGAGGGGTTGGGGGAGGGGGAGGTGTGAAAACTTGAGAGGGGAGGGACAGGGGGGGGGGCTGTTACCCAGCTAAAATAATTAAATCTTTAATCATTATGAATAAGTTTCCAATGGTAATATGATCTTATTCTAAACATTGTTAACAGTATAAACATATATTTCTTTTCACCCTATGATAATTAGAACCACTTTTGTAGAAATAAGGGATATTGTAGTATAACTATAGTAAACTACAGTAAAACTACATTAAACTATAGTAGCAGGGTATCCAGGAAATACTGTAGTATACAACAGTATACTGCAGTAAACTATGGTCACTAAGCCACACATTACTATAGTATACTATAGTATGTGTCTAATATTGTGTAATTATATGGAACCAATAATGGTATATAATTTATATAACCAAATGTCAGGTGGTGGGGGATAGACTATAGTCTAGTTCCTCCCACCTCCCCAGGGCTTCCCTACCAACATCTCTTGTTGTAGTAACCAGCCAGTTCCCTCCATTGTTACTCAACAGGAGTTGGTCTTTTTTTTTGTAAAATACACTTCGAAGGCATTTGATAAGATACTGTAGTATACTATAGTACACTGGAGTGAACTATAGTCACCAAGCCACACATTACTATAGTATACTGTAGTAATCAATGGAACATGATAAAACTGTGGTATATAGCAGTATACTCTGGCTTACTACGATAATTTCACTGTACATGGTTTATCATGGTATTTGATCATTGTGGATTACTGTAGTAAAGAAGAATCATGGTAAACCATAGTGAACAATGCGATATGATAAAACTGTGGTAAATATCAGTATACTCTGGTTAACTACAATAATTTCACCATAGTTTATCATGGTATTTGATCATTGTGGATTACTGTAGTAAAGAATAATCATGGTAAAGCATAGTGAACAATGCAATATGATAAAACTGAAGTATATATTAGTATACGCTGGTTAACTACAATAATTTCACCATGGTTTATCATTGTATTTGATAACTGTGGATTACTGTAGTAAAGAAGAATCATGGTAAACCATAGTGAACAATGCGAAATGGCAAAACTGCGGTAAATATCAGTATACTCTGGTTAACTACAATAATTTCACCATAGTTTATCATGGTATTTGATCATTGTGGATTACTGTAGTAAAGAATAATCATGGTAAAGCATAGTGAACAATGCAATATGATAAAACTGAGGTATATATTAGTATACGCTGGTTAACTACAATAATTTCACCATGGTTTATCATGGTATTTGATAACTGTGGATTACTGTAGTAAAGAAGAATCATTGTAAACCATAGTGAACAATGCGAAATGGCAAAACTGTGGTAAATATCAGTATACTCTGGTTAACTACAATAATTTCACCATGGTTTATCATGGTATTTAATAACTGTGGATTACTGTAGTAAAGAAGAATCATGGTAAACTGTGGTGAACAATGCGAAATGATAAAACTGTGGTATATAGCAGTATACTCTGGTTAACTACAATAATTTTACCATGGTTTATCATGGTATTTGATAACTGTGGATTACTGTAGTACTATATATCATGATATACTACAATGTTCATGTAGATCATAGTTTACCATAATTTACAGCAGTATACTTCCATTTCGAATCCGCCAAAGTACTGTGATATACTGCAGTGTATTAGAGTAAACCACAGTTTATTATGGTGTACCATGGTATATCATTGTATTTACCATGGTACTTTTTTACCTGGGTTATGTGGTAGACATACAACTGATTTTAATTATTCTAAACTTGTACATGAATCTTTGTTGGTATCCCTTTCGCATTTTGGTGCCTTTACGTGGGTTTTCACAGTATTGGCCGTGTCGCCGTGTCAATCTTTAGAAAATGGGCCGTGTCACTGTGCCGATTTTTAGGTATATAAGAACTTAGAGAAAAATTCCTGTGGGTCGATTTTTTATCCCTAATTTTCCTGTGTCCATCGATTTCTAAAAGGGCATAAAACGGCTGTTTTTAGTGTGAGCGATATTGATCTATATTTTAAGGCACAGGTAGAAATGCTAAAACCAGAGATGTTTGTTTGCAAGGCCATTACATGTCCCTGGCATGTGTTAAAACATAAAACACAATACATTACAAGGTAGAAACATGCATGACTGGATAAGCATCATTTCATTCTGCTTTTTCATTCTCTAAATCCGATCCCAGTCTGTTTAGAGGCCTTCCTTTGTTTGCTATAAAGGATTCGAACGACTACCTTGTATTGGTTTTTCATCAGTCTATGGATGATGTCAATAATTCATGATATCCAGGTCCAATGCATGGACAATGTCAAACATACTGTTTTGTTTCTACCTGTGCTACTCATTCATTTCGACAGATATAGGCTAGCCATCAAGCTGCAACATTGTCTAATACTAAACCCAGTTGAGAATATCATGGCTAGCAAAACACAGATGTTATTGTACAACAGCAGTTATAATTATACCTATGAAAAATATCAGCAAGAATCATTGATCACATTTGATCTGGTTGCAACTGTCTTCATTTGTGGAGCTGGAACTATATTGAACAGTCTCATTATCATTGTGATTGTGTATGGCTCCCTGATGAACACCTCAGTCTTCATGATTTTACTTCTGGTACTTGCTGTTTTTGATAATCTAACACTGTGGTTTGTATGCTTAATGGATCATGATATCAACATTTATCACTTACTTCCGTTTTCTCATTCAATATGGCTCTGTCGTATAATATTGTTTTGGTTCTATACTGCATCCAATATGTCTTCATGGTTAATAGTCTTAATCTCAGCGGAGCGTACAATAGCTGTGTGCTGCCCATTGAAAGTACATATATACTGCACAAGAAGAAAATCTATGATTGTAATTTCAACATTATTTGTGACAATGTGCATTGTTGACCTTCCTCATTTTTTCACTTGTCACATTGAAATAACAAAAAATATGTATTCTTGTTACTCATTTGGATCAGGAACTTTGATTGAAACTATTTATTCTGTATTTCTTGGGTGTGTGTACTGCATCATACCTCTTTCTCTTATGGGTACCTTTAATGTAATGACACTGACAAAGATCTACACAAAGAGCAAGTTCCAAGTTAAACACCAGATAAGAAGACAGAGGAAATCAGTTAGTGTGAACAATAGTCTCACCATCACAATGGTTGCTTTATGTATTGTCTTTGCAGTTACAACTGTACCTGCACGGTTAATTCATATCATTCGCACAATATTGGAGCACCATGGAGCAAATGTCACCAGCTATTATAGATATGCCAAAATTGCATTTAAAATAGACTATGTAAATCACAGCATTAATTTTATCTCTTACTGTATGACTGGGTCAGTATTTAGAAAAACCTTTGTTTGCCTCTTTAGATGCTCCATCGTTAGAAAGCCAGAACCCGATGTCATGGAGGAATCTCCAATGAATATATGTATGAGAAAATACTAAACAGTTAAAGGTTTTCAAGTTTTCTCAAACGGTTGTTTTTGAGTTGATAAACTTCTTGAGGGACTCTAAACTAGAATTAGTACTTTATGAATTATCTGTGGAATTCCTACTACTTTGCTACACATTTCCCTCAGCTAGGGAACGTTCATTTGTGATGCATCCTGCTTCCTAAATCAAGGGCTGCATTTATGCATCATGACATGCACATCGCAACATTGGATGAGTTAATATCTTATAATGGTCAGAAATACAGTGTGATAAAGGTTGGAGAACATTTTAGGCTCAGTCTCACGACTTTGTAACAATTGGATCGTCTTTGACAGGGCGACGTCTTTGACCGGTTGACGTCTTTGACCTGGTGACATCTTTGACCGGGAGGCTAGAAAATGCTTCTTTTTTTTCCCCCAATATGTCTAATATTAGAGAAAATATGTGGATGGTAATTGCATAATACTTTGGACAGTGTACCTCTTCAAATTCCACATAATACAGAAAGTGATGTCTTTGATCGGGCAGAGGAAGAAATATAACATTATGCTATAATGCATGTAAAGGAGCCTACATATAAATATAACAAACTTTAAATAAATTTCCTTTCATATGGTGTGAAAATATCCTTTGACTTTTTCCACCCATCTCTTACTATATAGGTCTAATTTATGCTGTAATAACATTTCCCTGTCAAAGACGTCACCCGGTCAAAGACGATCCAATTGTTACAAAGTCGTGAGACTGAGCCTATAAGATAAATGCTGGTATGCTATGATAATAATATGACAATAACAAGGAGGCAATATTGGTTGAAGGTTGGGGGTTTTGATCATGATCACATGACAATACATACTACCGAACACAAAAGAAAAAATTTGCATAACATATTATGTTTATGGCTGTGTCTCATGAGATTGTAACAATAAAAACATCTTTGACCGGGTGTAGTCTTTGACCTGTGTAGTCTTTGACCGGGTGTAGTCTTTGACCAGGCAGCATTAAAATTGCAGAAATGAGGCCTATGTAGTAGGATAAGCGGGGAAATAGTGCACCCATATGTTGATACACCTTTATAGCAAACATAAGTCAATTTTGTTATATTTATTTACTGAAAATACTAAGCATAGTAGAGCATAATATCATTATTTGCCTCTGCCCTGTCAAAGTCGTCACTTTGAATATAACCTTGAGTTTAAAAAGCTGCACTGTGCATGGAAGGCTCAGTATATAAATATATAAAATGTTACTTACTTTTCGAATAAACGTAATAAATAATTATATCACACAAAACCCAACACAAGGAATTTATTTTTCAGTTTTTATTTGAAGTCTTTGTTTTTGTAGACATTTTTGGAGTTTTTGTTGCTTTGATCTTATGTTGCTACGTTTCGGATCATTAATGATCCTTCATCAGGCAAAGATGCTTATAATGAATGTACAGTTGACTGAAGTACTATAAATGATCACATTTTGAGTTGGTAACCATGGTGACTAAGTATCAACAAATATGAAAATTCTGGTGAAATGTACAAGTGAGAGTATTACCTAGAGGGTTTCAGCATATATTAAGTACCGGTAGACATCAATATTACAATATAGGTATTATGTTTCAAGTAACAAGGTGAACATCAACATTGTGCAAGTAGTTAACATGTGACTTATATGCATAATACAATTTTAAGACGTTTTAAGTAGACATGACAAGACTATACATAGGCGCTTGGGTAGCCTAGAATTAATATAGAATTAATATAGGCGCTTGGGTAGCCTATATAAATATATATATATGTTTCGAATAAACATATATTAACATATCATGCAGTAATTCACTGATTTTCTTACTATATGTAATCCTCATCTATTCCATCTTATCACCCTCCAGTCAAAGACTACACCCGGTCAAAGACTACACCCAGTCAAAGACTACACCCGGTCAAAGAGGTTTCAATTGTTGCAAACTCATGAGACTGAGCCTCATGCGACAAGTGCGAGGTTGCCACTGACGCTTTCCTTTGTTTGGTGGTGTGATCCCACTCGGAGGGGGCAGGTGGCAGCACTAACCCTGATGCAGTCCTAATCTCTGGTGTGCAGGTCCTGTACTGTGATATTCATAATGCCATAAGTAATACATATGACTATAAAACAATAACTTTCAAAAAAACCTATATACCAGTATGTAAACCTTGTCTCCAACACTGTGGTCCCAATAGTGGTTGCTATATATTGAGTTGACTGTATACCTCGCTAAAAGGGGGAGACAATTAGAGTATAACAGCCCAACGCTGGTTGGTTCTCAAGTTGACCCAGCCATAGATCGAGAAAAAAAGGTGGTACACATCAGCTTGCTTGGAGAGAAGGGTGTTCTTCCCATCTGTGCAGTGGTCATACTGGAGTGAATGGCCCAAATTCTGCACTAACATCTCTATAAGAGGCATCGGCAGAGTATAACTCAGTACCCTATACATTTACAAACAGAGAAAACATAAAGATACTCATTGCTGGGTGGCCAAAGATAAAGGAATAATTAAACAAGTACTGCGCGTTCAGTTTTATTCGCACAACACTGCATCAACTTTATCATAGGCAAAATCCATGTGACTATCATAAAGATGAGTGTATCTCATGTTTCATGCAAATAAACAAAATTGCTGAGTGCAAGAACATGATCTTGTAGTGTTATGTAATATCTCCGTGGTGTAAATAGCAATAACTTAACATAAAGTCTTTACTACCAAAATGTGCCTAGACTTTGTGTTTGTTTGATTGCATTCTAAACTCTAAGGGGCATTGGAAACATTTCTCTCAATTCCTCTCAGTTCTAGAATAGCATACTTTTTCCAATATTTACCCTGTGCTCGTATCATTAACATGATGGTTCTTGAAATAAACATTTATATAAATTCTGGCCGGAAGATCAAGGCCTAGGGAAGGATTATTTAAATGTATAGTTAGGCATGCAGGGAAATACGCTTTGCTGGTTACAACTATGGCAAGTCATTTAAAAAAAAAGTGTGTTTAGAACTAATCATGCACTATTAGTGGAGTGACCAGTACCGTGACCCATCTATGTATAACACTGACCCATGCCCTGATGTGTGATATTGTTGACTTACTTGAACTTAGAAGAAAACGAAAAAGGAGAAAAAGATTGTCAATGAAATGTCAATGACACCAGATCGAATCAGTACCTTCATCCACATACTGGAGGCGTCTTCATTTGTGTGCCTGGAGGCGCTCCTGTAGTAAGGTTCTCTACATTATCTGAGCTAGTTCAATATCCCCATGTTACTTATTGTAATAGGAAAATTCCCCTTTGAGATATAAACTTAAATGCATTCAATTATGAGCATGGTATTATAAAGAACAAACAAAAGCAAGTCATGGATACAACCCTAGGTAATCTCACTATTTCCCCATCTTAATACATTATACAGTTAATTACACAGTAGATGGTAATTCACCTGATTACATCCACAAAGGCCGAATTGGACATGGACAAGGCAAGGCCTCCGAGCGACATATAAGATGAAGTTGAAGAGGGACATTGGTACATAACTATTATAATTCAGGGTAACGACTGACAAGACTTGACAATATAAGAGGATAAATCATTGGCAGTAGCAGTAACGGACGGAGTGCCTATGGTAGAGATTGATTGATTCCAAACTCGCTGCATGTCAACACCAGACCTGGGAAAGTGTGACAGCTTATAGCCGATATGGATAATCCACTCAATAGCCGTCAAAGGCCGAAACATCAGTAAAAGAACAATTTTTGCAATCTATAGATGTGAGGGAACTTACTCAGTAAGATAGGGACATTACCAGTAAATTTGAGATGATTGAGGCTATTGAAAACCTCAAATGATGGTAAACTCATAGCACATATTACTGAATATAATGAATTCAAATTTGAAACCAATAATAAGTGAGAGTTTGGAAATTCAAAGACCTTGATAATAAGTTTAAACTCTTCACAAATATGAAAAAAAATGAAGTCTCTGGATAATTGAAAAAGACATCAACATTGGAGATGATCTATCTCTGGAACAACAATAGGAACAACAATAGGAAAGTGCAATAGCAGAAGACGTTGGTAAGAGCTCCAGAGTGAAGGGGAACCTATTCATATGGCAGAAGAGGTATTTCAATTCAGAGACGTTGGCAAGCTCCCAGAAGGCTTTGATATGAAAACAGTCTGTCCACTTTAAAGACTGCTGTGGCTTTTTAGTCACATCGTTGATACCTACCAAATAAATATGAATGCACCATCACATACACAAACTCGGAGAGGCTGTCATGTGAGCAGTTTTATGGTATCGGTCAGCTGTATATATATATATATATATATATATATATATATATATATATATATAAAAACACTTTGAAATTACAGAGGCTATAATGTTAAGTGATGATTGCTATGAAACAATGATGATATCATACAGGATTGTTTATACCCAACATGACTCTCACTTTAAGACATACAACATCATTTATATATAAACGACTGCATTTTACCAAATGACTCACATAAAAACGTTTTATATGCGGACGACTCTGTTTTGTACGTTACCGGTAAGTCCTTGGATACCCTAGTAACAAGGCTTGAGGTTGCCTTGGAGTCTTTTGTCAAGTGGACCAAAATTAATAAGTTAACAATAAATGAGTCAAAGACTAAGGTTATGATTTTTGCCTCCAGAAAAAAACTGAACAAATTTCAGAAGTCCAACATCATGATGAACAACATTCAATTGAAATCGGTAATTTCAGACAAATATCTAAGTGTAATTTTAGACAAGGAACTCAGCTTTAATATCCATGTCAGAAAATTGATTAAGAACTTGAGATTCAAATCTATTTTGATGTATAAAGTGAGGGACTTCATGGCAGAAAAGGCGCTATTGCATGTCTATAAATCACACATGATTCCTGTGATTGATTATTGTGATATATTGTATACCGGTAGTAGCGTTGACCTTCTCGAGCAGCTCCAAAGGGTCCAAAACAAGTGTATAAAAACTAGTCTATCCCTAAATATTTTAACCCCCACCGAGCTTATCCATGCTATGGCAAACCTACCTACTCTGTCAAACAGGAGAATGTATCATGCCAAATTGTATGGACATAAGAGGTCGTCTAAAGATATTTTTGTAAAAAAAACAGAAGGAGTAACAAGGCAGACGACAGCATCCATTCTAAATTATGCTACACCCAAGTGTAGGGCCTATGAGTACTGCCCGCTGGTTGTATGTGCGAGGGCATGGAACTCCTTGGTATAGACACTAGAAATCTCGTCTCACATGAAGAATTCAAAACCCTGGCAAAAAAAAGTATGATGGAAAGTATACCCAAATTAGTGGAGATATAATGTCCTCAGGAGTATCTTAATGTATTTTTTTCTTAAAGGGGGATCACATTTTACGAGCCTTAACTGTTTTCATATATTGCCGCACATGTTTATCATACTTTACCGTTATTCCATTACTACTCGCTCAATGTAAGCTACTTTATATAATGGTTGTACCAAGCAACAGTTTACTGACAGGTACAGTCATTGACTTTATTCACCAAATTTATGTATGATCGTCTCGTCTCCCCGGTATGTGTGAAATGTTAAGAGATAAGACTGACATTATCTCTCGAGATAGCTCTGAGCTCATGACATGAGAGACAAGATAACCAAGGAAAATTCGCTGTAAACAGAAACAACATTTGGTGAATAAAAGTCGAATTATTACTCGAAAATGGCGCACCGCATACCCTTGAATTTTCCAATATAGCTAAATAGAGTACTGTTAAGAGTGTGACAGTGTATTGAGTGCGTGGTGTATACTTATGACTGCACCTGCCCTCGGTAATTGCAAGATGACATTAATCTTCACACACACCCTGAATGTCTATGATGTTTAACCTTTATATTTCATAGAGGTGATGAAATGGGCAGTGTTCTCGATATTATCATCACCAGTAAGATTTTACTTTGGTGAAAAAACACAGGCAAAAATGATCTTCCCATTCAAATGAAAATATCCGAAATTTGATCTACTTATGTGGCAGACAAGCGATAAGTTTCAAGAGAAAAAAAGTGGTCTGACATCGCAGTGAAATATATTGATCTATAATTTATATTCAGGCAAGGTAGAAATGCTGAAACCAAAGATGAGTTTGCTGAGATCATTACAGCCTGTCCCTTGCATGTGCACATGTCAATACATCATACATAATGCATTACATGGCAGGTAGGTGTGAAACCTGATTTACTTGAATAAGCATAATTTCATTTTGTTTTTCCTTCTCTATATCCAGTCCTAGTTTGTTTATAGGTCATCTTTTGTTTGTCATGAGAATCACACCTGATGGCACTTTGCATCGGTCCATATATGATGTCGATAATCTATGATATCCATGTCCAGTGTCAAGACGAAGTCAACCAAACTTCCCAAAGCCCTTTCTTCCAACCCTTGCTTTCAGTTTAACAGATTTAGTGAGGACATTAATCTGCAACACTGTTTAAAACTAAAACTAGTCATGGATATCATGGATAACAAAACACACACATCATTATTTAACTCTAGTTATAACTATACTGACATTACAATTCAGCAACAATCATTGATCTCATTTGATCTGGTTGCAACTGTTATCATTTGTGGAGCTGGAACTATATTGAACAGTCTCATTATCATTGTGATTGTGAATGGCTCCCTGATGAAGACCTCAGTCTTCATGATTTTACTTCTGGTCCTTGCTGTTTTTGATAATCTAACACTGTGGTTTGTATGCTTAATGGATCATGATATCAATATATATCATTTACTTCCATATTCTTCATCAGTCTGGATCTGTCGCATAATATTGTTTTGGTTCTATACTGCATCCAATATGTCCTCATGGCTAATAGTATTAATCTCAGCAGAACGTACAATGGCAGTGTCCAGCCCATTGAAAGTACATATATACTGCACAAGAAGAAGATCTATGATTGTAATTTCAACATTATTTGTCACAATGTGCATGGTTGACCTTCCTCATTTATTCACTTGTCACATTGAAATAGTGAATAGCATATACTTTTGTTACTCATTTGGATCAGGATCTTTGATTGAAACTATTTATTCAGTTTTTCTCGGGTGTGTATACTGCATCATCCCTCTTTGTTTAATGGCTGTCTTTAATGTAATGACACTGACAAAGATCTACACAAAGAGTAAGTTCAAAGACAAACACCATACAAACAGACAGGGGAAATCGGCAAGTGTGAACAATAGTCTCACCATTACAATGCTAGCTTTATGTATTGTCTTTGCAGTTACAACTGTACCTGCACGGTTAATTCACATCATTCTAACAATATTTCAGTACCTTGGAAGAAATGTCACCAGCTACTATACATATGCCAAAATTGCATTTAAATTAGACTTTTTAAATCACAGCATAAATTTCATCTCTTACTGTATGACTGGGTCAGTCTTTAGAAAAACCTTTGTTCGCCTCTTTAGATGTTACATCTTTAGAAAGCCAGAACCCACTGTCATGGAGGAACCTCCAATGAATATATGTATGAGAAAATACTAAAAATATTTTCAAGTTTTCTCGAATTATTGCATGATTTTTTTGAGCTGATAAACTTCTTGAGAGACGCTAAATCAGGATTTTTTTCTGATACCTTATCTAAGGAATTCCTACTCCCTTGCTACATATTTCCCTCAGCTAGGGAACAGTCATTTGACTGTCTCCTGCTTCCCAAAACTAGGGCTATGCCTCATATTGCATTTAACGTGTTAATATCCTATAAGGGTCTAAAATACAGTGTAATAAAGGATGGAGAGCATTATAAGTAACAATAACTTTCAAGTAACCCAATACACCAGTTTGCATAACCTTGACTCCCCCATCGTGGTCCCAACGGTGGTTGCAATGTCCCAAAGGTGGTTGCAGTACAGGGAGATGACTGTACCTCTCTGAAAGAGAGATCGACAGAAAGAAAGACTGCACGCTGCAGCTAGCTGGGAGAAGAGGGTGTTCTTCCTATATTTGTCATGGTAACAATAGAGGGAAAGACACAAATTGTGGACTTACATTTTTATAAGTGTCCGAGGCATGCTTAGGGAATAACTTTGGTTGTATTTGTTATGTCAAGACTTTTTGATAGAAGAGGAGGAATTGTCGACGGGAGAGGATGGAGTGCCGGTAGTAAAGGTGGGTCAAGCCCAAGCTTGTTGGAGGTAAACAACATACTTGGCAAAGTTACTGCTGCTGTGAGAGCTATAGCCAATATGGGTGATGAACCGAAATGACCATCAAATGGTGAGACATCAATAAATGAATGTCTTTTACACTTCATAGATACGAAGGAACTCACTCAGTACATAATGGACATGGTCAGTAACTTTGAGAGGATGGAGGCTACTAAATTACCTCAAACGATTGCAATCACATAGTACATATTACTGAATATGATCAATTCAAATTGGAAACCAATGGGAAGTGAGCAGTTGAGAGTGCTGTCAGAGAAGCTTGACATCTCAACTTTCTACCCCAGTTAAAAACCATAACTACTGAAATGCTTTCATAATAATTTATTAAGCACACTATGTGATTATTACATTGAAAAGAGTAGACTCAGTAGTGTACTGTCCAGAGTTCTTCAGTGCATAGAGTGCATCCCAGCTAACAAAAATACCAAAGAGAAAAATCATACACCATGGAGCAAGGATGGCAAAAGTATTACCTTTGGCTGGGTTGGTTTTAAAACAAAATCTTACCCTGCGCACACTTGTGCACCACTTGTGTACCACTTGTGCACTGCTTGTTGCACCACTTGTGGATCAATTATGTGGCATAACCTTTTGTTACATACCATTGAACACATGGAATTGCATACAGTGCTTCAGAATCCCTGCCACAAGCTGTTGTTCTTGAATTGACCGTTGACAGTAAGCAACTGAGGTTGGAATTTTCACTTTCAACTTTGATATTTACATTGTTTTTGGTTTTATGTAGTGTTGAAAGATAGCAGTCACAAGTTGATCTACTTATTGACAGTTGACAGTTGGGCATCCAAAGTGGTTTGCCAAAGGGTACACCTAAACCTTTTGCAAACCTTTTGCAGACCTTTTCCAAACCTAAGTAGTATAGTATGTATCGGAACGGGACTATGGTTAACTACTGTTTATTACTCAATCGACATGCAGCCAATCAGAGGCCTCCCTTTTGGCGGGAAATTCAAAAGCAGCCAATGAGAGGCCTCCCTTTTGGCGGGAAATTCAAATAGGTCACGTGACCGGAAGTGACCTACTTCCGGTCACGTGACCTTTGGGCGGGAAATTCAAATAGGTCACGTGACCGGAAGTGACCTACTTAAGAGGGTCACGTGACCACCATGTTGGCGGGAAATTCAAATTGGTCACGTGACTGGAAGTGACCTACTTAAGGGGGTCACGTGACTACTAGGTTGGCGCAAATTTCAAATAAGTCACTTGAGATTTTTATGGATAAATGAATTTTAAAAAGAAAAAGCAAGCTGAAAGCTTGCTAAAAAATATTTAAAAAATGTGGCTCTTTTTTTTGAGGGGGGGGAGGGGCACTCTGGGGGGCACTCTTTAAGATGCATGGGGGGGGAGGGGGGGAGGGGGGAGGGGGGGAGGGGGGGAGGGGGGGAGGGGGGGAAGGGTTTTTAAGAGTAAGACTCGCTCTCTGCCCTCTCTTTTAGAGGGCAGAGAGGCGAGCTCTCTTGATCAATTAACAGTTTACATTTTTCTTAGATGTCATCTGACAGCTTCTTGCTAGGCCAAGATATTGTTAAATAAACAACTTGGAAAGCTAATTACAGTTTTCTGGGCTTGAAATATAGGCCTTCAACAGCCCCCTGTTTTGAAGCCATTTGGTCAGCGACAGCCCCCCTTTTCTCATCTTACACAGAGGCAAATATCAGAGTCACCCAATGGCGCCTAAACCACTCTTAGACAAGGGTCAGGCACTGCTGGACTATAATAGATGGGTCAAGGACCATTCTACTGAGGGTCAGGCTAGGCCGGACATTCAATAACAGGCTGGACTTTGGCAAACTTGCTTGAAAGTCTGACCATGCTGGATCCTTATGTCACAGTCTGTCAATGCTGGCCAGACTTTCAAGCAAGTTTGCCAAAGGCCAGCCTGTCATTGAATGTCCGACCTAGCCTGCCTGACCCTCAGTAGAACGGTCCTTGACCCATCTATTATAGTCCAGCAGCGCCTGACCCTTGTATGAGAGTAGTATTGGCGCCATTGGCTGACTCTGATATTCGCCTGTGTGCACGAGGGGAGGAGAGGGTTCACAGCTACAGCTCTCTTAAGGCAAAGCTTGCGCTTATAGAGCCCTACTAGTGGAGGTCTGGATGAGGAGGCTATGGCGTTTGTCTTAAAAAAAAATAGCCATGGCGCATGTCGATGTCGCTTAATTATGCTCATATCTCATGTCGATTTTAAGAATTGCTCATGTCACCTGTCACTATGTTTTTCAAGCTTCATGTCAAATGTCACTAGGCTTCATCTCGAATTAAGCGGTCCACACCGCCGCTGCTGCTGCTGTTGCTGCTGCTGCTGCTGTCGGTGCTGCTGCTCGTGCAGCTGCTGCAGCTGCAGCAGCAGCAGCAGCTGCTGCAGTTGCTGACGATGTCACGGATGCTGTTGACAGATGTGAGCAGGCAAGCAGAAAGGGGTATCCCCGCGGGATTAGTACCAATTTTAGCTACCAGGGGGCTCTACCATGGCCAAAATTGGAAAAAACAGGCTAATATTTGCTTTTTGGTACTTTTTTCTGGAGAATTCAGTAATTTTATACAAAACATTCCATTTCTAGTGAAAATCTTCCTTATTTGGAATGTAAAAAGAACGTTTTAGAGCCTAAATGGGTGTCTTTGTTGCTATATGTTGCCATGGAAACATGATTTTCATTCCAAATACATAAAATAAAAAAGCCCATTGATAGAATGATTTACGAGGATTACTATGGTCAAAACAGAATAAAATTATCATTTCTAGATCAAAATCTATGGCCTATAGGAGGAAAATGTATGATCATTTCCTAATTATTTGAATTATACTAATTAGATAGAGATAGCTTGGAAACTATAGGTCTTAGAGCCATTTGGGGGTTTGGACAGGGAAATGCCCACCCTTGTTCATATAGCCATTTCTCCAAAACTAGAAATGATATCCTCTTGTGTAATATATCAATGGAAAGCTTATGATATCAATTTTAAAGTTGACATTTTCGCCGGATATCCCTTTTCCCTTGCCTGTACACAGATGCTGCTGCTGCTGCTGCTGCTGCTGCTGACGATGTCACGGATGCCGCTGACAGATGCTACTGCTAGTGCTGCTCCTGCAGCTGCTGCAGCAGCTGCTGGCTGCTTGTGCTGCTCGTGCAGCTGCTGCAGCTGCTGACGATGTCACGGATGCTGCTTGTGCTGCTTGTGCAGCCGCTGCTGCTGCTGACGATGTCACGGATGCCGCTGCCAGATGCTGCTGCTTGTGCTGCACGAGACTGAGTAGCCGCTATTACTAATGCTAATGCTAATGCTACTAATACTAGTATGAGAAAATACATTTAGTCAGTTCATTAAATTAAGGAGGTTTTCTGACTTCAGTGGATCGTTTAGCCATCGGCCACGGGCAAAACTTGAAACCATTTTGTACATGGGACAATTGGCAGAGTCGAAACGTGTTGGTACGATGGGGTCGATCATGTTCATCATCAGTTCAGGCAAAGGAAGTGTGTCGACAGCACGCGAAAACTTCATGTCTGGATGTTTCAACACAAGACCTTTTATCACACTCACACAGCTGCTTTGAAGAGTGAATCCTTGACCAAACTTGAGCTTTTCCAACACAGCTTTGGCCTCTTTCTGTGCAATAAGGGATCTCTCTTTCGAGTTCATCGCAGTGCTGTGTAGCATGTCCTCAAAGTCTTTAACATAATGGTCCAACGGGCTACAAGTGATGTACTCCAGATCATTGTCCGTATATGTCGTCTCCTCGCACCATATTGTGTCTTCTCCTGTTTCGAATTCCGTCATTTTCTGAACAATCTCCTCCTCCTGAGTGCTTTGCATATATCGAAGCTTCTTAAAGGACCTGATAACTTGTATGGTGAAGACTGAACAAAGACCTGAAGGAATTTCACCACAGTCAGGCCAAGCATGCGGAGCTAAGAAAAATAGCTCCAACAAAATCTTCTCCCTCTGTCCAAATGAAACTACTTCCGTTCCGATGAAGTTGAAGCATGCTTCTATCCATTGCTCCTTGGTGACGTCCTTCCAATGTTTCTTTACCTCACATGCATCATAGGGCTTTGTTTCTCTTCCTGCTTCAAGTGGGAGTTGCTTTTTCTTTCTTGGACTCATTTGGAGAGTTTCGAGGCTCTGTAGCTTCGACACTTTGATGAGAAAAGAAGCTGTAAAAGTAGAAATAACCCTCATGACATGCTGAGCGAGCGTAGAGTGGTCGATGCTACGATGATGAAGGGCGGGTCGAGAAAGTGTGATGGGTGAGAGCGGCGTTTCACTCCTTATATACCCTGTCCTAGATAAGCCTCTTAAACGGCTGAAAAGACTCTCTCAGTACAGAGGCTCTACTCAATTTAAGAGATCTGTTAAGTAAGTTTTCACATGCCGCCTGACTACTGCGGGCGGGTTTAGACTTAAGCAGCTTAGTGCACACACGTGTCTGTTAGAAAAGCTACTTGCACACCTGCCTTCCTTTTTCACTAGTATTTACCCCCTGCCGACTTATAAGGCGCCTATACACGTGTCAGCCTCCTTATATACGCCTTCTTGCTTCTAGAGCTAAGCTACTTACCGGCGTTTTCAGCTGCCGCAGGCTGACTGGCAGCTATTTTTTAAAAAAAAGGATACCCGTTACCTGTATAACGGATAAAGGGGTTATGAGATTAGAGTGTGTATACAAAAAAAAAGCTACAGGGGGCGCGTGTCTGTCTGTGAGGTAGAGACGAGTCCATGTGGTAAGCGACTCAAGTGTAAAACAAAAGCACTTCCTCTTGCCGCAGTGAGTGGAGCGGACGGCGGCTGGCTAGTTGAATAAGCGTCAGCTTAGAAGATAATCCGTCCACGGGCTGGCGCGTCACACCTGTCGTTAATCACCCCCTGTAGTCTTTGTATACACAGTTGACCCGGCTTTATCTCTTCACCAGCTATAATCCCATATACATGTAGCGCACGTTACACTTGTTATCTCTCTTTTCATGCTGATGGATTAGGGGTGGAAGGGTCCAGGTGAAAAGTGATTTGATTCCTCTCTGGAAGAGGGTGGAGCTATAGGTGAAAACAAGCTTAGAACATCCAGATTAGCCGCTCTCTCGGCTATATAAAGAGCCTCAATTTTTTTTATCTCTGCCCACTTCGTCTTGTTGTACACTATCAGGCACGAGGCAGACGCTCGAAGTAGCAGATGTTTGCAGTATGGTTTATACAGAGGTTACCTGCTAATAGGATTTTGTCAGAATAGGGTGAGTTGCTCTTAAAATGAACATTTTAAATGGGTTGTTTGTATGGTGTGAGGTGATGGTATCTGATGTTAATGAGCTAACACCTAACATTGAGGATTATGACCTCCCAGAGGGACGTCTCGCCAAATTCTCCGGTCTTGACTATAGTCTTAACTGTCTAAAGACTGTGGAGCACGTTAATGTGCGGTCTCCTTACTAATTTCACTTGACCAGGCCGGCAGGGTCAACTAGTCTAGGTAATTACAACCACAAGGGTGGCTACTCAACATCCAAGTAGACCTACTACTACGAGATTGTCTTTTGACCACTCTGCTGCCGCCTGCTAGTCTGGGGATTACATGCTCTAGTATAGTTATAGTTCTCCGCTCTTTTCGTCAGATGACGCCACCATAGGGTTTTTGTACATTTCCACGATACTCGCGAACATTTTAAACGCATAATGACCTATAATAAGCAAGCAAGCACACTTCTAATATATTGAATATAAAAAACATGTCAATGTTGTGTATTTCTGATAGAATGAGGCAGATTCTTTGAAATATCAACTAAACTATAGCGAGATTGAAAATACTACACCATATCTAAAGCCATACACCATATCTAAAGCTATATATAGTCAGAACCTCTGACGGATCGGTATTCTGCAACGGATCACTCAACCACTCGTCTTGAAAAGCCACACAGGGCTCCTGTTGAGCCTTGACGCTTTTGAGGCTTGATCCTATGCTGCCTAACATGAGGTGTAATTAATAACACCGATCGGTCCCTCTTTAGGGGCCACACAATAAACAAAGAATAGGGTAGGTCTTAGGTTTAAAGTGAATCTCCCAGGATTTTGGCGAGGCCGACAAAGGGGGAGATAACAGATTAAATTGCAGGAGACTATACGCAAACCTTGATACTCTCAGAGGGGAGCCCCATATTGCGGGCCTGTGGTCAGATCTATCACCTCGAGGGTGCAGTCTGCATGTCATAAATGACCACCACAGACATTGGGATATAATGTTAATCCTACTCCAGGGTCTCCATAATTAGACCCTGAATCCGTTGTTAAACGGGTGTGAGGTGATGGTAACTAATACTTATGAGATGCAGCTCTTACGAGGCATAAGCACCACCCAGCGCGGGGGCTCGCCTTGAGATGGGAAATTCACTATAGCACTATCTGTCGTTGCAAATGGTGCTCGTGTAGAGTCGGGATGATGTATCAAAAGAGCATTTTTATACACAATGATACCCTTGTACAAATGTATATACCTAGTAGGCAGTGTCTAATCATCAAATCTAAGAGGGTGCTATAGTTTTATTATACTTTTATAGGCCATTTTAAAATCCGAGCTTAGCTTAGTTCATAGTCTCCTTACCAATTTTCACTTGACCAGGCTGGCAGAGCCAACTAGTCTAGGTAATTATAACCACAAGGGCGGCTACTCAAGATCCAAGTAGACCTACTACTACGAGATTGTCTTTTTGTCCCCTCTGCCGCCTAGTTATTACATCCTCCAGTCTAGCTTGCTACACCCTTTGAGCAGCTCCATTGCCTCGGTAAAAGTGTAGGGGCGTGCTTTCCACCTTCAGTCATCCATAGATTCGATCACCATCACCCCCCTTGAAATGACCTCAGCTGTTAATTAGGGCGTAAAGCAACCCAACAACCAACCAAGTCCCTGTCAAAGATGTGAACAACGAACGCGCTAGTATACTTCTCCGCTCTTTCGTCAGATGGCGCCACAATAGGATTTTGGTACATTTCCACGATACTCACGAACATTTTAACGCAATAATGAGCTATATAAAGCAACAAAGTGTGCTTCTAATATATTAAATATAAAAAAACAAGTCAACGTTGTGTATTTCTGATAGAATGAGGCAGTTTCTTTAAATATCAAGTAATCTATAGCGAGATGAAAAATACTACACCATATCTAAGGCGATATAAAAAGCTATAGAAAGTCAGAACCTCACACGGATCGGTATTCTGTCTGCAACAGATCACTCCCACTGGTCCTCGTATGCCACACACGGCCCTGCCGTGTTTGAGCTTTGAGGTCTTTGAGGATCCATGCTGCCCAACATGAGGCGTAATTAATTACGCTGATGTTGCACAGCACAGCGGCAGCATCTAACTAACTCTAAGGAGTTAGTCGGCCCCTCTTTAGGGGCCACACAATAAACAAAGAATACCCTGAATCTGGGACCTGCGGGCGAGGGCCCCAACTGTGAAGTCATTATTGGCCACATTGGTAATATCAATTAAAACTTTAGACAACACCCACCTTAAGTATCATTAACGGGCAATATCAATAAACTTAGCATCCTCCTGGTTACCACATTTAGCACCAATTTTACAACTCACAGGGGCCACCCTTGAAAATAACACCAGCCCCACCCCGCTTTTTTATTGCTCTGCTGATTTCTCCAATCCAAAACATTGGGTATCTAGTCCAGCTGTGAGCTCATTAGGTCAGCCCTTTGTCGGCCTCGCCGGCAAGTCCCGGATTCAGTATAGAAAGACTAAGGGGGCGGGGGGTAGGTCTTTAGGTTTAGTGCTATCTGTGTCATTAGACCATTTAAGTGACATGTGACACGACCATTCTTAAAAATCGACATGTGACATGAATAAAAAATTCTCAATTACTGTATAAGTAGGCGCCCCAACTCTTCCTTCAAATTCCGGCCTTGCGGGTAGTCAAATTTTTAAAAAACATTCCTAGGGTCTATGGTCCCAAGAGTCCGATTGTATCAATTACGGTGCCCCTACATTTTCCCCCTTAGTGACACTAGTGACAACGCCTTTTTTCACTTAGTGTCATGTGACATGGTCATTTCTTAAAAATCGACATGCGACATGGGGACCCCCCCCCCATCTACTGTAAACATACTTTATTTCGCGCTGTACATATTTTTCGCGATTTCTCGCGGATCCCCCTTGTCTTGTTGCTATAACAACATAGATGAGGTTAAACAAAAAAAATAAGTGGTGTCCAAAAAAATTTAAAAAAGCACTCCCCGTGACGTCCACGTCCAGACCCCCGCAAAGTGGTTACATAACAATAAGTACAAAGACCCTCTTTTCATGACAATACACGTTCATCTCAAACCCTTAGCGCCCCTATAAATAGGGTTAAGTACCTGTCCGACTCCCCTACCACTGCTGCTGGAAGAGTACCGAGAACTACCCCCTTTTTAGAAAACTAAGTAAAAATAGCCTTCTTCATGTCCAGTTACATACAGTGTCGATCAATTTGACACTGTAGCAGCGTGTCTCCATATCTGTATGCTGCATAAATGCACAATACACGGTTCTGCACGCACTTAAACCAAGGCTAACATGGGTGACCTATATAGATGTGATACTCTCGTTTTCGGGGCTAGTAGAAATTAGGCGGCTAATATGGACGTTCCGGGTTCGAACCCTCACTAAGTTTTAGTCAAGACGTCTAGCCACGTCGCCTAAGGCGACGAAAGCGCGTCAAGGTGTTTACAGGGTTCGAACCCGTGAGCTGCTCCTTGGGGCCACAAAAAACGCTTCAAGCTTGAAATCCCATAGGAAAGAAATTTTGGGTTTTTGGACTTTAGGCTTTAATTTGGGGGTGATCCCGGGCTGATAGAAAAATAATTCTTGGACGAGCGGATAGCTCTGGATCTCTTTTTATCTAAAACAGCGAAAAATTGATTATGGTTCCGCCGCAATTCATCCGACGAGGGGTAATCAGACCCCCCTCTGCCAATCACGGCAGTGAATTTAGACGGCGCGCAATCGCTCGCAGCCGTCGCGACGGACCAATTGGTCCTGTCGGCATCTTAGTATGGTTCGTGTGACCTACTTAGAGGCTCACACGGTGGGGGTGTGTCCGGCGTTCGGCGCGCTGATTGGCTACTGGTGGGAGGTGCCGTGCTGCGTCAGGAACTTTACCTATTTGGGACGGGTGTTAAAGGCGCACTGAGTTGAGATGCACCTTTAAGCAAGAGCACAATCCGGCCGTCGCGTTGGTAGCCCTACTACCCGTCGCGCATTCAACTGGAGGCTTAAGTGTGACAAATGACGATTCTTTGTCGACGCGACTACTAACATCAGCAGCATCGGCAGCAGCGGTAGCAGCATCGGCAGCAGCTATAAGGTAAAAACATGTTCAGACACGGTCGGCGTGTGAGACCTGTCCAGGCACGTCCGAGCAGGTTCGAATGTGTCTGAACATGTTCCGGAGTGCAAGACGCGTGCACACACAGACCGAACAGACACACACAGACCCACACACCCACACACCCCTATGTAGTGTGGGATGTAAAAGAACCCTTGTCTCGGTAAAAGGGCAATAGATTCGATCACCATCACCGCCCTTGAAATGACCATAGCTGTTAACTAGGGCGTAAAGCAACCCACACACCCACACACCCACACACCCACACATTTTTCTGTATGAGACTTCAGACCTGAAGCTGCTCAGTGTACGGGACTAGGTTTTGTCATATGCCCTACGGACGCTACTCAAGGGGGAATAAGAGAGCTGTCTCACCATGGCATGGGCTGGCTGTAGTTTTTTATGTTTCGGTACCTACAACCAAACAGCCAGTACCCACCCCAGGGCTTCATGTCGCACGCGGGAAAAGTATAAAGATTCGAACGGTGGCGCCAACTGTCGGAATAGCGGGTACACTACGTCAGTAGTTCTTTTGTTCTCCGCTGAGTGACTGGGCGAAATGTAGTTGGTAGCTCTATTTTCAGTGCACTGTTCTGTTCATTTTCTACACTTAACGCTTAAATAGAACACGTGTTTGTACAAGCTAGCTGTTTTTATCAGTGCAAAAATTAAATAAGCATCGGATAGAACAATAAAAAAATGAGAAAGTAATCCAGCACTTAGTATAACACGCCAGTTTTATCATGAGACACCGAAAGTCTGGTTCTTTCGGGTGCATAAGACAGTCGACCGAGAGTTTCAAACCAACCAAAACGTACCAGAGTGCGATCTATCTCATTAGAACGTACCCGACAGGGCAGGGGCCTTCTACACCCCGGCTCTGATGAGCAAGCGACAATTGTTGCAGAGGTCCTATTCCTCTTTTGAGGTGGGACCGAAATTGAACAAAAGAATAAACTAAACCAAAAGCCTTAAGATTGAAAGAGTTGTAGATGACAATTTTAACGAGGAAGTCGTATTCATTAGTTTACAAATAGCCAGTGTAAGTACGCCTATGTATAGGAGAGAGACCTTGCTTATTTCTTATAGGGTTGTAAAATAGTCACATCATGATGCACATCATCATAAACGCATCATGATACATTTCAATCTTCATTGTAAGTAGACGAACCAGTAGACTCGCCTCTCTGCCCTCTAAAAGAGAGGGCAGAGAGCGAGTCTTACTCTTAAAAACCCTTCCCCCCCTCCCCCCCTCCCCCCCTCCCCCCCTCCCCCCCCTCCCCCCCCCCCATGCATCTTAAAGAGTGCCCCCCAGAGTGCCCCTCCCCCCCCTAAAAAAAAGAGCCACATTTTTAAAATATTTTTTAGCAAGCTTTCAGCTTGCATTTTCTTTTTAAAATTTATTTATCCATAAAAATCTCAAGTGACTTATTTGAAATTCGCGCCAACCTAGTAGTCACGTGACCCCCTTAAGTAGGTCACTTCCAGTCACGTGACCTATTTGAATTTCCCGCCAACATGGTGGTCACGTGACCCTCTTAAGTAGGTCACTTCCGGTCACGTGACCTATTTGAATTTCCCGCCCAAAGGTCACGTGACCGGAAGTAGGTCACTTCCGGTCACGTGACCTATTTGAATTTCCCGCCAAAAGGGAGGCCTCTCATTGGCTGCTTTTGAATTTCCCGCCAAAAGGGAGGCCTCTGATTGGCTGCATGTCGATTGAGTAATAAACAGTAGTTAACCATAGTCCCGTTCCGATACATTCTATACTACTAACCTATTCCAAATGTGTATTAAACGTATTTTTGCAAGCATTTTTTGTGTGAACTTCTTAGGAAAAATGCTTGTTCAAACATTTGCAAACCTCTTGCAAATAATTTAATGGTTAGAAAAACGTTTTACTTGATAGTTGGGATGGTGTATAGTTATTACTGCATCCCTCCTCCAGTCCTCAGACACATCCCCAATGTCTATTACCCTAGTAGCAAGCCCGAATGGGGCCAATTTGGTTTTAGCTCGGATTGGCTGTTTGAAGTCGGGCAAAACTGAGCAGGGTTTCATGTTGGGCAGATGGCTGGGCTGAAGTGTGGCCCCGATCGGGCTGCCCATTTTGGGCTCAGATCAGTTTCAAAGCGAGCTGTCCGATTTGGGCTCAGATCAGTTTCAAAGAGGGCTACCCGCTTTGGGTTCATATTGGCCAGATGAGAGGAAACCCGTCCAAAACCCGTTCTGAGCCCAATTCGGGCAGCCCACTTGGGGCCACACCAAAACCCAATGCCCTAAACCAAGGGGCGCCCGTCGGTTAGCCCACTCCAGGCCGATGAGGGCTGAGGTTGGGTTTGGACAGGGCAACTGGTCTAATAGTTCTGATGATTGACACCAGATGTCACTACTATACAATATCTAGAGTTTTCCTACAAAACCAGATGAAATTGACATTATATAATAATACAATAAAATGTTAAAGTGATGTAGAATAGGAAACAATAAATAGATGTTCTCACAGTTTGGAAATAAGATAGAATATATATTTGAATGATGAAAAGGAGGTTCTCTAAGCAGCTATCCAGTGTAAACACTATTTCTGTGGCATTACAATCTTAATACAAGACTCATGTGCCCCATGTAGGTATGAACTATGGCCTTGAAGGCCAATGTGCACCATAGACACTTGTCTATGCTGCATGTGGCTCAAACTTGATGATAATAGGCCTGCTTGATACTTCCATTAATGGGTGGGAAGAGTATGATTATGCCTTGGGTTTATTAGCAGGACCTAGGATATCTGGTTCAACAAATACAAGAAATCATTGGAGAAAGATTGAATAGATTCTAAAAACCCATAATTATCCGATCTTAGCCCGCTTTCAACCTGTCCAAAAACCGATCTGAGCCCGCTTTCAACCCGTCCAAAAACCGATCTGAACCCACTTTCAGCCCGTTCAAAAACCAATCTGAGCCCAAAGTGGGAAGCCAGTCCAAAAACTGATCTGAGCCCAAAGTGGGCTTCCCGTCCAATACCCGATCTGCGCCCAACATGGGAAGCCCGCACGGGGCCAGACCAAAGCCCAGTGCCCTAAACCGATGGGAGCTCGTCGGTTAGCCCACTCCGGGCCAGACTTGCAAACACAGTCTGGCCCCGTCCCGGGCCACAGTGTGTTTGCTACTAGGGTATGCTTAACTTGTTATGGCCGAGCATCAACTATAGTAGATGCTATGGCTGGCAGTGCATCGACTATAGTTGATCCCATGGCTGGCCAAGCATAGACTATAGTCATCATAACTCTATTGGATTTAGCAAAGGCTCGGCCCAGTGAAAATTCCTGTAAAAAGGCCCCGCCCCTACAGCTGGTCTACAATATTTCCGTCGGGCTTAAAGAGTTTACCGTGATATTTTCTTACGGGCAATGAGGTGTGCTGTTGAGAGTGTTTGATTTTAAATTCAACAACTATATACCACACAGGTGATCAAATGTGCTGTCTAGAGTGTTTGACAATATGTTTAACAATAATATACCATATACAGGTGATAAAAATGTGCTGTCGAGAGTGTTTGACATTATGTTCACCAACAATGTACCATACAGGTGATCAAATGTGCTGTCGAGAGTGTTTGACATTATGTTTAACAACAATATACCATACACATTATGGTTATTCGCACCAGCGATCTGATTATGGTCACTTTTAGTACAGCACCATAGTAGGAAAAACTCACGCATAAGCCACACCCTGACCCTCAGCTGATCCTTTAAGTCGCACCCCTGATTTGAATGGTGTACTAGCCACGGCTTATGCGAGTGGTTTTAGGGTAACAATAATATACGATACAGGTGATCAAATGTGCTGACGAGAGTGTTTGACATTATGTTTAACAATAACATACCATACACATAATAGTGTGCTATCCAGAGTATTGACATCATGTTTAACAATAATATACCATACAGGTGATCAAATGTGCTGTCAAGAGTATTTGACATTATGTTTAATAATAATGTACCATACAAGTGTTAAAGTGTGCTGTCAAGAGTGTTTGAAATTATGTTCAACAACAATATACCATGCAGGTGATCAAATGTGCTGTTGACAGTGTTAAGCATTTTGTTTAGCAATAATATACCAGACGGATGATAGTGTGTGCTGTCAAGAGTGTTTAATATTACATTCAACAATAGTTTATCATACTGGAGGGCCTTACATATAGAACGATAAAGACAAATCCAGTCAACAGCGACACAAACCTTTACAATTGCAAATAAAGATAATTTTGTACGACAATTTCGTTCTTTTGCCATCCTAACGATAATGTCGCACACCAACGATGTAAAACAAAGACAAAAACCTTTACAATTAGGGTATTCTGCGAATATATCGTACTTTTCTGTCGCTCTTTTTTGTCGTTGTAGGGCCTATTTTCGACTGCGCTAAATGGGTCCGACCATCACAAATTTCGTCAGCGACAAAAGCATTTTACGTTCAGACCACTGTGCATTTGGCCTTCTTCTCTCCTTCCCCTCCTTCCCCAACCTTTTTTCTTGTTTCCCTTTGTTCGTCCTTCCTCCTATCTCATTTTCGGATCCATTTTTTTTCACTTTTTCATCCATCACCTCGATTTTCCTATTATTTTTCTCGTTATGTCTACAACGACGATTATTGTCTATAGCGACGATTATCCTCAGCGACTATTTATCTACTTCCGGCCGACCTTTGCCCTACTTTGAGTGCGAGCACATGGAAAATGGCGGCGCAGGTGCAGGCGCGGGATCGGCTCGGCCGATTGCGCAAGGAATACCTGCCCCGCCATGATCCTGTGGCTAAGTGGAGGGAGGAGAAATTCATTGCTAAGTACAGGCTGACTCGTGACAGGGTCCGAATTTTAGGCAGGGAGTTTGCACAGTCAGGATATAGCAGAAACCAAGGGACCAAGGTCGGTGGCGGACTGTCCCATGTACAACAGGTGAGATTTTTTCCCTATCACATAGACTACAGTAGTGTTATTTAGAGCCTCATCCCCTTCCCCCTATCCCTTCATCTTTCCTGTCCTTGCTCAGCTTTCCATTACTTAAATATATTTATATACAGCTTACCTACTATGCTTTGCATTTGACAAATTCATGTACAGTTCACTTTTTGCAATTTATGGCAATTTATCAATATTATCGACATTATTTTTTCCTTTTGCAGATGTCCCTTGCCATACGATACTTTGCCACGGGGGCAGGCTTCCACACGATTGCGGAAACACAGCAGGTTACCATCGCAACAGTCAGTCGGTGTGTGGAGGACGTCTCCAACTTTTTCTACGAGAACTCAAACCGTTGGATTCGTTGGCCGCATACTGCCGAAGCCAAGTTCAATGTGGCGAAGGACTTCCACGCCAAACACAAGAAGAAACCTCTCCTTCTCGGCTGCATAGATGGGACACACATACAACTTGTCTCCCCCCGTAGAGACAGGGAACATGTGTTCATGAATCGAAAGGGGTTCTACTCGTTGAACGTTATGGTGATTATTTGGTCATTTATATTTTCCTAATTTAGGGCGTAGCATCCATGAAAAATACCTAACATTTAACCGTCATTTTTCCCTTTTTTTCAATAATGTGCTCCTCCCACTGCAGGTCGTTTGTGATGCCCAGAACCTAATCACTCACATTGACCCCGGTTGGGCAGGGTCCGCAGCAGACAGTTGCATCTTCGACACCAGTCTGCTTAAGGAGGATGCTGAATCCGGGACATGGGGCGATTACTTCCTGCTCGGAGACAGCGGGTAAGGTACTTTTTGGTAGTACTTCCATTTCATGCACCTTTTAACATCTTTTTTGGTAGTACTTCCTTTTTGTGCAATTTTTGTAACAATTTTTGGGTGGTACTTCCTTTTTGTGCAATTTTTTAATAATTTTTGGTAGTACTTCCTTTTTTGGTAATTTTAGTAAAAAAATTAGGAATGGAAGTACTACCAAAAATTGTTACAAAAAATTGCAAAAAAAGGAAGTACTACCAAAAATTACTTAAAATTAGCACAAATATAAATATATATTAAAAATTGCACAAAAAGTACTTCCATTTGGTGCAATTTTTTGTAACGATTTTTGGTAGTACTTCCATTCTCCTCAAACAAATTTGTCCCTTTTTTCATTTTTATACCCTTTTTCTCGGCATTTAATTATGTATACAAACAATTTTGTTTCAGGTATGCCCTGAAGGATTACCTTCTGACGCCGTACCTTAATCCAGCCACTAAGACTGAGAAGCTCTTCAACATCTGGCACAAGTCGACACGTTCCATCATCGAGCGCAGCATTGGGGTTTGGAAGCAACGCTGGCGGTACGTACCTTTACCCTACTATGTGCTTTATTTTCTCATGCTACATCTTGTTTCCTATTTCTACAGACTTTTTTTATGTTACAGGTGCCTGGATGCGAGTGGGGGCTTCCTACACCACACACCAGAGAAGGCAAGCAAGATTGTCACGGCATGTGCCTGCCTGCATAACATCGCAGTACGGGACCGCGCACCGATCCTGGATCACCTGGATGATGGCGACGACCGGTACATCTACAGACGGCCAGCCCCCCGCCAGCCCCGGGACTTCAACCGACGCAGGCCTGTTGTGACTCGGCGCGACCGGTACGCGCGCACCTGGTTCGGGCCAACCTTGGATCAACAGAATGACGAGTAGAGGACACGACAGGGGAATTAATGCACCTTATCTAAGCTATCTAAGTTTAAAACTGTAAAACCTGCTATTTGCTTTCCAAATGTCAATATGGATTTTATTTTCATTTTTTCGATTTTATTATTATCATTCGATCACATGTCCAGTATACAAATATGTCATTCCTGCAGGAAACTTTTTGGCCTAAATTTATGGTAAATAAATTGTTATTACTTGTTTGTAGTAGTACTTTTCAGAAATTTAGGGTCTAAGTGAATTAATTCCTGGGTGCGGCTCTTCCCTTTCCTCCGCGTTTCCTTGGCGACTTGCCCATTCTGAGGGGGCCTCCCGGCAGTTCATCGTATTCCGGCTTCCACTCGCGCTTGTAGTTCCAAACACTATACGCAGCCACCTGCCTTCCCTCGAGATGCTTGTGGGGTTTGTCCGGAAATAGGGATGAGCAATGTATGTCTGGCACACCTGTAACGTGACATGTAGTTAGATGTAGTATATCATGATACAAATAAATGCCATTTATTGATAATTGTGCAAATACACACCATTTAATGCTGTATAGCGATATGCCGAGTAAGTATGAATTTTGGTACTGTACTTACCGACGACACCCTCTACCCCAGCGTAGTCGAGGAACATCTCTTCTACTTCGGTCAGGTCATTGTCCTCAGTAGAAAGACCGCCACCAGTCTGGCAACGCTGTATTCGGCCACGTGTCACCTAACAAAAAGATTTTATAAGTCCGATGTTTTTCCAAAAAATTATTTTGTTTGCGGCGGAATCATGTGAGTTATATTTAATTTAAATGTACACCTCTATGTGCATTTTGCATACCGAGTTTAAATTCCAAAAAATATATTATGTTCACCTTGGCCTTTATAGTTTGTATGTACTTTGTCGTCTTGGTTTTGATCTGGGTGACTTCCCACTCCGTCCCGCACCGGGTATTGACATACTCTGTAATGGCATAAAAGTTGGCATTAAAAAAGTTATATAAAGACAACATACTTGCACATGCTTTCTGTTCTACTTTGTATAATTTCCAGTACACGGATGAACCCATATCAAAGATAAGATGAATAACACCGTTCGCGCTTCATATACATTGCAATGTTGTTTGGAATATAGTATGATTACCTTTCACTTTCTGCCATGCCTGTCTACGGCGTTCCTTTCCTCCCGAGGCCCCCACAAATTTTCCCTTCAAATCGTCCTTGTGGTAGTTTAGGCCCAGCACCAAAGCCCCTAGGTCACCTTCCCGCCACTGTCCTATGTGTCTCTCGTCGTCCGTGTCCGAGTCCGAGTCCGGTTCCCCCTCCGGCATGTCCTGCAGTTCGAAAGGAAGGTGGTATTCTTCTCCCTCGGCAGGGGGTGCATACTGCTCTGGGTCCTCCTCCCACTCCACATCGCTGAGGTCTTTTGGGGAATTGTGTTGAACCGGTACATATCGACTGCGCTTGCATGTGTCATGTACCCGTGCACTGCGTCTCTTCTATAAAACAAATGTTTCAGTCAAAATAGATCAAGAAATGGTTGCTTTTTTGTTCGTTATATACAAATAACTGAGCTTAAGCAAGTAGGCCCCTTCCGCACTTACAGGGCACCACCCCACCATCACCCCCCCCCCCAACCCCCACCCCCACCCCCACCCCCCCCCCCCCACCCCCCCCCCAACAATGGCGCGATCTGCATGTTGAAATGTCCCCTTGCTTTCTGTTAAGTTATGCTCATTTCATTTCGTCCTATCCCCGGATAAACCCATTTCAAACTTCCCAATGTACAAAATAAACCATCCTCACCTCTCCACTTGTGCTAGCCATGTTGTAGACGTGTATTTCTGTGAAAATGCACTGTTGTTGTGTCTGTCACGACGAGAACAAAAGATAGAGCGACGGGGGCGCCATCTGCTGGCTTACAGTGGTATTTGGACAATTGCACTGGCAGAGCCCCCTAGTGGTTCTTGAGTGAAACGTGTCTTGTGCTAAAGATAATCTCTTTTTTTTGCTTTTATACCGGTCAATTATTGATTTCTTATATCTCTGTTCAAGGAGAAAGAGGACCTTGTCCTATACCATTGGAAAAACAATGCCATGTACGCATGCGCATAATATAGTCATGTGCTTTGATTTGGTCAAAGTGTAACATGCTAGGAAACGCCCATCCAGAACACTCCTGTCTACAACCATGGCCACATGTTACTTTCTGCTCGCCCTCTTCCTCGCAGCCACTGCCTCGGGCAGTATACCCTCAAGGGCTCGGTCCGCCTACAATAGCGGTCTGGAAGTGGCTAAATGGCTGGGCATAGAGCCCTGGATTCATTCACTTAGGCTACGCACCATAACCCCGAAACCGGTTTTCCAGTTTCCTTCCGACTTTTCCCGGCACCGTCAACTAGAGCAGGAGCGCTGGAGTGATTTAAACACGACGGACAGGGTGGAAATGTTGTTTTATCGACAAAGCATGCTCCTATACACGTACATAGGACTACTGGAAAAGGTCCGCCAGTTTAACATCACCTGGCAGGCGGCCTATCAGAGGTGCCCCACCCACCTCCTGGATTTCCAGGCTTTGCGAAACCTGGAAGCTGGATGTAAGTAAGAAAACTCATGGCCCATACATTTTTCATATCATAATGAGCAAGTGCGCTGTATGAAGTAATACTACATGCAGGCTACAAAGTAAACTTTAAATTAAGGCTGGTATTTGGTCATGTGATACTCAGGAAGTGCCATGTTGCAAATATGACTATGTAAAGGGCAGAAAAAGAGGATTTCCGTTGCTAATAATACCATGTAACATTTCAGTCCTGGAACCCGTCTGGACAGAGGGCCGTCGAGACGTATCTACTGGGAAGTACGCCATCCGTGGCCGAGTCATCCAAGGCCCCAAGTGGTGCAACTGGGGGGACGACCACCTGTCAAAAAACCATGTGTGCGTCATCGCGAAGAATCGCCACGATTGGGCTGCGCTGAGGCGGCCCCCCTACTGTCTGCAGGCTGTCTCCTGCGAGAGCAGGGCCCATTGCCCGATGCCCCCAGGTCTGTAGGTGCGTCTTCTGTGCCTTTTATTCTACTATATTCTGGGTGTAATCATGATTGAAGCATATAAATCGTTAGTTAGTACTATAAGTGCTATGTAAAATTCATATATCTATAACTTTTGTCGTCTTGATATATCTACAACTTTTGACATAACTTTTGGCAATGGCAGAATGAAAAATTTTGTTCTTTACAGAGGATCTTAACAAGTGGCATGAGCATCACAGGGTTGATGCCCTGGATGTGTATGAAGACTCCTGGCTGAATGATGATTAAAGAAATTGGTATTGATTGATGCCTTGGATGTCTACCACGAGGACAGAATGAGGAAGCAAATGGATAAAGTCAATGTTTTTATTGGGGTACTGCAACCGTAGCATAGTAAGCCCAAACCTGCTAGAAATATAGCACCCTTTTATCTCTGATACAACATTTAAAACATGCAATTTGTATGTCTATGATTAATGAGTTGGACTGCGCACTGCGCCATGTACTTTTAACCCGACGTACCTTGGTATGTCGGGACATGATTTGACATGTAATACAACAAAGAAAAAGAACTAAATATAATACACACCGTATTTTAATAAGTACATTACTGTCCTATCTTATCTTATCCTTAGACAGCGCTCATTTGTCAATGTATATAGATAAAACAATCGGACAAGATGATAAGATGCCACATGACGCATGTAATTGTTTCCTTTATCTTTGGACTAGAAAAATAAGGCCTTATCTACCCCTCCCTGTGACATGAAGAGGGTGGGAATAAATAAAGTGTGACATGATGATAAGGCAGAGTACCTCACTGATTGACTTGCAAATAAAACTTCTGATCATGCTACTCTTTTACTTGACTTGTTTAGCAGCGCTAGCGAGCTGTCCAATATATTTCTAATATAGTTAACGAGTTAACGATTTCTACCATCTCGGCAGAGTTACACAGTTTGTTGCAGATCCATGTTTCCACTATAGCTTTTCTGTAATACTTATATCTGCATCACAAACTTTTCCTAACACATAGGAATAATGTTAGAAGTACTTCTTTCAAATATTTAGACAAAGTATTATTCTCCAAAGAGAACTTAAAAACATGCTAGGTTATCCAAATATATTTCTAATACAGTTAACAAGTTTATGATTTATACCATATCAATGTATTATTCTCCAAAGAGAACTTAAGAACATGCTAGGTTATCCAAATATATTTCTAATACAGTTAACAAGTTTATGATTTATACCATATCGTGCATGTCTGGCAAGGTGTGCGAGTTAAAATAATACAGATACATCGGCATGATAGTTCAACAACTTTTGGAGGGACACCCATCCCTACTGATGTTTAGATCTTTCAAATATTTAGACAAAGTATAATTCTACTGTTATTTAGATCTCGACCGAGTACGTGTCATGGGCTCATCGTCCGTGGTTGTACTGCTAGTGTCTGCCGTGTCCCGGGTGGAGCGTGGTGGGACGAATGCAGCGCCACGGCCCCGGCCACGGCCCCGGCCCCGGCCCCGGCCCCGGCCACGACCTGTACCACTTGCAGCACTGGGACCCACGTCCTCTGTTTGCGTCCCAGTGCTGCAAGTGGTGTGGCCCTGCTGCTCCTGGTTGCATTGACGGCAGGTGTACGGTGCCCCCAGGCGATTGTACACGTCTAGCAGGGCGTTCGCAAACATGCGCTGGGTACCCGTGGCGAGGGCGATGTACCGGACAATGGCTTGGCCTATCTGTTCCGAGTCATCGTCTGCCACGGGTACCTGCGCGGTGGGGGGTGGAGGGGGCGGTGTGACCTGTCTCTCCGGCTGGGGTGGGCCAGTTGGTGTTGCTCCTGCGGAGGTGGGGGCGGGGGGGGCGACTTCCGGTGCTGCTCCAGCAGGTGGGGGGGCGACTTTCAGTGCAGCCGGAGCCGCGTTGCCCTCTGGGGGGAGAACTGGCTGAGTGGTGGTGGGGGGGACGCCACTGTCGGGGTTTTTGCTGACCCCTCTGGGTGAGGGGGCTTGGACCTCGTCTTGTAGGTGTTCTGCTTCAGACTGAACTGGGCTAACGTTCTCTCTGCTCTTAGAGAGCGAGTTGCCACGGGGAGTGGAAGTCAGTCTTTTTTTGCTGTGGCTGTCGGGGGTTCCCAGTCTGAATACGGTCAACTCAACTTCATCGTCTGCCGCAAGGTTTTCGTTACTTGCATCACAACCCACGTTAGCAGTGACGTTGGCAGTATCCTCGACATCTTTGGAGTACGAGTGTTCGAGGTTTTTCCTGCTCGCATACACATGAGTGCCTATGGTCGCGGGGTTGGCTCTCTTCCGGCGAGATCCTGTACTGGTCACGGCGGAGGACGGAGTCCTAAGTAATATTGAAACTTGCGGTGTAGAAGAACTTAGATGTCCTTGGGCAGCCTGCCTCTCAGTAAGAAGCCTCCGCTGCTGCTCGTTGTACGCGGTCCACACCTCTTGTTGGCTCAGACCAGGCGGCAGGGAGGGCACCTCGTTTGTCCCACATGGTCGCGACGTTTCAGGAGGTTGCGAAGACCCTTCATGAGGGGGGGCGGCAGGGCGGCGAGGTTGCGAAGACCTTTCATCTGCGGCAGGGCGGCGCGCTTGCGAAGACCTTTCATCTGCGGCAGGGCGGCGCGCTTGCGAAGAGCTGTCATTGGCTGCAGAGCGGCGAGGTTGTGAAGACCTTTCATCTGCGGCAGGGCGGCGCGCTTGCGAAGAGCTGTCATTGGCTGCAGAGCGGCGAGGTTGCGAAGACCTTTCATCTGCGGCAGGGCGGCGCGGTTGCAAAGAGCTTCCATCGGCTGCAGGGCGGCGCGCTTGCGAAGACCTTTCTTCACGGGGGGCGGCGGAGGATTTTTTGCGAAAACCTGTAGCATACATAAAAGAGACAAGATGAGAAACCACCCAAAAAGTGAGAATGTGAAATACTTAGAAATATAGTGTTTGTAACACTCTTTGTGATACTCTTTGATATACAACAATACATACAGTACGAAAAGGTGTAGATGGTACATTTTATAAAAATTTGAATTTCGTGGTACATTTTATAACAATTTGAAATAAAAAAAGAACAAGACGGATATGCAATTTAACAAAACACACCTGCAATTTTTTCCGTCCCCGCGAACCGGAGGGCCAGCACTTCTGACTCCCTAAGTTTCATTTCCTCGGGAATGTACGCCCCCTTGTCCACGTAGTCCAGAAGAAGCTGTGTGTTCTGTTTGAGCATGATAAGGCAAGATACATGATCAGTGTGGCGAGAGAGGGAAAAATAGAAAAGATATATTTTGTTGTGTTGTTATCCAGATGGGTTCAATTAAATATTATTTAATGCAAAGAACAGCGCTACATGTAATATTGTTTAAGAAGGCAAAAGAAAAACCTGAAATATAAATATAGAAGGGATGCTTACTTTTTCCCCACATTTGTTCGGGAAGTCCCCGAACTTAGTCCGTATTTCCTTTTCTGTGCGACCCGCCGTTGTGGTTACAACGTTCACAGCGTCTGAAGATATATATTTGCGGACATTACGTAAAGTGAATGTAAACTTTGTAAGACCGTAAAAGTTAATGTAAACTTTGTAAGACCAAATGAATACAGTGTATACTTTTACTTCGTATTTGTATCACCACCGAATATTACAGTACAAGTATCCTCGGAAGTAATTGGTATATTCTTTACAAGTACATCAGTTACGAAGAAATTAATAATTACCCAGGAGACGAGAAAAAGCCGCATCTCTGGCCGGCTTGTTCTTGCGGGTTTGCCGCTCCCTGAGAATGCCCTTGTCCCCTAACGCAGACCTCATGAGCGCGCATCTCTCGTCCTCGGACCAGTACGGGTGGCGGATGGCCTTACGGCCCTGCACTGGATCGCTGGCTACTGCATGCGGGCTAACAGGCTCAACCAGTCTCTTTTTCTTAGGGGCAGCGCGAGGTTTCTGCTTCCGAGGAGGCAGTTGTGTAGACGGGGCCTGCTCCGCCACGGGCTCAATGTCCTCGTCATCGTCATTCAATCGACTGTGATGTCTATTACTCTTAGCGGACCGTCCCGACCTATGTGAGGAGTTAGACGTGTCGGCCAAGCGACCTTCAGAGCGGCGGGACGTGTCCCGGTCAGAGTCGCTGGAGCTGGAGCGGGGGGCTGGACGTTTCTGCTTCTTGCGACGGGTGTGTGTCGCATGACTGGACTCCTCGTCGTCCTCGTCTGCCGACCGGGTAGGAGGGAGCCACGACCGATCGCGGTCAGAGTCGTCGATGACAGATGCCTCCTGCGACTCCTCCTCCTCCTCCTCCTCCTCCTCAGCCTCATACTCGTCGTCCTCCTCACCTTCCCAGTCACCCGCCACGGTTCCCTCTTTACTTCCTGACATCTGGGAGAAGATAAAAGTATGACATTTTATTTCTATGTACAAAGAAAAAATGAGAGCAATGTTCGTAATACTTCCTTAAATATACTTCCAAAATATTTTACGTAAATTTTTTTTTGTAAATACAAATTTGTAAACCCCAATTTTTTTCAGCAATTTTTGGGAGGAAGTACTACCAAAAATGAGGCAATAATGATATTGCCCCAAAAATGGTGGGGAAGTAAAAAGGAAGTAAGGAAGTAAAATATCGCCTAAAATTGCATGGACAATGCCGCAAAGGGGGGTTGAAAAGTAAAATAAAGGGCAGGGGGAGGAGAGAGAGAAAGAAAGGGGTGATAGAAGTGGAGAAAATGTTTGGAAATGCTGGGGGAATGCAGGACAGTGTCATACTACTGCATTGCGTACATATCCTTTGGATTCCCGCCATTACGGGCGACATATTCACTTATTATCGCTCGGCAGCGGAGTGAGTTTGGGGCCGAAACAGTGAAAGTAGATATTAACATGCACTGAATTATGTGGCCGACGATACATAATGACATAATGTACAATGTAACATAGGACAATAAAGAGAGGAATGGTGTAAAACATCAATTTTACCGTTTTTCGAGTTCGCCGACACTTGTTCGGAACAACGATGAAAATGTACCGGAAGCTACCTCGGTCGGTGTTTTGGGTGACGTCACTTCCGCTTTACCCTGTACCCTGCCCTTTTTCCATCGTTGTTAGGCTGAACAAAGAGCGACGAAAAAACAACGACAAAGATGAAAACAGAACGAACGAGTGCTTAACGATGATCGTTGTTTTAAACAACGACGAAAAATGTAAAGGAATTAAAGATTATTCGTTGTTCCTTATTGTCGTACAGCATGAACGACAATATAATAATCGTTCTATATGTAAGGCCCTCCAGGTGATCAAATGTGCCGCCGAGAATGTTTGACATTATATCTAACAATAGTATATCATACAGGTGATCAAATGTGCTGTCTAGAGTGTTTAACATTATGCTCAAAATTAATATTCAAGGCAGGTTGGGGTCCAGCCCATCCCTTACAATGGATCAGTTAATGTGATGTATAATGGATAAATACAATGCCTCTGTTGCATAGTGACATTAATGCTTAATGCTTAATGACCTGCTACCTGTTGTAGTAAAATTATCAAAGAGCAAATAGTACCATGAAAGTCCACCATCAGAGATTGAGGGTACCTAGAGGTGTAATATCTTAAGAGTATTATTTGCTCTAGTATGTTTGTCGAGTCACAGACCAAAACGTTGGCTATATATGTATTCTCAATTAGTTGTGAAATAGAACAAAAATACATAGATTCCATACAGTACGAAAGTAATATGTGATCAGGCAAGCAGGCGGGTCAGAGATGGCACCCCAGTCAGAAATGGCACCCGTTCAGAGACAGAAACATTGGCCCAAGTTCGTGAGACACAGGCATCATCATATTGTATTGACCCTGCATAAGATCAACACGCGCTATATGTACCTAGTACAAGGTATGCCTATTCATGATTTTACTCAAATTAGCAGTTTTGGCCGATTTTCGTCTAGAAAATAATTATCATAGGGTAATAAAAACCGTTAACTTACGATTAGAGATCACCCGGGTCATGGCCAGATCATTCACACAGACCCTTTCCTTTATACATGCTCCAGACCCAACTTCATTAATGGCATTCATTTTTCAAAAAATGGAGAGGAAATTAACTCCAACACTGTTGCCATATCGCTACAGAATGACTTCTCACTCTATAGTTCTAGATTGGTTCAACAGTTTGCCAGCAGAGGGCCTGAGTGTACCTCACTTCTTCATACCCTCTTGGTCTCATAGAGGGTAATCCCGCAGAAAACTGAGAGTCATAGACGATTCTGGTCAGAAGTGAATACTACAGGGGCACTGAATGGTCCATAAATAAGTTGGAAACGATGCCAATATTATGAAAACTTGAACACATGCTGCTGAATGTCTGCCAATTTCAATCAAATAATAGGAAAGGGATTCTCAGTGAGTCTACATTTTTTTCAAAGGCTACATTGGGGATCAGTGAAAATGCAAATTATTCAGTGCAAATTCAGGCGGAATTCAGGTGGTTTTGCGCTACAGACCAGTGCTCAAATTTCCCGTGGTAAGTAGCTAATTTTGGTTGGAAATGTTTTGTAGGAAAGATGTATCTTTTAGGTCAAGGGTGATTTTCAGAAATTGTAAATGTCCTGGTAGCTGTTATTGCGTTTTCCGCTATATTAAACTGAATATATCAGTCTTTCGACAAGCTGCATGGATGCAGCAGTAACACAAATAGGGAATGAAAAAAAGTTATAGGGTCCACTAAGCGATTCCCTACCCTTGATATCCTATAGCGCCCAATTTGGCTGTTATCTCCCGAAAGATTATGCTGTTTTCTATTAGCCAGAATACATTATTTAGTGTATACTTAACCCTATGAGGACGACATGATATTTTAATGCATGCCCTAACTTGCCATGGCTGCATTCAAGCATCATATCGAACTTATGAGGATGGGCATGATGCACCACTGCACCACTCGTTACTCGGCTGGCTGCATTGGCGCATCATGACGTCATATGTCATCTTTTATTGACATCCATCCTTAACCCCTTAAGTGCCGCTGCTGCCTCTGGGCAGCATCTAAAATACCCTGGAAAAACCGCTGCCCTAGGCTGGCAAAATTGCTACCCTATGGCGGCAATACCACTAAATTACAGCTCCTGCTATAGAACAATGAATAAGTACTTTTGAATCAATCTAAAAAAATTAACATGAATACTACGTCCCCTTGTCAGAAAGGTGTAAATTCTGTCTCCTCAACAACTCATTTCACTCCTTAGCCACTATCCCAGGGAGCACTTACTTGCAAAGTTGCATATTCCCATGGCATAGGGCCGGTGGTTAAGTTCAAAATGACATTTTTCAAGGCCATGAGCTAAAGGTTTAAAGGTTATTTGGCCGCTGGTACCCACCCCATTGGATCAGGCTTGAAGTGCTATTATTTTGAGTCCTTTATATATTATGATTCTTCTTCTTTCTAGCACAGTGATTCTCGGAATTCCATTTTATGCAGGAACACTGTAGTCGCTACACCTGTAACTCCTTCTTCTGCAATTGATTTTTCTTCAAAATCCAGCCACCGAAGGCACTGGTACTAAAATATTATAAGAGAAGACACGAGACATCGGTGTAGTGGAAATATATATAGTACCTAAATGTCAGCCAAAAACACGCTTCCACACACAATGGAAAATTAATCCAGAGGATTTACTTGGGGAGGCAAGAGGAGTTTAGGGTGTTGGGCTTGCCGTGTACAGTTTGTAAGTTTTTTCAATAACTAGGACCCATAGTGAGTGGATTCCACTTGCACAACCCAGGGGCGTGGCAACCGGGGGGGACGGGGGGGACATGTCCCCCCCACTTTTGACCAACCCCGAAAAAGGTCAAACCCCAAAGGTCAATTAAAAAGGGGTCAAAAAGGGTCAAAATACCCCTCAGTCCCCCCTACTTTGAAACTGCTTGCCACGCCCCTGCAACCTTGCGGGAAATCCACACAGGGCATATGGCAGCCATTTTGAATTTATAGGTGACCATGCCATGGGCTGGTTGAGAAAGATCATATCTGTGCTTCTGATCAACTTAGAAATGTAATTTTAGATTTCATATTGACATTTAACATGTTAAGGTATTCATTGAATCTGTTTATAAATAGTACATGGGCGGCCATTTTGAATTTTCAATGGATTTACTTCCAGAGAGGAGGCTTGATTCACTCAAGTCTCAGATACATGAGGCTACATAAAGACCTAATTCAAACCATTGTATAACCATATCAATGGATGTTGTGTTGTCATATGTAGGCAGCCATCTTGAATTCATAATGAGGCGATATCACAAAGAATCAAGATAGTGCATACAGTCATTAACAGTTGCTTTCAGCTGTCCTCAAACTTATCGCTTTGGTTGCCAATTTTTTTTATCTCTTTACCAAGGCACGGCAGTGGCAACTAGGTGGGCGGCCATTTTGAATTTTCACAAAATATCAAAAAAATGCTTAAAGTCATTGAAAGCTACTTACAACTATACTTACTTCAAAAGATTAGGCCAAATTGACTCAAATCTCATGTTCTAATCAGGTCCTCAGAGAAGAAAATTTCCTGTCTAAGACATATAAATAACGACTTTGCTGTTGATGGATTAATTCAATAACTAACCAAGTCTTTGCAGATTAAAACATATAAACAAAAAGATTTAAGCAATAGATCCACACAAAAAACTGAACTCTTTGCCCCCTCACACATTTTAGCATTCTCCAGCAGCAACAAGCTGTAAAGCATGGACTAGCATTGTTTTTGTGATATTTTGTGACAATTTTCAAAAGTCCCTTTGCATGTGTACTCACTATGTTCTGCCGGTTTGCAGGCCATGGGGACAGGGCCATTTCAGTTGGTGTCAGGTTCCAATTACCATCCCCTTTCCAACCACATTCCTCATAGATAGTATTGGATAGGTATGTAGGCAGATTGTGAAATGGTAATTGCGATACACCCTCCTTTTGAAATGTTCAAGATCATATACTGTTGGAGGGAGATTTCACAAAGGCCCTATATCAGTGTGTGATATAGTGTGCTCTGAGATTTGCAAGATAAGGAGAGTCCAAATGAACTTTTGGAGGTATCCTTTGCTTTCGCGGCACAACAGCAAAATTCTGAATTGTTAGAGCCAGTGGATTCCCTATCCCTTGATACCGTTTGAAAGGTTTTCCTGCACTTCTTAGTTGTCTTTCACAGTATTTGAGACTTATATCTTACCTGTTACAAAAGAAATAAACACTTTCTGTTCCAATTAGAAGGCTTGAGAACAGGTCCCTTTGCAGAGTTTTGAGACATCATCAAATCATTCTCCTAGCAGGACAGACCAACTTTGTACCATATGCATGAAACAGAAGCATGCAGTTACCATGCCTCAGTCACTTTTGTTTTCCCTGGCTCTTACTGTTTTCCAACGTTTTGTGAAACCTGAATGTACTTTTGGTTCAAAGGGATTGATCATGTGATTCCCACTGCAAACAATCATTTTTTTCAGTCAATTCTTGCTCCTGATGGGTGATTGCCATTCCAGCTTTATGGTGTTTTCTCACAGCAGACAAGTCAAGGGCTCACCACTGACGGCAGCCACAACTGGTTTCATGTAGAGCCACTTGTTCCTAGCTGCAGGCTTCTGGGTTACCCCACACAGATATGCATGTCTGCTGTAATTTAGTATGTGTCTGGTGACACACCATCGTCTCCCATCAGTGCATCTGATCATACTGTACAAACTCTCATGTATAGATGGTGCCACTTCTGGACATTTTCATCTCACTCAGGAATAGGACAAGAATATGCAATATTTATTTCCTGCTGTCACTGCATATGTCAGCAAGTTTCCTGCCTCTGCTAAATAGTCAAGACAGTTGCCAAAGGTTGAGAAAGACCATATCTCTGCTTCTGATCAAATGTAATTTTAGATTTCATGTTGACATTTAACACGTTAAGGTATTCATTGAATCTATTTCTGAATACTACATGGGCGGCCATTTTGAATTTTCAATGGATTTACTTCCAGAGAGGAAGCTTGATTCACTCAAGTCTCCGATCTATGAGGCCACATAAAGACCTATTTCAAACCATTGTATAACCATTGTAAGCAACTTTCAATGACTTTAAGCATTTTTTTGATATTTTGTGAAAATTTAAAATGGCCGCCCACCTAGTTGCCACTGCCGTGCCTTGGTAAAGAGATGAAAGGAATTGGCAACCAAAGGGAAAAGTTTTGAGTACAGCTGAAAGCAACTTTTAATGACTGTATGCACTATCTTGATTCTTTGTGATATCACCTCATTATGAATTCAAGATGGCTGCCTACATATGATACTACAACATCCATTGATGTGTATCTGCTGTGGTAAATTCGCAAACTCTGCCATATGAAAACGACACCGGACCATGAGGGGGGGTAGCCGTGGAGAAACCCCCTTCCCCCCCCCCCCACTTGTCATTTCACTCACCCGGCCGATTCAGACACCGCCAGGGATATCGAGGCCTGACTGTATTGAAATACTTTCTCTATCCATCAGATCTTCATGGTCCATGTTCTGGATAGCATACATGGGTTCACATTATTGCTTATTGGCAATACATACTCAAATGATACAGGGCCGTGGCAAGCAGTTTCAAAGTAGGGGGCCCTGAGGGGTATAGTGACCATTTTTGACCCCTTTTTTCTTGACCTTTTTGGATTGCACTTTTTGGGGTTGGTCAAAAGTGTGGGGGGGGGACATGTCCGTGATCAACATCATATAAGAGCTCCTTGGATTTGAGCAACGTTTTTTGTCTGGACACTCTACAATCTGCTGGATACAATGGCTTTCCCTCACACACACATGTTGCTCTCAATTTTTCAGACTTTGTAGTTACTTATTTCTTCTTTATACTCTGCAACCACTTGGTCTTTATCCATCATGATTTGTGACAAAACCTTGGCCAAACCTCTCCAGTGTGTGCAAAGTTTTTCACTTCCAGCTCTTGATCCATGGTTCTAACACGCACGGCAGTGACTCTCCCATTGACAGCAGTGAACTAAGCGCAGTGGCTTGGTCAGGGGACCAAGTCACTCCTGGCAATTTTGTGGCACGCAACTTAGAGACCCCTTAGCAATGCCAATTAGAATGCAGCTTGCTCCCTGCGGGGGATGATGGGGTTGTCGTTGTTTTCAAGCAATTTCTGTCTAGTTTCTGCTTTTCTGTCTAGTTTTCTGTCTATTTGTTTGTTGTCAGAACCGCATTTAACCACGTCTCACCTTCGAGTAGCCTGTGACCAAGTCACTCCGTCTCGGTAGCCTGTCCCGTGGCACCTGCGGTGCCACGGGACAGGCTACCTCGACGTCGCGACTAGGTCACAGGCCACTCTAGGCTCGCCGTGGTTAAACGCGTAGTCCGTCCTTGAGAAGTTATTCCCAGTTCGCCCATGTTAAATGCACTCTAACTTGGGGGATTAGTGACTTTCAAGGGGGCATCCAAGTTTGCATTAATAAACTGATCTATCAGTTATAATTTTCTCATACCTGGGGTCTTCATGTGTGTAAATTTGGAAGGTGCTAGGACTTGTAAATCTACTACAATCACAAATATGTATTCATCCCGCAGTTGTCACAAATTTATACAGCATTTATGGGTCAAGCCGCTGACTTATGTAGGTTTGGTCTTTTTAGCCCTTTTAAGCTTTATAAGCCTAAAGAATTAAGACTTTTGCTTCAAATGCTTATATTCTTTGGCATGTGTAAGAAAACATCCTAACATTTCAGGGGAAAAAATATTTTTGTGTATTGGACCAAGATTTTTTCTTTTATAGCCCCCCAAAGGCAAAAAAGCCGTAAAAAACGTCCAAAATGACAAAAATGACATGTTTTACATGCCTCTCATTTAATCTGAGGAATCAATAGCGCATCCCGATTATTTTTTTCCATTAGGCCTATGGTATAGTAGATGGATTCAAGAGATTTTACCATGATATGTATCTTTTATTTTTTACTGTAGACTTTTTGCTGTGAATTTGTCTCTTATTGTCAATCTATGTTATCATCTTGGTGTCCTCACATAGTAATTAAAGAGATACCACAGCATAACTATTTTACCCCTCATGTTGAGGTAGCATGTGGGCCTTATACTGGAAAAAGAAAATTTTCAAAAAAATCCAATTCTCTAGGCTCCAGGGGCAGATGCATATTTGATACAACATAAAAGCAAGGAGTAACAATTGCCATTTCTTTCTCTCCTGTGGTTATTTCTGGCTATATATTGAGTTATTATGTTCCAAAAGGGCTTGTGGTGACAATGGGTTAGTGCTTGATAGCTATGGTAGATCATCCATTCACCCATGCACACCCAAATGCTTCACTATGACAAATTTGAATCCCGGATGGTGTTACTCCATGCTTTTAAGTTGATGTGTTACTCCGTGCTTTTAAGTAGCAGCAGGCAAAACCTCCCAAATAATTAACCTCTCTGTGCCCCAGAGGGTGCCTACACCACTCCTAGATCATTTTAATGCTTTATAATCAACAATGCCTCACATACCTAGAATCTGTGGGTTATTTGAAAATTCACCCGGACTTAAAAGCACGGAGTAACTCTTGAAAAAAATAAAGACTCACAGAAATGCTAATATCCTATATATCTAAGTTTTAACTACTTCATTGCTTTGCTACCAACTCTCTCAGATAGTCTGCACTCTTAAATGTGTGAATTTCACATTTATTTTACCATTTATTGTGATATTCTATTAAAAGCACGGAGTAACTAGTGTTACTCCGTGCTTTAAAGTGCTGATATTAGCCATATTCAGGCCCATACTGTGAAAGGTGGGTGATCGAATGGGTTAAAATACTAGCTTTACACAAAAGTACATATGTTGAAGATAATACAGAGTGAGTTACAAGAGTATTTGACCCCTTTTGAAGAAGTAGGAGTAAAGGTGGGGAAGTGTGATAAAACTTTTCAATTTTTCAAAAAAATCCAAATTTCACAGGCCTATATCTCAAAAAAGAATTTTTTCATGATTTCAATCTTTATTGGGGTTAAAGATGTATGTTGTGCCGTGCTGTAAATGGAATCATTAGTTGCTGTGTTGTATATAAGAGGATAATAAGGTGTCCCTTTACTTAAAAGCACGGAGTAACACGAAAAATGCCCACTCATCTTCACATTGTTATAAAAACTGAACCGCTAGGGTTAGAAGTGTACCGGCGGTGGTTTCATGGAGCCAAGATATATACCTTTCAATAAAATAAACTTATATGAACATATTCTGAGGTTTCTGATTTGTCCTTCCCCAGCTCAATACCTACATAAGTCAGTGGCTTGACCCTTATACTGTTTACAAAATTTAAAAAAATGTGACGTCACACAATCCATAGACCCCCCCACCCCCGTGTCACACTTTGTCACACAAAAAAAAGACCCCCCCACCCCCTCCGGCGTGACATACTTTATGGACGGCCGCTAAGACCATATTGGAGTGTTGGCTCCCCGAGTAATTGACATAAGAAAGAAAAGTACAAGGGGTATGCTCCAACACGGACAACGCTGACACATATTGGTGCAAATACCTCCGGACTGCCAAGGATCTCCAGCTTCCCTTCCTCATAATAGATTGAACAAGCATACCCACACACAGAAAAGTAAAGGTGTCAACTGTGTCTCCCACTTGGGAGATTTACTTTCTGGGCAGGTCCTGGAGGAGGGTACTGCCCCCAAGTCTGAGGGAATGGGTGGAAACCCTGTCAGCTGGTAGACCTAAAGCAAAGGCAAAACTCTTAATTCATAGGTGAGGGGGAAACATGACCACGGGACGACAAATGAGGGGTTCATTGGGGGGAGGAACCCTCTAACAGTTTAACTACTGTGTGGTCCTGCTGCTAGGGCAATCTATCGCGAGATATTAAAGATAGATGTCTCCACTGGTGTCGTTGATTTGGTTGATATATATCTCTGTAGGCTTCAGCTCTCCATCACTCTCTAATATCCACCGGTGGATAATGGCCGCCACCCACAGTTAGTCAGCACCAAACCTCTGCTGGAGAGTGAAGGCTACGTTGGAGACTTGAGGCATGCAGAGACTACTCTGCCGCAGACTGCTGCTAGGGTACAGGGCACTTGTAGTTGGCATCATAAGTTTTTAATAACGTTACTCATCGGGCTCAAAAGGGAGGTGCAGATCATATACTATTGGTTGATAAGTATCATTGCATGAGTGAAGGTGGAGCAGTTGGTTAGCTGGTGGGCTCAATAGTTCTGAGGTTGTAGGTACGGGTCCTGCTATATACCCTGGCTCTCAAAGAGGAAAAGAGCTCTAAAATAAACTTAATAGAGGTGTTTATTTCACATACTGGGAGGTATAGGCTCAGGTCATATTGGGGGGGGGGGCTGAAATATAGCATTGATTATGTAACCTATCTTTTGTTATGGAACAAATCCTGTCCTCCACCTACATAAGTTATTCTATTCTGTTTTTCTCGGATGTGTGTATTGGATCATCCCCCTCTGTATTATGTCTGTCCTTAATGTAATGACACTGAAAAAGATCTACGTAATTAGAAATTTCAAAATCAGAAAGTTGCCAGTTTGAACACAAGTCTAATCATTACAATGCTTGCTGTATGCATAGTATTTACAGTGATTACGGTACCTGTACGAGTTATCCTTTATTTCATCCGTACCTTTTTTGAGTACTGTGGAAGAAACGCCATTAATTATCGTGCATATGGCAAAATCGCATACACGATTAACTATATAAATCACAGCATCAACTTCATCCTATACTGTATAACTGATACAGAAAATTGTGTTCACCTTTTTAGATGTTGCTGGATAAGAAAACTAAAACTTGCTGTCGATGAGGAACATCCAATAAGTACATGCATAAGAAAGTATTAATGATATCCATTTGCGTTCAATGCACATATATGCTTGTTAAGTCCTTGATGTCTTGAGGGGCTATGAAGTTGGATAATTACTTGTCGTTTTACCAGTACATAATTGATGTAAAAGAGACTGATTAAAGTGGCATTCTCAGCACAAGACATATTGTTTTTTAGAACTGTTCTGGTTAACTGAGTCACGTTGGTTGGTGCATAGAGAGATTCTTTAATACACAAGTGTACACACGTCCTAGTTCTTTCTAAGTAGAGATTGTTAGAGCCTAATAGTTATTCTTATAGCTTATAGAGATACTTTCAAGTTTGTTTGGACGTGGCGTTCGTACCTCCCAGCACTACATAATAAAGTCACAAAGTTGGGTTCAATTTTGCCTGTCTTTGGCTCGTCATGGTCATGTGATACCTGAATCACATAATATCATGTAATACCTGTACCAGCAATTTCATTGGCTCCCTTGGGCTGGTCTGGCTCTCCAAGCACGTGTTTTTTTCACCATTTTATCACCTCTTTCTCTTATATGTACTAGGAAAATATTTGCGTTTGTTTTATGCAGATACTTTCAATGATCTATTCCCTTACGGATAATCTGTTTGTACATGTATAGCAAATTATGAGAACGGTTGGCAGGATTTTTATTATTTTACAAAGCAGGAACAGGTGATGATGGCTTCCTCCAAGGTCTTATTGAAATTGAAGTTTTTGTCTGTTGAGACAACGCCCACTTTTGACGCCTTCAAACCTGTGTATTTAGGAATTTTGTCGTCCAGGTGTGTCCACTGGGAGACAAAACATGTTTTTCACCTCAGCTTTTAAATTCACGTTTTGATGGACGACAAACACCCTGATTTCTACTAGTGGACACAGCTCTAATAAGGGCTGCAACATCAAAAGCTAATCAGTCCTTCCTGTCCTCTCGAACACACCAAGTGTTGCAAATTCATATCATCCCCTTCTCAATACAAATCTTACTCCCAACCAAATGCAACTTTCTCTGTCTTGGTGCTAGTGTTACATGGGTGCACCATCACAACAAATGAACAAATAATCCTCCAGGGGCTTACTTCAGACTGGAAAATCCAGAATGGGTTCTCCTTACAACACCAGGGGGACCTGCCTGACCCTCCAACACTACCACTAGGGGTAGCTGCCATCTTTTTCCTGGAGTAGCAGCGCTGGAGTAAGCAGCCCTGGAGGTAGACAGGTTTCAAGTAGGCACTTCATACATCATACACCGAGTGCTGTCGACCCATGATCAACCTGTCTCATCACTAAGAGTAAGGGTAAGTATATAGTGGTACTGCATGCATCACTTAGATATATACCATCCTATTAGAAAGAGACATTTTTCTCAATTAGCCTTGGGTAGGTTAACACAGCCGCTCTCAACTACTCCCCAGGTGTCTGGTGTAGCTGGGTGAGTTACCTGTGTATGTTACCTGGACAGGGGGCCCAGGAGGAGCAGAGTACCCAGCAGGGTTACGGCTCGTCTGGGTCAGAAGAGCACATGTGGTAAAAACTCGGTTTTTGTTTCTTTTTTAAAAATGTTTTACTGTACTTCGTAACCAAGTCTGCAGTGAGGCCAACAAAAACCTGTGTGAGTCTTTCTTAGCCGAGAATAGTGTATCTGGAAAATTTTTATTGTTGAGGCTTGTGCTGTATAAACCCTGACTCTTGTGGGGAGAGGTCCACGTTGTTTGCTTATATTATACATTGTTCCATGGTTTTACAAACTCATGTATACGCCATCGCATATACAAACAGAATTTTGATGGTTGAAAATTCTCCAGTAAACATAATAAAACTAATAACTTTGCTACGCATGATAATTGCAGTTACAGTAAAGAGGTACAATGCCAACTAAGTGACTAAAGCGTTTTCAACTTTCTAATGAGAACAATAATGCATAATCGAGAAATCTAGCCATATTATCCTATGACGGAACAAAGTTGGACCACTCTGAATTAGTGGCGTGACATGGACGGTGACCGACCTTGGCTTGTTCTCTTCTTTTTTTAAATTCATGAAGTATTCTTATTACACAAAGTGACTTTACAAAAGTATAATATTCATTTTAATGAAACGGATACCAACAAATTAGTGTCAACTAGTGACCAGCTTTCACTCCCTCAAAACCATCCAAGGGGATCCATAATAGTGCTAGCTCTGCAAAAAACTACACTGTGTGTTACTGTTTGACTACCCCTCAGTCCCCCCTACTTTGAAACTGCTTGCCACGCCCCTGCTAAGTGTCTGGGCCCCTGACTCGATACATATATATATATATATATATATATATATATGTATATATATATATATATATATATAAATATATATATATATAACACCTAAACACCAGCTAACTCAAACCTACACAGAATCACTGTGTGTATGAACACAACCAAGTGAGTGTAAGAGGGAACGCGTTCCTGGGAACATCACTTGTACACTGGGAGTTTTCCTGAGATTTTGGTTTTGCTCTCAGAGTGCAGATTGTTCCTAGTGTAGTATAGGCTGTGTGAGTTTGGGATCCAGCTAAATCTGCATGTATCGATAGGTAATGTAAAACACCAGGGTGCACAAGGGTCCCTTTTCTATTGTAGCTGTACATATAGATAGATGTATATCCCACATCTCCAATACACATCCATAGGTTGGATGTTTGCTTGTGTACTATCATCCATACGAGTATAACTAACAGTTAACTAGCCATCACCGATTTTACCAAATGCCATGGGGTTGGAATTTAGGGGGTGGCAGGCACCCACAGCTATATGAACTTTGAATTAAAATGATATATTAAAGAATTCCCGCACTTTGCAGCCTCCCCTAACTCTAATTTGCTAAATGAATATCGATTGAATGGTCCTTGAATACATGTGTAGAGTATTAACAAATAAACTACATATATTATGGTATTGTAAATCAAGTCAGTGCTGTCTAAATGGGAAATCTGAAAAAAAAGAAATTACAGTACACTATACACATTTTTCAAGCAGGCACAGCTGTGAGCCACCTATCCCTCAAAAGGCCTCTATCCCTCAAAATTGGTCCGTTTGAGGGACAGGGACCAGGTGAAGTCCCTATTTGCCAAAGAGCCGCTATCCCTCAAAACGGTTTGAGACATAGGGCCCATGTGAAGTCCCAAAGCCACAAATATTTTTCCATGTCCCTATCCCTCAAAATGGTCTGAGATAAGGGAAACAGGAGGGGCTAGACTGGCTGAGGTCTGTAAAAGCTGTCCTTGAATCCTATGAGGAATGTATCACTGTCACAATGTACCAGTCACAATATACTACCAAGGTGGTCATGCAGTGGTCATGCAGTGGTCGCAATGTACCATTTGCATGACCAGGTACATTCAGACAGTGGTACATTAAGGCAGTGGCACATTCTGTCCAGACCCTGGGGTCCAGACCCACTGTGCATGTTTATTGTCACTTGTTGCCTTTCCTGTACGGGACTGACCAGTCACCCTCCCCCCCTTGTCATCTTTCCAAACCGCCCTGGTGGTCATAATATCAACCCTCTGTCCCCACCCCAAGTGACTGACCATCTGGTTGACATCAACATACTGTGGTTGGTACAGGCAGGAGGAGGGGGAGGGGATATGGGTTCTCAGAGTATTTTAGGTTGGAAAATATACCTCATCATGGTTTTAGAGCGTACAAAGTGATAACAGGTGTCAGTCTGCAGGCTATAGACATTAACTCCAGAAGGTACCCTTAACTTATTGTGAGGCCTTTTTCCTTGCTGCAGAAGCAAGAAATAGTCATAGAAATCATTACAAAGAATTTTGATGGATAGGGCTTTTGATACTTAGGGATTGTTTGTAGGATAGGGGCCTGACATGTCCCTATCTCTCAAATGGCCCCTATCCTACAAATATTTGTGAGATAGGGGCTGTTTAAATGTGGTCCCTATGTCTCAAAATGTTGTGGGATAGGGACCTTTTGCTATATAGGGACGTGAGGTGGGCCCTAAGTCTCGAACGGCCCCTATCTCACAAATATTTGAGGGATAGGGGCCTTTTGAGGGATAGGGGCCTCACAACTGCTACTCAATATCATGGACATTGTGCAAGGGAAATGCATATCTTAATACATTTCAGTTTGCTGCTATTCAACTGTTATACTGCTATACCTCCAACCATACAACGACATGCTATAGAAAAGAAGGAAGAGATCTAGTCTACTTGTAAACTAAGGATATCGAGTATAACAGTAATAGTTATGCTTTGATATATTATTTGAATATAGCTTTTGAGGACTTGTTAAGTTTATTATAATTATTATATATGATATAGGCTTTGCACAACAATTGATTAATACAATGAAATTGTATTGATGAAAACTGCGTTGTTATGTACCCCAATATCATTACAAATAATTATTATCTTTATAAAATTTGAAAATTATGTGATTGTATTTAGTTGATTGTATAGGGATATCTTCGAGCTGTATAACCTTTTTTCTTATGCAGTATAATTAAACAGGATTGTATTTTTATACTTTCTTATGCTAAAAAGAAAACATGTAGCTTTGTCTAGCCCTCAATAAGGCAACTTAAAGTTCTGACCAAAGGGATGCGAAGGGCTTACTTGGTTTCATAGAAATGACCCTTAATACGGACTGTTTCAACAGCTTGAACTAGTTGAGGAAACATTGATGAGATAGATCTTCTAATACACAAGATAGATAATCAGGTATGAAGGTGTAGGAGATGAGTGAAATCTCCATGCCCGAGTGGAAGGCCTGCAGGAGTGACTAGCTCGGGTAGTCACTGCCCCCCTCCCGAACTAATGCTGTAATGAACAGCATGGCCAGGTTGTCAGAAAGGGGAAGTAGCTCAGTTACAAACACACAGAAAAGTAAAGGAGTCAACTGTGTCTTCCACGTGGCTCTGGTAAAATGGAGTGTCAAACAGCTATTGACTCTGCTAACATGAAGGGTCAACTTGAGTTGACACTGATAGTAGAGAGTCAACTTGTGTTGACACTGATAGTAGAGAGTCAACACAAGTTGACCCTCCATATAAGCAGAGTCATTAGCTGCTTGACTCTGTATTTCATCAGAGCCACGTGGGAAACACAGTTGACACCTTTAGTTTTCTCAGTGAAGGCATTAGGGACTTTCAGCATTTTATCTAGTAGGAGTATCAGACTTGATGGTCCGTTATTAAGGTAACCTATATGAACCTCAGAGGGCTTATAATTATTCATGTAACTCAATACTCCGTATAAAGCTTAACTAACTCAAGAGTTTTCATCTATAACATTTTGCACAGATGATGAGATGTTTGTTTATTATGCTAACTTTTGGTTCCAGTTGCAGAATTTAGAAAGATGGATGCAAAACATTGCGTCAACCTCCTCTCCATGCTACTGCTTCTTAGTCATGGTAGCCATAGTGAAGACAAGACACCCCACACGGTGGATACACTTATAAGGCAAGTGGGAGAAATGGACAACCACCGGTCAACAGATATTCATAGGTTCCTCAAAAAAGAGATAGACATTGGTCCACTAATTGGAGATTTAATCTTTGGAGATTGGACCATAGCCTGGAATGCTATGCTAGGTCCTGGGTACAGAGGGCCTGTAGTGACTGATGAAAAGGCAACACTACAGGGAATCTTTCAGAGTCTCCATAAGTCATATATCAGAGTGAAAGCACATCACAAACAGGGACAAGCTTGTAATATAACAATACCGGGCCAACAATTAGTCAGGAACTTTATCCGTTACTATCGACAACTTAAAGAGAAGATGGACCGTGATTTAGGCTTGATGACATTAGGGTTTGAGTATGATGGAGTGAATATGACACTTGGAATAATGCAGACCATTGAGGAAGAGGAGGAGGGCATGATCAAATACCTACCATACACAGTTGAAGAGCTGGAAGATGTTTTGGGATTTACTGTACCATTAGAGATTATATCCTCTTTGATAACCAAGTATGAAGTGACAGTAACTGGTGATTGGCTTCCAAATAAATTGCTGACTGTTGATTGGAGAAATAACTTAATTATGCCTAATAGTTGTCCCTATAGTTTAATTGCGTATTTTTCCGGAAACCTGCCATGTTTTGACTTGGTGAAAGATTTGGATGAAAGTGTAGATCAGTTATTTATGTTTGCCATTGCCTTGCAAACTATGCTGTTTCACTTGTTTACAGAGCAAGAAGGATATACGATGACTCACAGAGTCTGTACAGTGAACTCAGTTTACCTTGGTGATACCAACGATGAAAGTATGAGACAACATGCAGTGAATCAGTGTTGTTCTTTGGGGATAAAGCATCGGTCTCCTCTTGAAGGTGGAGAAATGTGGCACTGCTACAACCCATACCAGCTTTCCAATATTCTGGTCACTGTGTGCAAATGTTTAAGCTTGATTCTGCTAGCAATCTTCCCCCTCACAGTAAAATGGATACCAGCAACACACTCAAAAGAAAAAGAGCCAGACCATACATCCTCTATTCTTGCTACCAGGTAAGATGCACATTGTCTTAATTGGTTTATTCATATTCTCACAAATATTTATATATATATTGATGCAATAATGGCTGGTGGGACAAGCACGCGTGAGGTATATCTGGCATAATGAACGAGGCGAAGCCGAGTTCATTATTAGACAGATATACCTCACAAGTGCTTTCCCCACCAGTCCTTAATGCGTTCATACCCCTATTTCCTAAAATATATGAGAATTTAACGTATTAGGCCCACCTTTTTCAATTATCCATTTTGTTTCATGGATCAACTGGCAGACTCGCCGAGCGCCATGCTTCTCCCCCAGCGGTACCACATATGTAGTGAATAACATCCAAATAATTATGGGGAAATTAGACCATGACAAGCATAATCCTTCAGTCCTAGACATGTCTAGAGCTCCTTGTTGATAATGCTGTGCAGTTTTACCCTTTTGATTGCATAAATTCCTTATATTTCGACATTTTTGCGATCGATACCAGCCCGGTTAGAAATGTACACAGCGGGACGGGATGTAAAACCAACACGCCGAAGTCAAGTGACCGATCCTCCCGACTGACCCAGTTTCCGCGGTGGCTTCGATCAGCTGATCGTCATTTGTAGTCCATTGGTCACTCAAATTGGTGGTGTGGGTTGCGTCAGTCGGTCACGTGATCTATGTCGTCTCCTTGTTTACTACTCCCGGCGGGCTGGTATCGATCGCAAAATGTCGAAATATAAGGATTTTACACAATTAAAAGGCTCTTTCTACACGGGAACATCAAAAAGGAGCTCTAAGCATGTACATGATTGAAGGATTAACCCTGTCGTGGTCTAATTTAGCTACATTTGGATGTTATTCACTAGGTATTTGGTACCGCTGGGAGAATCATGGTGACAAGGTAAGAGACTATTGGCTTCCTACCCGCTTTATGTGTGTCGTCTCCATGGCGCATGAGGTTAGGCGCTCGCGTTTGGCCTCAGTGGCCAGGGTTCGCAACCCGGACGATTCACTCTAATTTTGTAGCCAAAATGGCTATGCCTATCTTCTATTACCTTGTTAAAATATTTAGAAGCGTCTTGGTGTAAAAAATTAATTCTGAGCGTGCATATATCCTAAGATAACCGCACGGCAAATATCCACTCTCGGCACGAGAAACCCCAGAATCATGGTATAAATAAATATATATATATATATATATATATATATATATATATATATATATATATATATATATATATATATATATATATATATATATATATATCCATATAAATATATCCACACATATTTCTCCGATGACAATATTATTGTATCACTATGGCCAACTCTTTTGGAAATGCAGACTGTGCTGGGACAATGCTCCATGATGGGCAATGACATAAGCATATTGCCTGGTTACACGCTACACTTCTGCCGCATGGTAGCAACATGTCCTAGTCAGGCATATCTGCCTGCCCATTTTTGCAGTCATTAAGTTGTTTGAATGGCAAAGGTACATGCAAATTTCCCAAAATCGACAGCTGAGATGAGGACCCCATCTAGACATCTAGACTAGCATCTATAAGCAGCTCTGAGTACTCTTCAGATCTTCTCCTGAACAACAAACTGTGATAGATGACATCTTAATCTACTTCTAGACACACTATTACGTATAGATCTAGGTGTAGGCCTAAGCCCGGCAGCCTCTGCCTACCCGCCTGTGGTTAGATATAGGCCTACAATATGTTGATGATGACAGAATCGGGGGGGGGGGGGGCAAACAGCCCATTCGTTTTTTCAATAGTGATAGCTAAAATTATAGTTACCAAAACAGATTGTATGATCACTGGCCATCTCATGGTGATATCCTGAGCAAAATAAGTATGACTGCCTGTAAATTAAACTTGTTATTCTTCCTTGCTTTAATTCCTCAAATGCACATTATGACACCAATCATGTCAAGCTTCATTTGTTAGCTACACATATATATATGTATGATCTCTTATTTAGCACAAGTGAGCCAGCCCCATCTATAACTGAAGGACAGAAATCAGATACGGCACCACAGCAGCCGAAGTCGGATATGAACCAGGACATGTACACAGAATGGATGTTCCTTGATGATGACTCAGGCTACCACTTCAGTTTTAAAGTCATCCTGTGGCACCTTCTGCTGTTTGGCCAGGTAAATAGGGTGATTGTGATGCTTAGACGGTTCCTGCTACTGTACATGATTGTATTTCTCAGCTACCTGGCAGCACTGCAGATCCATTTGTACTACACCGACTTGTATAGGGACACCTGGCAATTCTATTTCACCACATTTGCATTTAAAATATGGAACATAAAGAGTTATTGGGCTGAGATAAAACAATATGAATTTGATATGATGTTTACTTTGTCTCTTTTTGTCTTTCCATTGGCAATGGCAGTAATTCAGTTTTTGTTATTGTCCCCAATTTTGTGCAGAAAGGAATCAATTGCTCAGACTTTGTATTGGAATGAGAAAGAAACACCTATTGGAAAGTATGTTGGTTTAAAGGTTCAAAAGAAACATCAAAATGTGCGACACCTATCCAATGAAATCAAACTATTCATGAATCTATCAGCTCGTGTGTCCTATCTGACATGCTCTAAGTTTTGGAAATATGTTTTCAAACAATGCATTTTTGAAATGCATGATGATAGCGAAATGACTTGTTCAATGATCATCAAGACTTTAACCATAGTACTACTTCTCCCAGTCGTGGTTCCATTCTATACCTTTCCAATATTTACTGTATTTTGGGTCATTTTCTGCCAAGACGGAGGGTTACATTTTGTAAGTAAAAGTCACTGTAAGGTCTTCCTCATGCGCCTGACGGTTGGATTGGGTGTAGTTTATTCTACATTAGTGTTATTAGCAAGTATCACCATGTATGTGCACATGGGGATGTTTATCATGATCGATGTTATCAGGACACTCAAAGACACATTCACTCATGTGATTTTCCTTATCTCAGCATTTGTGAACATCCAGCAGACATTCAGAAGTATAGAAGACCGGTATAGAACAATGAAACAGATGATATTTAACATACTTAAAGAAATGAGTGATTCCTCCGATGCAGAAGATCAGACAGTGAGTCAAACTTTGCGCAAATGGTTTGATAAGAGTACAGTCGCAATCCCAAGGTCATTGTTCATAAAGGTGTGTGAGGAACACATGAGCTATGGTAAACTTGTAACATCTGCCCTGCTTGTACTGCTGCTGAAACTAGCCCTCCTCGGCCTTTTGTATATGATCATTGTTGACTACCAGATATTTGGACAACTTTCTGAAGCAGGCGAAGGTTTTATCACTATCATCTTTGTAAGCTTGCCAAGCCTCCTTGGTAAATATAAGTCTGACGCTGAGAAGGACCTTGGAGAACAACACATGAGTCTCAAAGTTAGAACTACTATTGTTGATTTCTCTAAGGCAATGGATCCCCATTCTCCTGATCTGGGTAAGACAGAATCTGAAGTTTAAGCAACATGCTTAACAGCAAACAATGGTTTCCTATGCCTATCCCCGCTATAGTGGCTTCAAAAACATGGCCGTTGGTCATCATGATGCACAAATATATCCCACCAGAAACTCACCAGTACCTTGTTCTCACAGTCATACAGACATCCACCCTTAAGATACTATATACTATATACTATATGAATGTCCTATAACCACTGTTACCATAAGAGGTTCATGCGGCCCTGTAGATTAACTCACAAGGGCTGCATTAAGGCATCATGTTGAAACTAGCCCCCCCCCCTCCCAAACAACTGCAGGTCTCCCCCCCCCCCCCCACCACAAACACTAGACCCCCTTAAAACTAGGCCAACATGTCATTCTGCACTCATACATCACCTATACTAAGCTATACATATATAATTATCACCTATTCATTACCCATAAGTTACCTATACGTTGCTCATACTTCAGCCATAGATAAACCATACGTCACCCAAACGGAACCCATAACATTGAGCAAATGTCAAGTCGAACTTTGCTTAAATCAGTCCTCACCTTGCTAGCACCACTTGTCTTAATTAAGTTATTATCATGTAAAATCTGTTTATCATCAAGTATCTATAATATCAGACAAGTGGTGCTCGCTGGGAAGTCGATGAATCGGGATGACACATACATATATTAGTCATGTACTGGTGACGTACTGGTGACCGACATTGCCTTATGTACAGCTACACAGAGAGAAGTAAAGGCGTCGCCATGACTCTTTTGCCATAGTCAACTCTAGATGACTCTGGTAGCAGAGTCATGATGACTCTGGTGGAGGGGTCACAGCTACTCCAGTCATACCCCTTGCTCCTTGTACAAATTGACTCTCCCTCTTGACCCTATCAGTGCAGAGTCATGTGCAGTTGACTCCGCCTACAGCAAAGTCATTTGTAGTTTGACCCTTCATGAAGAGTAAAATAAAAAATGTGTTGAGTAGAACTTGGCATATGAAACCACCTGGTGGGGAAACCAACACTAATTTTGTACCAGTGGCAACCACAAAGCAGAGCCACTATCTATAAGTTAGATAATTGTTACACGCCACACAGTTTTGATTCTTTACAGATAGGTCCACAATGTCTAAATAGCGTGGTTAAGGGATGTCAATGGATAAGCTTTCCAATTAACTTACCTGAATCAAATGTGAAATGTGATGACAAAATATGCAATACATTCCTAGAACATCAACAGTATAGAGCTTTGTCACAATATATCTTGGTATGGGAAATAAACATAAGGCTGGGCATTAACTGCTTACTAGTTCATAAAGATCTGATATTGGCATCTAATATGTGGCCAATGGTCTGTAGAATGTGAGGCAGATATAACACAGTGGGAAGTGGTGGACATGACAACATGTCTTGTTATTGGCCTATCTTGGGCAATAACCTCACCTACTCACTTCTCTCACAGGCCTCACCTCGCCTGCCCACTAATTATATACACCTGTTGCCCCCACTCTACCCTATAAATACAGGATCCACCTAACCTGCAGGCCATTCATGTATTCGAGTATTGATTTTGACTCCTGCTGTTTTGAGGGGTCAATTGCTGTTGACTCTTCAGAAATAGAGAGTCAAACTCATTTGACTCTCCTCTACAGGTGTCACGTGGGAGATAAACTACGACTCTGGCTCTCAGAGTCGTGGCGAGTCCTTTAGTTCTCTCTTTGTAAGGTAAATAAAAAAAAGGTTTGTTTCAGGTCACACGACCGACCATATCGAAACAGGGCCGACCCTATGTTTTTTTATGCAATTAAAAATAAAATCCGTATTTTTCCCCTTTTTTGGTCAATGTTAAAAAAAGAAAGTAAAAAAAAGATCCGACCTACCGACCCTACATTTTCTGCCCATGTGACCTGAAACAAACCTTTTTGGGGTCTAAGTATAGGTATCGTACTGCCAATGGGGGGCTAATACTCTTGGGCTAATAGGCAACGGGGCCAAGTGTACATTAGGCTCAGTGACGGGGAACTTAAAGCGGCACAATCAATGAGCGTGTCCCACTCACAATTCTAGTACTGTTCCAGTCTACTATGGGGTAGCACCGCGAATGGTGATATTGCTCCTTTAAGTGTAGGGGGCCTTGGACTTTAAGTCTGTTTTATACATCCCCAAATAGACATCCATGAAGAGTTATGTGAAAGAGTCCATTTTACTTAACATCCATATCATAATAAATATCTAAACCACACATCTGTAAACGCCTATGGCTTTTAGTGTTGGGATTTTTGCATGGAACTGTCAAGGTACTACGTTATTCAATGTTTTGATTTGGCTTTTGTGTGAAACAAAGTGTTATGAAGTCTATCCAAATGTAACATTGCAGAACTGTAAAGAATAGGTATGACAGCACAAAGAGGCGTAAACAAACAAACATATTCCAATGTACAGTAGGTCATAATTCAAAACACTCGTGTTTCGAGGTTGGCAGATGCTAACCACGTTGGTGATACAGGGTTGGCTTTTGCTGTATGACGGTAGAGGGCACCAACAGTTTCATGACAGATATATTTGTGGAGGCCTTGTCCGATGTTTAACTGCCTAGTCTAAGTGTAGGCATGTTCCTCTGCTGCCATACCTACAGACATGTTACCATAAATATTGAATGTAAAAAATATTATCTTCTTAACATTGACACATTCTGTAGGGTAACATTATGACAGTGTTAATTCATGCGCACAACTGAGTAGTGCGGGTAACTGTTTGCAAAACATATTGCAATATTTTAGGGTTCACTCCATTGAATTGTATGCTTTCTTGTCTGTTCATAATGCAGTTATTTATGTGTCGTTCCTGAATGGAGTAATTTGACTCAATTTAGAAATTAACTTTCTCACATCGCTTTAGCCCTATTTTCATTGGATGAAATCTAACTAAACAACTTTTTTTAATTTTGTATAAATGTACATAACAGTTATTTTTTGTCAAGAAAATGTTGTAATCAATATTCTATGGTGGCTTAGGTCTGATATATCTAAGAAATGATTTGATAACAATTGATTGACCCTCTCATCGCCAGATTTCTCTATATTATTGCCATTTGATTAAATCGTCCTATTAACTGTTGTCTATCAACTGCTGTTTTTTTTTTTTAATAGATTTTTATTAAGGTATATTAGACATAGTATGTAAACATACAATCTAATTCTGAACTCGGATTAATCCGATCTGCCGTTCAGTCCTTCTTTTAATGCCTGACTGCCTAATATATATATATGTGTGTAATGACAAACGTTATAACTTCAAAAAATGAGGGGGAGTGGGGGGGGGGGGTAGGTGTGGTGTGCTGGTAATGTCAATCAAACACAGTGTTTATATTCAGTATGAGAACATAGATGACCTTTTAAAGCATGAATAATAAGGTTTTTTCCATATGACTATACTATGAGTAGTGGGTCCACCCTATAACAGGCGGGGTAGTCCCTTTTTAACATACATTTAAACATTTTCAGGTCAACTACCACTGTATACTCTGCCTTAAGCTTATTCCAGTGCCTAATTGCCCGCTCATGAAAGCAATTAAATATAACAGGATTCCTGGAAAACCTCTCAATGTACCTTAAACCTAACATATAACGTCTATTTACTCTTCTACTATCAATATAACTAGTATCTACATCAAGTGTCTTGATGGTAAAAGCATAATGTAATAAATGTAAGTCCCTCCTTCTATTCAGATATCTGCATCTACTCCTCTCATGGAGTTGTGCAGTATTCAGCGTAGGGTGAGGTTCCAACTTAACCCTGTATACTATGCGAAGAGCCTTATTTTGTAGGAGCTGGAACCTTTCTGTGAAACCTACAGTGGCTCTATCCCATACAATATCCATATAATCAAGAAGGGGCAATATAGTGGTATTATACAAAAGCAATGCATCTTCAGTGTCCATATATTTCCTAATATCAGCGAACCTATGAATCCTAGTTACTACATTATCATATACACTATCCTCATGATGAGTAAAATTTAATTTTTCATCTATCATTATGCCCAAATAATGGTACTCCATAACCTTTTGCAGGGGAATGCCATCTATTTCCGGACATAAATCAACTATGTCATCTTTTAACCCAATCTTCATCCATTTGGTTTTTTCTATATTAATCGTTAAGAGATTGTCTTTACACCAATTTTGTATAGCATTTACACTTTCGCATAGTATCTGCAGGCTATCTGATGAAAAAACTGCATCATCAGCATATAGAAAAGACTTACAGAGAGGGGCACATTTTGGCAAATCATTTATATATAAAGTAAAAAGAATAGGTCCTAAAATAGACCCTTGGGGTACTCCATAGCGCACACACTTCAGCTTTGACGTTGTATTATTAGCATATACTTTTTGATTTCTATTTGTTAGATAACTTTTGAACCAAAGGCAAGTTTTTTGCGATAATCCTATATTTTTTAGTATATTAATTAGTAAGGAATGTGAGACTGTATCAAATGCTTTGGAATAGTCTAAAAATATACTATAGGTGTTTTTATTACTTTTGAGGTTACCATAAATGTATCGTAAATATGAAGTGGTGGCTGTAGTAGTAGAGAAACTGGGCCTGAAACCATGTTGGTTCTTACATAGTATGTTTTTATCTCTTAAAAAGTGTCTGAGTCTATTTGCCATTAATTTTTCTAAAATTTTCCCCGGTAGAGGCAGAAGGCTTATTGGTCTCAGGTCTGTGACCTTCTTACTATTAGCCTTTTTCGGAATGGGCGACACTGTGGCAACTTTCCATGATTGTGGAAAATAGGCTCTTTCTAGACTTAAATTGAAAATTAGGAGAATTTTTTCAGGCTCAGCTTTAAAAATATCACACATAACTTTTGTTTTAATATTTTTGATATTCGATGATTTTGTCATATTTATGCCCTTACTGAAAGAGCAGACTGAAGAATTTGGTTTCTGTGCAGTTTTTCTACCACACTATTCTCTCCTCTCTGTGCATATTTGGAGAGATTTCAATTGCCAACATGGCTAGGTGATATTTACTGACATGCTATATGTTAAAGCTTAGTTTGAGTCAAATAAAGTTGCTTTGTTGGCAGTTGTTCTCTTGTCATTTGTTAGATGCGTGTAGATAGCTATTGACTTCGACAAATTATAAATTGGCATTTTAATTTTCAATTTCTAAATCCAAAACACTCTGGAACATCTAGCCTACAGCACGACATTGAAAAGGTATAACGAATACCCCAAAATGAAAATCTGAATTCTGAAATGACAAAATGTAGGATGTTGTAATTCCAGAATGATCCCTGCCTGGAATAGGGTTGTATGACTGACCAATCTAGCGTCAAAACACTGTAACCTAGACTTTTAGCATGTATTTTCTAAAGGAGGAAATGTTCATTTTTCACTGTCAGTCTGATTTAAGCTGGAAGACAAAGAAGATTGTGAGGCATTAAAAAATAATATTGATTCTTTGAAAGGTCTCGTTGGACATATTTGACCTGTTTTGCCAAATTGGTACTAAGCCAATGCAACTACCCTAGCATCTCGAATGATTCAAACAGAAATCTATCCGAATGGTTGACCAATATCGTAAAGAATGACCTGCAGACCCTTGGGCCGTATTTCACGAGGCCGCAGGCCTATTCCATAAAAAATAACATGCAATATTGTTTTTGTAAAAATCAGCATGATACACTTGCATTGTTATGCTACAGCGACTAGATATGACCCTGATCGAACTCATAAAGAATGATGGAAATGCGTCACACTATCAATAAGTGTATCTGTTCATCCTTATCCAAGCTATTCAACATAATGGTTAAAAGCTAATATCGTTTGCCTGCTTTAGGTATTGGTATAGTCATCAGGCTTCACTCAATTGCTGTACTGCATTTGGTTCCTTCTTCCCTTGTATGAGTGCAGGGGGGGCATTGATTTAGGTGCCAGGTTTGCTGATATACCCCAGCGCCCTCTCCAGTCATGTCACCATACTACCCACAATCCACTGACCCACACCTCAACTCGCCCACTTCACCTTCAACCATCACACAGAGAGAAGAATCAGCGTCAAAAGGGAGTCCAGGTTGCCTCCAGAATGACTCCCCAGTTAAGGGGAGTCCAGCTATGGGGAGTCCAGTCACATGACCCAGAGAGCTATACAACTTCCCCATGTGACTCTCTTATGTCAGCTAGAGAGTCACCTAGGCTCCCTTAGACGTCCTGGACTCCCCTAGAGAGGGGAGTCATTCTGAGGCAACCTGGACTTCCTTTTGACGCTGTTTCTTTTCTCTGTGCACCCTACACACACCACTACATTCTGTCCACCCACCCACCCACTCCCCATCTTCAATATTCATAATTTTTACTTTACATAACAATTCACTCTATAAAACAATTATCGTCATTTTACCCTACATTTACATGTTCTTATACCGTATTTCATATTCTACTCATGTAATGAAATATACAGAATAATGTAGCTTTAAAAAATATGTAAATCTCATTACTGCGTTACACATTGTTTTGTTAGATATGTCTCAAAAATAAATGGTATAGGATCCAAGTCTTGCCTCCCTCCATTCCTATCAGTATTCAGTCGCGGTTTCAATAAATGATTGGTAATATTTGTTTTACAGAGCGTCCACAATTATTATGTTATATAAATGAGTTTTTGTTCATAATTGTGGGCAGCTGAGGAGAACGGTATATCCAGGAGGGATTTTTAGTACTGGGGTTTGGCCGCTAGGGGGCATCACAATCACCACAAAGTGAAAATTGGCCAAAATTTGTCAGTCAGTATGTTGAAAAAAGAGATACCAGATGCCAGTAGATCGTGGTGAACGTGTCCCTTCCTTGGTATTTGGTAATTGGTCCGCACCTCCAAGGAGCCTTTTCCTTGTGCTGCATCTAATACAGGTGGGGTGGTGAGGGAGGGGGAGAGGTGAAGGAGTCCACATATAGACTTCCTTATTTAAGCTATATTTTGACATTAAGACTTCTATGAAAGCCCATACACATACAGCTAGCCAATTATGTTGTCTACACTGAAAATCCATAGGTTGCAAGGGTTAGTCAGTACAGACTATCCTAGGTTCATCATATGTGTGTTAGTCATAATGGCAATGTTATATTAAAAAAATTACGGAGGGGTCAGTCAGTAGTGGCTAACCTCGGTTCATCATTGGTGTGTTGTATTTGTATACCACTAGTTGGTGCCACCTATAAGATACTATGATGACCACTCAGTCGCTCCCCCTGGAAATTAAAAGACTAAGGTGGGTTGGCCAGTTCTGACCAATCTGACAATAATAACTTACCTAGGTTGGTCGTATAGGGAGCCAAAAAATTACTAACTAGGTTAGTTACTAGTGACTGAGCGATTGGTCGTATAGAGAGCCTAGGAAGATCAATGTACCTGAACATGTTAATCATTTTCAGCAAATAATGGTAAGATATTAGCAAATAGGATTTTCTGGTTGAACCTAGAAAATTACATGTACATCGACCCAAAATCAAGGGGCGAAACCCCCTCACTGTACTTTTACCTGCAAGGTATTAATTAAAAGTAGGCATACTTCAGATTAGGAAGGCCCGTGGTACCTATCAAAAGCTCTCATTATGACGATGGCCAGCAAGGTCCCTAAAGGGTCACACAAAATAGCGTGCACAATCAGTCTGGTTAGTGCAGATCCCTTGCTCAGAATCGTGACATCCGCCTAAATAGGGGGTTGATCATGTAACATATTTTTTGTCATGAAACAAATCTCTCCTCTACCTTAAGTAGCCAGTAACTGAGGAAGATATTCTTTTAAATATAACACTCAGTTTCGCGATACACCATGGGTGATATTGTCGTGCAAGTTGGGTGGTGTCAGTATTTCTGAAGTAAAGGAAGTGATAAAACAGTTAAATCCCCCTATCGTCTTACGTATAATACCAAGGAACAAAATAGAATCTGTATTGCAACCACTATGTAGCCCGACCATGACACTCCCTGCTGCATGGGGTGTATGGCCCACAGACCACATGGAAAATAGTTTGGTTAACAACATAAATGTCTCCAGGCCACAAATATGTCTATTACCCAGTTGTAATACATTTATATATAATATTATGTGAAACTAGTCTCGGGTAAGACAATGCATTAGATTGTATATGATAGTTAAGTTACCATGGATTCTACTACAAAAATATTACGAGTTAATGGTAACTTTGTTATATCAATTAACATTACTTAGTAAGAGAGGAGACATAAGACATTGGTGTGGTGGAAATATGATATTATTGCAGCTTAACATCCTAACTGACTGACTGACTGCTGCTTGAAATAATTAAGTGTCTTCAGGAAGTTGACCCAACAACACCTGGAATGTTGTTAGGCTACCTGGGCTGGAAATGATGTAGCACCAGTGGCGCCCACTGGTGGCGCTCTGTCCACGGTTTATATGGGTATACAACTTACGTGCGTATGGTATGTGATAGATAGACCTGGACACGGTTCTTCCATATACCCACTGCCCCACAGGGTCAATACGAGGTGTTATACACCGAGTCAATGACCAGTGGGCAGTGGGTATGTGGAAGAACCCTGGCCAGGTGTAGTCTATCTGACTGAACCCTCGGGTATGCAAAATAACCAAGGTGCCAATCCTTTGTCTTAGCTGTCCACCGTGGGTTAGATAAATATATCCGTCCTGTGGTCACCTGGCCATCCTCCATCTGCCCTTTGGACATCTGCCTGTCATCTACCTGTATTATGGGCACTTGTCTATTGTCTGTGTGTGATATGGACACCTGTCTATTTTAGAATGGCTGAGTGAGTTCTCCCAATCGGTGTCTCTTTCTACCCATAGGTGGTAGGGGGAGTTGAACGTACCAAAGGGGCTTATACAAGACCGATGCACATTTAAGACAATTAACTCATTTTAATTCTGCTCTTTAGCCCCGGCAATCTCTTTAGAATGGTGATGGTTGAGATCCCGGTTTGTGTACGAGGCAGTAATGGGGCAGTAGAGGAAGTACAATATGGTAAGCATTTAAGAATGGTATTGCTGAGACTTTAACAATGAACCTCAAGTCTATGATAGATCTTCACCATACATTGCATAGTATCTTAAAGTAGTAATTGTAACAATCATTTGCAAATCCACTGGATTTTAACTCGATTCATATCATAGATATTCATGATGAGGTCATCAGCGGTCAGATAATTAGTGGTGCCATAATTTAACTCTTTAAGGACACATTGTTCCCTTTGTAGGCATGATGCATCAAAACAGCCCTGGTAAGTAGCTTGGCAGGGCTGCATTTATGAATCATGTTAAACTTAAAGGTTGGTACCCTCACACTCACAAGTCAGCGTCATTGTCGCTAAAACCACCCTCACCTGAAAGACTTTCAGGTGAGGGTGACTTTTGACAATGACGCTGACTTTTCTGACTGTGCTCCTGAAGGGTCGTCACAATGCACCATCGCAGCGCGTGCAGCAAGATGACAAACGCTGCTTTAAAGCGGCATAATGACCTTCCCAGCTAACAAAAAAACGTTATTTTACGTCAAAAAAACGTTTTAAATTTTGCATAACGTTATTTCATATTAAAGAGCCTAGAAAAACGTTGACACATAACGTTATATAACGTTATAAAATGGTGTATAACGTTATTTGTTTACTGGGTTGTAAGTCTCATTCATATTCCCAGTAGTGTTCTCATCAACAATGTGGTTAAGTGGGAGTGGTGATATTGGCCCTTTGACGTAACAACTAACATACCGTCCTTAAGGGTTAAAAATTTGTTTCAGCATAGGGATTCTCACATTCGCAAAAGATCATGTATGTTGTTGTCATGCAAGCTGGGGGGAGTCAGTATTTCTTACCAAAGGGAAGTAATAAAACTGTAAAAATCGCCCTATTTTCTTGTCTATTGATTTATTTGCTTGCCTATAGAAGTTTACTGGCCCATATCACATCCACCCCATCGCGCAATACACCTGAGTTGAGCTTTAACCCATTGAACACAACATAGTGTTTTGATCTGTTATGATGATGCCTGCATGCAAGACTGCATGGCGATTAACTCACAAATGCTGCATTCAACCATCATGCTGACTCTGTGGGATTGATACAATACACAAGGGTAATAATGATGCTAACATCCATGCATTATGATGACCAAGGGCATAGCATATCAGAGCACTATCTGGTCCTTAAATGGTTAAATAGAGCTATGGGAGTAGCCCATGTTGAATAACAGGGGAGGGGGGTAGGAAGAAGGGAGGAGTGATTGGGGGGGGGGGGGGTAGGGGCCTTTAGCTTGGTGGCAATACAATGTAGGTAACCTGGAGGCAGGTTAAAGATAAAATGGACCCGTCTTTGTGAGGAGATGGCTTTCAGAGGAGTGGGACATCTGGCATGATACCAAAAGAAATAACTAGTTGATGCTGTCATTCTCACATATCTCATGACAGTTGTAAAGCAGGCCTTCTGTCAAATTGAATTGAAGATTTTTATATTTCATTTCCTTAGCATTTGATAATTGAATTAAATACACAATTCAGAAAGCAGATTAAAGATCTAAATAGATGATTTTTATCATGTGGCTATGGCCTCCTGAAAAATAGTACTTTCGTGGCTGCCGAACATGTAAAGGAATGTAAAGACAGTAATTGAAATGTGTGTAAGACACTCAGTCTAGATTATGAATAACACAATATTTATACTTCCTTCACCAATTGCCGCTGACACATACACGACACAGCCCTCTTGCATGATCAACCATGCATGCTAAACTGCTATTCTAGATATCTCTTAATACAAATATGCTTACCTCCTGCTACCAAAATCCCTCTCATATGCCTGCATGCTTTTTGATCTTTTTATTTTCTTCCTCTCTCACTCCCTGCCTGCTTTTCCCAATGCATCCCTTCTACCTCCCTTCCTCCTCCCATCCTCTTCCATGCATATATCTCCCCTTTCCCCCACCCTGTCTGCCTAGCTGCATTCTCTCCTGATCTGGCTCCTCCAATTGTATCCCATAGCTGCCTTTATATGTTCTCTTCCCTCCTCCCTCCTCATTTTTCTCTCTTCTCCTCCCTCATCCTCCCTCATCCTACTCGCTCCTGCCTCCTCCTTCCTCTTCCCTACTCCTCCTCCCTCCTCTTCCCCCCTCCTCCTCCCTCTTCCTATCTCCTCATGCCTCCTCCCCCTCCTCCTCCCTCCTCCTCTCTCCTCTTTCCCCATCCTCCTCCCCCTTCCTCCTCCCTCCTCCTCCCTCCTCCTCCCTCCTCCTCCCTCCTCCTCCTCCCTCCTCTCTCCTTCGCCCTGCTCCCTCTGTCCACCCCCATCCTCCCTTTTCTTCCTTTTTCTCGCCTCTGTTCTCCTGCCTCCCTTTTTTCTCTTTTCTCTCTTGTCTCTTCTCTCCCTTCTCTACTGGTGCCTGCCTCCCTACTGCACTTCTGTCAGTCCTTCTCTCTCCCTCGCTATGTACTCCTTCCTCTTCCCTCATTCCTTTTCCCTCATTCCACTTCTACTTCCTCTCTCTGCTGTCCATATTTCTTTCTCCTCCTGCCCCTTGATCCTTGATCCTTTCTCCTGCCTTCCTTTAATCTCATTCTTCTCCCTGCTCTACTCCCATGGGAAGATTCTCGCTCACCCCCTCCACCCTCCACCCTCTACCCTCCCACACTGCATGCCTCCCACCCAAGTTCAAAAGTCCTACCCCAACCTCTGTCCCCCTGCCACTCTGTCTAATCTTTCCCTCGACCCCCTCCCACTTCCCGGATTTTCACTTTTACCCCCCTCCCCTACCTCTCAAAACCACTCTACCATAGCCATGCTTCCCTCAGTCCTACCTGGAGCACCCCTCAGTATGGGTGTGTTTAAGGCTTTGCTCCTGCTACTCCTACTCTTAGCCTCACTCATAGGGATTGGACTCTGTAATAACTGCCCGGACAATACACCCACCACACCCACCGCAGGAATAGTGATTGAAGGAGTTAATATAACAACATTCTTCCCCTTCAATCTAACAGATGAAAGTGCGACCAACCTGTCTTATATAAATAGAAGCTATGAGGCGAGAAAAAATATCAGCACTACCAGAGTGTTCGGGGTGGATTACACAGACTTTTGGGTGAGTAATGTCCATGTATGTTTTTGGAAGTAACATATTCAACAATAATCTTTACAATAAGAATACATGTATATTGATATAATGACACGAACACACATTTTCTATATTTTGGGGATTGTATATTCATAAAAGGCAGAACTTAACCTTGTGGCGCGTTGTTCTATTCAATACCAGAATGTGGTCAGCTGTAATTTAGGGTTTGGGAATTCAGAACATTAGTCATACCTTTTGGAACGACCTTACTGGGTCAATGAGGAATTCAGACCACTGGACAACATGAAAAGGCATGATGTAGGGATGGATATAGACAGAGATTATGGTCCACTTTGATATGTGCAGGGAGTAGCGAAAGTAAAAGCGAAGATCATGGCGGACAGGTGGACAGGGTTGGGATGGGGGTGGATAGGGGAGAAGGAGAGGGGAAGGTAGGGAGGCCAGCAAAACAGGGAAGCAGGTGGCGAGGGAGGCACAGTAGAGGGGATGCAGCGGAGCCAGGAAGACAGGTAAGCGGGGAGGCAGAGATGCAGCGAGGCAGGTAGACAGGGAGGCAGGGAGGCAGGGAGGCAGGGAGGCAGGTAGACAGGGAGGCAGGGAGGCAGAGATGCAGTGAGGCAGGTAGACAGGGAGGCAGGGAGGCAGGGAGGCAGGTAAGCGGGGAGGCAGAGATGCAGTGAGGCGGGTAGACAGGGAGGCAGGGAGGCAGGGAGGCAGGGAGGCAGGGAGGCAGGGAGGCAGGTAAGCGGGGAGGCAGAGATGCAGTGAGGCAGGTAGACAGGGAGGCAGGGAGGCAGGGAGGCAGGGAGGCAGGGAGGCAGGGAGCCAGGTAAGCGGGGAGGCAGAGATGTAGTGAGGCAGGTAGACAGGGAGGCAGGGAGGCAGGGAGGCAGGGAGGCAGGGAGGCAGGGGGGCAGGTAGACAGGGAGGCAGGGAGGCAGAGATGCAGTGAGGCAGGTAGACAGGGAGGCAGGGAGGCAGGTAAGCGGGGAGGCAGAGATGCAGTGAGGCAGGTAGACAGGGAGGCAGGGAGGCAGGGAGGCAGGGAGGCAGGGAGGCAGGGAGGCAGGGAGGCAGGGAGGCAGGTAAGCGGGGAGGCAGAGATGCAGTGAGGCAGGTAGACAGGGAGGCAGGGAGGCAGGGAGGCAGGGGAGCGGGGAGGCAGAGATGCAGGGAGGCAGGGAGGCAGGGAGGCTGGGAGGCAGGGAGACACTGAGGCAGAGAGGCAGGGAAGCGCGGAGGCAGAGATGCAGGGAGGCAGGGAGACAGGGAGGCAGGGAGACAGGGAGGAAGGGAGGCAGGGAGACAGGGGCATATTCTAAGACAATTTGAGAGCTTACAAGGGAAGGTTTTGCTATTGTTTGCTATCATGTTTAGCGAAACACAATCATTTAGTGTATTTTTATAGTCACCCTGTTAATTTTCTGACCCATTCTCTGTGAAAAAGGTATAGATTCTGTTGTTTTTCTAGCATGTTTAGGGTACCCAACCAGGGACGATGTTCACACATAGAAAAGATGGTATAGTGCTACTTTAGCTATTCCCTACGTGTCCATGTCATAATGCATTAATATATGCCGGGGCATGTAACTCACTGGTAATACGATTGTAGTTTAGAGATGTGTACTGTTCGCTCCTTTGATCCTGGTAGGGCCAATAAAAAAAAGAAAATAAACAAGTAAAAATCCTGGGTGATTCTTTCAGAATAAATCAGTGAAAAATAGGAAAGAGGGGTGTATGTATCAATGGCTTTGATGGCTTTGGGGGAAAAAGGGGTACAGTCAGCCCTCACTTCCTCGAATTTGGAAAACGTAAGGAAAACATGTCTGAGAAAGCAAATTATTCGAGGAAATAAGTTGAAATATAATGGAACATAATTATAAAGCTTGTTGCAAGGCTTCTGTCTGAGGAAGTGAGGGATCCGAGGTAGGAAATGTAATATCTGAACTGCGACGCAAAGACGCGAAAGCCTAATTGTATTCCAGGATAAATAAAACTGATTTAAAAAAAAAAAGGTTTTAGGAAGTGAGTGTCGACTTTATTTCAGCGATGAAAAGGTTGACGTTTTTGAAAAGGGGTGTTATAAGTGGCTAAAAAGTCGATGATTTTATCTTTAAAGGGGGTGATTAACACCAAAAAGTGGGATGGGGGCATAATTATTTTGGAAAAAAGATAACGTGGATGGTGTTAGTTTACTATCAGAGTACCATATATATCATACTTTCAGATCGGAATTATTTTGACAGGACCCCGACAGGACCCCCAAGAGCAGGTCTAAATTTGTTACCCTTCGGTCAAATCCACCACCGCCCCGTTGTTAAAAAATGAGCACACCCTTACAGCATGCTCACGGCCTGCCCCTCTCCATCCCTCCGCCAGGTTGGATGCTCAGAATCTCTTCATACTACCAAAATCATACGGACACCCACCCCTTTCTGTGAGGGAAAATTATGCTTTTTTGAAAAAAGTTTGGGGTTTCTAATTTTTCATTATGTATATACACCAAGCGCTAATACTTGATAACTTTATAGAGCAGCAAATTGGCACAGAAATATTCTAACTAAATTAGGACAAATGTGAACAATAAGGCCTAGTTTCCCTCCTAGCAACCAAACAATTGATTTTATCCATAGCATTTTCACTGGATATCTCCCTACCCCCCGAAATTGTGTATTGAAAGCGGGTGGGAGTAAATAGCACTATTCACCCCCCTCCCTTGACATTGCCAATAATCTTCTGACAGGGGGTTAATGCAAGGGGGGGGGCGTGTATAGGAAAAATGGTATAGGCCTACATACTTTGTGGAAGGCCTCTTATTAATTAAATTCTACCAAACTCTATTCAACTCAGGCGTCATAGATTTCCCATAACACAATGGCCAGATCCACTTCATATATTTGATTACGATGACCCGGTCAGGAAAACAAGCCTATACATTTCCATGGTAGTTTTTGAATGGCCTGAGTAGAATCATTCATACTGTATAATGCCAAAGTCGTAGCATATGAAGGAACTATAGCCGATGCAGTTCTTCCTTTCCCGATCGCGCATTTATGCGAATTTTCGGCCGATTTTGAGGCCCCTAACATTTTCTCCAAAATTGCTTCAAAGCTTAGATTTTTTGGATTCTCACTATTTGGAACATGGTCTCCAAGGATCCCGAACCATTAATCTCTGGTAGTATTTTCCTTGATATGATTTGCTTGCCAACTTGAGGGATAATCAACCTGATTTTGACCTATATTTAATCGATTTTTCAGGTAAAAATCATTAAAAATGTAGGATAATATGATTTTTTTTGTGAAAACCTACTTTAGAGAGTTTTTCAAGATTAAAAAGATGGTACTAATATTTCCCATTATTTTCAGTGTGATTTTGATCAAAATATCCGTTGCCATGGCAACAGATTTGCTAGAAATAGTGATTTCGTGAATTATTGGTTGCCATGGTAACCGTATCAAATATGGCCTTCATGACCATTCCACATACAAAATTGGAAAATACCTAACAAAATCTACAATATGGTTTTTATTCCATCTCAATTGATGAAGGCAATTCTGAAATATTGCAGTTTGAATATTGGTTCAAGATACACTTTTTTTTTTATATCATTGCTATTTTGATAGAGCCATATCTTGCTTATTTAAATAGATATTGAATACTAGGGTAACGCCCTTTTAAGTCAACATCCTTAGTTCATTGTATCACTACTCCAATTGTAGTTTGAATATTTACATAATTCCAAAAGCTTTAGAATGCTCATGCCATCATCTATAGTCCAAAAAACACCCAAAAATGATCTGGGAAAGGAAGAGTTAAATTAAAGGGGCATTCTCACCACTCGCACTTACCATAAAGCAGACTAGAACAGTACTAGAATTGTTATCTGAAAACACTCGGTGAGAATGCCACTTTAAGTGTTAATAGAACAGCGCCTCACCCGCCAATCCAGCTGAGTGCAATCCAGCAGTGGGAAGATCCTGTCCTCATTTAAGGTCATATCCTGAAGTCAGCTTATTCTAACTGTATACATCGCTGAAATGTGTGGCAAACAGGTCAAGCATGGCGGCTGTGGCGTGACAGCTCATGATTGTTAACTTAACCCTTTAAAGACTGATGTCATAGAAATATTATGCTGTTCTAATGCAGCCCTGGCGAGTAACTCACCGGGGTTGCATTGGTGCATGTTACTGACTCTTTGGGAGTGCCTTAACCTCAGGAGGTCCGCATGATGATTGAATGCAGCCCTTGCGAGTTACTCGCAAGGGCTGCATACATAAATAATCATGACCAAGGGCATCATGCATTAAGGCATGATGCCGTCCTTAAAGGGTTAAAGTTAAACCCCCACCTCCTCTATAAGAACCCTGAACTCCACCCTCGCTCAGCTCTGACAATTGCTGGAATGGCAGCAAGCATTTCGCCTGCAATACGCTATTTTACTGCGCAATAAGTGTAAGGCACACAGAGCTGGGGAACCATAAGTGACCTGCAGTGGGCAATTATGTCATAAAGATCGAGACCGCATGGTGAACAAACCATAAGATACACACTAAAAAAAGCCAGCGTCATTGTCGCTAAAACCGCGCTCACATGAAGGTCAGGCAGTGCCTGACTTTCACATGAGAGTGGTTTTAGCGACAATGAAGCTGACTTTTCTGAGTGTGTAGTTTCAGAAAGTTACACTGCAGGTAACGTAGAAATGACTATTCTCTTAGAAGGATCGATGCAATATTCTCTTTATCTATGGTAATAATTATATTTATTTTGAATTGATAATTCCAAAGTTTGAATGTATACTGTTTTAAAGTGCAACTGTAAATGTAGATATTATCACGCAGTGCATATTCCTCCCTCCTCCTCCCTCCTCCTGCCTTAGGGGAGGAGGCAGGCGAAGGCAGGACATAACATCCGCGAAAACATGTGTATAGAGCGAATACTTTTACAGTATTAAATTACAATGCCAGATCTTGAAAATCCGTGAATTTCAATACACGCAAAATTGTACTTTTTAGCAAAATTATACACTTGAAGATATTTACGTTTACAGTATACACCACGTCTTCATTATCACGATAAATTGATTGAGCCCTACCGAGTATACTTGCTGCATTTATCTACTCTCCAAGGATGCATTCCAGCATCGTGCTGACCCTTTGAGAGTGTAGCAATCATGTTGCACTTAACTCTATAAGCACTGCGTAGTACATTAATACATTATGACCTTGGTCCTTATAAATGTAGCGATGGTGAATGACCTGCAAGGGTTACATTTATGTATCATGCCGATTCTGGGGCTGCGTTGCTGTTGTTTGGCGCAGCATGACGACAAATGATGCATTTTACTGAATTGCTGTCCTCAACTATTAAGGACGTAATTCAATGGCCGACTTTGGACGTGTCAAATGGCCCCTATATATGTAATGTCTCTACTAGAACAGATTGTTGCTTGAAAGGAAAGGTGATACTTAAATAATGGCAATACAAGGGCAGCTGATGGCCTTGTAAGATAAGGGAGTGGTTACTTTTTTAACAATGTGGGGGGATGGTGGATTTTCGCACGAGGGGGTCGCAATTTTTTGGGTTGCCGCCCCCCCCCCCGGGATGGGCCAATAAAATGTTGGTCCCCCCCTCAGGCATGTTGCGGCCCACCCCTTTGAGCAATAGTAATGCGCAGTCTTTTTTCGCTAAAAAGGGGTGCAATTTTTTTGGGTCCCCCCCCCCTCAAAAGGGGTTCACTTTGTTTTGCCCCCCCCCCCCAAAATCCACCAACCCCCCTGTTGTTGACTACTCCCTAAGTAGTACAGGAGCAAACACATTTACATTCTCCTGTCTACCTCCACTCCTGTCTAATACACTGTTTCATTCAGTGACACTGCCCCAACCACACCCTTCTAATGTTCTAGATCTCAGATAACACGTACACTCAGGTGGCCGTCTCACCATACGCTTAGCAGTTTAAGAACAGCATATCGCTAACAGTTGACAGTTTGTTCTCATGATGCACCAATGCAGCCTTGCTGTGTAATTTGCCGGGGTTGTATGGATGCATCATACTGACCCTCTGGGTGTGTTTTAACCTGTCAGGATGATTCATCATTGCAGCACTAGTGAGGTATTCATCAGGGTGCATCATGACATCCATGGCATGATGAATCAATGCAATTTGCCCCTCCCAATTAAAGAGTAAACTATCAGCAAACCAACATAAGCAGGGATTTTTACGGACAAATTAGGTTTTATTGTCAATAAGATTCAAAGTCGTTTTACAATGAATGACATGCATGTGCCTCTACATGGGTACCCACAATTTTGACCATGTCGCTGTGTCGTTTTTTAGCAGAAGCGCCATGTCATTGTGTCGACTTTTAGACTTTAGAGAAAAATCACCGTGGGTCGATTTTTAACCCCAACTTTCCTGTGTCTGTCGATTTCTAAAAGGGCCTAAAAGGGCCGTGTCGCCCTGTCGCCCGTGTCGAATTTAACCCATATAGAGGCACATACATGTGAGCACTCCATCGTTGGATTTTAACAAGGAAAATGAACGCATATCTAAAACAAGGTTAAGACTGATTTAATTGTTTTTTTGCTAACCGATCTCAGTTTACATGGTTTATAATGTATGGATATCTAGTCTAAAAGATCCAATCAACACACAATCAACACAGTTAATAAGTAGTCAGAAGGAAAGGGTGTTTGCAGATGTATATTTACAAGTGTATACGTACATGACTTTATAGATGAACCACTAGTCCCCTCACCCAGCGACCCCAGGCAATCTGTAGGTACTTTGCCATGGTCTGATAGTCATGACCACCCCCGTGTGTTGTTACTGTAAATGGAGAAATTTTCGCGCGTATATATTTTCGAGAATTCATTAGGAAGCACTTTTTGCATGTGTTTAAATTACAAATTGTGGATACTAGTTCATAACTATACTGGAAGGATCTCATTTCGCTGGAATTCACTAAGATATCATATGCAGTGAAATAAAATGGCGTTACATATATATACACTATATGACACCAGGGGGACTGTGAGGGAGTGCCTGGCATGTCGTGACCACCCCCTCACTCCAGGGCATTATCTTCACCCTGCAATTTAAGGTGACAGCGTGATCATTGTTAAACACCGGTTTGGGCGGTGTTAGTGCTTTTCTATGGACAGTTGGAGGAAGGGGGGGGACTAGATATTTTAGCGCATTTGAGAAAAGGGGAGGAGGGACCAAATGGTATATGTCATTCCTTTCTATCAAAAAGGCTTATAGATTGCGATAGCTAAAATAGTAAACTAAGATAAGTTTGAGCCTGGCTCGGGGAGGGGCCAGAACAAATTTTAATCTGTCTCCCAGTGTTGACTAATAAATGCTGGTATTCTGGCACAATTTTGAATAAACATAGAGATGACCGCTTCTTTATTTCCCCCTGCACCTCCTGCAATGAATGATTACATGATGTAATTCTTATCTTCATTTTGAACGATTAAATGTAGGGTAGATAAATGATTTAACCCTTTTAGGATGCATGTCCCTAGAAAATGACATTTGTTGTAATGATGCACCAATGCAGCCCCGGCGAGTAACTAGCTAGTGCTACTTTTAGCGTTAAGTAACTCGCCAGTGCCACATTTTAACGCATCATGCCATCCTTAACATATCAAACACATTCTAAAACGGAATTGAGACTTAAAGAAAAATGATCATCTACAGCTTGTGAGCTTCTTCAGGGATTTGCCTTAATAGAACTGAGATTATAATTCAAATTATTGTATCACATGTGTAGTTATATTTGACTGTGAACGCTACCTTTATGTAATTCAGATTGGCCTGACTGGCTATATCTCGTTTGGAGGTCCATACTTTGGAAGAGAAAGGAACGCAGAAGAAATAGATGTAGCAATTAACGTAGAAAACGATGTGCAGGCCCTGTTCGTTTATTACTGTCCGGAATCATATGCAGACGTCGGTAAGAACCTTTTTGTACATCTTTATTCCCATATTCAACATTTTAACATTTCGAAAATGGCATGATGCCCCAAGTCTTGATATCTATTTTTCAGGATGATGTTTCCATATTCAGTGCCAACTAGTATTATAATGGTGTGTGTTATTCCTATCGTGTATGGATAATGCACAAATATGTTGTAGCCTCTCACTGGTGCTCCAGCCAGACATTTTAACCTCAAATCTATAGCATTTATCGAAATTCAAAATGATTTAGAATCCTGTTGTATACAGGCATTTGTTCTGAAATAAAATAACCAGCACCTGTGCTTATAGCAAGGGCAATCTTGAATTGACACTGAAAGTACAGCATCAACTCAAGTTGACCCTGCATATAAGCAGAGTCATCAGCGGTTTGACTCTCTATTCTACCATAGACACAGTTGACACCTTTACCTTTCTCTGTGTAGTTTACCCAATAATGAACACGATAGAGTGGGGTTGAGCACATATATAACCCACACTGTAAAAAATCTCCTTTGAAATTATGGAGAATAATGATGAATCACCGTAAAAATACGACGGGAAAGGCCTGTAAAATTTACGGGGGAAAGCAAAATACGGTGACCGTTAAAAAAAAGGGAAACGGTCGGCATTCAGTGATGCCAGTGATTCACCGTAATTTTTACGGGATATTTTTTACAGTGCACCAAACAATTCAACTTGTTTTTGCAGATCATTCAGTGTTTCATGATGAAATAACTCAGGGTGACCTTCTGTGTCGGTTTACTGAACAGCTAAAGAAAGCCGAACCCAGAGCTGCTCCTCTAGACTTTATACCTACTAGTTTACAGGTATGGAAGCCCTGGAGGGACATGTTACATACATTTCTTTCTCTAAGCAAATAAAAAGTTATATATAGGGAATAAAATTGCAGAAACAAAATAGATTGCTGCACAGACAAAATATAGATTTGAAGAGGGTATACTGATTTTATGCTTAATTCCTTTTTCAATTGAGTTGCTTGATTTGGAATATTTGATATATTGGACATGGTTTTTGAATTAGTAGGAGTATTATCTATATATATATACTCATATGTGACGTATGCAAAAGAGGCTATTCGTGCAGGGCGCACTAAGGTCCCTTATCCAAGTACATATCACATATAGACACTGTAATACCACGATTCTGGCGTTTCCCGTGCCGAGAGTGGATATTAGCCGTGCAGTTATCTCAGGCTAACGCACGCTCAGAATTAAGTTTCTACACCAAGACATTTTATGATATTATAACAAAGTGATGAAAGAACTCAATGACCAATTTGGCTAGTAAATTTGTCTGGGAATTGAACCCGGATCCCGCATGAGGGAGACGGACGCGCTACCAAACGGCCATGGCTGCCTGAGTGAACAGAGTGGGCTGGGTCTGGTATAATGCATGGGACTGCCCACACTGATAATAATACCTATAGTCAGTAGTGACTATACCACCATATTTTGACCCCCGTAGTCAGGGGACTATACAACTTAGTCACATATTAGTCATAAGATAGTCAGTAGTGACTATATGTAGATCACACAAATTGATGATGTCACAGGAATGTGTGCACATGAAACAGTTAGGATTTAAATTTTAATGGTCCATGGACTTCAGGTAGGCACATCCTCTTCTAAACCACTGTTCTATGGACATCCCTGCTTGTTATATGTTTATAAGTTATGTTACAGTTGACTATGACAACTTAAGATGTTATAGGGTGCATGAATTCTCCTCTTTGATAGAGTAATCATGGTATTTTGTTCAAATTTTGATATTAAACATAGATCCTAGCCTATCCCTACCCTGCCTTATGCTAGCCTGTCCCCTGGCCTGCCTTTTCCTAGTATGTTCATTGCCCTGCCTTATCCTAGCCTGTCACCTACCCTGCCTTATCCTAACCTGTCCCCTGCCCTGCCCTATCCTAGCCTGTCCCCTGCCCTGCCTTATCCTCAGCCTGTCTCCTGGCCTGCCTTTCCCTAGCCTGTCCCTTGCCATGCCTTATTCTAGCTTGTCCCTGGCCTGCCTTATCCTAGCCTGTCACCAACCCTGCCTTATCCTATCCTGTCCCCTGGCCTGCCTTATCCTAGCCTGTCACCTGCCCTGCCTTATCTTTATCTGTCCCCTGGCCTGCCTTATCCTAGCCTGTCACCTGCCATGCCTTATTCTAGCCTGTCCCCTGCCATGCCTTCTCCTAGCCTATACCTGCCTTGCCTTATCCTAGCATGTCCCTTGTCCTGTCTTATCCTAGCCTGTCCCCTGCCCTGCCCTATCCTAGCCTGTCCCCTGCCCTGCCTTATCCTAGCCTGTCACCTTCCCTGCCTCATCCTAGCCTGTCACCTGCCATGCCTTCTCCTAGCATGTTCATTGCCCTGCCTTACCCTAGCCTGTCTCCTGGCCTGCCTTTCCCTAGCCTGTCATTTGCCATGCCTTATTCTAGCCTGTCATTTGCCATGCCCTATCCTAGCCTGTCCCCTGCCCTGCCTTATCCTAGCCTGTCTCCTTCCCTGCCTCATCCTAGCCTGTCACCTGCCATGCCTTCTCCTAGCATGTTCATTGCCCTGCCTTACCCTAGCCTGTCTCCTGGCCTGCCTTTCCCTAGCCTGTCATTTGCCATGCCTTATTCTAGCTTGTCCCCTGGCCTGCCCTATCCTAGCCTGTCCCCTGCCCTGCCTCATCCTAGCCTGTCACCTGCCATGCCTTCTCCTAGCATGTTCATTTCCCTGCCTTACCCTAGCCTGTCTCCTGGCCTGCCTTTCCCTAGCCTGTCCCCTGCCCTGTCTTATCCTAGCCTGTCACCTTCCCTGCCTCATCCTAGCCTGTCACCTGCCATGCCTTCTCCTAGCATGCTCATTGCCCTGCCTTACCCTAGCCTGTCTCCTGGCCTGCCTTTCCCTAGCCTGTCATTTGCCATGCCTTATTCTAGCTTGTCCCCTGGCCTGCCTTATCCTAGCCTGCCACCTGCCCTGCCTTATCCCAGTATGTTCATAGCCATGCCTAATCCCTGCCCTACCCTAGCCTGTCCCCTGCTCTACCTATCCTAGCCTGTCCCCTGCCATGCCCAATCCTTGCCTATACCTACCTTGTCTTATCCTAGCCTGCCCCCTTGCCTGCCTTATCCTAGCCTGTCCCCTGCCCTACCTATCCTAGCCTGTCCCCTGCCATGCCTTACCCTAGCCTGTCCCTTTCCCTACCCTATCCTAGCCTCTCCCCTGCCCTGCCTAATCCTATCCTAGAGCAGGACAACGCTTGACTTGTCTTTCCCTTATTTCTTATTGACTATATCTATTAGTCATAGTGACTACTTTAGACCATGAAACCATTAAATTCATAGTCACTTGACTATATAGCCCAAAACAGCCGATTTAATGGCTGACTATAGGTTGACTATATGACTAACTTACATTAGACATAGGTGACTAACTAGGTATAGCCGTTTTTTCTACGTTCACGTGACTATAGAAACGTAGTCCGTAGTGACTAACATTTCCAGGTCTGTTATTATCAGTGCATGTTGTGGAAATAGGGACTTTTAGTAACCACGTAAAAGCTCATTAAACACAGATGTAGCAGTGCTGAAGGTATAGGATACGTCTGCGTTAAATGAGCTAGGTCGGGGTAACAGTACCCTGGATGGTGGGCACTTGCTAGGTAGCAGGAGTGGGAGGAGAATAACCTAAATAACCATGGAAACAATTGTGACGTGGCATGGACGATCCATGGCGAGATTCAGCCCGAGGAAAATGGTGCCCAACTTGTCATATTTTAAAAGCACTTAGGCCTACCCTTTTCTAACCCACATTAGGCCCTACATCGACTTATCTGTGTTCAGGTAAATATCGTATCATACCATCAACTAAACGACACATCACGTTTATAAATCAGTGGGGTGGGAAGAGATTAATTCGGGTTAATTAGGTGATAATTATTTTTCCCCTTGGGAACGATGGGATTTCCCTCTGGCCCTACTGGAATCTGCTAGGGCTGTGTGTGTGACTGGGAAAGCGGCGGAGTGGAGGGGGGCAGCAAACAGACCGCCTCACGCAGTGCAGGTCCACGGGAGAGGTGCCCTATCCACATCGTGTTAGTCTGCCGCTCCCTGGAGCACCGAGATGGTCTAGTGGTAATGCGTGCAGTCTGTCCGCCCGGTAGTCGGTCCGTTTTCGATTCCCGGGCTGGGCACCACGTTTTACAGCGAAAACAAACAGAATGCCCTGTTCACATATTTGAAGAAATGGTGGTATAAACGCAATGAAGGCTTAGCCGTTAGTGCATCACTATACCACGATTCTGGCGTTTCCCGTGCCGAGAGTGGATATTTGCCGTTCGGTTATCTCAGGATATACGCACGCTCAGAATTGATTTTTTACACCAAGACGCTTGTATATATGTTAACAAGGTAATGAAAGATAGGCATAGCCATTTTGGCTACGAAATTTGAGAGAATCGTCCGGGATGCGAACCCCGGCCGCTGAGGCCAAACGCCAGCGCCTAACCTCATCGGCCACAAAGCCGACTGGTAGGGTGCCAACACTAACTTACCTGATCGCCATGATTCTCCCAGCGGTACCAAATACGTAGTGAATAACATCCAAATGTGGCGAAATTAGACCTTGTCAAGCTTATTCCTTCAATCCAGTACATGTTTAGAGCTCCTTCTTGATGTTCCCGTGCAGTATTAGCCTTTTAATTGCGTAAAATCCTCATAATTCGACATTTTGTGAAGGCCGCCAGCCGGTTAGGGTTGTATTTGGGGCGGGCGGAGGACGATCAGCTGATCGAAGCCACCGCGGAAACTAGGTCAGTCGGTCACGTGATCGGACGCGTCCCGCTGTTTACAACTCTTACCGGGTTGGCGGCCTTCGCAAAATGTCAAAATATGAGGATTTTACGCAATTAAAAGGCTAATACTGCACGGGAACATCAAGAAGGAGCTCTAAACATGTACTGGATTGAAGGAATAAGCTTGACAAGGTCTAATTTCGCCACATTTGGATGTTATTCACTATGTATGTGGTACCGCTGGGAGAAGCATGGCGCTCGGCGAGTCTGCCAGTCGATCCGCGAGACAAAATGGACAATTGAAAAAGGTAGGCCTAATACGTTAAATTCTCATATATTTGAAGAAATAGTGGTATAAACGCATTAAGGACTGATTGGGAAAGCACTTGTGAGGTATATCTAGCTAATAATGAACTCGGCTTCGCCTCGTTCATTATTGCAAGATATACCTCACGCGTGCTTTCCCAATCAGTCATTATTGCGTTACTATACCAATATGATATAGCAAGTTTTGTTTTATTGATACAAAATTTGAGTAATTGTTGATACCATAAAACCTTGCGTATAAGCCGCGGTTAATGCACAAGTCAGATCGGGGGTGTGGCTTATACTTATAGCATCGGCCCATGGTCAGGATGCAGGGGGCTTATACACATGGTTTTACGGTACTTGCCAATATCTAAACAAGAACCAAGCAGCGAATACTTGGTTTTGAAACTGGTTTTATTAAGGGAACATTTCACTGCATGAAAATTGTCCTCCAAGCAAACATTCTATTGTTTAAAGTTATACTTTAAAGCGGCCTCAAGTTCAATAATGCTAAGTAAATGTTGCTGAAAGGTCATAATGAAATTCAAGCTGCTTTTAAAAGTGGAATTTACTGAAATTAAATATGCTAGATGTGTGACCTTTAAAGCCACAATTGAAGCTTAACAAGTTAGTGTCACCGAAAGGTCATAATGATATTCAAACAGCTTCAGAGAACATTAACTGAAATTAAAGCTTTAAACAGTAAAGAGTTTCTGAAGTGCCAACATTCATGCAGGGCATTTTACACATCTCCACCAGGTGGTCACATGGTACAACACCTCATGCGGGTTTTACTTTGGGGGACTTGATGACGAGGCTCAAAACATAGACCCAATAGACCTCCCACCATTTTATGTAAGTATTGTAACTTACCATGTCATACATGAAATGACAGGCAACCATGCATTGGAAAATATGATTAAAACTAAATAAAAAGAGACTGAATATACCTATGGATATAACAAAGAGCTTTATGTAATGCTAGTCAAGACACATCTGTCATCTTAATGCAGCCATGTAAAGCCATGTGACATTCAATACATGTATGCAGAAGGGGTATATCAATATACAATACTTTTGACCTATAACATGCTGGTCAGGACATTAAATAAGAGAACCGCTCCTTCAGCAACTTAGGACAATTTTATCGAATTTAGGATGGGTTATAGGTCTAGCTAGGCCCAATGACAGCCTTAACAAAGTCGAGATGTTGCATTAATGCATCTTAGCCATACAGGACATAATGCAATGAAGCGCTATGCAGCCCTTACATGGTTATGGGTTTTCTGTGACACACTTTATGTCTTGCAGGGACACTTTTTTCAAGTAGTGATAGGAACTAATGGAACAATGACATATGTGTTCTACATCTACGGTATTCTCCCTGATTTGGATGATGATGATGATGATGAGTTCATGGAGGTAAGTTCCCATCACACCATTCATTTCTTTGCCTGTTATATTCTGTCATATCAATCGATTGATTTTGTCTGTGGCAGATCAAATGTGTTTGCTTTTTAATCCTATCCCTCTTTTCAGTTTGTGATCAATTAACAATCAAATATTGACATATTCTTGGGTTTGGGAATTCTTTTCTGGACCCCAACGACAAACAATCTTAACTCTTCCTTTACCTTACACACATTATTGCGAGTTTACAGTACCGGACCGTACATGCATTATTGCGAGTTACTCACAGATTTTCGGCCGATTTTGGCCGATCTGACCTGCTGTGGTTTGCCTAAAAATTGATAGAAAAAATGGTACCAAAGGTTCAGGTCTATTTTTATGCATTCTGGCCTAAATGTAAGTTTCAATGGCAACATACATATTAGAATAAGTCATATTTAATTTCAAATATGGCTTTATCTCCCTAATTGGAACACTTGGGGTGATTTGGGTATCTTACTTTCTGGTTATTCATTTTGTCATAGATGTACTTCTAGTTTGAATATTTACAAAATCCTTTCAGCTTCTAAAAGGTTAGGCCATTTCCTAAATGACATTATTTCACGGTGAATACGGACAGTCAAAGGAATGGGAGTGCCTTATGCGAGTCAAGCGTGCAATAACCCTCGGCCGTATTGCACGCTCTAGCAGTATTGCACGCTCCCAGTGGTCGCCAGGGGTCGCCATGGTGTCGCCATAGCGTCGCTAGCGGCCGACGGAAGTAAACAAACACCGCGGAAGTAAAAAAAAACGTTGCAGAAGAAAAAAAACATGCACTGCATAAGTGTTTTAGATAGAAATACCCTGAAATAAATACAGAGCAGCACTTAAAAGTGACCTCGTCAGTGGTTAGTGCACTTGCAGTGCTTGGGCCGTATTGCACTAGGCCTACGGCCAGCGTGCAATACGGCCCAAGCACTGCTCGTGCACTAACCACTGACTCAGTCACTTTAGCGTGCAGCTCTGTCTATATATTCCATTTGAATTGCATTTGAAAAAATTTGGTCTTGGGAGGGGGGTCTTTATGTGGATGTGGTAAAGGAAGAGTTAAAATATCAAGATCAATAAAAAATTACTCACGAGAGTATGTCATTCATGGACACCCCCCAGAACAGACAAGAGGAGAGAGGATTAAAGAACAATGTTTTAATTGGAGGAATTATATGACTTATACTATATAAAAATTTTACCTGATACATTATATATGAAGGTCAAATGAAATATTGTAGACCTGTATGATTTATAAGTACATGATATGGGTGTGGGTGGGTGGGAAAACCTGACCTTCTGTGAAGGCTGGTGTTGGTAGAGTGAGGTAATTGGGTCATATGCAGGTGAGGGGTAGAGTGTAGGTCAGGGTTACATAAGCTGGGTCACAGTAACAGGTGAGGGAATTACAGTAGGTACGGTAGTGTGGTGTGAGTATTATGTGTAGTAGGTAGGATAATGTGTAGTTTGCCCAGGGTGAGCCATGAATGACAAACCATACATGCATGGTCACCAGATTCATGGCAACACCTTCCGTAAGACATAAATTAAGGTTTGATAGCAACATTGGACCTGAAGCTGATATCGTTTTAAATTTCCTAGTAAAAATATGCACTTTGAGTTTTTGTTATATCCTGAAAGCACCCATATAAGACCCCATTGTGAAATCAAAAATCCTAGTAACCAAAATCCTAGTAACCAAAATCTTTCTTTTCAAAGCAAGAAAATCAGTTTTCTCAAAATGGAGTGGTAGGCTTTATCCGGATTGATAGTACCGGACGACCAATTGAGTATAGAGAGCCGGGCAATTCATCCTCCTTTGATGATACAACCGGAAACTATGGACAGCCTGGCCTCTACATATACGAGATAGACCATCCCGATGGACAAATGTACAGCCCTCCAGATTGCACACCTGGTAGGTAGTTTGAGATGAAGTTTTCTTTTTACAAGTGGAAGGTCTGAAAGGAAGGGAACTTTTGCGATATGTATGTGTCTTAATGATTAAAAGAAGGATTAAATGACAAAATTGAATCAAAGCCAAGGGTTTCTTTGCATACGTTAATGTGTTAGGTTCTATGCTGTAATGATGCATTAATCCAGCCTTAGAGAGTCAACCAGCCAGGGCTACACAAAGGCTGCTATTAATTCGAGAGCATTATTGCCAACAAACAGTTTTCATATCGAATCATTAATGATGCTGAACCTGTGGGATTGCATCATACATGTATGGTTAGCTTCATGCTTGAAAACATCACTGGTGACATTTTCACAAGAACTGCATTTGAGTATCTGGAGGAAATAAAACCGACACAATCAATTAAAAGGTGCACATTCCTAGATTGAAAATTTTGGTCGTAGTTTTTTGTTAGTACCCTCAGTAACTAAGAAATCCAACTTTCTACTTTCTTTGGTAATTAAAAAAAAACTACCAGGAACATCTTTGCTTATGATATCACGTTTTAAAGATCGTGACACAAACTAGAATCACCAATTCCTGTCTCAGTACCCCCTTTCACGTGCCTGGTCACGTTTCCTGAACTTATAGATATATAAGAATGTACAAGCACTCATGGCTATTACAAGCTAAAGTTAGCTGTTAATTCAAGTAAAATACTCTCAGTCAAAACTGTATTAACAGCCTAACTCCTGACTTCGGAATCCATACAAGCATTAACTGAATGCAGAATAACTGCTTGTCTAAATATCATAGCTCAAGTAATTCAAATATGTTGATTTATTTATCAATTATCTCTCTCTCTATATATATATGTAAATATGACTCTTTAAATATTTTTCAAAAAGAACCATCACTGAGGATAAGCCAAAACTATGCCTTACAATGCGGTGGTAAACGTATCTTCATCATTGGACCATGTTACTACAGCGGCGATGTCAAGTGCAGCTTTGGCGGGAGTATGGTATGTTAACAACTATAATCAAATATCTCAACCAAACAATTATTGTACTAATGGCCACGGTCCACAGTACATAGATCTGCCACATATGGATAAAATTGCCGTACATTTCCTATATAATTGTTGTGTAGAAAATGGCCGCATACAACCGACTTATGCTCTATGGACGGTGGCCCTCAAAACTGATAGTGCTTTCATAAGAAGAATTTGAGAAAGATTGGCTAATTCTATAGGAAATTTTAAATCAAAAGAGCAGTGTTCATGTTTGCCTGCTGTGCACGTGGGGTGGCATACGCCAACCCTACTTGGTATACATCGAAATCGACCATTTAATTTCCATTGCCATAAATTCTTGCGTGTAAGCCAAGCCACAAACGTTAACTATATAATACCTGCAAAGACTATCTTATATGCCACACTCTAAGTATCTGGCACAATGTTATGCAGTTTTGAGGCTGAGGGAGGTCAAATCAGGAAGTTCTTAATATGCTTAACCTTTTGTTGCCCAGAACTATTTGATCAGTATTGGTATCATTTAACACTACTGTTCTAATGTTGGAAGACATTTCCTTTTTTGAGACAAGGAACATATGACATTTCCTAGAAGGTCTTTATCTTATCAAAGTATATAGCACAGTACAAAATCATTCAGTTATGCTTCCCATGGCAACGTGCAACATTCTATTCTAATAATTGTACTATAATCTGCATCTACAGTAAAACTTGATACAAGATGATTTTATAACAACTCTTTCACATTTTCATGTAAACTGAAGTCCAAATTAGTGGAATTTATGCTTTCTGGATGATTTTTGGATAACCTTAATGAAAAACATATCTGATTACCTATTCTTTGGTTAAGGTTGCACTTTTCCTCACATAAACAATATACAGCAAGAATAAGAGTCCCATTGGAATCGTGAGGTCCTGGGCTTCATTGTCGGACTAAATTCTTAGGAATCGACTCACTAGAAGTGTGGGGATGATGGTCTTCTCCAGCATAGTTGTTTTTAGGCATAAAACCATGCCAATTGGTGCAGTTGGGCACGTGAGGGTTAAACAAGTTTATTGTATTGAAAGGTATATATATCTTGGCTCATTAGAAAACTTATTGATACATCTCTAACCCTAGCAGTTCAGTTTTTATGGCCTCATAAAGAAGATCGTTATTATTTTGGGTGATTCCGAGATTGAAAATACAACGATTTTTATTTTTGGTAAGCCTACAAGCCGTGATTTCTATGTACACAAATTAAAATTGTATTACAGGTTGATGGTGTCATAGTGGATAACAGCACTGCTTACTGCGTCACACCGTTCATTGCTGTCTATGGACCCATAACCCTTAGCGTATCCATAGATGGGGGAACAACCTTTGACTATACGACAAACTTCCAGATAAGTGAGTGTTACTTCCACAAGCTCTGATGTTATTGTGACTAAATAAGTTTCCTTGTTCATGTTAGTGATAGATGCTTAAGGTTTAAAAAAGAAATACACACAGCAGCAACTTTTATCAAGCTATAGAGCTATCTCAATCGATACTTTAGGGAGTGTTCATTATTAATGGCAGGGAGGGGGGCGGGTGTTTGGCAAAACAAATGGGTAAAAAAAAAAGACCCCCCCTTCGAATCGGTGAAAAAAAAGACCCCCCCCCTCACTATAGACGTTTATTCCCCTGTATATAAAACTGCATTAGTTGGGACCAGCGAACCACCCCATTGAATTAGGCCTGAGTGCTCGCCGGGAACAGATAAACCAAAAGAGGCTATCTAAAAAAATACTTTTTCTAAAGCTAACTCGATTTTCTCCACAAAATTAATTCAATCAATATTTACAGCAGGGCACATGTTATTCTACCTCCCACTATCAAACTAATACTTGAAATCCAGCTGTATTTAAAAGGAAATCGATTATATAATACTCATATTCATAATCTCACAGAGAGTGCATGGTAACAAGAGGATACTCATATTCAAAATCTCAAAGAACCTTTTTTGGAAATTTTCTCATGTCATATTCCATGTCAGTTCTCCTACCAAACTACAGAAATACATATCTTCATTGTACTTGTTGAACTTTTAGTTACTTCTATGAGTAAAACTTGGGAAATACACATCAATATTGAACAAGTCACTATACCTTCATTATTCTCGAGAATCTCGGATCCTGTGTGTATTTTTTGTATACAGCTTGTGCTTTCCCTGGGAAATACACAAGTTTCTTACTTGTGCCACTGATCTGAGGGCAGTGTAGTGCTATAAAACACAACCTCTTGTCATTATGATAAATGGATGTCGCACTTTTATACTTCTTTAGGCATTAGTTCCCCCTGGTTTTACATTTCAGTTGGCCGTGACTACAACTACCAGATAGAGCGTGTGCAGCCCTACGGTCCCTGGTATACAGCACCGTTTTTGAACCCAGTGATAAGATGGCAGAATGGCACCTTGAATGGCGGTGGAGGTAACGTCAACATAGATGTAGTGGAGTTTACAGCAACGTAAGTGGATTGCAACTTTTTCATTAACTTGTATAGATCCTGCCTAGATCTCACTCCGGATGAGGCAGCATGAAGTAAACGCTGTTTGGAAAATGTGAAAAAATAAATGGCCAACTTCTGTAAATTATGGTCAAGGGATTATCTGTAAGTTGTATGATACTTTAAATATAAAAGATAATAATATAGTAAGAACAATACCAAGCATGATAAACATACCTTTTCCATAGTGTGAGGGTTATAGGGTCTATCTTCTGATCGAAAGGTCCCAGCCATACCGAACTCCCTATGATTTTATCAATTTTGTTACAGCATGTGCCAATGGAACAAATTCGCCCCCTGGTGTGCTGTTTAAGGACTACAATGGCCAGGGACCTTAAGCAAAATGCTGTCCTTAAAGAGCTAATGAACCTGAAGCCTGGGGTAATGATTCTGCCATAAAAGGTTTAATTCTAAGACCAAACCTTGTCTCATTCTTATGGAAAAAGAGGCAAACAATTATACTACTCTAGTTCTCACTATATTGCTTTTTTATATTGATTGTTTCAGAGGAATAATTGACCGTGTATTCAGTCTCATACCAAATGCACCCAACACGGGCTCCGCGACGATACCCAACTCCCTCACTGCTAATGGCGAGCTGCTTCTGTTTTGTGCCATCAGGATCACCTCAGCTGAGTAGGTCCTTTATTCTTATAAGAAAATCCCCAAAGTCAATGGCATCAGTACGTAATAGTTTAATTGGACACCAATGGACAATTTTGTCTAAAATAGAGGGGGCGCTTTTGAACTGGAGGAGTATTGTGTTGAATATGGTATTCTAGTCAACCAACCAGTAAGGAGCACCTTTTGTTACATTATTACATTTTATAATTGGAAGCTCGGATGATGCTATGAGCTTAACTAATCAAGAGCACAAGGCGGACAGTTATTATTCACAGCAGTTCTCTAATGTGCTAAGAGAGCTATCGCCATACCCCTACGTACTCCACTGTTTCGCAACTCTGTCACAAAGAAGACGCACACACACACATAATTATATATATAATATACAATATATGTACATATATATATATATATATATATATATGTATATATATATATATATATATGTATATATATATATATATATATATATATATATATATATATATGGCCGCCAGTTTAAGCTGTAAAGAGACATTTTGTTCCCTATCCATTGCTGGCGAGCCAGGCTCCTCCGCCTTGCGTAATTCGAAGGCTTCGTCTTCTTCCTTGTCTAGCCCACCTTTAGAATGTGTGGGTTTAGCACACTGCGGGCACGCCGACTTACGATGGTCATACACAAAGGCGCAGCTTCTACAGGGCTGCATGGCTGTGATTAATAGATAAATAACTAACCACAATATATATATATATATGACACAAAGCAAGCGAGTAGCGAGCTGTCCCACCTCTCTGGGCGGCGCTCTGGCGTAAACAAAGGTGGTAACCAACGTACACACTCCACCTAGATACATAACATAGGGGGCGCCCCTTACCGGGTAACACAGTTTGGCGTGCGCGAATAAGCTGACCAATAGCGGAGACAAGAGACTCGTATCCAACCATATATACACACAAGGGAAAAGGGTACTCCAAGAATAAAGCCAACTTTAAAATTGATGTCATAAGCTTTCCAATGATATATTGCACTAGGAGATATCAATTCTACTTTTTGAAAAATGGCCTCATGAATCTAATTTGCATATTTATGATAATAAGAAATTCATCACACATTTTATTCCTTAGGGAGTGGTCATATTTCAACAACAGGGGGGGTCGGCGGATTTTCGTGCAAGCGGGTTTAAATTTTTTTGGTCCCCCCATGGGAGGGGTCGAAATTTTTTTGGTCCCCCCTCGGACAAGTTGAAATTGAGCACGGCCGACCCCTTTGAGCTATAGTAGAGCGCTGGCTTTTTCGCTGAAAAAGGGTGCAATTTTTTTGGTGCCCCCCCCTTCAAGGGGTCCAAAATTTGTTTGGCCCCCCCATATCCACCAACCCCCCCATTTTGTTAAAAAATGACCACTCCTAATAGGTCATTAATTTCGATCAAGGAATGGTAATCTATGTCTGTTTTGACCATAGCAATCCTCATGAATCATTTTATCAATACGCCTCATTATTTGGAATGACGGTCATGTTTCCACGGCAACCCAAATCAACAAAGACACCCATTTAGGCTTTAAAACATTCTAGAAGCTTTTCACCAAAAATGGATTGTAATCCTATTGTATTCTACAGAAAGAGTACTCTAGAGCCATTTTTTGCCTTTTTATTACATTTTAGGCAATGGTGGGGCCCCCTGGTGGCTAAAATTAAACCCCTCGGATGGTCCTTACTGTTTGGCTGCCCACATCTCTCTCTCTCTCTCTCTCTCTCTCTCTCTCTCTCTCTCTCTCTCTCTCTCTCTATATATATATATATATATATATATATATATATATATATATATATATATATATTGTAGCGGGCGGAAGAGGGGTCGGCCGTACGGGCGCCCCTGCAGCTACACTCTCGGCCGGAATGGCTCTTGTCCGGAACCGGGTCGGCCGAACTGGAGTCGGCCGGAACGGGAGTCGGCCGGGACGCAGCTCGGGGAAGGGACGCAGGAGGGGTATATAAGGGAACGCTTGGAGCCAGTTGGCCAGTTGTTGTTGAACAGTGAATAATAAAGGATCTCTTGGGAAACCGCAAGGCTGGCTGTCGTGTCGTTCATCATATGCCCACAAATATCTTTACAATATATATATATAAATGTGTGTGTGTTTGTACCAAGCCACATGAGTGAACAGACTTCACAAAACATTACACAGTATTGTAGTATACATCTAAAAAACTCATGTATTAGCTATACTTTGGGTGTATCCCATAAGCCACACTGAATTTGTTTCTTAACCTGTTGCAGTGAGCCCCCTGAGGAGGCACTATGGTCTGACTACCACCCCTGTCTGTGGTACGACGCAAGACTCTTCCTCAAGATCTTCAACGATAACTCACCAACTGATATCAGCACAATCATCACAGAGGTTATCCCTGCCCCAATAAACTTGCAAAGTATCGCAGCAGGCATAAGGACTCTACTGAACAGGACAATAGGACCTACAGAGTGTAATGAATGGGTCGACTATGAGATCATCAATCCTGCTGACTTTACGTGAGGAAAAATAACTTTTTTTTCTATTGTTCCTAAAGTATTAACGAAAATATCAATACATTGCGTTAGTTCACATTTGATTTAGTTCTCTTGGCTAAGATACTGCAGATGGTAAAACAGAGCAAAAGTAAACACTTATGTAATGTTTAATAAAGCTGAAGAGGAAATTCTGATCAAATGTGACACGAGCTGCTAAAAATACCCCTAGTGTAGGGTACACTAAGGTCCCTATATGTTACAAAATATAACATTGAAGATAAAGAGGAACCCTTATCATAAATATGTTATCATTTTTGTAGAGGCCTCCGGCCGGCTCCATGTACAGAAGAGGAGGCGTTGGAAGACAGGCGGTGGTGGCGGTCATGCGACAGGCAAAACCCGGAATTTGACGATGATTGTCAGTTTTACCATGAGGATGCTTCTACATGCTTCACATCATGGTGGCCACGGTAAGTAGTTTAACCCCTACACAGAATATCTAAATGCCCCGAGCCTTGGTCTGTAGTGGCTATCCCAGGTTATTCCAAAATGACTGAGGCAAAACAACATATGACTAATGCCTTACCAAGGTGAGTGAAGACTAAGGTGAGTTGTTCAATACTGACGACCTGACAATATTAACTAATCTAGGTTGGTCATATAGGGAGCCAAAAATTGACTAACTTGGTTAGGCTATGGTGACCAAGAGATTGATCCAATAGGAAGCCAAAGAATATCAATTTACAATTCGGCGACCATTCAACTGAAGCCTGACTATAGGAAGAATGACAAACAAGTGTTTTTATCATATTTCGTAATGTAATGAAACCCTGCATATAAGCCGAATCTTGAAGTTAGAGAAAAAAATGTCCTCACGAAAATATATTTATAGTACTTACAGTCTCAATTTTCATATCTATTGTTTGCGTTGCATTGGGTTCATATTGGAACTATCCAGTGAGGGTTAGAATGATAACTGAATACAACATCGGCCCCAGTTAAGGACTCTCAGCACCCATATTGCACTAGAACGGTTATGAGGGTTTAATTCCAAGTACACGTGTTACACCTCTACACATTATACATCATTTGAACCATCTATAATACTTTTATCAAATTCCTTCCGGTATTTGGAATTTTCTTCACTGTGGAACGTGAATGGAACAAAAGCGTTCCTTTTTATCTTCTTTTCACTTGAACAACATTATGGGATGGAAAATGGACATAATTCTTAGGTTTAACTATTTTAAACTGATATTGATGTCAATACCTGGGGTCCTTTTTTTTCTTTTCTTGATATTCCAATTATTAAGGCCTACAGAGCTCTTCAAAGTTGCATAGTTACTAAAAAATCGTAAAAATGGCTATTTACCCCTATTATCACCCACTTTTTAGCTAACTATGCAACTTTGAAGAGCTGTGTAGGCCTTAATAATTGGAATTTCAGGAAAAGAGAAAAAAGGACCCCAGGTATAGACATGAATTTTAGTTTTCAATCGAGAAATTCAAGAATTTTGCCCAATTTCCATCCCATAATGCTGTTGGGAAAAAAAGAGGCTGAAAATGGAATGTTTTTGTTCCATCCACATTCCATGGTTACTAAAATGAGAAATAATTGAAGGAATTTGATAAAGCTATTATAGATGGTTCAATTGATGTATAATATGTACAGGTCTAACACATTTCCTTGGAAGTATACCCCTCAAACCGTTTTATTGCAATTTGGGTGCTGAGAGTCCTTAACAGGGTAGAACATTAAAATAGATATTATGCTGTCATTAATGAATAAAACCTATAATATTTCACATTTTAGAAATAATAAAAGAAAAGGAAACTTCATGCAGTATCAATTTGACACATACGAAGTTTTTGAGTAGCATTTCATTCATATACAGGTATATACCCTATGTATCAATTTTCTATGACATTGATATGATTTTGATATATTCTTGGAAGTTTACTTTGAATGTGTGCATGTGATATTTTCAGTCCCAGCCAGGTTGCTTGCTACAACTCTACAGGAGGTCTCATCATTGACCCGGATGATATGGGCGTGGGTTCAGCACATAGGGACTTCAGATGGTAAGGTATTACTCTACATGGTCATTCCTCTAAAGAGATGTTAGCAAGCTATTCATGTAATAGAGAAATCATGAGAGAGACTTTTGGTATATCATAACCTTCATATATATACGAAGATGCATATCTATTCTACGGGGTGTTACGGATGGTGGTTAACGATATCTATATAAGTGTTTGTAAATATTAGAAATTATCCTCATAGGCCAACGACTTGATTTGCTTTACTCACTTGTATAGTTTCGCCAGTCCCATCATGACATGGCCTGTTTGAACCCAAAGAGTGGCAAAGTTGACCCTACAAAAACGGTGTGCGGCATCTAGGCCCTGAAGAAGATAGGCCCCCTGATGGTCGGCCACCTGATGTTCAGCCCCCTGAGCTTCAGAAAAACAAAGGATCACAAGTCTTTGTTTGTTGGCATGGTTATCTCACAAGTTGAAAATTCGAAACCCATAGATGAGGACACAAAAATGTTACAAAGCACACTAAGTGAATGGTCGAGGGAATGATTGTGTCTATAGCTGGGACTCCACTACCCGATTTTCTCATCTGATCGGACCTATTCTCACAAATCGGACCCAAACAAAATGTAAATATCAACAAACCTGAAGCATAGGGTTGTTTATATTTACATCAGTTATGTGTCCATTTTGTGAGAATGGGTCCGATCAGATGAGAAAATCGGGTAGTGGAGTCCCAGCTTATGAGGGAGATGATCAGATCAGAAATAAAGTTACATCGTTTGTTTATATTTACATCACAAGAACTATGTATCCAATTTTATTAGGGTTAGACATAGGTCTAGAGATTCCACATTCAGATCAATAAAAACCCAACCTGTTGTATATAGGATCGGGAGCAACGTGCACAATCGGCCTGGGTTTCAAAATCAGGACATAAATCGGGACCTAGATCGTGCTATATAGCCCTGGCAATTCTATTCTCCACTTGTTTATAAACATGAGCATTGTTTATAAATATAAACCTATGGCAGGGTTATAGTACCTCCCTGCTTAAGGTATGTAAATGTTATGGTATATGACTAAGTTAGATTCGTGAGAATGGCCCCGATTTGTGAACAAAATCGGTTAATAGAGCCTCACCTTTAAATGCAAAGGTTAATGAAACAATGGTCATGTATTAACATATAGTTATATTCCCGTGTAAACCCTTGGCATACTGATATATCTTAAATTATGGCTAAAGTAAAGCATTGTTACTTGAATAAATGTGTACTTTTTCTCCATGCATGGGTAGCTGGTTGCAACACGGTTTTCAGTACCCATTATTTCAATTCCAATTTATTGTTTTAGATCTTTCGTTTCCTTAATTGCAGGTGGTGGTCTCAGCCATTTTACCACATCCTTAATGACAGTCGTCCGTTTGTCGCGTGCTGCAAGGCTGCCTTTAACTGTACCGAATACTACGCAAGACGTCCCATCTCAAACTGTACTGATTATGTACTATCCCCGAGAAGTAGGTCTTTTCAAATGTCAGCCAAAAGAAATCCTGAATTGCTTTATAAACTCTTTGGAATTGTATTTGAGTTTACATTATTCTATTGTGATTATTCTATTGTGAAGGAAATGTTTAATGTAATTGTAATCTTGAAAATATTTATTTTGTTTAATTTGCACTATTTCCATTTTCAAAAAATCCAAAAATTGAAAGAATTCATAATGTATGCAGTCGCAATGAAGCCTCGAAAGTATGTCTCTGTCGAACATGACAGTCCAAGGGAAAACCTGCCTCATGCACGGGGTGCATGAGGTTTGTTTTCCCGTGAACTGTTTGCATCAAAGAGGTTTTTGGCTCCTACGAGAAATCATAATGGTATGTCTGAACACTTTTTTGTGTTTTTGTCACATTCAGTCTATTCGGTGGGTTTTAGAAATGCCAACAATCAAAATTGGGGAATTTTTTTAAGTATGCCTTAATTGACTTACAGCGTGGACCGGTGGTGATCCTCACTTCATAACTTTTGACAACCGGGCGTACACCTTCAATGGGCTTGGAGAATTTCACTTGTTCCGTCACCCTCAAATAAATGGTCAGATAAGGACGATCACTCTCCCCTTAGCCTCAGGTATGTCAGGCCGCCATGGCCCACATCGTACACTAATGCTGGATATCCTTTTCTGTTATTATCACACTTTTATAAATCATGCCCTGAGGAGACTGGTCAGCAGACCCTATGAGGGTGCATTAACCATGTAGGGTTGGTTACTGAATTCAGTACAGGAAAGCTGGGGATAGACCTACCAGGACGGCATCCATATATCCTCAGTAAATTATTGCGAGCTTGTGCAAGCCATGTGGTGTGTTGGCTTAGGTGTGCTCACGGCTTTCTCAAGCTCTCCCTATTATGGCGGGTCATAGCTTAATTCGTCTTACCTTTTCCCTCCATCTCTTTCAATCTCCATCTTTAACCCTGTGCATGTGCTTAGTCTTTTTTTTCAAGAATATCATTCTATTTAATGCTGTGTTATACCGATGAATTAATTTAATTTTGCTATCCTATCTTCTATCAAAACTTATTTTACAGAGTCTGACACTCTGAAAAAGTAAACTTAGTCTCCAGACTCTTCTAAGTGCCTGTCATGAAATAAATGAGTGAAAGGTTATTTAACCTATCAGGTTACAATCCCACAAACCTGTATCCAGACTCGTCTAAGTGACAAGGAAGCGGGTCTCCTAGCTGGGGTTGTCAGCCCAAAACCCAACATTTGCCAGCTCCAGATTATATTTGTGGGATGCTAACCTAATAAGTTAAACAATATTTAACTATTTTTTTTCATGATTATCAGTTAGAAGATTCTGGAGACAAGTTAACTTTTTTCAGAGCAATGGCTTCCATATTAAGCTTAAATCTAACAAGCTAATCAGTACCTGCTGTTAAAATTGTGTCGTTGTCATTATCCAGACCAAGGCACATCTAACGGGGGCTTTGCGGTTAGAAAAGGTGCAACGTCATCTATTGTCGAAGTGTTTCGGGGTGAATCGCTTGTTGTCAGAGTGGACGGAGTGGAACAGAACCTTACTGCATTCATCAACAGTGTCTTCACAACGCCAGGTATTCACTTGTATAATAAACCATCTTTAAATGTAAATATGATTCTTACACATGGTCATTTGACTATATCTTGAGTTTGTTTATGTATTGTCTTTGAAAAATAAAAATACAGGGCAGGGTCTGTGGGGTAATAGTTAGTAGGTGAATGTGGAGGATGAAGTGTATGTAAGTTATACAACTAACCAGATTGGTGTATTGCAAATAATAACCAATGGTTATTGTATTACCAGTAGTTATTTACATGATTTTTCTCATCGCAAACTCTATTATGTTATTTCAGATGGCTCGGTATCCATTGTTTTGTACAGCGCTGATGAGTTAGACCTGCGGTTCCCCACACCATCGGCTTGTGATGGTGGAGTGATTCGGATTCGACAGGTATCGGGTGTACTACAGGTGTCTACCGTGTTACCTGACTGCTACCAAGGTGGGCAATGTGTTTGTTACCTGTCTATTTAAGTGGACTCTATCTGTAGTATTAGTGTTGATGACCCATAACGCTATATGCACACTTTCAAAGTACACTGAAAACTGCAGGGTGGTCGGGGTTGACAATACCAAAATTGACAACCTTAGTTTATCAACTTTATAACCTTGTCATTGTGACAACCCTAAATGGTCACATCAGATCCCATTAGACCCAACCTGGTCACAATGAGAACCCTGGGTCGTCACATTGGTTGTGACTACCTTGGGTTGTCTCATTGATAGTCTGAGTTTGTCAATTTTTGTATTGTTCATCAGAAGACATAAGGTCATCAGTAATGAGGACCTGCAAGTTAAGATATGCGTCGTGTTGGCCTGATGATGATGACCCAATGACGACCCAAATTTCTTGGGTCTTATAATGTGATCTAAGTTCGTCACAATTAAGGTACAAGAGTCGTCACCATGAAGACTTAACGTCGTCAAGTATGAGGATGAGAAACCTAAGGTTTTCAGTGTATGAAGACTGTAGTATTTTAAATGAAATGAAAACTCCAATTATGATATGGATCAGTCGGCCATATTTAAGGGTGTATAGGTAGGCACTCTGAAATACGCATTGCAGTGGTCTCAAAGTGCAGCCATGGGTGACACACAAAATTGGCTCTGCATTTAGGAGTCTGCCTGAGATGAGGTTCAGGGTTTTTCAGATTGTTCAGCTCCTGATAGGACTGTGACACTATGGAAAAGCACGTTGGAAAGTCCTTGAAGAGTAGTATCTCATATTGGGCATTTAACATAGGTTTATAGCAAAGGGGGAAAATGACAGTTTGCGAAAAGTGATGGTCCTTTTCTACCCCATAGATAATATTGAAATATTACCCAGCCATGTGTAAAAACAAATCAGCCAGGTCCTAACATATCAGAAGATTGTGTGTACCCATCGACAGCCTCCTACATGGATGCCCAAGGGGTTTTCTAGACTGCCTAAATTGATGCACTGCAAGTACTGCTCTAGCCTACATGAGATGGGATTGTACAGCATCAAGATGTAAATAGGGTGTTTCATATAAATCTTATGTGAATTAAAGAATATCTTATAGCAATATGGAAAGGGGAATATTGTAGCTTTCCAACAGTGTATAACACACACCCTAAAATATAATATAACAGCCTAAAGAGATCCATATAGGTAGAGAACTGGTATAGTGGCTGCATGGTCACACACCAACTACATGTATAGTATAGACCCACTCCAGTGGTGCCAATCTCTCACAGGTACCCCTGTGCATTTCTATAGTGGGCACTTGCTTCCACAACCCTCCCTGTTCTGGTCAATTTCTCCACTTCTAATTATGATAGAAGGATGAGTAAATATGTTCTGGAAAGCTGTTAGTGTGGCCAATAACATGGCACAATAAAATATGGAATCTACACAATTTGGAAAATTTATCCAAGTGCCTAGTATAGGGCACATTTTACAACAGCAAGCAACCACAAACTGTGAATAAGCGCAAATACCATATTAAGTTATTTCTTGTATCTTTTGATAGGTAGCTGTAATATTAATGCAATATATGAAGAGGCTCGATGCAAAACGACACGAATCCATTTTGGGAGTTTTAAGATAGCAGGACATTTCTTTTTTTGAAGAATTGGGGAAAAGAAAGTCTTTTTTCATGTAATTAATGGGTCATAAATAAAATACCCAGTAATAGATTTTTGAAATCCTTTATTTTAATTGAGAGCAAAAAAGATGATTTTATTTAATTTTTCAGGTTTTTTTTCTGCAAAACGACAAAATCCAAAAGCTGTTTTTGTTTCTGTATGTATCCCATACTTTTTGGGAGAAGGAATTATGTCACCTTGCAAAAAGAGAAACTGCTTTTGGCTTCATGGCATTTTGCCAAAAAAAGAACACTGTTTTAGGCAGGCCCTATGAAGTAGATCAGAACAGTTTTGAAGAGAGAAACATTCACTTTTTTTTTTAAATTACCCTAGCCTACGGCTTTGAATATATTTTTTTTCGTTTTTGTATTTTGGTGCTTAAGTTGTTTTGAATTCAAACTCTTCATATATAATTAACTATTATCAATGAAATCTTATTCACTAAGTAGACATTTTAGTTAGTAAGATACATTTTAATTAGTAAGATAAGATATGCAAATAATCTTCCATCTTATACTTATAGGTCAGGTGAAGGGTTTGAACGGGAATTTTGATGGCAACTCCGGAAACGAATTTGAGTTATCAAATGGTGGTTTCATCTCAGATTCATCCTCACCAGAGAACATACACAACCTGTTTGGGGAATCCTGTAAGTATATCAAAATAAAACATATTAAATAACTCCTTTATTCATAAGGCCAAAAGAAGCAAATTGACGTTTTTGTTGGACGGACTGACCAAACCCACTTCCACCAAGGTCCGTCCATCCATTCCGTTTTTCAATCCGTCCAGTTTTTGGTCAAAAACTGGACGGATTGATGGACAGAACGGACGGAGGGATTCCATCCATCAATTCGTCCATCAATCCGTCTGTTCCATTCATCATAGATGGGCCAACATGGCCAGAAAATGGACGGATTCTGTAGAAAAATGGACTGACGGAAATATCAAAAAGGTTTGATAATCCCGTCCATTAATCCGTCCATCAATCCGTCCATCGATCCATCCATCAACGCATCCATCAATCCATCCATCAATCCATCCATCAATCCATCCATCAATCCGTCCATCAATCTGTCCATCAATCCATCCATCAATCCACCCTTCAATCCATCCATCAATCTGTCCAGTTTTGACCACAAACTTGACGGATTGATGGACGGAATGGACGGACAGTCCTTGGTGGAAGTGAGTTTTGTCCATCCGTCCATCAAATCCGTCAAGATCCCTGCTTTTTTGGATGGATTTTATGGACGGACAGATGGACTGTCATTGGTGGAGGCATCCCTTAATAGTAAAGTTTGTCAAAACATTTTTCGTATGAAAGAAAGATGTGTACGAAAAGATGATATAGAAATAGGAGAACAGTCAATAAATAAACAGGGTTAGAGTAATAACCCCATATTCACACTAACATTATTTCTTGAGGCACATACTTTACGATTAAGAACTGGTCGAGAAAACAAGAAACAAGGACGAAATGTACATGAAGGGTAATCCCAGTAAACAAAAAAAGTTATATCACATTTTATCACGTTATAAATTGTTATATTACGCTTCTTCAAGGCTTCTTACTATGGCATAACGTTATAAACAGTTTTTAAACATTTTTTTGACGTAAAATACCGTTCTTTTGTTAGCTGGGATGGCATTTTCGCGAGTTCCATAGAGAGTAGTGGAAAAATAGGATACCCTTTTAACTGACAAGTGCTGCACTTATACATCACGATGACAAGGGGTATGTTGCAAAAGTAAATTTAATATGCATCCCTTAGTAGTATAGTATGTATCGGAACGGGACTATGGTTAACTACTGTTTATTACTCAATCGACCTGCAGCCAATCAGAGGCCTCCATTTGGTCACGTGACCCCCTCATTTGCATAATTACGTAATAGGCCACGCCCCCTCATTTGCATAATTACGTAATAGGCCACGCCCCCTTGATCACCAGCCAATCAGAGGCTACCATTTGGTCACGTGACCCCCTCATTTGCATAATAGGCCGCGCCCCTTGATCACGTGACCCTCCTCATTTGCATAGTAGACTACGCCCCTTTGATCACCAGCCAATCAGAGGCTTCCATCTGGTCACGTGACTCCCTCATTTGCATAATTATGGATCACGTGACCCCCTCATTTGCATAATAGGACCACACCCCCTTGGTCACGTGACCGGAAGCGCTCTTTATTTGGAAAATAGTCCACACCCCCTTGGTCACGTGACCTGAACCCCTCCCTCATTTGCATAATATAGATAATAGACAGACCACGCCCCCCTTTTGGTCACATGACTTGGACTAGCCAATGGGAGGCTTCTATAAGGGGGGGGGAGGGGAGGGGGGGGAGGGGGGAGGGGGGCACTTTAAGATGCATGGGGAGGGGAGGGGGGGGAGGGGGGCACTATTTATGGGGTGGCCGGGCACTTGGGGGGGGGGGCTTTTGGGGTCTGCTGGGGAGAAAAAAAAAAAAAAAAATTTTTTTATCTGATCTCTAGGGAATCACCTCCTCCCTACCCCCCTTTAGGGGGGTAGGGAGGAGGCAAGTCGGAGGTGACTGTAGAGGAGTTTTTCGGTGACTTGATGACTTTCAAACGACCGTACTGATAGTTGATAAATTTGACTTTTGACTTGAATATTTCTTGCGACTTTGCGACTTGTAAGCGAAAGCGAAAGCGACTTTGCGACCCGTAGCCCCTTAAATAAAAAGGTGGGGAGATCCTTCTACACCCCCACGGAGTAGAAAGGATCTCGGTTGATTGACTGCACTTTGACTTGTTGTAAACAAAAAAAAAAAAAAAAAAAAATCAATGAATAGAACGACCCCCTTATTGCTAACAAAGGAACGACTTTGAATTACACAAATGAGACTACCCTCTTTTGTAGGGGTTAGCGGTAACTCGACTTAAATTAGAGTATTAGGGAGAGCAAAACGTGACTACACACCGTCTTAGACTGTCGTCTTACGGACCGGATAACAATAACCATAGTTACTGTTGATGACGTGTTGATGACGCGTAATGAGCAACGTCGTCAAAATTAAGCTGACGTCAGCGGTCGGCTAGCCAGACAGGTTTTTTTTGTCAAAATGACCGGAGCAGGTTACGTTGCGGTCGCTCAAGAGACGGCGATGGATCTGGTCACGTGGATACTGAAAGAAGGTCTACCTATAACCACCACGCTAGTTTGAGCGCGGCGGGTATCAGGCATCATGGGGCCCTTGACGGGTGGGTCCTCCCCATGCAGCCGTATGTCGAATTTAAGAAATGTCCATGTCACACGTCACTAAGGGAGAAACGTTTTTGGAAATATTTAGAACCTGAATTTGAGCATTCTGCTACATTTTTAAGGACCCAGACACTGCAAAGCCGGGTACCATCCAAGAAAAAAAAAAAATTTTGGCGAAATGTTTAGGCTTGAAATGGTAATTTTCTGATGTACTCTTCGAACATTTTTTTTTTCCTCATGTAACTATGGTCCATGTCACATGTCGGACTCAGGAGCCACATGTCCCATGTCACTTAGATGTCCATGCCCGTGTCGTCGTATCGAATTTTAAGAAAATGACCATGTCACCATATCGAATTTAGGGGTCTAGTGACATCAGCATGTCCGGCTATCCTCCACAAATTTAGCTCTAAAATGTTTACTTTTTGGGCTGATTTTTCATCATTTTAAAAAAAACAATGGGATGTTGAAATGTTTGCTGTTGTAAATAGAAACAAAAACAAAACAAAGTGCATGGTAAGATTATGTCACATTGTAGTCGCGGGTCCGCTCGTGGCTTATCCAGCCTCTTCGTGGATCCGCGACTACCAATGTGATCATATACTAATCACCCAGCGTTTACGGTATTATATACTAAGGTATGAGACAGGTCTTACAGAAAAGGTGTCTAAAAAGCGCTGTGACCTGATTGAAATGACGTCAGCGGCGTCTGCTCGTCAGTGCCCGGCTGTAGCCCGTGGGACATGTCATTCTGCTTTTCTGGATGTTTTGAAATATTTTGATTTAACTGATAATACCTGATAACAAGCCTCTGAAGCAGTTTTTGATCGAGTACGTCTTCTCTACTTTTCCATCGATTAGCTGCTTCAGCAAAAAAAATCGCGCGCGCGGTCTAGATGACGGAGTCGCTAAAGCTCTGTTTAGAGAGTGGAACTTGACTATAGACTCAGTACTAACTGAACGCTCCCCGGGGTCACCCCTCATGTGGGTATATGTACAAGCTCAGGTTCTTCACTTTACGGCTTCACTAAAACTGAGACGCGTCCATGATAAACTCTAGCATTTTTTTTTCTTTTCTAGGATCGAGAGAGAGATTTTAAATGGGGCGGTTATCTAAATAGCGTGGAACTAAAATCAGGCTGCGGCAGATAGTATCTCTGCGCACCTCAAGACTCAACGTAGCTTTCACTCTCCAGCAGAAGTTTAGTTGTCACTAATTATGGGCGGCGACCATCATGCACCGGCGGATGTTGGAGAGTGTTGGAGAGCTGAACCTTACAGACATATAAATCAATCGCTCTGGTGGAGACAAGTGTCGGAAATATCTCGCCATAGATTGGAACCAAATACTTATCTAATGGAATCGTTATCAGTTTTCAGTTTTCTTGCCATACAAAATTTATTTCCCACTCTTCACGTGGTGATAGCTGAAGGTCACTCGTCGTAGGTACGTGTGACCGGAACACCCTTTTGGTTTTGGCGCGGGTTGACATCAGATTTGTACCGTACTGTGGCGATTAAGGGCTCTGAGGGAGTGCTTTTCAATTCGGTGAAGTTCTTACTCAGGAGCTATATACAAGCCAGGCGCTGGCGCTTATTCAAAGTCGCGATTTTAGTGCTTAAGAAAAAACATTTGGAGGCTCTTATACTCCGGCGCTTATACAAGACCGGCGCACTTTCAACACTAGTTGCTTTATCGCGACCGTACGGTATGACTTCGGTGTCACAAGGTCCCAAACTCCAAATAAGGAAGTGAAACGACGTCGCCTGTCTACCTCGTGCGCGTCATAGCGTCGTCGAAAATAGTGTGACGTCAGCTTCTCTCAGGCGGCTAGGAAGTCAGTTCGACAAAATGGCTCACCGAGTTAACTTCGTGGCCGTTTCTCAATCTATGATCGATGCGGCCGTGGAGAAGGAATTCGTAGCCGCGCTACAGAGAGAGGCGGCGGATAAGGGTTTTTAATTAGACAGATATTGGTTCTTCACTATCAAAAAATAACCACTCAGTGCTTTAATGCGCTACGCCCTTTGTCGATATGACGTATGCATGCATGCAGCCCTGGTGAGGAACTCTGAGTGCTGCATTCATGGATTATGACGACAACGGGCCCTGCACATTAAAGCGCTATGCAGCTATTAAAGGGTTAGATCCAGTCTTGCTCCAGTCATCCCGAATGCTATACCCAGAGTTGGTGGGCTGGTCCAGACTGCTGTACACAGATTGTGGACGGGATGACCAGTTGCTGCCAGACTATCCCCCTGGTACGATATGCAGCTGGCGTGGCCGAGACTGTCTTATATCATGCTGAGTCTAATTATGTATTAGATACCCTACGAGTAACTGAGAGTATGTCAAAATAATCACGGCAAACTGACTGGCGACCTCATAGGACCATAGGGCAGTTATTATTACATAACTCAGTAACCTTCGGTTATGTGTTAGATAGAGTACGCTTGGACACGGTTATTCCATATACCCACTGCCCCACAGGGTCAAGACGAGGTGATTAAATAATAAGACCCCAGACGGGTAAAATAGCCAAGTCAACAATGTCCTGTTTTTAGCCAATATGGACAAAGAGACACGGGGTGCTGTACACAGCTTGTGGACGGGATGGCAGGTCGCTGCCAGACTATCCCCCTGGTACGATATGCAGCCGGCGTGGCCGAGACTGTCTTATACGATGCTGAGTCTAATTATGTATTAGATACCACACGAGTAACTGAGAGTGTGTCAAAATAATCACGGCAAACTGACTGGTGGCCTCATAGGTCAGTTATTATTACATAACTCAGTAACCTTCGGTTATGTGTTAGATAGAGTACACCTGGACACGGTTATTCCATATACCCACTGCCCCACAGGGTCAAGACGAGGTAATTAAGTAATAAGACCCCAGACGGGTAAAATAGCCAAGTCAACAATGTCCTGTTTTTAGCCAATAGGGACAAAGAGACACGGGGGTGCTGGGAGTTGGCGACAAGGGGCAAGGGGCAAGGGGCAAGACTACTTCTCAAAATAGACAATGGACAAGACCTAGTTCTTAAATTCGACAAGGCCCATTGGCATCTCTTATATTCGACAAGTGACACATGTGCCCCGTCTGTGGTCCTAATATAGATTTTCTAAAAAGTAAATTTTTTGCACCGTGTGACAACGACCGATCAGCTAGATAGCAGAGATTTCCCCAACCTATTTTGGTTATTTTTCTATTCAGTTTTTGATCAGCGCACTATATTAGAGTTTTTGTTTTTTTTAAATTTTTAATCATAAATAATATGTAGACTTGGAAAAAAAAAAAAAGAGAGCTGACACACAAACTCCGACTCTCCCCCCCCCTCCTACTCACATGTCGCTGTTTTGTCACTAAACCCAAAGACCCACCGACCCCGTAGGAAGGGGTGACGCTTGTGAACGTTCCCTTAGTCTTCTATTCTTTATTTATTGTGTGGCCCCTAAAGAGGGGCCAACCAACTGACACTGTCAGTTGGTTATATGCTGCACAACATGGGCGTAATTAATTACGCCGCTTGTTAAGCAGCATGGATCACTGTGGTTTGACAGACGGGCCTCAAAGGGCCCCGTTGGATGGGGGCCCTTGTGGCACAACGAGTCAAAACGAGTTGATCCGTTTTTCAGATTACCGACTCGGCGAGAGGTTCTGACTATGTATATCTTTTATAAAGCCTTAGATATGGTGTGGTATTTTTCATCTCGCTATAGTTTAGTTGGTATTTAAAGAAACTGCCTCATTTCTATCAGAAATACACAATATTGAATTGTTTTTTATATTTTAATATATTAGAAGCACACTTTGTTGCCTATATAGCTCATTATGCGTTGAAATGTTCGCGAGCATCGTAGGAATGTACAAAATCCCTATTGTGGCGCCATCTGACGAAAGAGCGGGGAACTATACTAGCGCGTTCGTTATTCGCATCTTTGACAGCGACTAAGAGACGCTCAAACTGTCTGTTATTTAGTTTGAACTTATCACAAAATTGTCTTTGATAGGTCGTAGATTGACTTCTGACTTTTTTTTCTTTTTTAGTTAAAATAAAAAACAAAAAAAAACAGTGACGCCGACACAGACCTGCGCATTAACGCGCTCCACCGTCTTCAAAGGGTTAAGTCTATAGTACAGTAGATTCTACTGTGTACTTACACTAACAGTGCTACATATACATACCCGAGTCATAAGTTGGGGGGTTTTTTTTAGGAAAAAAAAAAAAGTGATCTACTCACCCAAACCGCTATTAGTAAGTAACCTGTATGACCCATACCGCAAACATCTGCCTCGTGACTGATAGTGTACCGGTGGTGAAGTGCTGTTGCAAGAACAATTGAGGCTCTTTATATAGCTGAGAGAGCGAATGGCCTAATCTTGTTTTCACCTTGAGCCCCACCCTATTCCAGAGAGGGTATCAAAAATCACATGTACATGTATATGGGCTTATAGCTGGTGAATAGATAAGGCGGGACAACTGTGTATACAAAGACTACAGGGGGCGTTTTAACGACAGGTGTGACGCGCCAGCCCGTGGACGGAGCTTTTGTTTTCACCTAGAGAGGGGATCGAGAGTGTATACAAAGCCTACAGGGGGTGATTAACGACAGGTGTGACGCGCCAGCCTGTGGACGGATCACTGCATCTTCTAAGCTTTGTTTTCACCTAGAGAGGGGATCGAGAGTGTATACAAAAAAAAAGCCTACAGGGGGTGTTTAACGCGGCCGGATGCCTACATGTTATGGTCTAAGCCTGTTTTCAGCTAGAGAGGGACCTAAATCACCTAAGCCCTTTCCACCCTTAAATCAATCTGATAATTGCCATAAAGAGGAGTAATGCGCGTTACATGTATATGGGATTATAGCTGGGTAAGAGATTAAGACGCTAGTCAACTGTGTATGCTAAAAAAACTACAGGGGGTGTCTAAGGTCGATTGTCATGCACCAGCGGGCGGACGGAAGTCTGCCACTCTAGCTGTGACTACAAGCGCGTGCGTGTGGTAGACAGCTTAAATCAAACACAAGTTAAGCTCCTTATAGCTTCCTACTGACTGCGGATTTGAGTGCTTGAAAGATGGTCTTTTGTTTTTTTCATCTATTTCCTCGGGGAGTCGAACAGGATTAAAGATGTAACGAACCCGCACCTACACAGGTAGACAGCTGGTCGCCTTCCTAGTGAGAGTTTTTCTCTTGAGTTAAGAAGCTTATCTCGGAGCCTAGTACATAAGCGAGAGTGAAACATGGGTCCCACACACTTCTTCTACCACCTTCAGCATGGCGTCATCAGGAATCACTCTACGTTCTACCGAATGTGAGCAATCCCAACACTACTACAGAGCCGCGACAACACCACACGAGGAGACGTCCATGTTTACTGATGAGTTAACAAGTAGCAACGTGGAGGTTCGTTTTTATCAAGATTCGTACGGGTGGCTGGAAAGTGTGAGGGCTACTTCTGCAGCTATTGCTGCTGCTCGTGCAAGACGTGAAGCTCGTATCGCTGTTCGTGCTACACATGCTGCATACGAAGTCGCCAATGCTGCTAACAACGCTGCTGTTACTCTCGCCGCTGCTGCTCGTGCTGCTAATGTTCTTGCTACTGTTACCGCTCTTGCTACCGATGCTGCTGCTACTGATGCTGCAGCGACTGCTAAAGGTGCCGCTGTTGCGGCTGCTGCTAGGGCTAATACTATTAATGCTTGTACAGCTGCTAAAAAATAGCCTGTTTCGCTTATGCTAGTCGCAATGTCGCTGTTGCGGCTATGACTGATGCACATGATGCTAAGTAACGGGCTGTTGCTTTTGCTGAAGATGCTGTTGATGCTGAAGATGTTGCTGCTGCTGCTGCTACTGCTGCTGAAGATGCTACTGCTGCTACTGCTGCTGCTGAAGATGCTGCTGCCGCTGCTGCTGCTCTAGACACCTATGACGCGGCTGCTGCTGCTGAAGATGCTGCTGCTGCTGCTCTAGACACCTATGACGCGGCTGCTGCTCTAGACACCTATGACGCGGCTGCTGCTGCTGAAGATGTTGCTGCTGCTGCTCTAGACACCTATGACACGGCTGCTGCTGCTGCTGCACTAGACACTTATGACCCGGCTGCTGCTGCTGAAGATGCTGCTGCTGCTGCACTAGACACTTATGACGCAGCTGCTGCTGCTGAAGATGCTGCTGCTGCTGCTGCACTAGCCATCAATGACGCGGCTGCTGCTCCAGACACCTATGACGCGGCTGCTGCTGCTGAAGATGCTGCTGCTGCTGCTGCTCTAGACACCTATGACTAAACTTAGTAGGAGTTATTTACAAACAAAAGAGAGCTGCTACTGCTGCTACCTATGACTAAACTTAGTAGGTGTTATTTACAAACAAGAGAGCCTCGTGGTGTTGTTTACAAACAAAGAGAGCCACGTGGTGTTGTTTACAAACAAAGATAGCCACGTGATGATGTTGTGGCCTATTATGCCAATGAAAGGGTCACGTGATCAAGGGGGAGCGGCCTATTATGCAAATGAGGGGGTCACGTGACCAAATGGCGACCTCTGATTGGCTAGTGATCAAGAGGGCGTGGCTTATTATGCAAATGAGAGGGTCACGTGATCAAGGGGGCGTGGCCTATTATGCAAATGAGGGGTCATGTGACCAAATGGCGGCCTCTGATTGGCTGGTGATCAAGGAGGCGTGGCCTATTACGTAATTATGCAAATGAGGGGGCGTGGCCTATTACGTAATTATGCAAATGAGGGGGTCACGTGACCAAATGGAGGCCTCTGATTGGCTGCAGGTCGATTGAGTAATAAACAGTAGTTAACCATAGTCCCGTTCCGATACATACTATACTACTTCCCTTGAAGGACTGATCATTTATCTTTTCATGCAGGGCGAGTGGAAAGTGGCGAGTCTTTATTCTTCTATGGAGAAGACGAAAATCATGGCACGTTCAACGTCCCCTCGTACCAACCAGCATTCTTCACTGATGGTGAACTTCTCACCACGCCGGGTGGAGGTTTTTGTAACGGTAACCTGCAGTGTCTTTATGACTTCAGGTGAGTCATCAATACATAATCAAAACCAAAATTGTGCTTTTCAGTCATACTTAGACGTACACAGAGAAAAGGTGTCAACTGTGTCTCCCACATGGCTCTGGAAAAGATGGAGTGTCAAACAGTGATTGACTCTGCTTGCTCTGACACTGATACTAGAGTTGACTCAAGGTGACCCTTCATAATATATACAGAGTCTTTAGCGGGTTGACTCTCTATCTTACAAAAGCCATGTCGGAGACAAAGTTGACACCTTTACATTTCTCAGTGTAAGTGTTTAATGCAAGCAGGTTGGAAGGGCACGTTTGCAGCAGTGATCAAAAAGGGTTCTAATTTACAAATCTCCAACGATTAGAATTACTGAATTGCATTTACATAGAATTTATTGACTATTCTTTCCAAATTATAAAATGCAGATCTTACATGAATGTGTTCTAAAGATTACGGTACAGAATTCAAGGTATGGGGAAAATTACAGTATTCAACGTAATAAGCGCACACCCCCTAATAAGCGCACAACCCCCGTTTTTGGCCAATTCTTATACTAGAAATAACCAAAAATATCTCAATTTTTGACCTCAATTAAACTCTTAACTACTAAAAGGTGTCCATAATGATTTTTTGAGCGCACTGTGCGCTTATTATATCAAATACGGTAAATATTATCCATGGATAGTTAGAAGTCAGAAATGGGTCTATGGACCAAGCCATTGCTCGAATTAATTTCACAATTATCATACATTGAGCTATGAGACAACATTTAAAGATGACATGTCTCAAGAACCTGACATTTGTGGTCTTTATGCAACAATGCAGCTCCGGCCTTGAATTGGTTCATCATGCCGGCCCTTTATGAATGGATAAATCCAGTAGGGTCGCCAGTACACTTGAATGCACCATTGACCAGTTCCTCACCAGGGCCACATTCATTCATCAAGCTGAGCCTATGGGGTTAATGCATTAATGCATAACACAGCCCTTAAAACATTAATGAATCTCTCTCAATGACTTCAGGGTGACAGGAAGTCAAGCATTTGCGACAGAAACTATGGGAGCCGTAGAGGAAGTCATGGAGGTCTTTGAGTTGTTCAAATCAAGTAGGTCTTTTCTTTCATGACATATTTCAGGGAAATACTAATATTTCATTCTGGTGTCCACTGAACAGTTAAAAAGAAAAAGTTTATTGACAAGATCTCACAACAATTGTCACAACCCTCTGACAAAGTCAGGGTGGACAACATTATGTAAAAGAAATATCGATGTGTGTTGTAAAAATTAAAAAAACTAATGTTTGTATCAACAGTTAATGAATACCCTTGGTCATCATTATGATTAGATTACCTATGATTCGGTTAGTTACAAGAATATGCATATCACATGTAAATTGTTCTGTAGTATCAGAAGCCCATTATCATACATGACTGTATGTCTTGGGTTTCGAACTAGTAGGATATAAGGAGTTCATCAGATATTGAGTTATGGAGGGAGGACCATTTATCAATTTAGTGTCTTTTACTGGCTTGAAAAAAAAAGATATACTGTATAAAATCAATCACATTGGAAAGGTGGGATTATTCATATGGAGTCAGAAAGCTTCATATGTATATAATGTATTATTCAGATGGCATTCAATGGCAAGCCTGTTACTTTATGAAGACGCTTTTATTAACTAGACCAGTGCCACTGCTAAGTAGATATGAGTGTATTATGCTTTGGTGCATCATGCAGAGTATCAACCCCTTAGGGTCAGCATGATCCTCGGATGCAGTACTTAACAAACTAAAATCAAAGTGTACAAAAATACAAACTTCAGTTTTAAAAAGGATACTATTTTCAATGATTACAGCTTCAAACCCATGTTTGTCAAACCCCTGTGTAGTGGGTGAGTGTACTCCGCTGTCGACACCGACCTTAGTGATTTACATTTGTACTTGTCCACCTGGGTACGGTGGTGTAAACTGTGAAGAAGGTAAGAATCACTCTTTTTACTAATTGAATGCTTAATTCAGTATGCTAGACCTCCTACTTCAAATTTTGAAAATATACCATATGAGCTAACTTGATAAACTCTAATGTCTCAACGCCTCAAATGACAAAATATAAGTCTAAAATGCTATATGAAATATATTGACAATTATCTGTCTTCATTGCAAAGGTCTTCAATGTTTAAAACAATTTGTTTTCAGAAAGATGCAATCCAAGTCCTTGCGAAAATAGTGGAATTTGCCGGCCAGATACAAGTGATGATAGATACAGCTGTGACTGTAGACTTGGTTATGCTGGGACAAATTGTGAAAGGGGTAAATTACCTTCATTAATAATTAATTAATAATTAATGTAATCATTACACTTTTTTTTGCTTCAAAACATTTACCCACTATTAGTATAAAGATTAGGCTTTTCTAAAAGCACTATTAACAGTACATATTGGGCTGTCTGTTTTAGTGTATCAATGATTTTCTTATTGATACTCATGAAAAATGTCATTGACATGTCTTAACCTTTTAAGACTAATTTTACACATAGGATACTAGTCCAATGATTATACACATTAGTTTTGACATTTCACCAGAAAAAATTGTGAATTTGTTCTTGATGCTCAGATGTTTTTGAAAATGTACTCGCTTTTAATGTCGATCACATTTGTTATTTTTCTTTTTTGAGTTTCATGTTTATTATTATTATTCATTATGACTTTCATCAAATCTGTCTTTGAAGATGCATGTGATCCAAGCCCTTGTGAAAATGGGGGAACATGTACGCCCGACATAAGTGTTTTACGTTACAGCTGTGACTGCACTGTGGGCTATGTAGGAACCAACTGCACAATGGGTGAGCAAATTACATGAATTACATTGGTAACCTGACGAAATTTACAAAGTAAATTATGTGCAAGCCTTCATTGCTTTTATTGTTCTAATCATACAAAAACATTATGCTGAGACCAGATATATCATTGCCTATGTCACTCCAATATTAATTTAGATAAGAGTAAGATGGAACCTACCAAATGAATATGCGTGAAAAGTAGACTTATCAAATCTGCTCATACATGATAACCAAATTATGAGATAATCTGTATTTCAGAGGATAGCGCTACACTTTGCCCACGTTCCCCGTGCATCAACAGCAGCCAGTGCTTGTTCATCGATGGCGAGTATATCTGTATATGTGAGCCTGGTTACACCGGAAGCTTCTGTGAACAAGGTTAGAATCTGCTAAAAGTGGTTTTATTCTTTTTGATTAAATCTTTGAATTGCCTTTATTTACTTCCGCATAATAATATTCGAGACATAATTCTTCTTTGTTGTTGCAAAAGTACATATTTAAGGACTATATGGGAGATTGAAGCCTAGTGATCTCCAAAGGACTTAACACTATTGAAGTATTTTTGCGAAAACAACAAACACCATTCAATCTGAATGATTGCTTGATTAAAGTCAAACAATATGTCATTTTTAGAAATCACTCCATGTGACTCGTTGGAATGTTTGAATGGAGGAACATGTAATTCAGAGACTGGATATGTCTGTCAGTGCCATCCAAGTTACACTGGAAGTCAGTGTGAAACAGGTGAGGCCACTGTTAAATGTTTTTTATAATTAAGACATGCATACTGTGACGCTTATCGTAAAATATATTTTTAGTTAAGAAATGCATAACTTGGCTAATTGTATTGAGTGCTCTAACTTTGAGACAAAATTAGAGAAATTAATGGCAAATTTGTACATTGAAAAAACAGAGTAAGGGCTGTATATATATTCCAGGGAAACTATTGTTTATTGGGTACTCCTTATAACACCAGCTCATTAGAGTATTCTCATTTGCTTAAATGATTTTGATATGCATAACCATAATTTTGGATTCTTACTTACAGCATTGTGCGATTTTAACCCATGTCAAAATGATGCAGCCTGTAAGGAGGATGAGGAGGGTGTCGCTCACTGCACTTGTCTACCAGGGTTCTCAGGGATCTACTGCCACATCAGTGAGTATTCTGGTCACTGGTCAGCTTGATGCATGGATTTTCCTTTCATGTTTCAAGTTTTAAAGGGACAACCTCATGCTTCACCACATAGTAGACTAGAATAGTTCTAAAAGTTGGAATTGTACACACTTGATACCACTTTCATAAAAGGTTGTTTAGTATGATAATATTGTAATTACTATCACTATTTTCTCTTCTTCCTAGGTGATGATGACTTGAGGGAGAAGACAATCATCTCACTGGTCCTCTTTGCTATCCTGACTGTCATTCTTCTCATCATCCTGGCCCTAACACTAGCTGCCCTGGGAGTGCGGTGTCCGATTATCAGTCCTCTACTGGCCCCTATGCATCCTCGACGAGTAGGACTTGTCAAGGTTGGGGTTCGACGGCGTGTTGTTGCTGAGCCACGAATTCATCCTGTCCTGAGACAAGGTCCTGTGTATGGCAGACCCATCATGTTTAACAAACAGATGTTTGGTCCTCGATAAAACATAATGTATTCTGCAAGCATTATTTCATAGTTTTAACTTTTATATATTTCAATTTCTATGAATGTTTCCTTAAAAGGTCAAAATAGTCCATTTGCAAATTGAATGAAGCGCTTGATTCTTGAAATCTTTTGGTTAAAAAACCAACTGCTATTGAGATGACTGCTGAACTATGCCATGAATTATTTTGAACTGAAGAAAGAAACCATTGACCTAATTTCACTGAATAGTCTAGCTAGTGCTAATTGGTGTAGTAAAGAAAAGTGTATTATAACCTGTGTAGTATGATCTATTCTATCTATCTGTCCTCATATATAAAATGTTGAGGTATCAGTAATTGGCAGACTAACCTATCAAGAGCAGTTACTAATAAAGGTATCCAACCTACCAAATTACTTCAGCAATCTGACTTTCATGTGAGGCTTTATATAGACAAAGGTCCATGAGTTGGAGTCTGAGTTATCTAACAAGTTGAAGTTCGGACTATATTCCGCAAGGCTGTTGGTATGCCTATGCAGACTTCATTAAAATAAACAACTTGCAGAAGGAAAATCTATTCTATTACATACTGTGCACCCTGCAAAATATGTGGTATATTTCTTTCAGGATGATGTTAATCTCTGACAAATACGTACAGCGTTTCGCTGGTATTTGTAACAATTAATCAGCTTGTAGTGTATGCTTCCATTTATAATTATTTTCAATAATTCCAGGAATAATTCACACATCAACAATGTAACAATGAACATAATAAAGGAATTCATCAAAACCTTAAACCGTGTTTGGTATCTGAGATCATCTAAATTTATGGTTGACAATCGAGTATCAAGATTATAAATGTAAGATATACAGTGATTAAATTTGTTTGACTTTACAGTCGGGTTTGAATCAATAATGATTGTAGTTAATTTATCTCTTTCATCTCGAGGATAAATACTTAAAAGAGGATTATCAAAATTAACATCCAGCTTTTACTAATTGCTAATGAGCTAAATCAGTTCCCATTTAATGGTACATGAATAATTGTTATTTTTTCCCTACGCTGAACTCTACATTCATGGGTCCAGGTAGACCGAAAAAATTGTATTTTTCAATTTCTAAGGTCATACATCTGCCCTGTAGATGACAACCCATACAATACGGGAATCTATCAAATGTAGCTTAAACTCATTAAACCTTTTTATATTTTGTAGGAAAAACACTGGTCTGGGTAAAAAAAGGTGTCAAAGCCTCTGTCTCGATTATATCAGGGCAGATGGATGAAAAAGAAACCATACTAAAGGTTAAAGAAGTGGTAAAATGCATAAGTTATGAAAAGATAATGAGATGTAAAGTGTTATGTGCTAGAGTATGGGAAGGCAGGGGATATATCTATACAAATATAGATATGGCATATGATGTATAGAGATGCATGATATCATATAATTCTAACATAAAACATATATTCAGGCAATCGCAGGCATCGTACAATACACCTGAGCTGAGTTTTAACCCATTGAACACAACATGGTGCTTTAATCCGTTATGATGATGCATGAATGCAACAGTGGTGAGGTACTCACTCCTGCTGACCCTGTGGATTAATACAACCAAAAGGGTTAGCACGATGCTAAGCCTACATCCATGCATTATGATGACCAAGCACACTCAATGGCACTACAACGTAGGTCTCCTTGAGGCGGGTGAAACAAAAAATGGACCTACACATTGAGGGGGTGGCAGGGCAAATTCAGACCGTCAGAAGAGAGGGAAACCTGGCATGATTTTGAAGTAATATTTCATCTAAGTTATGGCCTCATGGAAAATGATAGATTTCAATGGTTGCAGAACATTTAAAAGAATGTACAAACAGCAATAGGAATGTGTGTATGGTGTGAGACAATATAACACAGTAGGTTTATAATATGACATATACATGTATACTTCCTCTACCAGTTACCGCAGGAGCATGTGGTATACCTGCATGCTCTTTTCTTTTTGGAGATCTCTTTCTCCTTGCCTCCATTGCATCCTTGAATCCCTTTTATCTACCTACCTACCCACCTAACTACCTACGTACCTCACACCTTCTTCACTGCTTTCTCTCCTTAACTTGCTCCCCCAATCATAGTCCATAGTCGCCTCAATATTTACTCCTCCCTCCTGCTTCATGTTCCCTCCTCCCTATATGCTATATGCTACATGCTATACGTTAAAGCTTAATTTGAGTCAATTTGTTTGCAGTCGTTCTCTTGTCATTTGTTAGCTGCAGGTAGATAGCTAGTACCTTATGTTTATTGACTTCGACAAATTATATAATGGCATTTTAGTTTTTAATTTCTAAATCCAAATTACTCCGGAACATCTAGCCTACAACACGATATTGAAATGGTATCATGAATACCCAAACATAATAATCTTAGAAATGACAAAATGGAGGATGTTGTAATTCAAGAATGATCCCTACCTGGAATAGGGTTGTGTGACAGTGATCAATCTAGCCTCAAAACACTGTAACCGAGACTTTTAGCATGTATTTTCTAAAGGGGCCTTCCATAAAGTATGTACGCTTTTTTCCCCCCAGAAAATAGATCCCCCTACCCCCATGTTGCAATATGCACGCATTAGGGTGATCCCTCCCTAAAGTACATACTCATTTGAGGAACCGACCCCCCCCCCCCCATCCCTTTCTTCACTGAAGATCAATGGTGTACCCCTCCCCTGCAGGTGGGTTTTGATTGGAACACACAACATTTCTTACACCCCTCCCCCTGGTCAAGGGGTCAAACTTTTAACCACCCTTCATTTGGGCCCCTTAAAGCATGCAGCTGAATCTATATTCAACCAGGGTTACCATCTCAGATAAGTAAGTAGGATGATAGCCTAATGTATCCTGAGTATCATCTGTAAATATGGGCCCCAAATTCTTTAGTGAGCCCATCCCCCCTTCACTTAATGAGGTGCTATTTGTAAACCAATCAGAGTTTGGAGCCTATATTTACAGATGATACTCAGTACACATTGGGCTATTATCAAAATGAGTGAGGATGGAATCTTAGATGGTCATCCAGGTGCCGTTAGTCAGATATAAATATATATGTATGATCATGACAAACGGTTAGTTTTTCTTGTCAAAACATTTGGAAGGGGTATAAGCAGTTTGTCATAATCATACATCTAATACAACTGCAGTATACAATGGCTTATAAAATGTGGATAAGTTTTGAGGATTTTTTTGTTCCCAGAATATAAAAAAGTCCCTTTGTACCCCCAGTGAGCACAGTACCGCCTCAGATAAAAAAAGGATTTTCTTTAGCCTGCTAAACTAATTTAGAATAATTAAATTGAAATGCAGTCTGAAGAGTCCAAAAATGTGAAATCACCATTTCCTTATGTTAGTCCCTCTGTGGATGGAGGACTGATCAGAAGCCTAACATTTAGATCCGCATGGATACCACCTTTCTGTCAACAAACTCAGAGCCACTCACTTGGCACTGATCGATCAATACAGGTCACATGTTTTGCCACTATAAAAGGGTAGTTCACTATTAATTTTGCCCAGTAACTGCTTAAAACACAGGTACCCCATACAAACTTATTGTTTGGGCAATGAAGAATGTTAAACAACTAGGCCTATACGTGAGATATTGCAGCATAATTTTTTTGCTTACCTCCCCAAAAAATTAATTCAAGTCAGTTTCATTCACAAAAACATAATGTTTGGATTGCCCTAATTTCTCTTCCAAAAAAGGGAAAATGCGTACATAAAGAGTATGCTAAAATGGCTCTGGACTCAATATAACACTCAGTTCCGCGATACACCAGGGGTGTTATTGTTGTGCAAGTTGGGTGGATTCAGTATTTCTCAAGTGAAGGAAGTGATAAAGTGATTAAATCCGTCCTATTTTCTTGCATATAATAACAAGGAACAAAATAGAATCTGTATTGCAACCGCCATGTAGCCCGACCATGACTCTCCTTGCTGTATGGGGTGTATGGTCCACAGACAACATGGAATGCTAGTTTGGATAACTTCTCTTCCCCTAGGTGGTAGGGGGGGGGAGTTGAACATACCAAAGGGGTGTATACAAGACCGATGCACATTTAAGACAATTACCTTATTTTAACTCTCCTCTTTAGCCCAGGCAATCTCTTTAAACTGATAATGGTTCAGATCCCGGTTTGTCTATGAGGTAGTAATGGGGCAATAGAGGAAGTACAATATGGTAAGCATTTAGTAATGGTATTGCTGAGACTTACAAAGTGACTCTTAAGTCTAATAGATCTACACCATACATTGCAATAGTATCTTAATGTAGTGTAGGGGCTAGGAGTAGGGTTAATCATATGGCGGGTTCTGTTGGACGCTGCGTTGCTTACTCTGTCCGAACCCTTCAGCCCGATGGCAGGTGGCAGCACCTGCCACGGGCTTGGGGTATGGACAGAAGTCGCTATAGGCTTCTGGTCTGTGTGTGCGCGTGCAGGCTAGTTGCTTATATATAGCCAGCGTCCGATGGAACTCATCGGTCACTCTGGATCCATACTGGACAGAGACCCTTGTGATCATATCGGCCACGAGCCTACTGACCTGCTCGGAACTCTATAGGGAGTTCGCACTGAAATAGCTACGCCTGTCTAGGTTCTTGAATAAACCTAGGATTCGCAACCTGTACACTTGATCCGAACTGTGTTGACCTTGTTCTTTAACTAATAACATTAAAAATATTATAGAGAACAAACAACAATCATTAGCAAATCCCCTGGATCTTAACAACAGTCACATGGTTATTCATGATTAGGTCATCAGCAGTAAAGTAATTAGTGGCGCCATTTAACTCTTTAATTAAGGATGCGTTGTTCCCTTTGTCGGCATGTGACATCAAAACAGCCCTGGCAAGTAACTTGGCAGGGCTGCATTCTAACATCATGTTAGACATAAAGGTTGGTACACTCATACTGAGAAAAGTTAGTGTCATTGTCGCTAAAACCACCTTCACTTTCAGGTCGCCATAATGCGCCATCGCAGAGTGTGCAACAAAATGACAAATGCTGCTTGAAGCGGCATAATCACCGCCTGTACAATTCATATTCCTAGTCATTTTTTTGTCAACAATGTGATTAAGTGGGAATGGGAGCCTCTTTGACGTAACATGCCATCCTTAAGGTGAAATATGTGTTTCAGCATAGAGACCCTCACATTGGCAATAAGTCATGTCTGTTCTTGTCGTGCAAGCTGGGTGGAGTCAGTATTACTTTTCTTACCAAAGGGAAGTAATAACATTGTTAAAGTCAACCTATTTACTTGCCTATAGAAGTTTACTGGACCATATCACATCCACCCCATCGCGCAATACACCTCACAAATGCTGCATTCAACCATGATGCTGACTCTGTGGGATTGATACAATACACAAGGGAAAGAATTATGCTAACATCCATGAACTATGAAAACCAAGGGCATAGCACACCAGAGCACTATCTGGTCCTTACATGGTTAAATAGATCTATGGTAGTAGCCCATGTTAAATAACAGGGGCGGGGGTAGGAAAAAGGGAGGAGTGGTAGGGGGGAGGGACGTTTAGCTTGGTGGCAATACAATGCAGGTCCCCTGGAGGCAGGTTAAAGAAAAAATGGACCAGTCTTTGCAAGGAGATGACTTTCAGAGGAGTGGGACGTCTGGCATGATACTAAAAGAAATTATTAGTTGATGCGGTCATTCTAACATATCTCATGACAGCTGTAAAGCAGGCCTTCTGTCAATGTGCAGATTAGATTAAGATTTTTATATTTCTCTTCTTTATCATTTAAAGTCGAATTAAATACACATTTCAGAAAAGCAGAACAAATCTGAATAGGTTGTTATTATCATGTGGCTATGGCCTCCTGGGAAATAAAAGTTTTCTTGGCTGCCGAACATGTAAAGGAATGTAAAAACAGCAATTGAAATGTGTGTAAGACAGTATGGCTCTAAGAGTTTAGATTATGAATAACACAATATTTATACTTCCTTCACCAATTACCGCTGACACATACACGACACAGCCCTCTTGCATGACCAACCATGCATACTAAACTGCTATCTTAGATATCTCTTAATACAAATATGCTTACCTCCTGCTACCGAAATCCCTCTCATATGCCTGCATGCTTTTTGATTTTTTCATTTTCTCCCTCCCTCACTCCATGCCTGCATTTTCCCCTCGCATCCCTTCTACCTCCCTTCCTCCTCCCCCCTCTCCACCCCCTGTCTGCCTAGATGCATTCTCTTATTATCTGGCCCCTTCAAGTTTATCCCATCTATGCCTTTATATGTACTCTTCCCTTTTCCCTCTCCATTTCTCTCTCTTCTCCTCCCTCCTCAAGCCTCCTCCCCCTCCTCCTCCCTCCTTCTCCCTCCTTGTCCCCCTCGTCCCCCCTCCTCCTTCCTCCTTCTCCCTCCTCTCCTCCCCTTCTCCTCCCTTTTCCTCCCTCCTGCTTCCTCTTCCTACCTCCTCATGCCTCCTCCCCCCTCCTCCTCCCTCTTTCTCCCTCCTCCTCCCTCCTTCTCCCTCCTCTCCCCCCTCCTCCCTCCTCCTCCCTCCTTCTCCCCCCTCTTCCCTCCTGCTCCTCCCTCTTCCTACCTCATCATGCCTCCTCCCGCCTCCTCCTGTCTCCTCCTCACTCTTCCTCCCTCCTTCATCCTGCCCCCTCCGTCCACCTCCATCCTCCTGTCTTCCTTTTTCTCGCCTCTGTTCTAGTGCCTTCCTTTTTTCTCGTTTCTCTCTCGTCTCTTCTCTCCCTTCTTAACTGGTGCCTGCCTCCCTACTGCACTCTTGACAGTCCTTCTCTCTCCCTCGCTGTGTACTCCACCTTTCCCCTCGGTCCACTAGTCTTCTACTTCCTCTCTCTGCTGTCCATATTCCGTTCTCCTCCTGCCCCTCTCTCCTTGATCCTCTATTTTCCTCCTGCCTTCCTTTAATTTTGTCCTTCTCCTTGTCCTACTTCCCTGGAAGAGTCTTGTTCACTCCCCCTCCTTCACCGCATGCCTCCCACCCAAGTTCAACAGTCCTACCCCAACCTCTGCCCCCAGCCACTCTGTCTAATCTTACCCTCAACCCCCTCCCACTTCCCGCTGCCCAGATTTTCACTTTTACCTCCCTTACCTCTCAACACCACTCTACCATACCATGCTGCCCTCAGTCTTACCTGGAGCACCCCTCAGTATGGGTGTGTTTAAGGCTTTGCTCCTGCTACTCCTACTCTTAGCCTCACTCATAGGGATTGGACTCTGTAATAACTGCCCGGCCAATACACCCACCACACCCACCGCAGGTATAGTGATTGAAGGAGTTAATGTAACAACATTCTTCCCGTTCAATCTAACGGATGGAAGTAGGACCAAACATAGTTATGAAGATTACATCTACGAACTGGAATTCAACCTCAGCAGTTCCTATGAGGTGTTTGGCTATGACTACCTTTCCTATTGGGTGAGTAGATTTTTATCGTTTTTTCAACAGTGACATTTTATAAGAACATATATATAATTGCCTTTACTCAAAGTATTTGACTGCCAATATTTGTGATATATAGAGATTCTGAGATGAAGACATGGACAAAGGTTCACGAGTTTTGGTCTGTTGACTTGGTTATTTCACGAACTCTAACAAGTGTGCCTTATCGTTTATTTCTTTTACCTTTTTCAATTCAGATTTGAAAAAGTAGGCCCTATTTGTAGTTAAAATAGTATTTTCTCAACCTTTCTGTGCCATTTAAATGTGAACAAACCGCCATTATGATGACGTCACAGGGCCGTGAAATTTATACGGCCAGGCGTTATTTCACAGGGGGAGTAAAATACAGCCCTATTTGGTTAAATAGATGAAGCTGCCGTATTTCATAAAATTGGATACATCTGTCACTATTGATTATTAAAATAAGCTGAAAAAATTATACAGTTAGTTGTTATGACACTGATCGATCCGATGAATCGTCAGTACCGAATCTTAACCCTTTAAAGTTTAAGGATGGATGTCGCTAAAAGATGACATTTGTGGTCATGATGCATCATGCCGATCCTGTGGAATTTATACTCTCCTGAAACTGCAAAAAAGGAGATGAATTTGCCCATCGCTACATCTACATATAATAGGAGTCAATATGATACCATTTTTCCTCGTCATGTGACTTAACAATTGGAAACTCTCTTCTGGAGGCCATGGGGCATATTTCCTGCATATAAATTTAGTAGACTATTTAACCAATAATGTATGAATATCCCCGAACGCAGGGTGTGTATACTTGAATAACGAACCGAGGTGCGTAGCACCGAGGTTTGTTATTCATGAATACACACCCTAAGTTCGGGGATATTCATATATTATTAGGTTTATTATACGATATTCCCATTCAAATGTCTTTAATTACCTTATATGAGTCCTAGTTTGGCCATTTTGAAGGATTATTGACTGAATATCACTCGTACACCAGTAGCGCCATGTTGTTTTGACCTCCCACCAACCCTGCTCGCTGATTGGTGGAGTTAAAACGGGACAGCCAATGAGAGGACGTGATACAAAAAGGCTTTGGTACCTGAGCGCGGGGCGCCTTCGTTAGATAGACTAGAACCTAACCAGCGTTTCCCCTGCTTTGTACCATGTCTGCTGTGGCCGAGCGGTTAGCGCTTATGGCTCACACGCCAGGGGTCCCTGGTTCAAACCTGAGAGAGGTCGGGTGGAAACGTACCAATTTTAAAGTGCCTATATGTATGTGAAAAAAAATACTTATAATTATTTTAACGAATAGGTAAGTTAAGTCCAACTACTACCTTTATGGTAAAAAAGAAATTAGAAAAAAATATTGATTTTCAAAGAAACTATACCAAAAAATGCCTTTTCTTCTGTAACTCGGTAAATAATGGTCCTACAGGGCTGGAAATCCGCCTGTAGACTCCTTGTTTCGCCACCCACCTCTACCAGCGCCTTCACGGCGTGGTGGTTAGCACATCGGACTTCAAGTCTTGATGTAGCGTGTTCGAGTCTCCATAGAACCTCGGATTTTATGGCTGCCGATTCCCATTCAGAATCGTTCTGATATTCTGGATATCAGAACGATTCTGAATGGGGAATTCAGAATCGTTCTGATATCCTGAATATCAGAACGATTTCACCCTCACAAGTGTGGGGTATGCAGGAATATCAGAACGCGAATATCACCTAAAATGGTCGGTGTGCGCCCATATCGTATAATAATGCTTATTGAAAGGATATATACATATAGAATATTGTCGCAGGGTATAAAAATTATCAATAGCACTCCTTAAAGTGTAGGTTTTTATTTGGAATCCAAGGGGTGTGTATACAGTATAAACAGTAGCCATAAAATAGGTAAAATTTAACTGGGTCAGAGAGGAAGTCAGACATGCCTAAGTGGCATTGATAGAGGGACGTATACATGTAGGGATATATATATAAATATATATGCAGAAAAAGTGGAGCACATACATTAGAGTAAAGTAGCGAATGCTGTAGGTGAGGATCAAGGCAGACACGTAGTGAGGTAGGGAGGCAGGCAGACTGGGAGATAGGGATGAATGGATGAATTGATGAAGTGAGGCAGGGAGGCACGAACGCACGGAGGCATAGTGGTAGGGATGTAAAGATGTAGGGATATAGGGGGTAAGGATGCAGGGAGGCAGGAAGGCGGAAAGGTGGCGATAGAGGGAGGTAAAAAGGTAGCATGGCAAAGACGTAGGGGGGCAGGGAGGCAGGGAGGTAGGGAGGTAGGGATGCACGGAGGCAGGGAGGCAGGGAGGCAGGGAGGTAGGGAGGTAGGGAGGTAGGGAGGCAGGGAGGTAGGGAGGTAGGGATGCACGGAGGCAAGGAGACAGGTGGGTAGGAATGTAGGAATCCAGGAGGCTGAGATTGAGACAGGTAGGAACGTAGGGAGGCAGCAGGTTAGGGACACAGGAAGGCAAGGACGCAGGGACATAGAGACACCGGGAGGAAGAGAAGTAGGAGGGTAGGAAGGCAGAGGAACAGCCAGGAAGACAGGTAGGTAGAAGGGTGGATAGGCAGGTAGGCGGGAAGTATGAAGGTTAAAATGTATGCAGGCTGGTAAGGCAGGTAGGACAGGAAGGCAGGAAGACAGACAGCTAGGGAGTTTAGGATGCAGGTAGGAAAGAAAAGTAAATGAGATAGTGAGGCATGTATACACAAAACAAAATAGACAATAGGAGAGCAAGACAAACAGACAGTGATTGGTGGGGTATATATCAAATGTTACATATGTTATACATAACGCGCTACATATTAGACTGCCTTCCATCCCCGTCTATGGCAAAGGGGAGAGGGGAGGAGGGGGGGGGGGGTAAGATGAAAGAGTGAGTCTATAAAGACAGAGTTGAGCAAGTCTAGCTACATACTTACTCACCAGGAGAAAAGAAAAATTTACCGCAGAAAGAAGATGATATAATCTTCTGAAGGCAGCTCAATGTTGCTGTCTACGTCGCTGAAATACATTACAACCAGGTCAGGCGTGGCCGCAATGATGTGACAGTTTGTGATAGACCCAACGCCCTAAGGTTTAACCCTTCAAGGATGGATGTCACTGATAAATGTCATTTGTCGTCATGATGCACCGATGCAGCCCTGGTGACCAACTCATTGGTAGTGCATTGGTGCCCTGGCAAGTTACTTGACAGGGCTGAATTCATGCATCATGGTGACCAAGGATTAAAGGTTTAACAGACATGCATATATGTTGGGGGCAAATATAAGGTGCACACCAATACGATACAATAGACAAAATTGCTTCTTACTTTAAGAGCCAATGGGAAACAGAGGATACACACTCCATTCTCTGAGGTCAATCACTAGATTGCGATTTTAAATGCTATACCCCATTTTCAAAGCAATGAGTGACTTATAAGTTTAAATCTGTAACATGCGCTTGTTTGCGATAGAAGAATAATATTTGACAAATTGAACCAAATACCCACTTAGAAGCAAGGATGAAAACAGATACTAAGGTATCTTTGTGAATCAGTGCCCTCTCACACATTGCCCCTGTAGGTCTTGGCTTTGGTCTGATTATCATGACCTCCTCTATATGGAGTTATATGACACAATGGGGGACTGCTAACTCTTTAAATCCTGGGCTGCTACATTTAAAAGGGCTGAGTACATGTCATGTCTTCACTAGTAGTACGCCTTTTGTTGTCATGGTGCATGAATGCCGACCACACAGGGTAGATACACTCCCAGAGAACCAGTAAGCCATACAATCGCAGAACTGATGAGTTAGTCGACAGGGGTACATAGGTGCATTATTATCATAAACATCGCCTTTTAGATAAATGACGACCGTAAGGGCTCACCGAGTGTCAAACACAGTGTATATTCTTCACCTTGACACTCCACTGAAGCATTGTCTCTACCATGTAATTTGAGTGCAATAACAAATAAGTTCAAAAACCAACTGTGCGGGCTGACCATTATATGCACCTCCCCCTGGTGTGAGGAACACACACTAAATGCATACTAAGCTCTATACCCCCCACCCCTCCCTGTGAGGAACAGCCAGAACCACAGGGGTGGGACTTACTTGCCCAATATACACAATGTTAATGTACACATTAACATAGACATAGATCTAAGCTATATGTTAACAGTTCAAACCTATTCAAAAACCGGATTGAGATTCTGATTGGCTTATATTCACAACTCTCCTAAGTTATGGGGTGGCTTATACTTGGTTATCAATGACAATGATATTTTTATGAAATATGAACGCTCTATTACAGCCTGATTATCAGGACCATTCTTATTTCAGATATCTTTCAGAGTTTTAGAAATCTAGCTATGGATCACTTGTGGAGGACTTGATAAGAAGGGTTGCTTTTAACTTTTAGGAGTTCATATTGAACCCATAATCTATATTGGTGTGATAAATTCACGCTTGAACTTTCTTTTTTTCAGGTCGGCCTGAACGGCTACATTTCCTTTGGACGCAGATACACTAACGAAGGATATGAATATGATTATGCATATGAATATGAAATAGATGAAGAGATCCAAACCCTTTTTGTTTATTACTGTTCAGAAACATTTACATTTCTAGGTAAGGCATTTCTTTTGTAGTTCCTCATCTTTTTAACACTGTGATGATGGCATGATGCTTTAAGAGTTCATATTTATTTGTCATTATGTTCCCCTGGTGCAGGGCTCGCTAGAAAAGTGTGAGTGCTGTCGCTGCATGCATGACAACAGTTCCGATATCTACTACCATATTATTAACTTTGCAAATGAATGTAATACCCTTGATATGATATATTTTAGAGTGAATTATTCTAATACAAGTTCCAGGTATAGGCATATCACATGATATACTACATTCTGTACAAAGTATAGGCTTCAAATAGCCATACATTCCCTTAAGTTAAGGGAAGAAGGAATTGACGTAACACTCTTTGAGTCATCTTGACTTACTGTAACTCGAATATCGGTAGTAGGTCGGTACTGTGACTCCTGGGGTGTGATACCCCGGCACAGATAGCATGACACTGTAAAAACATTTAAATCCTTTCAAACCTGATATTATTTTCTTTAATTTTAATTTGTTCTATTGATGTAACATTGTCATTTCTTGAATCAAATTGTATACCATCAATATTTAACCAATGGTGGACAGCTAAACTAACGAATTTGACACCTAGGTTATATGGCATACTATCACATAACCACAGGTTAAACCAGATACCCCCTCGTAAATGAGTAATGTAAAGGGGTGCCTCCACCAAAGTCCGTCCATCCGTCTGTCTATAAAAAAGGATTGACGGACGGATGGACAGACAGAAACAGAAAGTGATCCATCTGTCCATTTCCATCCACCACAAACTAGACAAATTGATGGATGGAATGGACGGATGACCCTTGGTAGAGGTGGAGGCACCCCTTAATAGTAACAATGGTTCAGCGGCTGGCTCCCATGAGGGTACCAGCCAGTCTATCGTAGTTATTTTGACATGCACTACACTACACAGATAAGGGTTCAAGGGTATTGCTCTGAATTACAACAGAATCACAAGGGTCATTTCCGCATGTTATTGCAGCATAATGGTATGTTTCCACCAAGCACACAAGCACAATAAATCAAATAAATCTGATTGTTTTGCAGATGCCTTTGTGTATCGTGATGAACTAACTGAGGATGAACATTTATGTTGGTTCGCTAAACAGCTTCAGGAGATGGATCCGCCAGCAGCTCCTGGTGACTTCAAACCTACCAGTCTACAGGTTAAGGACAAAACATTAATTTCGTCTAATCGTCATTCGATTCGATTTCTTTATGGGTTTGCGATTTACATACAACACAGCCATTTCAAGAATCGAAAAATCATCTTCTCAAAACTAGTCATTTGTCCACCAGACGAGTTTATTTATTTTAGTTCCTTCAAATGAGAAGATTATTTTTGGCTGAATAGTTAGCAAATTAATAGTTATTAACAGTTACAGTAGTTTCTTGTTTATAAAACTTTTGGATTATATATATATATATATATATATATATATATATATATATATATATATATATATATATATATATATACATATTCACATATATTATGTATATATACTAGGTTGGCACAGCCGATAAAAGCGCCATAGAAGGCTTTGTCTTCCTGCTCTCTATACGGGGAGGGGCTTCTTAACTAATCATCATACCAATTCAATATTTTAACTTGTTATATATATATCAATATTCTTGTAGATGCATGAAAGTCAAATTCTTTCCAATACATATAGCTAATTACGGTAGCGAATAGTTTGATAGATAAAATGCATTTTACATTTCCAACAGGTGGTCACTTGGTACAACGCCTCATGTGGCTATTACTTTGAGGGCCCGAACGCAAGTCCTGGTGGTCCTTTTATGGTAGGTGGTGTAATAGCTAGAAGGTTGACAGTATGATGCATCTCATACTCTTGATCTTATCTGATCATGACACACCATGACCTTATCTTAATGTTTGAGATAACAACATAAAAGATTTAAAAATGAAATAAACAAATATCATATATGTGTGTGTAAATATTGCTGCCGCAGTGCTTGTACGATCTGCATATTCTTATGCTTAATACATCCTGTTGTCTTGATGATGTGTGAATGCAACCCTGCCTGGTGTCTAGATGAAGATGGGGTGCTGCATATATGCATCCTGTCTCGATAGCTTATTGAATGAATACACAATTCCATCATAATAAGGGCTGTAATCTCATTCTTTTGACTTGTTTCATGCTTGACAGGGACATTGGTTCCAAGTGGTGTTTGGAAGTAATGGGACTTGGACATATGCACTATTCATCTACGGTGTTCTCCCCGATGTTGACAGTGACATTCAAACCCCATTGGTCAGTTTCTATCCAACCGTTTGCTTTTTTGTTTTAGTCTGACGTTTCGATCAATCGATGCTAAAAAAGGAAAAAAAAGATTTTCCCCTCTAATAGATCAATAGATTTCAGCTTTGAAAGATGACGTTTTGTCCTTAGCTATTGATACGGTTTTTTCTTTTGTGTAAGTGATCTCTTCTTCTGGACAACATTAATCTTATTTTTGAAAACATTGATGTTCCAATCACAAAGAAGAGACGAGCCCATTCAAAATTCAAGAAAGCTCATGTGGATCCGATTAAGGTGAACAAAGTCCCTTGTAGTCTTTGATTGTGCAATGTCTTTGAGGAGATAGAGTTATATAGTTAACACTTTGAGTTTATGCTAACTAACCCTTGTTATTATGTTGTAATTCAGATGCAATTTCAAAGTGGACTTGTGGGTTATGACTCGAATGATCGTGTTCGAGGAATGAGACAAGTGAGAGCACCAGGGAATTCATCAACATTTGACACAACAACCGGAAATCGTGGACAGTTTGCCCAATGGACGTACCAGATAGATGGAGGAATGTTCAATCCTCCAGATTGCATGCCAAGTACATAGCTTGAAATTTCTGAAAAGTCTTTTTTTTGACTGGTGAATGTTCTCGATGGCAGTGGAAACCTGCAACATACATTGAAAGAGGCAAAATATTACAACAGAGGGATGCGCTGCCTAGTCAGTATATTTCATATGTTAGGCTCTTGATGGCACGTAGCATAAACACAGCCCAACTGTAGGAGTGTCATCGACTGACAAGGGATGTGATTACATTATAACAATTTTGGAAAGCTTTGTCTACAGTCAACCACTGCCTTGGGATGTCCACCTCAAATTTGCAGACATTGATTCATCAGGTTGTCATCGATACACCTTCTCATGTGGTATGATGTGCCTTGTTCAAATCGAGAGTGTGTCTTGCATGGATAACAACAAAGTTGTGGTGGACATCTCAAGTAACTGGTCGACTCTAGGTGACGCAAGGCATTCGATATGGCCAATTGGCACCTTTCAAAAGAAACCAGTAGTACATTGTATTACATGTCACATGATAGTATTCAGAAAATAAAATTTAAAAGAAACGGTTTTGTTCAAAAGCATATTCATACAAACAAAAGCGGTACAGATCAGGAAGCTCAAGCTTCGAGATGTAGGCCTGTATTCAAATCTCTTTATATCAGACTGAGTTGTATATTAGTTTCATAATTCATTCCATGACCATATTGAACATCAATGAGAATCTCCTAGGAATCTGACAGTTCAGAATTGTAAAGAAGCAACACTGATGTCATAGATCAAGTATTTCTCTCAATTTTATCCAGTAGTTTTTTCATATAATTAGTAATAGTTATTGTTCATCAATTTTTTCAAAAAGCACCACTGAGGGTAAACGAACGCTATGCCTTACAGTGCGGTGGCAAACGTATCTTCATCTTTGGACCATGTTACTACAATGATCCTGATGTCAAGTGCAGCTTTGGCGGGGAAATGGTGCGTAATGATTGATGATAAAATACCTTAGCTTAACAATTAATTGTAGTCGATATTGATGTCATTTTCACAGAATAAGCGAAGCCATTAGAGTAGTGCTCTAAGAAAAGTAATTTCGAAAGTACAGTCAGCACTCACTTCCTCCAATTTGGAAAATGCAAGCAGAAAATGTCTGAGGAAGTAAGTTATCCGAGGAAATGTGTATATAATTGAACATAATTATAAGGCCTCTGTCTGAGGAAGTGAGGGATTTCAGGTAGTAAATGTAGGGGGAAGTGTGCGTCGACTGTACTGTGGTTAACACTTCATGCAGAGGGTTAGTAATGCTTATATCAATTGACACCACCAAAAAGTCTTTTATTCAATATCAAGCATAGCTATTTAGGGTATAAAGCTTTTCTTTTTCAACTGTACTACATTGCTGGAATAGTTGGACTGAAACCCAAGATATGGCTCATTATAATCACGACAAGTTAAGCGTGCCACTTTTAAGAGAACTCGGCGTACATGTGAGACGTTACAGTCCATTGATAGAAAACAAAATCATCCATTTCATTCATGAATCAAAATCTTCCATTTCATTTTCACTTTTTTTTTTTAAATATTGCAGGTTGATGCTGTCATTGTGGATAACAGCACTGCTTACTGCGTCACACCCTTTATTGCTGTCTACGGATACATAGAACTTGGCGTGTCATTAGATGGGGGAACTACATATGCCTATACAACAGACTTCTATATACGTAAGTGCTCTATTTGAACTGCTTTCACTGTCACACTACCTCACAGAAAAATTGCCATGGGATAATTTCCTAATAGTTCATGCCTTAAAATACTGCGCTCATTTCACACAAAAGCAGACAAGTTTAAATTGAGTTGATAAGTTTATTCATTGTCAATAAAGTTATTTCAATTATAACAACATTAGTAATATGGGGTACTACTTGCATAGAATTGTAATTTTCGAAGAAATGTATGTTTGCTCATTAGGAGGCTTAGAAAGAAAAAGAAACCTTGTCTCTCAAACTATCTGTACTATCATACTTAGTCATTGCCCTACGCCTATGCTCCTGTATATGTCTTATACGTAGTCATATTCTCTCATTTATAATTATGGACTTTATATACATGTATATGAAGGAAACCATTTCCTTGACTAGTGTCTGAAGAATACAGGTCACTGACCTATCATGTACCTCAGTATAAATAAAAGAAATTACAATACAATTACAAGTCCCTTGGTCCATCATAAGTAAGCACTGTGACAGTGGCAACGACATGCGAATGCAAATCTTTGAAGAGCCGGGGAAGGCAGGTTGCAACTAAGCAAGATGAAATGCCAGTTATCTGGGTATAATTATATGTATACCAAGCCAGAGATATGATATGCTTATAATCGATGCTCTGCCAGCCATGTCATCAACTATAGGCCTAGTTAATGCTCGGCAATAAAGTGTCAACACACTCTGCTTTTTTTCAGTATGGTGGATAGAAGTAGCCCTTAGGAGTGACATATATAATTTGGTAAACAGTTTTCAGTCATAAATTCCCAATAACTTTTGCACTTCAGTTGGCTCTGACTACTCTTACATGGTGATGCGTTTGGACCCTGTTGCCTGGCTGACATTGCCGTATACAGGTCTGGAGATAAAGTGGCGGAGCTTGACCCTGAATCGCGGTGATGGTAACGTCAATATAGATATTGTAGAGTTTTCAGAGACGTAAGTAACTTGTAACATATTTCATTTTTATATCTATAGTCTTAACCATTTAAGGCCACTTTGGCAGCATGCCATATAGCTTGCCTGTGCGTCATACAAATGGTGACATGATGCATCGTGCCCTTGGCCTTTATTCAGCCCTGGTGACGACACTTTGAGGTTGAGACACTCCAGAAGAGTCGTCAAGATCCACCTATGCAGTCCCGGCAAGTTACTCACCAGGGCTGCGTTGGTGCATCATAAGGACAAATGTCATCTTTTAGCAATATGCTGTCCTATATAAGCCTCATGGTGAAGCGTCAAGAATAGTTGATGCCATGACTAGCTAATCATCGATAACAGTCATCATAACTCTATTGGATGTAGGGGTCTTTGCAAAACACCTTGCTCCCACCGCCAGCAAATGCTACTTTTGATCCGTCTTAAGGGGTGAATGGCCCAGTGAATCTGATCCCTGGAGTAATGATGCTGCCACAAAAATGTTAAATTCAAGACTAGACCTGGTGTTTTTTTCTTACCGAAAGAGAAACTATCATGCTATCTTAGTTTAATTTATAGTCGCTTTTTATAATGATTGTTTTAGAGGAGCAGTAGACCGAGTTTTCAGTCTCATACCAAATGCACCTAACACGGGCTCCGCGACCATACCCAACTCCCTCACTGCTAATGGCGAGCTGCTTCTGTTCTGTTCAATCAGGATCACCTCAGCTGAGTAAGTCCTTTACATGTGTGTTGCGAAATATCTGATTTGATCTGTGTTGTTAGTACAGTCTGCTCAAAAGTTAATGGTACCAGTCCATATTACACAAAAATTTGCCCGAGATTCCATTATCGGATGAAAGTTCATATAGTTTAACTTGACACTAAAGTAAGGGCTTCCTTTGCCTTAGCTTGTAAGGGAAGTGCTAATCCGAATATGTATAATCCAAAATTTTCAAATAGTATATATAATAGCTTCACACAAAGTGTAAATTCAAGACATACTGTAATACATTAGACTAGAGCAGGGTCAGACTATTGTGCTTGTTTATTGTTTGCAGTGAGCCCCCTGAGGAAGCGTTATGGTCCGACTACCATCCCTGTCTGTGGTACACTGCCAGAGTCTTCCTCAGGATTTCTCAGACCAATTCACCTCCTGGCACCAGTGCTATTGTCAGTGAGGTCATCCTACCAGCCCCCATAAACCTGGAAAATATAGCTGCAAGCCTTACGCCTCTACTGAACATGACAATAGGGCCTACAGAGTGTAACGAGTGGGTTGACTATGAAAACAACAATATGGTGGATCTAACGTAAGTAGTATTGTTTATATTATATGTTGTTCCTAATGGTATTTCATTTATTATCAATCTTTTTTTACAGTGATTCTGTTCACATCTTTTTATTGTATAGATTATCAATCCTGGTAAATATCTAGGCAAGAAAAAAATTAAAACACTAGTTTAGTATTATAGAAAGAAGACAAGAGAGACTAATTTATATATAAAACATATTCATATGAATAAGACATGAAGAAAAGTAAAGAAGAAAATATGAGATTTTTCTCCCATCCATATCTTACTTAGCCCATTGAATACCTCACTGAGCCTGCAGCTGCCTCAGGTGCAACACTGCCCGGATCACAGAATGGATAACCCACCTAGATACGGCTTCATTGAACCAAATGAATTCCCGTTGATCAATAAACTATAGATTAACAACATAATATCAACTCCAATATGTCATGATAGGTAATATTATAAGGTTTGAGTAAAAAAAAAGGCGAAATGAATCTTTAAAAACACTGTAGACAAACATTATGACAAACAAGTGAGATGACGCCAAATAAAAAGAAGAGGACAATTTGGAGGGTGGGAGACTGGGATAGTAGGCGATTTGATAAGTGGGCAATTTGGTAGGTTGGTGACTTGGTGAGTGGAAGAGTTGTCTAGATACCAACCAAATGACACTGTACAATTTTCTACAGCAAAGCAAAATCTTCCCCCCCCCTACCCATAGCAGTAATTGACAATAATTTGAATCATTACAGCCTATATGAAATAATACCAAAGGAGCACTCATTTTCAGTCTTTTTACTGTGTTATTTCACTTGGTGAATGTCATGAACCTTTGTCTATTTGTTTTATATTTGCAGCGCCACCCGCATTCCCCCATGTACTCTGATACAGGCACTAGCAGACCGGAGGTGGCGACAGATATGTGACAAAGACGACACTCGCTTTCAGGACGATTGTCAGTTTTACAACCCAAATGCCTCTTCCTGCTTCACATCATGGTGGCCACAGTAAGTACAGTAAATGGACAAAGGTTCACTAGTTTTAGTATGTTGACTGGGTTATTTCACGAGGCATCCAATCAGAGAGATAACCCAGTCAACAGACTGAATCAAATGTTCCTTTGTGTTTATTTTTTATCGTTTTCGATTCAAAATACCAAAATTATGATAGAAGGAGCCTCGAATAGTTCTTTTCTACACATTACAAATGTAAAAATGCTGCCATTGATGACGTCAATAATGTCACAGGGTCGTGAAATACGAGCATGGGCTATTTTACAGGGGTGCTGCAATGGGTCTCTTATTTCAGAGTCTAGGTTGTTAATCTTTTTTTCTGGTCACCGGCTGCTCATCCTAATAGGTATAATGGATATAAAAATCTATTAATTAGTTAATTTCAGCAAGTGCAAAAAATCAGTGAGCACTCCTGCAGAAACAATGCTTCACACGAATTCGTTTGTCTCACTTTTTTATGCATGTCTCTTTCAGAAAGTTTTTAATGATAGGATTTTAAACCAATAGCTTTGTCCCTATTTATACAGACGAAGCTATATCTTTAATGAGGAATATATTACAGTATACTTTTCTTGGAATCAAACTTTTCATTTTTCTAGCCTTTGCTTTAAATGCACACAATTTCCCTTCAGGCCAAGTCAGGATGTGTGTTACAATTCTACAGGAGGTATTATTACAAACGGTGCTGATGGCGGTGGTACTGCAAACAGGGAACTAAGATGGTAAAGTATTTTCTCAATTTCAATAAGTTAGGAAGTATTTACTGCCTATTCATGTATATATATTTTCATGCATTACAGAAGTCATATTGAGTTGAATTAAGTTTGATTTATTTGTTTGCTTCAATCACTTGCATTGGGTGCTTTTAAACAAAACCAAAGTAGACAGGACGAGCGAACATGTCTAAGAAAAGATAGTTACATATAATTAAGTAGTCAAGCAGTTCTGTGTCAAACTAATGTTTCATTGTTCTGGGTCAAGTTATCAACCAGCAGTAGCTTTGTAGTCTTAAACCTTATTTTCAACAGAAGTTTCTTAAGGTCAGCCGTATGGGTCTGGTATTTGGGTATCATTATCTACATGATAGCTTTGGCAAAGTCATCTTGAGAGAGTAGCCTTTGCATTGATGGTATTTGATACCAGCCTAATGTGACATAGCACCTGTCTATTACCTTTTTAGCTTGTGAAGTCATGTGAGTTTGAGTTAAGTTAGAAATTATTTTCATCACTGAAATACCTCACATTTCATTCACCAATCAATAATATGTATACATCATTATATTAATTGAGTCGAATCTTAACATTTTCCAATTACAGGTGGTATCAGACCTTTTACCACATCCTTAATGACACCCGTCCTTTTGTCGGGTGCTGCAAGGCTGCCTATAACTGTACCGAGTACTACGCAAGACGCCCAACAGCAAACTGTGATGGCTATGTACCACCTGCACAAGGTAGGTTCTTCTGAATTGAATTGAATTGTTAATTTTGCCATTTATACTAAAGATATCGACGTCAAAGACCTGAGATTATGATACATTCAGTCACAAGTCTGTATTCATAGATTGTAGAATAGTAGCAGCAATTAAACAAAAGAGGGAGGGGGAACAGAAAAAGAAAAAGAAAAACAGGAAAGGCTCTAGGCAATCATTTAGAATAATAGGGACAGATGTTAGTTAAAGCAAGTTTTCAGGGATAGGTCGTATTATCCTGGCGGATGGAATTTGTAGATAGAGGAAGCTGTCTATATCTAATCAAACATAATGGATAAAAAAGGTAGTTTGGCACATTTCTAGCTCGATTTCTCAAAAAAATTTTTAGACTTAGTGTCAACCCCAGGTGGCTAAATGCGGTACTAAACATCTCACAGGGAGTATACAGCTAAGAAGAAAATGAAGGGAAGCCTTTTTATCCGAGCATAGAGACCATTGTGTTGGCCGAACGGTGATATATTAAATTATAGTGCCAAGTTTATTTTATCCTCAAATGGCTATGGGGCCAAGGTCACATGTACCAAAGTCATGTATGATAAAATAATGGGGTTCTTCATGGGGCTCTTACAAAGTAATTGCACATTTCTTATCAGACAATTTCTTTAAATGTATGACCCTATATCATAGATACATTCACTATATCTGTAAGACTTTTGTGACAGAGATTGTCACCCTTTTTAGGGAAAAGGCTTACATTTTACTGAAGGGATTGTTCAAATGTAGCAGTATCCTGTTTAGGGTTATGTAAGAGACATTCCGATCTACCTGGTGTGAGAACACAGAACGAAAATGATACAATCCTCCTCCTGAAATGGTAACTGTTCTATGATTCTTTTCATAATAGAATTGACAATAGTTCACATCAGTAGTATAGTATGTATCGGAACGGGACTATAGTTAAGTACTGTTTATTACTCAATCGACATGCAGCCAATCAGAGGCCTCCATTTGGTCACGTGACCCCCTCATTTGCATAATTACGTAATAGGCCACGCCCCCTCATTTGCATAATTACGTAATAGGCCACGCCCCCTTGATCACCAGCCAATCAGGGGCCACCATTTGGTCACGTGACCCCCTCATTTGCATAATAGGCCACGCCCCCTTGATCACGTGACCCCCTCATTTGCATAGTAGACTACGCCCCTTTGATCACCAGCCAATCAGTGGCTTCCATTTGGTCACGTGACTCCCTCATTTGCATAATAATGGGTCACGTGACCCCCTCATTTGCATAATAGGACCACACCCCCTTGGTCACGTGACCGGAAGCGCTCTTTATTTGGAAAATAGGCCACACCCCCTTGGTCACGTGACCTGACCCCCTCCCTCATTTGCATAATATAGACAATAGACAGACTACGCCCCCCTTTTGGTCACATGACTTGGACTAGCCAATGGGAGGCTTCTATAAGGGGGGAGGGGAGGGGAGGGGGGGAGGGGGGCACTTTAAGATGCATGGGGAGGGGAGGGGGGGGGGGAGGGGGGCACTATTTATGGGGTGGGCGGGCACTTGGGGGGGAGGGGGGGCCTTTGGGGTCTGCTCGGGAGAAAAAAAAAAATTATCTGATCTCTAGGGAATCGCTTCCTCTCTACCCCCCGAGACGCGAGTCGGAGGTGACTGTAGAGGAGTTTTTCGGTGACTTGATGACTTTCAAACGACTGTACTGATAGTTGATAAATTTGACTTTTTGACTTGAATATTTCTTGCGACTTTGTGACTTGTAAGCGAAAGCGAAAGCGACTTTGCGGCCCGTAGCCCCTTAAATAAAGAGGTGACTTTGTAACCTCAGGGGGGAGATCCTTCTACACCCCCACGGAGTAGAAAGGATCTCGGTTGATTGACTGTACTTTGACTTGTTGTTGTAAACAAAAAAAAAAAAAATCAATGAATAGAACGACCCCCTTATTGCTAACAAAGGAACGACTTTTGAATTACACAAATGTGACTACCCTCTTTTTGTAGGGGTTAGCGGTAACTCGACTTGAATTAGAGTATTAGGGAGAGCAAAACGCGACTACACACCGTCTTAGACTGTCGTCTTACGGACCGGATAACAATAACCCTAGTTACCTCGGTTACTGTTGATGACGCGTAATGAGCAACGTCGTCAAAATTAAGCTGACGTCAGCGGTCGGCTAGCCAGACAGTGCTTTTTTGTCAAAATGACCGGAGCAGGTTACGTTGCGGTCGCTCAAGAGACGGCGATGGATCTGGTCACGTGGATACTGAAAGAAGGTCTACCTATAACCACCACGCTAGTTTGAACGCGGCGGGTATGAGTCATCATGGGGCCCTAGACGGGTGGGTCCTCCCCATGCAGCCGTATGTCGAATTTAAGAAATGCCTGTGTCACACGTCACTAAGGGAGAAAACGTTTTTTGAAAATATTTAGAACCCGAATTTGAGCATTCTGGTACATTTTTAAGGACCCAGACACTGCAAAGCCGAGTACCATCCAAGAAAAAAAAAAAAATTTGGCGAAATGTTTAGGCTTGAAATGGTACTTTTCTGATGCACTCTTTGAACATTTTTTTTCCTCATGTCACTATGGTCCATGTCACATGTCGGACTCAAGAAATGCCACATGCCCCATGTCACTTAGATGTCCGTGCCCGTGTCGTCGTATCGAATTTTAAGAAAATGACCATGTCACCATATCGAATTTAGGGGTCTAGTGACATCAGCATGTCCGGCTATCCTCCACAATTTTAGCTCTAAAATGTTTACTTTTTTTGGGCTGATTTTTCATCATTTTTAAAAAAAACAATAGGCTGTTTGAAATGTTTGCTGTTGTAAATAGAAACAAAAACAAAACAAAGCGCATGGTAAGATTATGTCACATTGCAAGTCGCGGGTCCGCTCGTGGCTTATTCAGCCTCCTCGTGGATCCGCGACTGCCAATGTGATCATATACTAATCACCGGCGTTTACGGTATTATATACTAAGGTATGAGACGGGTCTTACAGAAAAGGTGTCTAAAAAGCCCTGTGACCTGATTGAAATGACGTCAGCGGCGTCTGCTCGTCAGTGCCCGGCTGTAGCCCGTAGGACATGTTATTCTGCTTTTCTGGATGTTTTGAAATATTTTGATTTAACTGTTAATACCTGATAACAAGCCTCTGAAGCAGATTTTGATCGAGCACCTGTTCTCTACTCTTCCATCGATTAGCTGCTTCAGCAAAAAAAATCGCGCGCGCGCGGTCTAGTCTAGATGACGGAGTCGCTAAAGCTCTGTTTAGAGAGTGGAACTTGACCTTGAGTATAGACTCAGTACTAACTGAACGCCCCGCGAGGTCACCCCTCACGTGGGAATATGTACAAGCTCGGGTTCTTCACTTTACGGCTTGACTAAAACTGAGACGCGTCCATGATAAACTCTAGCCTTTTTTTTCCTTTACTAGGATCGAGAGAGAGATTTTAAATGGGGCGGTTATCTAAATAGCGTGGAACTAAAATCAGGCTGCGGCAGATAGTATCTCTGCGCACCTCAAGACTCAACGTAACTTTCACTCTCCAGCAGAAGTTTAGTTGTCACTAATTATGGGCGGTGACCGTCGTGCACCGGCGGATATTGGAGAGTGTTGGAGAGCTGAACCTTACAGACATATAAATCAATCGCTTTGGTGGAAATATCTCGCCATAGATTGGAACCAAATACTTATCTAATGGAATCGTTATCAGTTTTCAGTTTTCTTGCCGTACAAAATTTATTTCCCACTCTTCACGTGGTGATAGCTGAAGGTCGCTCGTCGTAGGTACGTGTGACTGGAACACCCTTTTTGTTTTTGGCGCGGGTTGACATCAGATTTGTACCGTACTGTCGCGATTAAGGGCTCTGAGGGAGTGCTTTTCAATTCGGTGAAGTTCTTACTCAGGAGCTATATACAAGCCAGGCGCTGGCGCTTATTCAAAGTCGCGATTTTAGTGCTTGAGAAAAAACATTTGGAGGCTCTTATACTCCGGCGCTTATAAAAGACCGGCGCGCTTTTCAACACTAGTTGCTTTATCGCGACCGTACGGTATGACTTCGGTGTCACAAGGTCCCAAACTCCAAATAAGGAAGTGAAACGACGTCGTCTGTCTACCTCGTGCGCGTCATAGCGTCGTCGAAAATAGTGTGAGGTCAGCATCTCTCAGGCGGCTAGGAAGTCAGTTCGACAAAATGGCTCACGGAGTGAACTTCGTGGCCGTTTCTCGATCTATGATCGATGCGGCCGTGGAGAAGGAATTCGTAGCCGTGCTACAGAGAGAGGAGGCGGAGAGACAGAACTTCGTGGCCGTTTCTCGATCTATGATCGATGCGGCCGTGGAGAAGCAGTTCGTAGCCTCGCTACAGAGAGAGGAGAGACAGCGGACTGCTGCTGAAGCAGAGGGTGTGGTGGATGAGCTGATCGCGAACGTCACTGATCAACTCATCCGCCAGTGCGTGGAGCAAGTCAAGCAGCATGTCTGCATGGAGGAAGGACTACCGCCCGCCGTGCTGGAGGAGCTGCTGAAGGACTACCACACGTTATGACCACGCCCTCCGCTTCAGCAGCAAGGTCCCTGCGACCCTCTCTCTCTACCAAACGGTCCTTTTAAGGACCAACCACTGATCACAAAAGTTGAAAATCAATCTCAATATAATATACGCATCAGAAAAACCCCTAATACGCTCTACACTGAAACCCTGTTGAGTAGGTAGATCGAGTTGGGCTTTTTTGTGTTTTTTTTTTAGGAAGGGCAATCAGGTCATCGTGTGGAGATCATCAGGTGTCCTGTGTGTGTGTGTGTGTGTGTGTGTGTGTGTGTGTGTCTGTGTGTGTGTCATGGTGTGTGTGTGTGTGTGTGTGTGTGTGTGTGTGTGTGTGGGTGGGTGGGTGTGTGTGGGTGGGTGGCTGTGTGTGTGTGTGTGTGTGTGAATTTTATACAAATACAATTATTCATTCCTTTCAGCAAGAAAATTAGCTCAATGTAATCATATGATTTTAACTGCCCTACTTATCAGGGCCTTGACGCCATCTGACCGCCCCCCTTTTCAGGATCTAAATGGAAATTCACCGCCACCGCTTTTCAGAGTCGCGCTGCAGTGGTTATCCAATACATGGCGGAGCGCCATTACCTAATTCTTTTGTATGTGAAAAAAAAACAGCACTGATAAGGGGTTTAATTAGACAGATATTGGTTCTACACTATCAAAAAATAACCCCTCAGCGCTTTAATGCTAAAGGTAGCATAGTGCTTTAATGCGCTACGCCCTTTGTCGATATGCCAGTGTATGCATGCATGCAGCCCTGGTGAGGAACTCTGAGTGCTGCATTCATGACTTATGACGACAACGGGCACTGCACATTAAAGCGCTATGCGACTATTAAAGGGTTAGATCCAGTCTTGCTCCAGTCATCCCGAATGCTATACCCAGAGTTGGTGGTCTGGTCCAGACTGCTGTACACAGATTGTAGACAGGATGGCGGGTTGCTGCCAGACTATCCCCCTGGTACGATATGCGGCTGGCGCGGCCGAGACTGTCTTATATGATGCTGAGTCTAACTATGTATTAGATACCCTACGAGTAACTGAGAGTATGTCAAAATAATCACGGCAAACTGACTGGCGACTTCATAGGATCATAGGGCGGTTATTATTACATAACTCAGTAACCTTTGGTTATGTGTTAGATAGAGTACACTTGGACACGGTTATTCCATATACCCACTGCCCCACAGGGTCAAGACGAGGTGATTTAAATAATAAGACCCAGACGGGTAAAATAGCCAAAGTCAACAATGACCTGTTTTTTTTAGCCAATATGGACAAAGAGACACGGGGTGCTGTACACAGGTTGTGGACGGGCTGGCGGGTCGCTGCCAGACTATCTCCCTGGTCCGATATGCAGCCGGCGTGGCCGAGACTGTCTAATATGATGCTGAGTCTAATTATGTATTAGATTCCCTACGAGTAACTGAGAGTGTGTCAAAATAATCACGGCAGACTGACTGGCGACCTCATAGGTCAGTTATTATTACATAACTCAGTAACCTTCGGTTATGTGTTAGATAGAGTACACTTGGACACGGTTATTCCATATACCCGCTGCCCCACAGGGTCAACACGAGGTGATTAAATAATAAGACCCAGACGGGTAAAATAGCCAAGTCAACAATGCCCTGTTTTTTAGCCAATATGGACAAAGAGAAACGGGGTGCTGTACACAGCTTGTGAACGGGGTGGCGGGTCGCTGCCAGACTATCCCCCTGGTCCGATATGCAGCCGGCGTGGCCGAGACTGTCTTATATGATGCTGAGTCTAATTATGTATTAGATGTGCTACGAGTAACTGAGAGTGTGTCAAAATAATCACGGCAAACTGACTGGCGGCCTCATAGGTCAGTTATTATTACATAACTCAGTAACCTTCGGTTATGTGTCAGATAGAGTACACCTGGACACGGTTATTCCATATACCCACTGCCCCACAGGGTCAAGACGAGGTGATTAAGTAATAAGATCCCCAGACGGGGGGTAAAATAGCCAAGGCAACAATGTCCTGTTTTTAGCCAATATGGACAAAGAGACACAGGGGGTGCTGGGAGTTGGCGACAAGGGGCAAGACGGGCAAGACTACTTCTCAAAATAGACAATGACAATGGCCAAGACCTAGTTCTTAAATTCGACAAGGCCCATTGGTATCTCTTATATTCGACAAGTGACACATGTGCCCCGTCTGTGGTCCTAATATAGAATTTCTAAAAAAAAAGTAAATTTTCTGCACCGTGTGACAACGACCGATCAGCTACATAGCAGAGATTTCACCAACCTATTTTTGGTTATTTTTCTATTCAGTTTTTGATCAGCGCACTATATTATCGTGGTTTTTTTTTTTTTAATTTTTTAATCAAATATAATATGTAGACTTGGAAAAAAAAAGAAAAAAAAGAGAGCTGACACGCAAACTCCTACTCACATGTCGCTGTTTTCTCACTAAACCCAAAGACCCACCCACCCCGTAGGAAGGGGAGACGCTTGTGAACGTTCCCTTAGGCCTCTATTCTTTATTTATTGTGTGGCCCCTAAAGAGGGGCCAACCAACTGACACTGTCAGTTGGTTAGATGCTGCACAACATGGGCGTAATTAATTACGCCTAGTGTTAAGCAGCATGGATCACTGTGGTTTGACAGACTGACCTCAAAGGGCTCCCCGTTGGATGGGGGCCCTTGTGGCACAACGAGTCAAAACGAGTTGATCCGTTTTTCAGATTACCGACTCGGCGAGAGTTTCTGACTATGTATCTTTTATAAAGCCTTAGATATGGTGTGGTATTTTTCATCTCGCTATAGTTTAGTTGGTATTCAAAGAAACTGCCTCATTTCTATCAGAAATACACAATATTGAATTGTTTTTTATATTTTAATATATTCAGAAGCGCACTTTGTTGCCTATATAGCTCATTATGCGTTGAAATGTTCGCGAGCATCGTAGGAATGTACAAATCCCCTATTGTGGCGCCATCTGACGAAAGAGCGGGGAACTATACGTGACCTGAACCCCGCCCTCAGCGCGTTCGTTATTCGCATCTCTTTGACAGCGACTAAGAGACGCTCAAACTGTCTCTTATTTAGTTTGAACTTATCACAAATTTGTCTTTGATAGGTCGTAGATTGACTTCTGACTTTTTTTTCTTTTTTTAGTTAGAATAAAAAACAAGTGACGCCGACACAGACCCGCGCATTAACGCGCTCCACCGTCTTCAGAGGGATGAGTCTATAGTACAGTAGATTCTACTGTGTACTTACACTAACAGTGCTACATATACATACCTGAGTCATAAGTGGGGGGTTTTTGTTGTTTTTTTTAGGGGAAAAAAAAAGTGATCTACTCACCCAAACCGCTATTAGTAGGTAACCTGTATGACCCATACCGCAAACATCTGCCTCGTGACTGATAGTGTACCGGTGGTGAAGTGCTGTTGCAAGAACAATTGAGGCTCTTTATATAGCTGAGAGAGCGAATGGTCTAATCTTGTTTTCACCTTGAGCCCCACCCTATTCCAGAGAGGGTATCAAAAATCACATGTACACGTATATTGGCTTATAGCTGGTGAATAGATAAGGCGGGGCAACTGTGTATACTAAGACTACAGGGGGCGTTTTAACGACAGATGTGACGCGCCAGCCCGTGGAGGGAGCTTTTGTTTTCACCTAGAGAGGGGATACAAAGCCTACAGGGGGTGATTAACGACAGGTGTGACGCGCCAGCCGGTGGCCGGATCACCGCATCTTCTAAGCTTTGTTTTCACCTAGAGAGGGGATCGAGAGTGTATACAAAAAAAAACCCTACAGGGGGTGTTTAACGCGGCCGGCTGCCTACATGCTATGGTCTAAGCCTGTTTTCAGCTAGAGAGGGACCTAAATCACCTAAGCCCTTTCCACCCTTAAATCGATCTGATAATTACCATAAAGAGGAGTAATGCGCGTTACATGTATATGGGCTTATAGCTGGGTAAGAGATTAAGATGCTAGTCAACTGTGTATGCAAAAAAAAAACAACTACAGGGGGTGTCTAAAGTCGATTGTCATGCGCCAGCGGGCGGACGGAAGTCTGCCACTCTAGCTGTGACTACAAGCGCGTGCGTGTGGTAGACAGCTTAAATCAAACACAAGTTAAGCTCCTTATAGCTTCCTACTGACTGCGGATTTGAGTGCTTGAAAGATGGTCTTTTGTTTTTTTCATCTATCTCCTCGGGGGGTCGAACAGGATTAAAGATGTAACGAACCCGCACCTACACAGGTAGACAGCTGGTCGCCTTCCTAGTGAGAGTTTTCCTCTTGAGTTAAGAAGCTTATCTCGGAGCCTAGTACATAAGCGAGAGTGAAACATGGGTCCCACACACTTCTTCTAACACCTTCAGCATGGCGTCATCAGGAATCACTCTACGTTCTACCGAATGTGAGCAATCCCAACACTACTACAGAGCCGCGACAACACCACACGAGGAGACGTCCATGTTTACTGATGAGTTAACAAGTAGCAAGGTGGAGGTTGGTTTTTATCAAGATTCGTACGGGTGGCTGGAAAGTGTGAGGGCTACTTCTGCAGCTATTGCTGCTGCTCGTGCAAAACGTGAAGCTCGTATCGCTGTTCGTGCTACACATGCTGCATACGAAGTTGCCAATGCTGCTAACAACGCTGCTGTTACTCTCGCCGCTGCTGCTCGTGCTGCTAATGTTCTTGCTACTGTTTCCGCTCTTGCTACCGATGCTGCTGCTACTGATGCTGCAACGTCTGCTAAAAGTGTCGCTGTTGCGGCTGCTGCTAGGGCTAATGCTATTAATGCTTGTACAGCTGCTAAAAAAATAGCCTGTTTTGCTTATGCTAGTCGCAGTGTCGCTGTTACGGCTATGGCTGATGCACATGATGCTAAGTTACGAGCTGTTGCTTTTGCTGAAGATGCTGTTCATGCTGAAGATGTTGCTGCTGCTGCTACTACTGCTGCTGAAGATGCTACTGCTGCTGCCGCTGCTGCTGCTGAAGATGCTGCTGCTGCTGCGGCTGCTGCTCTAGACACCTATGACGCTGCTGCTCTAGACACCTATGACGCTGCTGCCGCTGCTGCTACTGCTGCTGCTGAAGATGCTGCTGCCGCTGCTCTAGACACCTATGACGCGGCTGCTGCTGCTTTTGCTGAAGATGCTGTTGATGCTGCTACTGCTGCTGCCGCTGCTGCTGCTGAAGATGCTGCTGCCGCTGCTCTAGACACCTATGACGCTGCTGCTACTGCGGCTGCTGCTCTAGATACCTATGACGTTGCTGCTGCTGCTGAAGATGCTGCTGCTGCTGCTGCACTAGTCATCTATGACGTGGCTGCTGCTCTAGACACTTATGACGCGGCTGCTGCTGCTGCTGCTGCTGAAGATGCTGCTGCTGCTGCTGCTCTAGACACCTATGACTGAAAACTTAGTAGGCGTTATTTACAAACACTACTGCTACCTATGACTAAACTTAGTAGGTGCTATTTACAAACAAGAGAGCCACGTGGTGTTGTTTACAAACAAAGAGAGCCACGTGGTGTTGTTTACAAACAAAGATAGCCACGTGATGTTGTTGTGGCCTATCATGCCAATGAAGGGGTCACGTGATCAAGGGGGCGCGGCCTATTATGCAAATGAGGGGGTCACGTGACCAAATGGCGACCTCTGATTGGCTGGTGATCAAGAGGGTGTGGCTTATTATGCAAATGAGAGGGTCACGTGATCAAGAGGGTGTGGCCTATTATGCAAATGAGGGGTCACGTGACCAAATGGTAGCCTCTGATTGGCTGGTGATCAAGGGGGCGTGGCCTATTACGTAATTATGCAAATGAGGGGGCGTGGCCTATTACGTAATTATGCAAATGAGGGGGTCACGTGACCAAATGGAGGCCTCTGATTGGCTGCAGGTCGATTGAGTAATAAACAGTACTTAACTATAGTCCCGTTCCGATACATACTATACTACTCACATCATTGTAAATCTTTCCTTGATTAAATTTCATCAATGTTTCTGTCAGTCGCAAAGTTGGACTCCTTCTTGATTGTGTTACAGGCGGAGGCGGTGGTGACCCCCATTTCTTTACATTTGACGGACGGGTATACACCTTCAATGGGTTTGGAGAATATATTTTAATTGAACACTCTGAATTTAAGGTTCAGATAAGGACATCAACTCTCACCTTAGCCTCTGGTATGTTAAACCTTGTACATTTTAAGAGCTGCATAGTTTATCAATGCATAATTTCAATGGTCTTCAGGATGCATGCATGTAGCCTTGGCGAGTAACTCATTTATGCATCACGGCATCAAGGCATAATGTAATAACATTGTGCTGGATGTAGCTTAGATAACGTATGTATAGCATAGATCATGTGCCGTGTGACTAAATTGTCAGCCATTTGTCCCGGACTTGCTTCTAACTTGTCAATTCACAGAAGACAATTCTGTTAATTGTTCTTTGATTGTTCATATAAAGTAAGTGACATAGGGATTTTATGAAAAATTTCAAATGTATTTAAGCCGATTATGTAGGGTATGTCTCTCTTTTTTCACGTTTTATGAAATGAAATGAGAGAACAAAAACAGTTTTGATGAATGCTAAATTCTGCTTCTCCATGGTCTTTGCGCTTAGGCCAAGTACTTAGCGATGGCACAGCTTTAGCGGGTGTTGCAGTGAGAAAAGGTGCCTCATCGTCCATAGTGGAGGTGTTACTGGATCAATCCCTAGTTGTCAAAGTGGATGGGGTAGAGCAGAACCTTACTGCCTTCATCAACAGTGTCTTCTCAACACCAGGTATCCACTTTATGTCAAAGCTAACATCGTAATATTGTAGTGCATGAAGTAACAAAGCAACTGCAGGGGCACATTCAACAACTGGGTTTGGTCACTCTATTGCCAATAATCGTATAAAACTCGTAAATTACCTCAGGCAATGGTTGAAATAAACTACTGTTTTTTTTAAATTTGTTAGTTTATGCGATTGACCTTTCTGTAAACTATTGTACCCTTTGTTAAATCAAAGACCTGAGTATATTCTCCTCAACTAAAAATATCACCAGGTTGCCGAATTTGTTAAGCTAGTGTTGGCATGCTTCTCTATATTGTTAACTCTATTTCCTTTTATTCCAGATGACTCGGTATCCGTTGTTCTGTACAGTGCTGACGAGTTAGAGCTGCGGTTCCCTACACAGTCGGCTTGTGACGGCGAGGTTGTACGAGTGCGACAAGTGTTGGGTATACTAGAGGTGTTTCCCTTGTTACCTGAATGCTATAAAGGTGGGTCATATATTGGTGGCCTTTCTATAACTGTAATATCCCATCTAAGTTCTGGGGTCTCAAAAAAGAGTAGGTCTGGTTTAAGTGCAGGTGTAGCACTCCTGAAACCCAAAATATCTCTACAAAAGATCCTACATGAATGCAAGTCCCTGCATGACCTCAGGGGCAATAGTGATTTGTATAATCCCAGATGTGCTCAAAGGGCCATGTAGTTAGTATATCCCTTTGTCATCCTGATGCAGTACTGCATGAAGGACGTAACGTAGCTACGTGAATTGAAAATTGTATTCTTTATAAATCATGCTGTTTAAGCATGTTTCCCATAGGACAAAATCGGAGGAACAAAATGCTTTTAGAATTCTGTAAATCGTAATAACACTTTAGACAGGATTGGCAAATAATCATTTCCTTTTGGGGTTGATTATGGGAATCGCATTAAACTAGATAAGCAGATAAGGGTCTTGGCACCTCACCCTGGCCCTCGGGAGAGGACCCAGGGTGCGGGGGACGGCCCACAGGTGTTGCGTGGGGGTAACACAGGCAACACAGGCCGCCCATACAACACCTGTGGGCCGTCCCCCCCAACCTGGAGGGAAACATCATTCTTATTTGCTCATTTCTTTGCAATTTTTAAGTGCTTGATCGTCCTATGTCATATATGTTTGTATTCAGGCAAAAGAAGAAATAAATCTGTTTGCAAACCAACTTCTGATCGTAATAGAAACATGGTACTAACATCAAAATAAAGCTCTAGATCTGCTTTAATAATCTGGAACCATCATCTCCGGCTAGGAGTATATCTACCTGCCAACAAATGAGCAAACTAATCCCCTGTTAGTCACCCAATGCAGCAAGCAGCTGGGGTAGTGATCAGATAGGTCTTCCCGGACTATTTCTGCCTTTACAGCAATATAACTCTGACTATGCTTAATGGAAATATAATAAATGTGTAGGGAACATTATAAGGCGTCCATACATGTATAATGTGTTGGGATTCGATATGATTAAGGTGTCTTATTGAAGATGGAAAGCTGGGGTACCTCAATAGACTCCCGTTTTCGCTGCACTAGCAGGCGTGATTCCCGTAGCTACGTAACGTATTGGAGCTACGGTTTAGGGAAGGACGGGCCATGTGGGTTAGCAAATTAAAGGTTAGGGATTGAGAAAGTGAGTAACTTCAATTTGGCCAGAAATTGATATTACACTTACCTACACTAGCTACTACTCTCATGTGTGATGGGGAAGCAGTGGATTGAGCAGGATAACAAAGACACTGTATTTTTGGGGAATATTTATTGTATTCCTATGTTACAATGTTTCTGCAATAATAACTAGGTTTTGTACATTACAATCAGTAATATGATATCTATCTTACAGATAAAGTGAAGGGTTTGCAGGGGAATTTTGATGACAACTCCGGAAACGACTTTCAGTTACGAAATGGTGTGATTATTTCTAACTCATCCTTAGCTAGGGAAATACATGAGTTATTTGGGGAATCATGTGAGTATTAGAACTAATTTCAAACAATGATCCCTATGTGAACCGGCATCAATACTGTACCATAACATTTACATTTAGTTCATTGTACTCTAAAATCATCCTATTCGTATAAACATGATTGCCAACTTCGATCTCCTTCGATCTAGCAGATAATATCTAAAATATAGAAATATGTAAAAATGTATAATATACATTTTTTGGCAATGATACATAATAGATAATGGAGAGAGTTAAATCTACAAGAACTAATGCTATGATGTGATAGAATGTAAGGCACCAGAACTCACTTAGCCCTTTATGGATGTGGCCCCCTGGAATTTAGTCACCCTCATATTTAGTCCCAAGACATATCTCCTGTCAAATTTTCCTTTTGACCAGAAAGACTCCCTTTAGTCATATAAACCCATCAGATTATCTCTGATTCAGCTAATTTTGATATTTTGGTTGCTGATGTCTGCTAAATCTGAAATCTGACTCTCTTTTTACTCTGCATGTTTATTTAGGGCGAGTGCAGATTGATGAGTCGTTATTTTCCTACGGAGAAGACGAAAGCTATAGTACATTCAACGTCCCCTCGTACCAACCATCATTCTTTACAAATGCTGAACTTCTCAGCACACCAAATGGAGGCTTCTGTAATGGTAACCTGCAGTGTTTGTATGACTTCAGGTGAGTTCTAGCATTATATCAATTCACTTGTTTTGAAATTTGGACTCAAACGTGTTCCGCATTAAGTAGCCAATTCATTTTTCTAAAGATGGTTGATATCCAATTCTTACCTAATGCAGGTAGTAAGGGCTCAGATAGCATGTGCCTTTGTACCCTTTTTTAGTGTTTCTTTTTTATAATACCAATTTAGGCAGGTTAAGGACTGCAATTTAGGACTGGTAGCCTGTGCATTGAGGCTGCTCCTACTGGTACACTCTCCGAGTAAAGCAGGCTGCTATAATAGGCCGGGAGTGGTTATAGGCTGTATGGACACTATTCTCAACAATTACTCAATACATTTTAATAAAAAGTCTCTAAATGTCTTCAGGGTGACAGGAAGTGAAGAGTTTGCAACGGAAACTATGAAAGTCGTAGAGGAAGTAATGGAGGTCTTTGAGTTGTTTGAGTCAAGTAGGTCGTTTTTTAAGGCAAATTTCCAATACATCTAGTTGTCAACATTTTCTAGTTCGACAAGAAATACCTATTATTTAGGCTATGTTTACTAGTAAGCATGGCATCAATCTGTGTAGTCAAGACGTGGAAATATTATTTGATATGATTTAATATGTGTCATTTATGCTTGTACTGCATTAGGAAACATAAGACAAATGTTACAACCACAAACTTAAAAACAATAAAAACAAACAAGCATAAACAATAATTATTGCTTTCAATTATTTCAGCTTCAAACCCATGCTTGTCAAACCCTTGTGTAATGGGTGTGTGTACCCCAATGTCTACATTGAGTTTGCTAATCTATGTTTGTACTTGTCCGCCTGGATATGCAGGTATAAACTGTGAAGAAGGTAAGACTCACTCTTGTCATTGATTGAATGCTAACCTCCTACCTAACATTTTCATATGTGACATAATTCCGATCATGTAGAAATTTAAAGGGTATTGAAATGGACTTAAAACTGAGATTTCATATCTAGTTTATTTGACATTTCTAATTTTTTTGTACTCTATGAATCTATTGATCAATTCAGTCAAGCTGCCTCAAATGACTGTTTTCAACGTTGGAAATATTTACTATTGTTTTGAAAAAATCTTGTTTCAGAAAGATGTAATTCAAGTCCTTGTGAAAATGGTGGAATTTGCCGGCCAGATACTAGTGATGATAGATACAGCTGTGACTGTGGACTTGGTTATGCTGGGACAAATTGTGAAAGGGGTAAAACATCTTCAATGTTTTTCCCCTTTGATTCATATATTTTTTCCCCCTATTCCAATAAAGATTTGGCTTTTCCAAAAGCATAGTTAACAGTAAACATTTGCTCCAGCATATCAATGGATGTCTTATTGATGCCAACGAAATCAATATTCATGAAAATGTTATTGATACTCATGAAAACTAACTAATCACACATAACATATAAGATACAATCCCAGCAAGTAATACACGTTTGTCATGACGGTGAACTAGACAAATTGTGAACGTATTCTTGATGCTCAGATATTTTTTTTAATGTACTCAATTTTATATAATGTTGATCTCAGTGATTTTGATCAACTCTGTCGTTGAAGATGCTTGTAGCATATTCATGCACAGGAACATGGTGATATGTTGTTAGTGACTGACCATAACTAAGGTTCCCTCAATCAACACTAGGGGAACTCTCTGACTCACTTTCCGTTCACTGTCTCCACAGACACTAACCATACCCCAAAGGGACAACAATTTGATCTAATTTTTTCTGTCTTTCAACTCTGTCTTTGAAGATGCATGTGATCCAAGCCCTTGTGAAAATGGTGGAACATGTATACCCGACACAACTGATTTACGTTACAGCTGTGACTGCACTGCGGGCTATATGGGAACCAACTGCACAATGGGCAAGCAAATTACATAAAATATATTGGTAACCTCAGGAAATTTAACAGAGTAAATTATGTGCAAGCCTTAATTGCTGTTATCATTCTGATCATACAAAAGCACTATGCATAACATTGCCTATGTCAATCTGATATCTATTTTAGAGGAGAGGAAGATAAAGAACACTAACTGATATATATGAAAATGAAATTGCCAAATCGGCTCATACATGATAACCAAATTATGAGATAATCTGTATTTCAGAGGATAGCGCTACACTTTGCCCACATTCCCCATGCATTAACAGTAGCCAGTGTCTGTTCATTGATGGCGAGTATATCTGTATATGTGAGCCTGGTTACACTGGACGCTTCTGTGAACAAGGTTGGAATTTACTAAAAGTGCCTCCGACTATTTTCCATTGAACATTGAATTGATTTTATTTTTTTCATCATAATAATTTCTGAGACATAAATCTTCATTGTTGATGTAAGCTCTACACTAGCCATTTTTGATACCAATAAAGCTGTGTTTTCAAATCTACATTACCTACATTACTAAACTCCATTACCAAACATTTCATACTAATATATATATACAATTTAAATGTGGGATAACAATTACAAAAATGCATATTCAGGGAAGATACGCGTTATCGGAGCACCAGAAAACTTAGACAGTAATGAAGCATTTTTGCATGAACAAAGAACTAAGTTAATGTGATTGATATTTTGATTAATGTGAAACAATATTTCATTTTTAGAAATCACCCCATGTGACTCGTTCGAGTGTTTGAATGGAGGAACATGTAATTCAGAGACTGGATATGTCTGTCAGTGCCATCCAAGTTACACTGGAAGTCAGTGTGAAACAGGTGAGGCCACTGTAAAAAAAAATTTAAGTTAAGAAATGCATATTGTGATGCTAATTGTATTGAGAGCTCTAACTTTGAGACAAAATTATGAAAATTACTGGCAAATTTGTAAATTGAGTAGGGGCTGTACATATGTACTACGGAAACCATTTTTTATTGCGTACTACTTATAACACCAGCTTATTACTGTATTCTTGTTTGCTCAAATAATTTTGGTATGCATAACCATAATTTTGAATTCTTACTTCCAGCATTGTGCGATGTTAACCCATGTCAAAATGATGCAGCTTGTAAGGAGGATAAGGAGGGTGTTGCTCTCTGCACTTGTCCACCAGGGTTTTCAGGGATCTACTGCCACATCAGTAAGTATTCTGGTCACTGGTCAGCATGATGCATGGATCTTCCTTTCATGCGCGATGAAAATTACAGGAAACAGAACGTTTTTAAGTTTTAAAGGGGTAATCTCACCACTTTTTCTTAAACCACATATTAAAGTAGAACAGTACTGAAAATGGGAATGGTACATACTTGAAGCCATTTTAATGAGAGGCTGTTCAGTTTGATGATATTATTGTCATGACTGTTACTACTTTCTATTCTTCTTAGGTGATGATGACTTGAGAGAGAAGACAATCATCTCACTTGTCCTCTTTGCTATCCTGTCTGTCGTTCTTCTCATCATCCTGGCCCTAACACTAGCTGCTATGGGGGTGCGGTGTCCAATTATCAGTGCTCTACTGGCCCCTGGGCATCCTCAACCAGTTGGGCTTGTCAAGGTTGGGGTTCGACGGCGTGTCATTGTAGAGCCACGAGTTCATCCTGTCCTGAGACAAGGTCCTGTGTATGGCAGACCCATCATGTTTAACAAACAGATGTTTGGTCCTCGATAAGACATGTTGTTTTCATAGTGAAAGTAAGAATCTTCCTTCTAGTATACATTTTTGCAAGCAGTATTTCATAGTTTCAACTTTTATATATCCATATTTCTATAAATGTTTCCTTGAAGGGTCAAGATTTTGCATGTTGAATGAAGCACTTGATTCTCATATGTCTATTGGTCTAAAACCCATCAACTATTGAGATGACTGCTGAACTATGTCATGAATCATTTTGAATAGAACAAAGAAAACATCGACCACTAAATATTCTAACAATAGCTAATTGGTGTATTAAAGAAAAGTCTATTATAACCTGTGTAGTTTAGTCTATTTCATATCTATTATGTTGTGGTGTCAAAAATTGGCATATCAACCTACCTTTAGCAATGACTAATAAAGCCATTCAACCTTACCACTGACTTCAGCATTGAGAGTTTAACTTAAAGTCTTAAATTGCGAAAGGTCCACCACTCGCAGTGTGTTGACAAAGTTATCTAGCAAGCTGAAGGTAGGGCTGGATTCCACAAGTTTCATGGTATGGCTATGCAGATTTATATCGAGACAAACATACAATTTGAAGCCGAAAACTATATTTTATTTCATACTGTACAAACTGCAAAACATGTGCTGTGCGAGGTAAACACTTTCTATACAACTACACAGTTGATATGGCACTCTTCACGTTTCACCATTTTTTCTTTTGTACAAATGACGAGATATGACTCTGACAACTATTTTTGTGTAATTGTATGTTGCAGTTATTAACCTATACCAAGCACAAGTAAATTAATAGGGAAAAACCAATGGCCTAGTGGTTATTTCTGTGACGACAGTCTCTCATCACACGACATACATGATGTCTCCCACCTAGTTTCTAGCATATACGCATAGTCATTTTTGCATCACCAACACTAGTCTACACACTCTATACTATGTATTTATGACAACCACAAATGAGTGCCAAACTGAAAATATGTAACACAATTGGTTTACATTTTCTTGTGCCAATTCATATTTCTTTTAAAAAGTAAGGGAAACTTGCTATTTAGATACTAGATACAGTGAATCTAAATGGGATGATAATGCAAGAAGGGCAAGAAAATCCAGGGTCATGGAAATGCAGGTAGAACACGTTTGAAGGCAAAGCTGTGGAAAGGTAGATAGTATGGTAATACAGTATGGTATAGACATGTAGCATGGCAAGTCAAATGATATGGAAAAATTTGAGTAAAGAAATTAGGCACAAACTAAGAAATTTTAAGGGTATGAAAGCCAGTGGCCTAGGTAGAGATGGGGATCAACCTCTTGGATTTGCCTCTGCCTTTATTACATCTGTTATTACTAAAAAGTCTTCAGAGTTACTCACAGACTTTTTTTCAGATCATGATACAATATATATATATACGGTCCAGCCTTTTCTGTAGATCAAGAAGTACAGTATACAAGTTGGGGAAATCCTACCTTAAATACCTTGCAGGGAGAAAATAGGGTGACGGGGTTTCTTTCCTTGATTTTTGGTCGATATACATTAATTTAAGGTTCAAATCAAAAATCTAATTTGCTGATATCTTACCATTATTTGCTGAAAATAATTAGATTATATTCAGGTGAACGGTATTGTTAGCTAGTTGTATGTGAATGGGCTTGTATAACAGTCTTGTATTTTTCGAGATATAATCATTTAAATGTCAAAATATAGCCTAAATAAGGTAGATTTATACGTGGACTCCCCTCACCCCTCACCCCTCACCCCTCACCCCTCCCTTACCACTACACCTGTACAAGATACTGCACTGGGAGATTCCCCCTTGGTGGGGCAGACCAGCTGCAGCCCATATCTCTACCGGCGGCCCTTATCTCTGTAGAGATAAGGGCAGGACACCGACCATGGGGGTGCTTTAAGTACAGGAAGATCTCCCATTGCTGGCAGAACCTCCTGCGTTGGCTGATATGGCGGAAATGGAGATTGTGCCGGATTGTCCAGGCCTGGTATAGTCTATTATGTGTGTTGTAAACGGCACAGCCTGAATAGTAATCAATGTATAAGACATAGTGTGATGATGCTTAGAGCAGAGGGCAGATGCATGCAAATTATACTGCAATTTGAAGCAGATGTTTGGTCCTCATTGGAGACCATAAGAAGAGTGAAAGAGGGAACAATGCATGAGTGGGACAAGGTTATGAAATGAGAAGGGTCATGTAATAGGGTATAGGAAGGCAGGGGTTTTATACACTTATCCCATATTCATAAAATGTATAGAGATGCAAGAGATGTATGAGACAATACTATTTCTGACATAAAACATAGGCTGGTGATTTACTAAAGGTCGGCTGGATATGGGAACTAGGGCACAGTATGCTCTTAAGTGAGAACGGACAGTTCTGTCACTGCATAGAGCATCCATTATATTGTGGCATAATGATTGCAGACTGATGTGAATTAAATTACTAGATATATGTATGTAATACATTATTTACATATAATGTCAAATGCAAAACCATACATCTGAGAGATGTTATATATAAGCACCTATCCATACTGCTTGTAAACAATGATTGGCAAATTACGTAATACAGAGCCATTACATACATTGTTGTGAGCTGCATAGGCTTGTAAAAGAAAAGGTGTTATGAATACAACATTTCCATGAAGAGCACTATACAATGTTATTTATTTCTCCATACATATCCATAATAGCTTCTATCTATGCTGGCTGCTACATAAAGTATAGCACTTTATAGCATATTTTCGGTGATGGGTAACTACACTGCAAACAAGGTGCTTAGGTTTTTAAGTATAACGATTTTAATAAGGTTTATGTCTTTGAATCCTCTTGCGTAGGAAATAAACACGTTTATTCTAAACACCTAAGCATTTATATTGAATATGTCTCGATGTTTAGTATTCAAACAGTATAGAGATTTTGTATTTAGACACATAAGTTTCTAAGCATTGAGCTAGACATAATTATTATTGATCTAAACATGTTTATGAACATATTGTATGGACAAATACGGGGCAGCATTGTGTTAAGAATTGTGTTTAGGATCTAAACACCTTTTCTGCAGTGTATTACAATCATTGTGAGATATTGATGCACATATACATGAGAGCAGCGACTATGATGCTAAGGGAGCAACAGATTTTCTTGTACCTATACATATAGGCCTAGATATCTTTGTGTCATACATCTTTAACCTGCAGCTGTCAAAAGGTTACTGATTAACATTATAAAGACGGCATAATGCAGTCATGCATCATACCCTTTGGCCATCATGATGCATGAATGTAGCCCTGGAGTGTAACTCACAAGGGTTGCATTGATACATCATACTGAACCTAAAGGGTTAATAATATCCTGAAGGTTCAGACTGAAGCACCAAAAAAGCCTGCCAAAACATACTGAAAATGTATAATATACGTTACTCTAAAGCACCAGCTAAATGAAAATGTCGTCCAAACATATCCACCCCAAAAGTTAAAGTGTAGGGAACTTGTCTGGTATTTTACTTAAACTTTGGACTCTATCATATCTGGGTCTGCAGGAAAAGCTTCCTCAGTCTCTAAAGTAAGATTACTTATTGTGGTCTTTACTTTAAGGTACATGTGCTTATCTTCAAGTCCCTTTTCACCATCAGATTTTGTCTTACTTAGGAGACTCGGCAAACTCACGAAGATAATAGTGATAAAACCTTCACCTGTTTGAGAAAGCTGGGCAAATACCTGGTAGTCAACAATGATCATATACAACAGGCCCAGGAAGGCAAGTTTCAGCAGAAGCACAAGCAGGGCAGATGTAACCAGTCTACCATAGGTCATGTGTTCCTCACAAACCTTCAAAAACAACGACCTGGGGATTGCGACAGTACTTGTATCAAACCTTTTCAGCATGTTCCCACTAATCACCTGATCTCTTTCATCAGAAGAATTGCTCATGTCCTCAAGCATGTTAAACAGCATCAGTTTCAGCTCCATATACCTGTCCTCTATGCTACTGAACATCTCCTTGATGTTAACAACGGCTGACATGAGGAAGATTACATGGGTGAAGGTGTTTGTGAGTGTTCTCAGGACATCAATCATGACAAACATGGCCATGTGCACATACATTGTCATGCATGCTAATAAGACTGACATAGAATACAGAACACCTAAACCAACCACAAGACGCAAGAGGAAAACCTTGAATCTCCTTTTCTGTACAAAGCTAAATGCTCCTTCCCCACAGAAGATGACCCAAAATACACTGAAAATTGGAAATGTATACAATGGAACTGTTACTGGAAAAAGGATAACCCTGATGACCATTCTCATAAGTCCTGATTTACTTGTGTTGTCATCGCTACATGCTGCAAAAATGCTTTGTGTGAAAACATATTTCCAAAACCTGGAACAACTCAGATAAGACAAACGTGCTGATAAATTCAAGAAGAGTTTAATTTCATCAGGTTGGTGCCGCACATCCCGGTGTCTATTTTGATACTTTAGGCCAACATACTTTCCAATAGCTGTATCTTTCTCATTCCAATACAGAATCTGAGCAATTGATCTTCTTCCACACATAATTGGGGACAATAAAAGAAACTGGACTGCTGACATCACAAATGGATAGACAAATAGAGAAAAAGCCATCATCATATCAAATTCTTTCTTATCCGCCATATACCCTCTTTCATCCCAAATGTGATAAGCAAATGTTGCGAAATAGAACTGCCAGGTGTTCAAATACAAGTCTGTGTAGTAGAGATGGATTCGCAGAGCCGTCAGGTGGCTGAGAAGTGCAATCATGTAGAGGAACAGGAACCGTCTGAGCATCACAATCCCTCTATTTACCTGGCCAAACAGCAGAATGTGCCACAAGATGACCTTTAAACTGAAGTGATAGCCTGAGTCATCATCAAGGAACATCCATTCTACACTGACATCCTTGGTAGTTTCATACCTGAGCTGCCCTGATTCTGTTCCATTGTCAACAGATAAGGTCCCTTCCTTCACATCATCACTGAAAGATAACAGTAGACACATATTATATACAAATAATATCATAGATATATGATATTTTTTGACGATATATGATGATCAAGGTGCTAGTGCAATAAGGCCCAAAGGCAATCATTTAGTGTAACCTCTGTTTGAGGTATAACAACTTTATATTTCTATATCTTTTGGAATACATGAAATTAAAAATTATCATAGAAATAGTCTCACCTCAACATCTCTTTTCCTTTTGCATGTCTTTCTGGCAACCATTTTATAATAAGAGGGAAAAGTGCAACAAGAAGCACACTTAGACATTTGGACATGGTGATTAGAATATTGGAGAAGTGGTAAGGGTTGTAACAAAACCAATTTTCATTTTGGCCATAACGAGCACGATGCTGTTTCTGCATCGTACAGCACTGATTTACCACATACTTTCTTTTGTCATTAACAAGCTCTTCTGAATCCACTGTACAGACTCTGTGAGTTGCTCTGAATCCTTCTTTCTCTGAATACATGTGGAAGAGGTTTGTTTGTAAAGCGATTATAACCATGAATAACTGCTTTGTGTGTTGCTCCAAATCTTTCACCAAATCAAAACACGGGTAGTTGTCAGGGTCCATTGTCAGATAATTATCACAACTGTGTGCCATTTGAGCAAATACTTCGGGTGAGGAGTCATTTCCCCAATTACTTGTGTTTGTGAATTCATAATCAGGAAGGCAGTCACCTGCAACTGTAACTTCAAGTTTAGTAAATAATATAGATGCTTCTTCATTTAGTAAAGTGAATTGGAAAACATCTTGCAGACTTTCAATAGTGTATGGGAGGTGTTTGATCTTGCCCTCTTCATCTTGATGATTGGCCCGCATGATTCCCAGAGTCACATTTACACCTTCATACTCAAACCCCAGTGTCATCAACCCTGAATCACGGCTCATCTTCTCCTTGAGCCGTCGATAGTAGCGAATATAGTTCCTGAGTAACTGGGGGCCCTTAATCGTCACATTACAGGCACGTCCATGTTTGTGTTCTGCTACGACCATGAGATATGATTCATTCAGACTATTAAATATTCCCTGCAGTGTTGCACGTTCATCAGTTACAACTGGTCCCCTGTAGCCCGTGCCATAGTGAGCCATCAAACTTAGGGTCCAGTCTCCAAATACCAAGTCTGGATAGTATGGGTTGACGGATACCCCTTTATAGAACCGGTGAAAGTCAGTTGAGAGATACTTGTCCATTTCCCCCACTTCTCGTATAAGTCTGTCCACCTCACGTTCACCATGGCTACCAGTAAAAAGCATCAGAAACACAAGGAGTAGATGGAGGCAATGTGTCCAACCCATCTTTGGTGATTCTGAATTCAAGAATAGGATACTTATAAATGAAAGATTTGAGCGGACATTTATTGCCTATTTGACCTATTTATTAAAAAAACCATGGTCACAGCAGTTTGAATTCATAACACTGTCATTTTTTATCCCATCCAGTGATTTTCTGAAATATCATACACGTATTCAAACGGTATTTCACCCAAAATTATTTATTAACATAATGCTTCATTTAACTTAACTTATACATTTCTTAAAGGCCTGCATGGTGCACCAGTGGAGTGCCGCTGAATTATGCCGTGTTGATTTGGCGACACACTAACCTTTAGCTATGATGTGTCTAACACATATGCGGAGTTGATTCAGCTTCTCGCTTCCCCGATCTGACTGGTTTGTGAACACACAGTAGTTTGTATAAGACCAGTCCTATGTACGAGAGAGTCCTGCTCGCTACACCAGCGCTATTGGCCAGACAGTGCCGTATCATTTGAGCTTCATTTGAAAGCTGGTAAACACAACTATGGGATGCTAAGTGACAAATATCATAATTTATACAGCTTCAGCCCTCACTTATATTTAAAATTGCTATATAAACATGAAAAACAAATTGAAATTTATGTGTGATTACGCAATCTAGTAACCCCTCTATATGGTGTGTGTCAATGTGCCAAGGTGGTTGACTAAAGATACCAAAGTGGTTGACTCATGGTACTGATGCTGAAAAAATTGATACTTTTTTTCCGTTGTTTTAAATTTGAAAGTGGGGACTTTTTTTTATAATGCCTAGGACTACAGAGAAAAATTGTAACCCTCTTTTGAAGACCCCTACTGGTTAACATACTGCAGCATGGTTCCCAAAATACCTCACAAGTAGAACACAGGTCCAGGTGGCCGACTCATGAGCAATTTACCCTGCGTGTACGTTTTTTTCATACAGCATGTTTGTGCAGACAAATCAATCAGTTTATGATTTTCGGCCCATTTAGGCTTGTCTCGTCACATGTTTGACTCACAAAGGATCATTGGGAACCTCTTATAAGTAGCAAAAAAGAGTGCAACTCGGTAGTGCTGCATAATATATAGACAAAGGTTCACGAGTTTTAGTCTGATGACAGGGTTATTTCATGAGTTGAAGGGGGGGGGGGCGTATTTCACGAGGCCATAGGCCGAGTGAAATGCGGCCCCCTCTTCAACAAGTGAAATAACCCTACAACAGACTAAAACTCGTGTGCCTTTGTGTTTATTTTTTATCTTTATCGGTTCAAAATACTAAAATTATGGTAGGGGGGAGCCTAAATAGGCTAAATTGGCTTCTTTCTAGGCCATTCAAATGTAAACAAAGAGCCGTTTTTGATGACGTCACAGGCCGTTAAATACGGCCATGGGTTATTTAATGGGGGGGGGTGTTAAATACGGGTATCCTTGGTTAATGCAATGGCACTGCCAAATTCCATAAAAGATAAATGCATGATGGCCCTCCACTATGGAGTGGAAACTCCGGATAGGTCAACCAGATGCATGGCTGCAGCTGCGGCTGCGGCCCTAGCGTGAAGTCATGTATTACAACGCCAAAAGGCATTATACATTTTCGAATCACACCATACTGTAGCAGACTATGGCTTTGGTGAGTAGAACAACATAAGTGCCCTGTCTTTTCCAAATCATGCCCAAAGAGTCAGGTGCAGCCAAGGTTTCAGGACCTCGATCGATGATTCTTTGTCATCATGATACATGAATGCGGCCCTGAGGATTTAAGCCTGAGTGTTTAGGCCTGAAGGTTTAAGCCTGAGGGTTTAAGCATAAGGGTTTAAGCCTGAGGATTTAAGCCTGAGTGTTTAGGCCTGAAGGTTTAAGCCTGAGGGTTAAAGCCTGAGGGTTTAAGCATAAGGGTTTAAGCCTGAGGATTTAAGCCTGAGTGTTTAAGCCTGAAGGTTTCAGCCTGAGGGTTTAAGCCTGAGGGTTTAACCCTGAGGGTTTAACCCTGAGGGTTTAAACCTGAGGGTTTAAGCCTGAGTGTTGACGCTCTACAAAGGCTGTATTGGCAACAAACTGGTATCCAGAAATGACATTAAGCACGGCACAACTCTAATTTCGATTGCCAAAAGAGATGATAATACGAAAATAGAGGAACTGTTCTGTTAGATGCTAATAGAAATTGTACCAATGATATGTATTTTCATAGAGCCCCTTACTCTAAGTGGCGGATGTAGTGCCGCCAAATCGGTCTACGCCATTGTCAGAGGCAAGACAAAAAAGTGAAGTTAACTATTTAAGGTCTCATGATGCTTTTATAATCCTTTGTCATCATAATATATGAATGCAGCCCTGAGTTTCAAAAGATACATTCAAGCATCATGCATGTTAGTATGATGCATGGATGCGGCTATGGCGATAAGACTCACCAGGGTTGCATTCAGGCATCATGGTGACAAGAACTGGTACATTAAAGCTCTCTTCAGCCCTTAGACTATTTAGGTGCCTCTACATGGGTAAAATTCGACATGTGCGACACGGCGACATGGCCCTTTTAAAATCCGACACAGGCGACACGGCACTTTTAAAATTCGACGGACATGGACAAGTTGAATAAAATGTATGCCAATGTGTGGGATAAAATTCGACACGGGCAACACGGCCCTTTTGCTTAAATTCGACATGGCCACATGGCCAACAATTTGGGTACCCATGTAGAGGCACATTTAGTGTGGGAGATGTTGTCAGTGGCAGATTCTGGTTTTGACAGATGAGCCTGACCTAGTTTGTGTGATGTGTGATAGGTTATTAACTTTTTAGTAGACACATATACAGACAACATGGCGTTCCTATTTACCTCTAATGTGCCCATGCATCATCTGCAGAGGAGTTATAAACATGATCAGAATATGTCAAAATGTGTGCACGAAGCTCAAAATGGCAACCTAACAGAAGTAGATAAACACAGTGGAAGTAAACAAACAGTGCAAAATGAAATAGACATGGACTTCATATACATTTTAGATTGAAATACCCTGAAATAAACACAGAGCGTCACTTAAAAGTACTTCTCCCACACAGGTTAGGAGCTACAATTATCTTTGTACTGCAACTTGTATGGTAACATTTTTACTGGAATACTGGTTTTGGAGTTATCCTATGAGAAGTTTGTTATTTGATCTAGGACTGCCTGTGCTCCAAAAAAAAGCATAAAAAGGAAAAGTCACTCTCTGTATTTTACAATGGGCATAACAAATAGCCTAAATTTTAATGAAAAACAAGAGACAAATTGACACTATCTTTGTTAGTTATATTCAGTCTTCAGTCTCAACAATTTATATTAAGGAAGAATTAGATTTAGGTCTAAGGTTATTTTCTTTATAAGTCCAGGTGTTAGAGTTGGGTAAGCGTTAGAGTTAGTACCCTGTAAACACACTGCGTAATTCCTCCGTTGCTCAGAGGTTTGTATAGGTTAATTTCCAACCAAAGGTCTGAACAACGTTTTTGTGAAAGGTTTGTGGACGTCAAAACGTTAAGGTTTACTCACGTTCAACAGACATTTGTGAGCAGGCAAGCAGAAAGGTAATCCGAGGGGAAATAAAAAAATTGAAATTTGTGTTCTGATTTTTAAAATAGTATATCACATTCTTAGCTAGTCCACATAGGGAAGAAGTACCGGCCCCCTGAAGACGGGGGTATTCAAAAATAACAAAACTATGAATTTGCCATACCACATACTAAAACCATAATAATCATGAGATATGTGTAAAATATATGTAAGATATTTTTGTGAAACTTCATGAAATGGTATTGTCCATGAATTCTATAATAGAAGAGGTATTTATATCCTGATTTCAGGATTAGATCCCTTATGGATCCCTTTATTGACCTGAATTACCTTTATTAAATTTTAGAATAAAAGAACGGTTTCCATGGCAACCAGAAATAGGTCAATTTAGGGGAAAAATGTTCCAAATAAGGATATAAAACGTTCCAAATAAGGATATATTTCTCTCAAAATGGAATGTTCTAATAGGCATAATCAGAATCAGCATAAAAAGTTTACCCAAGATAAATTTTACATTACTTTAAGTATTTTCATCAATATATCCCTTAATATTAGCTCTAATGCATTTTGCCTTTTCCCCTTGGATAACCCTTTCTGCCTGCCTGCTCACAATTATTATAAATATAATGTTATTTTATTAGTCACAAATCATTGGACAGTCATGCATAGGAGAGTAGATAAAAAGAATTTGCATGTAATATATACATTAGGGCACCTAACTAATTTAACACCATATTGTGGGTAATCAAGATTATATTAATCCCCAGTGCAGCCATGGCCTAGACGTATTTGTGTTTACAGGGTAGTAGGGTCATAATCTTCATGGAATCTATATGGGGAAAATTTCCAGCTGGGAGATTTCAAGGCGGGCTGGGGGGGGGGGGGCTGTTACAGTAGGGGACTTGCCTGGAACCAAGACTACGCTCATCTCTTTTGACGACTGTGTTTAGGGCACCTATCAAGAATAGGGAATTGTAGTAATTGGATAACGATGAAGTGCATGGTCAGATGATTAGGGCTCGAAGATTTTGGTAAAAATCGAACCAGAATGTTTCATATAATCACACTTCATATTTTCTTAAAGGTATTTCCTAGAATTCGGGTAAGACTTCAAATAATTATCAGTTTTATGCTCAATTTTAGACTTTTGAGGTACAGACTTATTGCCTATCTAGGAGTTTTCCCCCCATCCTACAAATATGATAATGTAATAACATTTGGAGTAATTATCAGTAGAATTCAAAATATGAAAAAAAATCAACCAATGTTATTTGAAGCCCATGACCTCCGCAATAGGGCAGATAATCTATTCTTGGTAGAAAAAGCGGTGACAGAATGTTGGTCATGTAACTAATTTGAAGGAATAAAGAGGCAACAAATAAATATTTTGTGTTAAATCATTTCTTTATTTCTGATGGTTAAGCGTGCTTGCGGCTGGTGCTAATTGCGCTAGTTGATTTCATCAATGCATCAGTGCTGATAAGCAAACACTGCATAATTTAGTGACTAGCCATGATGAGTTTCAAGAAAAGCTGCAAAATGCAAATTTTGAATATGATTTATACCCGGTCGATGTCCATGTTCCAGTTCCATAAACAACTCAGGAGTTCAGAATTCCTTCACCAGGTGGCCCTCTTCCTAGTTCTTTCCAACTGTAAAAACAGATTTTGATCAAATAAATAAAAATGCAGGTGTCAATATACCCTCTCGCTGAGGTAGTTGTCACATAACACTGACATGATTAAATTGAATAAAGCCACATCTCATTAGCATGTTTTTTAACCTCAGTTTCATCTTTAGACCTGTACAGATGCAGTGAACCCACAGCACTGCATGCATTCTGTCATTTAAGCAATGATTGCACTGCTTAGAGTCAAAGTCATATTCAAATCCAGTAAATGCCACTTAAAGCCGCATAAATGTATCTAGGGCCTTTCTGTTACATCTACATGGTATTTACCGAACTTCAGGCCAAGTCTAAGCAGAGATAGATCTGCTTGAATGACAACTCAATACAGTGCACATCATTATGATAGTTTGCCATGTACTACTTGCTGATATATTAAAATATGTGTTTATCAGGATTTCATATCTTGAAGCACAGTTACAAGTAAAGAAAATGGCTGTAAAACACTGCGTAAAAACATTATCTGCAGCAGAAGGCCGACTATGCCTATCCCCTGGCCCGCAACATGGCTTGAATTAAATTTAGACACTAAAGATTGCGTGCTGTTTGATTATCTGTAGTTGTTTATTCATTGTGAAGCATAGTCTTATAGCCTCTATCCATAAAAGAACTTTATACACTGCAAAAAATGTGTTTAGATACTAAACACAATCCTAAACACAATCCTGCCCCGTATTTGTCCACACAATATGTTCCTAAACATGTTTAGATCAATAATATGTTTAGCTCAGTGCTTAGAAATTTATGCGTTTAAATCAATGTGTTTAGAAGAATGAAGTGTTCAGAATTCAAGCGTTTAGCATATTATCGTGTTTATACATCAAGTGTTTAAGGATGAAAGCAATGTGTCTAGTGGCATGTAGATTATTATTATGTTTAGATACTGACATTTGAATAAATTACTAATTTATTTTATTTCCATATATATATATATAGTGTCTTGAAGAGACTTCTAGCAGTCCCTCCCCCCCCCCAATGAGCCAATATACATGCATCACTATTTCAAATAGGTCTCTACTTTAACATAGACACAACCTTGAGTCAATACAACAGATCTTTAGGGAAAATAATGCTTTATCCATTCTTAGAGTTCTTAAAACAGGTGTCTATGTAGCAGATGTAACTTAATTGCATCATGATCATCGTGAAGTAGCATTCTACCCTTGAATCCTACAATGTGTATTATTATCCTTTTGTATCCCGTGAAATTTGAACTAATTTACTCAGATTTAAGCACTTTTAGAACAGCAGTAATGTGGGTTGTGGTTGTAGAATCTACAGTCAACCACAGAGCTGCCATCTGGTATGTGTTTGATAAACTATGATCTTAACACTACATGTTTACTTCCTAAACACCAATTCTCCATACTGTTTAAATGCTAAACATTTAAACATATTCAACATAAGTGTTTAGGCGTTTAGAATAAAAGTGTTTAATTCCTAAACAGAAGGATTCAAAAACACAAACCTAGTAAAATGTTTAGGTTTTAAACATGTTTAGACCTAAACATGTTTAAAACCTAAGCACATTTTTTGCAGTGCACACATTAAATTATCGCAGCCAATCCCTTGTCATGCATAGTATGTATTGTAGTATCATAGCACCAATGCAGCACCGATACATAGCTCATTTTTAACTGGGCCTTCTACAATGTACCAATGCTAGTTATACTTCCGGCAGATCACTATTCAGCTAGGTTATAGATGTTATAGAACATATAATTCATATTACCTCCTCCTCCTCTTTGACTGCAAACTTAGGGGCATTCACAACGCCAGGTTCATCAATAGATTGGAGCTTTCTGCTGTTCAAACCTGTGAAAAAAGGAAAATGACCACTTATCTCAATCATACACAACCACTGAATGCCTTGTTGACAAGGCTCTCTTTGCTTTTGTGTACCATGGTTACCCAATAGCTCTGACCAATTAGAGCATAATGGATTTGTCTATGACCTCACTTCCTACATCCAGCATGGCCCACTCTCCTACAGAGTGTGGGTTGATTGCTTTATGAGGAAACTATCTTGTAGCAGATGTTAGGACTTAGGAAATAGCTGTTCAAACCTGGTGGTCCTGGTGGGTCTGCTGCTACAGGGTTGGCGTGGTAGACGACAACAGTCAGCAGGCACAGGGTAAGGACAAGTACAGCCTTCATCTTGGGTTCTCTGGTTCTGTAGATGAAATTGAGTAGTCTGATTCTCATAGTCCGAGGCTTAGACTGAGAAGTATGCTCATACTTTTAGATGCCTGTATATAGCATAAGGTATGACAGAGCCAGACGTCACTCATCTTCCAACCATAGTGCACTCAAAAAGTAAGTTTGTCCCCAGACTCTTCAAAGTGACGGTTATAAAATAAATGAGTCAAAAACTCGTCCAAGTGACAAGGAAGCGGGTCCTCTAGCTGGAGATAGATGACCCACTTGGCATGTGCCAGCCCAAACCCAACATTTGCCAGCTCCAGGTTCTTTTTGTGGGATGGTAACCTGATAGGTTAGACAACTTTTGACTAATTTATTATATGATAGTCACTTCAATGAGTCTGGAGACAAGTTTACTTTTTCAGTGTGGCAAATATGTATATATACACCTCTCCTCCTGTCTCCAAGGTTGCACTACACTTAATAAGAATAACAAGAGTGATTTTGCAGTTCTGAGGAGTAGGTTGTTGCCCAACGAGTTTTGGTCGATTACAGTGACTATGTCCAACAACAAGTAAGACTTTGTATTTGACACATATACTATATAGGTCCATAGTGGGAAAATAACTAGTGTGATGCAACCTCATTAAACAACATATTATCATATATCCCTTTAACTGCCTGCCTTGAAAAACGTGAATTTGACTTAACTACCCCAGGCCCCATACAATGGTTATAGATATCCTCCAACTGTACCATGCCCCTGCCTCACTGAATTTCTTCACTTGTCACAATGTTGATGATCAATGTGTTAAACACTAACGTACATATACTTCTGATACATACTGTCCAGACATGTTCGCTCTAATAGTCTACTCACTTGCCACATGTTGTGATGTAAACTTTAAAAACAATCACCAATCAATCAATTAGGGGTTCTAAGTAAAGCTGACAAATACTACTGTTAGAAGAAGCTCTACTCTCTAAAGACATGTAGAACCATACTAAAAAATCAAGTGTATTCTTTAGATCCCTACACAGAAATATATGATACAGCTGTACTCACTGTGTTCAAACTTGGAGTCAGGAACTGTTGAAGTGATGCTCAAAATGTCAGGGGACCTTCTCTGCAGGCTCCTCTGGCATCACCCGTTAAATATGTCTGTATGATGTGAATACTATTAATGGCTAACTATTCTATGAGATATGTGGGCACATTGTCACAATTGTCAGAACAATTATTATGTTTAATGGAAGGTAATAAGAGGATTGGCATATTCACGTTTCAAATATAATTATGCCCTTTGAAGGCATAAAAAGGCTTTATTGCACTTTGCTCTAAGGATGCATTCGTTTGGATCTGGCAAATCTGCTGGTAATTCCTGCATTGGTGCCTCATGCAAGACTATATTTGGGAGTGTATCAACCCCACAGAGTGGTTGGCAATTGCTACCCTAGGTCTGCATTCATGCATCATAATGACAGAGGAGATTAAAGTGCTCCGCATCCCATAAAGGGTTAACAATACAACAAGGAGATCCAGGCACTCTATAGCAATGTAGACAGAGAGGACTTCAGCATCATCTAATATAGATCTATAGGCTAAAACAAAGGGCAATTCATAACAAACTGGCGTTCAATCAATTTAGTTGCCTTGTGCAGAACGAATTTTACAGAGATATAAAGGCCTGCATTATGAATCCCACATGGTCAGATACTGTTGTTTTATATCTATGTTTCATCCATAATATTAGCACTCATTGTCATGAAGCAAAGTTAATCATCAAAATTGATGAATTTTAGGGACTCCTATGTCTTACTCTTGACCGGAAGTGTGTCTTAAATAATACTTAGATAATACCAAAGGATGAAGTTTAATAGTGGTGTTCTTTTCAATGAAGTGAAGAAAATCTTTGTTTGTTTTGGGAACTAATAATACAGAGAGCATGGCATCTATGTCTGGTGTGCTATATAATTATGGTTCACCTCTCAGTCCTGGTAACATTTTTTCTCATCTCTGAGGAGAGAATATTTTTTTGCCTTAGAACACAGGTTAAACATGCGAACATAGTCTGGTCCCCAAGATGTTCAGAAACGGTTGGCGGGAGGCGGTGTCGGTATTTCTGAGAATGGGGACTGAGTGGTTGTATCAAATCATATTTGTATAATCACCGATCTTCAAGATAGAATGACAACTAGTTTATTCACTATCAGTCAACAATAGTTTATTGAGTTGAAGGTGAACAAATATTTGAAATTAAAATTGCTTTATTTAGGATCTCTAAGGGTGCTTAGCTGCTTGAAGCGTGTGCTGATGCCAATATTTTTACTTTAAATTAACATCAGTTCCAGTTGGCAGAAACTTCATGTGTTAGGTACTAGGCTTTATAAGTTTGCTCAAAAAGCTGTTGGCCATACATTTGAAAAGAAATTTATATAAGTCGCAGAAATATTGTCCTTAAACTCGCTTTCCGCTAAAAGGCAGGCTTTTACAGCACACTAGATGCATGTAAGAAGCGGGTGACATTTTGCTAAATGCTGGTACTATAATGAAGCACAAGGCAGAAGCAGCATAGGTCTACGATAACAATATTGCAGGTATGAGATATTTGAAAATGGAGCAGGCTGCATAATGAAAAACTAGATAAGACATAATTATATAGCCAGTATTTTATGATAGGTTCCCGTACGCCCAAAGCAAACTAAGGGGTGTATGGTTTCATAAGCCGGACGCCCAGAGGTATGGTGTGGAGTATGCAGCAACCTGGCATACAATTTTTGCAATTAATACATTTAGCTAACCCCCCTACCTTTTGCTTGTTGTCTAGATCATTAATTTTGTTGTCTACATTATCGTCTGCTTTGTTTACATCACTGCCATTTCCCTTTCACATGATAGACAATACTGCCTTCTGATTGGTCTAGAGCAGCAAAAAGCATACCACACGTAGGGGTGGTATGGAAAAAAAACGTACCACACCCCTGGGTGGTACGATTTTCCTACTTTGTTCTTACACAGGATCGTACCAATAACATGTAATAATGTAGGTTATGCTAGAGGTGAGGTTGCTGTTTATTTAAAAGTATGAGATTAGGACTTAAGCAAGTCCTCTGCTTATTGAAAAAAGGAGACATTTGTGAAAAAAATGGTTATTTTGATATATTGTCCACTGTAGTCTTTTTTATCCTAACATGCATTTTTGGTATTAATGCGATGCCAATAAGATGAACGATCTACATTTAACTAGAGTCTTGATCTGCTACACGTCCATCTCGTGAGGAGCATGTTGCTTGAATTTAACACTATCATCAGCCCCTCTTTTGACTCTAGATCCAACCTCCTGCTTCAGTTCCAGGTCATCACCGCCAATCTGTGAGCAAGAAAATTATGCAATTAGATGGTTTAAACATGTATTTTATGTTGTAAAGCATATTTACAAGCACATGAACTATGGTACCTGGTTTTGACAAACTGTGATTAGAATAAGGCTCAGATTTGTTTAACCTCTGTCCACCCTCAGTGTTGTCCTCACGTGCGCTAATGGCGCGCGGGTAGTCACTATTTTCACTTCAGCGACTCCACCGGCTCCCCCTCACGTACCACACTGCCCCCTGTCCACTCTCTCCCATACTACCCAGTCCTTGCCACCCAGGCATACCCTCGGTCACTTCTCCGTTCCTCTTCACCCTGTCAACATCTCCTACAACCTTTTACCCACCCACCCACACCTTATATATATATTTTTTCACGTGTTACTAAGTAACACCCAATACCTCTTATTTTACATCCATAAAATGTATGTCAAATATGTGTACATTTATTAATATGTATGTCAATGTCGTATGCTTTACAAATCTATTTTATATTTGATTTATACCACATTCTATGTATGTGTATAAATATTTTACTCGTATAAATGATAATAAATATTATTTCTCCTAGCCTGCCTTCACTATCCTCCATTCACATCGCTTTTGGGTAATAGAATAGTGAGCATAGAACTCACAGTGAACAGGAACACTTGTTGATTAATGTTGCATCACTTCACATTATCAATGTGACGTTTTATCGCGCTCCGGTTTGGGGGGAGGGAGGTATTTACATTCAATTTCATGCATCAATAATGCCTGTTTGTAAAAAAAAAAAAAATCAGTCTCTGAAATTTAACATTGCATAGATCTCTGTAAGAATCACCCCCAGAATCACCCCCTTTCCAAATAATTTAGATAATCCCTCAAAAATATGAGCATTACCGAAATTCCTTTTGGGGGACCAAGTTTGCCCATTAGAGATGCGTGTCCTGGGGTGTTAATGATGGCTGTCATTAGACACATTGTGTGGAGTAGGTATGCAGTAGTCTTCATCTTTAGATCTGGAGGAAAGGAAAAAAATATGATGATGGGAAAGGAAAAAAATTGGATGGACAGCCGCGTGACAAAGTAGATCACTCATTTATTGAGGATGTATGTTCCTAATTCGAATCAGAAACTATTTACAATAATTTTCTTGGTCAAGGCAATGAGGAAATAGTGATAAGAGCAGCCGCTTCTTAATTCCAGGTTTGATCCATATGGGGGTACAGGGTTGATTGGGGTAAAATGGGACATCAGGTCAAGTGGGACAATTAACATCAAGGCCGTTTGTAAGAAACGATAAATGCTGTTAGACATATTATGTTTAATTCATTCAAATGATAACTATTTCCAGAGAATATGACACAGAGAAATGTGGCATGCACCTCTCCAGGAATGCTGACACATTTTCTGAAGTTATCTTTATACACATTTCTCCAGTGGGGTTTTTCCCCTAAAAATGTGAAAATGCTTTTAGCCTAGCCTAAAGAGGGTCTAGATTTTTGAGTTCCCCTCCGCAAAATATCTAAATATTTTTTACAGCCCCGAATCCATCACTCGCATTGTAAAAGATGGCCACTCACTTAGATTAAGAATACAATACTGAATCTAACTTGATATCAGTGATTTATATAATCTAATTACCCTCTATGTTAATCATGCAATTAATTATAATTAGTGTATCAAGCCCATTTTCAGCAAAGGCCAGAGCAATACTGTAAAGGCGCCTTGATACTTTGAAGGGAATGTTGACCCCTTGGATATGAAAAATATTGGTGATGCACACAACTATACCCTCCCCCTTAAATAATATAATGACCACTCGGCTAATCTACCAATTCCCTGCGCCCAAGAGGATGTCCATGAATGCAAGTGAAATAATTATCGATAAAGCAATCATACTGATGAATTCAATTTGAATATAGAAACCTTCATTTAAAGATATACTCACAGAATCACTTGACTTTAGTCACAAACTGATGAAGAGATTATAACACTAGCACCTGTGCAAGGATGAACTTATAGGAAGACCTGACCATGATAATCTGTCTAAAGAATGATCGTTTATAGACTGGGGATTAGTGTAGTAAATTTAACCAATTCTTACACTTGGAGGCAAGAGAGCATGTCCCCCCATTTGTTGGCACACATGTTTTTTTGTGGGTTTTTTCCTATACATTTTTTTGGCTTAGTAAAAAGCCAGTTCATTACTACGGTTCACTCAATGACCCCTTACAAGCATGCGGCAAAGAAATATTCGTTTTCTGCGCAAAAATTCATCCTCACCCTTTTTGTTAAATGATGAATGCTCCTCTCATCTACCTGTGTGACATAAACGTATATGTCACCGTTACGTACTGAAGACTTCATCTACACTTTTAGTTACACTGTCAGAAATTAGTGTAGATGCAGAGCGAGATATACTGTAGCTGTACAGTATAAAGGGAGGTATTCTTTTGTTTCCAGTATCACATACTGTACCGCTACACTCACCTACTGTAAAACACCACACACAGGAGATCATGGGTTCGAATCTCACCTTGGCACAATGAGTAATACGTTTATCTTTTCATATTTCTTTAACCCATTTGACATACATTTTCACCCATATTGACATAGAAATGTTAGCTAGGGAATATTTGAATATGTACATTTGTAGGGTTTAGATATTCTATACATGAGCAACAGTACTGCGTATTCTGTCAAGGTGGGATTCAAACCCACGATCTCCTGTGTATGGTCTTCTACAGTAGGTGAGTGTAGCTGTACAGTATGTGATACTGGAAAAAATAACCTCCTTTTATACTGTACAGCTACAGTACTTACTTCTAACAGTGTATGTATGGGGGCACTACTTCCACTTAACCATTTAAGGATGGCATACTGCTTTACTAACCAATATGTTTAGTCATCACGATGCATGAGTGCAGAGTAACACAGTAGCGTACAGGGTTGATACACTCACGTCTTGTTGTATTTTGCTACAAAAAAAAACATACTAGCATTTGCCTATTATGTGGTTACAGTAGGATAGTTGCTGATTACAAATTTGCTGATAAGCCTCACCTTTACACAAAAGTAAACTTTCATCAAATTAGTTGGGGGCACATTGTGGTAAATATAGTCTATTTAGGTTTAAAGAGATTTTGCTGTCCTATTATACAAAATTCATTGACGCCTCAATTTAGAATATATATCGTCTTTCCTAATGCCACTAGTCTAACTATGCTGATGAAAACACGTTAATGAGTTAGTGAGTGACGCCTTTGTATTAAGTCTATTAGCTTTGGTCAGTGACTATAGACCGCCAGACACAGTGCATAACCTTTGTTTAGGACTAGACACAGACAATTCAATACTGGTATGAAAATATTGTATGATTAAAAATACTCATTTCAGAGATCCCGCATGGGGCTCTGAGCCATCCATCAGTTGAATATATTATATTTTATTCTATGGTAAAACGCACACATGAGATGCTTTGGTGGCAAAATAATTATGCTATCGAGTGAACGCGAACCGGGGTTGGAATCATTTTAAAATTTATTACAATATACTGAGCTCATATGTCATGGTTAAAACAATAATATCTGCCATTGGCTTTAATAAATATTAGAATCTTGATCTTGAGGGATGGTGGGGGGGGAGAGTCTCCTGTTTTCAACTCTTCTCTGGCAGCAACTGGTTGTTTACTGCGCGCGGTGTCCCTTATATAACCTCCCTCCTGCCACACTGGACCTTGCAGCCGCGTTTCGGTGCACCTGTGGTTTCTGTAAACACTTCAAAGAGGCATCCCGGAACCGGGCCATACATGTGCCAGGGTCAAGCGACAACACTGGGCCCCAGTGCGCCCGCTCACCCTGCTATAAGACATAGAGACCAACCGCCTGTGCTATGTAACATTAGGGTTGGTAGCGCGATCACTCTTTTCTCTAAATTATTTATAATATTCATTATCTATAATGCAGCAAAGCTTCTTATTACTTTGTAATTATAGATGACTCATCAGAGCTGCATGCATGTATCATTACAACAAAAAGGCATATTGCAACAAAGCGTTGGACTGTCCATATAAGACTTATACATATAGGACTAACTAGAAACAATTAGGTGTCTTGGGGAAGCAAGTGCCCCTATACATTACCAATATTCTACATGACTCATCAATTAAGGCTGGTTGACGTCAGACAAGTGATCATTATGTGCTGATAACAGCAGCTGGTATATATTCTTGCAGGTGGGGAATCGCTTTTGGACACCCTTGGACCATGATAATATCCTGTGTTTTCTTGCTGGAAAAGGCTGGTTCACGTCACACAGGTGTAAAGGATATGATCATTAAGTATCAATAAGAGGAGGTGGTATATAATCATGCAGTTGCACAAATTGATTTTGGACACCCTTGAACCATATTACTAGGCTGTGTTTTTCTTGTAAAATATTTTACACCCAGCATCAAGGGGGGTTGAGAATGTTGTGTCCACAACTTAGGAGGGATCGAAATTCGTTTTACACCACATCACCCCCCCCCCCTATTTTCATCAAACCACTAATCCCTGAAATGGATGCCAGCAACCGAGCGGTAAATGTTTCCTCGATATTTTGACACAAGTTTGATTTTGACAGTTGCTGACCCGAGTTTGATTTTGAGAGTATAACTGTTGAGGTTTCTTAATAAGTATAACTGTTTCATTTCAATCAACAGACACCAATTATTTCAGTTCCACATATGGACAACTAGAATAAAAACATTGTTTGTAGATATAACAAAGCATTACTATGAGAGACTACACACACTCTTGCAAATTATGAGGTAATTCTGTCATAAATTACACATACCAATTGAATATTACCGTTGTCACATTATGATCTCATGGTGTGCTCACTATTGAATGCCATTTGCGATAAATGGATAGGATGGGGGATGAAGGAAACGTCTTCAAACTTTGTATAATAGCGTGTAAAATCCTAACCCTGCCAAGGGGAATAGATACATAAACATCTCCTCAGAGGACACAGGTCTCATCGTAATTGAGAATTCACCAATCCTTCTGGGCCAACATGTCTTTAAAAGAGTGGCCAATTTTTTTAATTCTGACTTCAGTTGCTTCCACCTTTGGATCCTTCAGTATAGGACACTTCTAAGCACTATGGGTTTTAGAGACCTGGGTAGGAGCATGCGCTTTCCATGTTATAGAATATTCCTTGTTATAAAATATGCTGAACAAAAGCAATGCGCATTAGCTATGCCCATGCTCTGTACAGAATAACCCATGTAACAGTAAGGATGAGAAGCTGCCAATTATGTTTTTACGTGCCTTATGAAACCAGTCTGGAAATATAAGTAGGCCTATATCCTATGGCTGGGCACCAATAGCCTCTTTGTAAGATGTCAAACATAGCTGGGGGGTTGCTTTTGGACACTATTTTTTTACCCTTTCCCTGCCGGTACTGCATATATGCAGAACCACTGTAAAACTGATACTGCATATATATATATACATTATGCAGTACTGTCTTTTCAGTCCCCAAAAACTGATTCTGCATACACATGCAGTATAAGGGCTTTATCCTTAATGTAGGGCACTTCTTAGTAGAACATATTTATCTGCAATGTCCCCAGTGGTTGGACATGATTTTTCAGCAGAGGAGTGGCCACTAAAGGGCTAAAGAAAGTCAGTTCCCTGGAAGTGGTCCCCGGAAGCATGCAAACAGACCTTGATTCGTGCTGCCAGATTGCTACTTTATAACAGGAAGTAAATTCTATCCCCTCAAATTGCTGTTTTTTCATACCTGTCTGTGATAGAAAACAGGTGCAACCTGATCATTGCATTATCCACTGTCACGCCATGAATGATGCTTTATATATGTAACAGGTACTGGGAGAAGGGACCTTTGTGCCCCATGCACTTCTAATGTGCCTTTTCGCAGATCATGCGACATACATTTTTAGTGCATTTGTCTTTGGTGTATGTACCTCCCGTGAGAATGAACAGAAGTGGCCAATTTGTTACTTTCAAGGGCTGCATTCATATATCGTGTGGACAACTTTTATCATTTAAAGGGAATAATACAATAATGCACTAAATGGCCCTTAACTTAACTCTGATATATGCTCTGCAGTGGTCTCGAAGTGCAGCCACGGGTGACACACTAAATTGGCTCTGAATTTAGGAGTCTCAGGGTTTTTCAGATTGTTCAGCCCCTTATAGGACTATGTCACTATAGAATAGTATGTCTGAAAGCTCCTGAGGAATGGTATCCCAAAGTGTGTATTTAATATAGGTTTATAACCAAGACGGGAAATGACAGTTTGCAAAAAGTGATGGCATTTTCCGATCAAATAGATAATATTGAAATATTAGCCAGCCATCGGTAAAATCAAATCAGCCAGGTTCTAATATATCAGAAGATTGTGTGTACCCATTGACAGCCTCCTACAAGGGGGTTTCTAGATTGCCCAATATGATGCACTGCAAGTACTGCTCTAGCCTACATGACATGGGGTTGTACAGTATCAAAATGTAAATAGGGTGTTTCATATAAAACCTATGTGAATTAAAGAAATTGTTGAAGCAATATTGAAAGGGGAATATTGTAGCTTTCCCAAAGCGTATTACACACACCATCAAATATGATTTAACAGCCTAAAGAGATTCATACAGGGAGAGAACTGGTATAGTGGCTACATGGTCACACACCAACTACGCGTGTGTATGGCCTAGTACAAAGCCCACTCCAATGGTGCCAATCTCTAACAGGTGCCTCTGTGCATATCTATAGTGGGCACTTGCTTCCACAAAGCTCCGACGTTCTGACCAATTTCTCCACTTCTGATTATGATAGAAGGATGATTAAATATGTTCTGGAAAGCAGTTAGTGTGGCCAATAAATCTACAGAAATTGGAAAAGCTATCCTACCTTAACCCTGTAAGGATTGCATAATACCTAAATGCATCATGTCCTTGGTCGTCCTGATGCATGCACACAACCTTGGTGAGCAACTTGAGCATCATGCCAACCCTATGTGGTTGAGATAATCCCGAAGGGTTGACATGATGCGAGTCACTCGCCAGGGCTGCATTGGTGCATCATGATGACAAATGTCATTTTTTAGCGACATCCGTCCATAAAGGGTTAGAGTTAAAGGGCCAATGCTTATCAGTATATGGCACTGAAAATAATGAATCTCAAATGTTAGTCCAAAGTTGGTGGTTTTTACTAAGATTTTACTTTTGTACAATCATTAGCTAAAAAGAAGTGCCAAAAGTTCCTATCCTGTCTTAGCATTTTTGCTGCTATAACCCTTAGCTAAAAGTTAGCATTGCCCTGGTCACCTGAACTTAGGAGGCTACCATAAATTCCTGTGTATACACGCATCTCACATATAACCCACACCCCGACTTTGAGATAAACCTATAACCTCTACCTAGGGCTTGAAAATTGTAATTTTAGTACTCTACTATACTTTCAAAAATGCTTGTAATACCCACCCCTAGACCTGAGAATATTGTATAACCTGCACTAGATGTTTGGTTCTAGTATAACCCACAGGTTACACACAGGGATTCAAGGTGGTCATTCATTAGTGATTAGTTCATCTATTACCAGTCAGTTGCATGGCCCTGGTTGGTATGCAACAACCACAGCATAAGTTACCTGTGCAACTCCATCCATTGAAGCCAGTTTGTCTACATAACAGTTATTGCCCTGTAGAAGTGGCCATAGAGAAACTTGAGTCTGTCATTGATATATGCACAAAATACAAAACACAAAATAGGTGTCCCATTCAGAAAACCTCATTGAAATAGGTTGATCAGTTTAAAAAAAGAATCTGGCTAAGTAGATACATATAAACATTAAGTTACACCCCATATCATATTCAATATTAAAAAAGTTACCTCTAAGCATGATAACAAGTGCAATTACAATCTCATCATACAGATAGATATCATATGATTTGCTTGTGCTGTCACCTGGTGTGGAGTTCTTGTGGGTAGCTGTTTAGTGAAAAGTTTGTCATAGTTTAGCAAAATGTTAGTTTGATTTAATAATGCTGATAAGTTAGTGGTTTTGACTAAGATATATTAGCATTGACTACCCCCGGGAACAGGAGAACTCACTCTTTTGTATTCTGTTTTTCCGTACTGTAAAGCTACTTTATGATGCCCATGCCTAATTTCTTTGTCCAACTTAGCCTCTCACACATGCATTGTTTGGCATCGACTGGGATTCTTTGAAAGGGATCATGTTCTAACAGCTTATTACTGAGATGCATGCGGTCCAACCATATCCTCTCAATAGAGCATTGAGGTAATAATGACTTCAATAAGATGAAACGACCAATCTTAGCACGAAATAGTGACAAAAGTGTAGGCCTAGGTTCTTGAATAACAGGTGTATTTAACAGCCTTCTCTCTATATGTGGTCAGTACATCCACACCACTGCGCCTGGCAACTAGTCAGAGGGAGATTCATTCAAAGATTCTTTAAGTATAAATACGTCAAATAACCTCAGTACTAAGGTTTAGTACTAAGGTTTAGTACTAGCACAAGTGAATCTGACTGCCACAAAAAGACATTGAGGGTAGGATTTTCGGGGAAAAACTAAGGAGATTACATTCCACATATAAGGACTTATGAGACAAAAGGAGACTGGTTTCCTGGACTTCTGAGCTGCTCTGAGCGCAAAGTAACACAGCCTCATTAGAATTTCAAGTAAGTTAGAGAAGGATCAACACAAAATGTCAGCAGCATGGCTTGCATACATTACTACAATTGGGATAATGGGCTTGGCAGCCATATCATCCAATCTAGTGACAAATCTGTGTGTTCTGAAGAAAAAAATCCTGCGGTCAGCAACCGGTGTGCTTGTAGTTGGCTTGGCATTAAGCGACCTTCTACACGGCTTCGTGATGGCATTCATTCTTCCTCTTCCCAAACTCTTACCCTCGTGGCACATCGCTAATCCATTGTGTATGGTAAACGTCTCTGTGGGGATGATAACGGGACACATTCAGTGTGTCACTTTAGCCGCATTGGCTTTGGAAAGACGGAATTCCCTACTGTTTAAACTGAACCGATGTAAGAAGTGGAGCTCTAAGAACATTGCCCTCAGTCTTGCCATTATCTGGATGGTCACTGTGGCATGTGGAATTGCTATGCTAATGACTTCACCCCCTGTCCCGGAGGGAACAGTCTGCCTAGGCATCAACTACTTCCCACCATATGTCATCTACTTGACAGCTGGACTATTTTCGGCATCACTATCTGTAATAGCTGCTGGTTATGGCCATATAGCATGGGTGGCCTACAAGAGTAAACTCCACATTACAGCAGCACTGACAGCAGCCCAGAGGGAGAACTGGAAGAAGGACATGAAGATTACAAAGATGTTGGCGATGGTTATGGGTGTGTACTTAGCACTGTACAGCCCCTTTGCAGTTGTTCTAGTTTTCTGGTCCTCGACCTCACCTGCCTGGCATACTGTCCTGCTCCTGGTTACTCACCTGATATATGACATCAACTATTGGGTCAACCCTTTCATCTATGGCTGGCTTGACAAGAACTTTGCAATGGCACTGCGTAAGTTGCTGGCGCCTTTGAGATGTGTGAGTGCTCAGATCGTGCCTCTGAATGCTCCTATTGTGCCTCCGAATGCTCCGAAAGTGATAAATGTTTCGCCAGTGGGAAGACTAGGAGACATCTCTGGACCATCAGGAAGCTCTAATACAGGCACAGCACTTGATCCAGAGTCAGCACTCACTTAGGGCAGAGTGCTGGAACATCCTTTCTGTGAGCTGGCTCATAAATGTAGATTAGTATGAAAGATCCGTAAAAAATGTTTCTTTTGGAACATAATACTACATGGTAAATCTTTCACCAAAGGCTTTTGGGATCTCATTTTTGACTATGGATCGTGAAGGATTTGACAATCCCTATAATGCATTGAGTAATAAAAATGTTGTGTTGATTTTTTTTGTCTTGCCACTTGAAACTATAGTAAACCCTTGAGGAAGCTTTCCCTTATGTAAAGTAAGTCACGTTGGGGTTTTGTAAGACTGGCAGACATTTTAGATGGTTTACTGCCTAACGTTCCATAATAATTCCCATCCGGCAATATTCATTAACCTTACATCTATTATCATTACCTCTGTTGCAACGAGCACTCCATTATAATGATACATAGAAAATAAACAGAGTCAAAAGGGAATCGAGGTTGCCTCCAGAATGACTCCCCTCTTTAGGGGAGCCCGGGTTGCCAAAGGGAGCCTGGATGACTCTCTGGTTGACCTCAGTGGGTCACCTATAGGGGAGTCAGATAAGTGTCTGGGTCATATAAGGAAGTCACATAAGGACCTCGGCTGCCCTAAATAAGGAAGTCATTCTGGAGGCAACCTGGACTCCCTTTTGACTCTGTTTCTCTTCTCTTTGGAGGTAATTGCCCTCAAAACAGATACCTTGATGTATCCAAATCAAACTCAATATATTGATGCATGATTTTCAAAAATTCCGAGATAGGATTTTTTTTGTAACACTGATATTCCATGGTGATCTTTGTGCTAGAGGTGTCTAGTGGCTGTGTTATTGCCATGAGGGGTTTACAGAAGAGTGTAGAATGCTGTAATTTGCGTTTTTGTATTGTAATTTATTTTATTCATACTGAATAATTAGTAGGTCAATGACCTGTATTGACCCTACTCAAGTCAAGGGTATGTTGTACATTATTGTAAATATTATACTCTGCGTTACATATAAGAAATATCATGATGAATAGTGAGGCATAGGCTTAGAGCCTTTAACAGTAATATAATAACATAACAAAACATTATATAATATACAAGGTACGTATGATAAAGATTATACATACATAGCTATTAGGTCTAGGTGAGTTTTCTTGTTCCAGGAAGTAAATTTTGTGCTCTCTCTAATGGCTTGCATTGATAAAAAGCTGAAGTGTACAACATCAGATCTCAACTTTAGCTGTGCTTAGTTCCTTAGATAGTTCGCAATAAGTTGTTTACATTTTAATATTGAATAGTGTCTCAACTCTTATGAAAGTCATCTGAAGTTAACGTAACACATTTGATAGATTTAGCCTATTTACAGCAGGCTTACTAACATTATCGATGGTTAACTTATAATGCTTCACCATTATATGTTTTTTGGTCACTTAACCCTTTAGCCCCTAAAACGGCCGGAAACGGCCGTGTCTTCTTTCCCCAAAACGGCCTTGGCTGTCCACAAAACGGCCGTTTTTAGGCCCTGATTACAGTAGATATCAATTATGATAATGTTCCAAAAACTTTTTGTTGTCATTCAGTATTAACCACATGTCATATATCAGTAGAAATCAATTGTAATTTAGGCCATAAATAATACTCGGAAAAGGTTTGGCGATAAGGGGAATTGGAACACTTATTTGATTGGGGCACACAATTAAATATATCATACTGGAAAATATGCAGGAAAGCATATATAAGCCTAGCATTTATAGATGAGGATTGTTCTTGGGCATTGCACAATAACTATTACAAGTAGCATACTATATTTATGGGTAGCCCGTGCAGCTTTAGCAAAGGACGATTTCATTCAAAATTAGGCCAAAAAATAAGAAGGTGTGTTTCAGATTACATAGTCTGAAAATCTAGGTAGGGTAGGTCGTTTTTTTGTTTTTTTTTACTTTGGACTGAAACGTACCCCAAAATTGACTCGCAAACTTAACCACCGACTCACCGACAATAGTGTTGACTTGTAGACTATCAAATTGACCCTGAAATTGGCCCAAAATTAGTTAAAACATCAATATTTTTTTAATATTGGATAAAAAAAAATTCGCTGACTACGACGTTGACTCGTAGACTATCAAATTGACCCTGAAATAGCCCTAAAATCACTCAAAAAATAAATATTTTTTCAAAATTGGGTAAAAATGTCTAGGGTTGGCCCTGTTTTGGTAGGTAGGGTCGGGTAACCTGAAACTCACCTTCTTTTCTTTTTACCTTACTAACCAAAATTCTTATAATTCTCCTTTAATTTAACCCAAAAATAGTATGTAGTATTTTCCGCAAAAAGGGAAAATTTCAGCCCAATGGGGTCCTTTAGGCCTATATCAAATCAACAAGTACCACTTATCTTCTAAAACCCGCCATGAATTCAAAAATTGACCTTTTAATTCTATTCTTGAAATGTAGTCTTAGAATCAATACAGCTGTTAATGTGATATGTTTACAGAAGCAATAAAACATTAAAATATCGTGTCAAAGAATGATGGTAATCAGTGATCAAATTTAGCATAATTCACAGAAAATCCTGGGTGAATGGGGCAATATATTATGTAATTGTCTGGGGTCTAAACAGTTAAAAAGTTGGTCATTATAATCACCATTCTGTATGAACATTTGAAATTTGACAGATGTTTATTGGTGCACAATATACCAGTTTTACTTCATATTCTGATTCATGATCTTGGAAAATTGTCAAAAAGGTTCATTTAGAAACATCTGCGGATCCAGGGGGGTGGCCTGACGGACTTTGCCCCCCCCCCCCCCCACCCAAAAAAAAAAAAAAAGAGAGGGAAAGAAGAGAGGAGAAACGAAGGGAAAAAAGAGAGAAGGGGATAATACCATATAAAGACACAGACCATCTTCATTTTCTGATGGGGGGGGGGGGCATGCTCCCAAATCCCCCTAGTATGGCTGCTGGGATTTTCTTGCGCTGCGCTTGTGTGCAGGAACAAACAGTCACTCCATGGTTGGCCAGGTTTCGGCCCCCCCTCTGGAAAATCCTGGATAAGCCACTGTGAAATGCTGAGATCCCTTGATAAATCTTTCACCAATGTTTTGTTGGACTCAACTGTCGGTTGAGTTATCATCATAAAGGATTTGATAAAGACAATTACTACAATTCATGGCATAATAATAAAAAAAATAAAGTATATATTCCCTTGTGTAATGTAAGTATCATTGTGCCCAGTAATGAGGCACCTATTCAAGCATTGGTAATAGATAATTATGTTTAACCTAGATAGCAATAGCTCTAAATTCCATATTGACTTATCAAAAGGGATTGTTTTAGAACAATGATATTCCATGGTAGATCTTTCACAGAAAGTTTTAAATGCTTAGATTCAACGGTGATTGTGTTATTATTATTATGAAGGATTTGATAAAGAAAAATTATTATGATAGATATGATGATAACAACCGAATGTTCATTTTTTGTGATGCAACTTGAAACTGAAATAATCCCTTCAGGTATTCCCTTGTGTAATGTACCATTTGCCCCAGTATACGTATACGGTAGCAGCTCTAAAAGCACAGAGTGCAGACGACAATGTGAAAAAAAAGGTGGTTATCAAACGAACCACCAGGTGGCAGCACCGCGCAGGCAGGGTCACTGCAGACGGACATGCTAAGTTCAACTTACCGGTAGTCAACCTATATGTACAATTGTTTTATTGTTCGGCTGTAAAAGGACACACCTGAGTTATCATTAAGTAAGCAACGAGGAGATATAGATTTACACATTCCACACTTGTTATGTAAGTTAGATATTATAAGACTTTTAATTTAAATTTGATAATTTAGTATATGAAGGCGATATTCAAAGCCCTTTGTTATTCTTTTGGCTCAAGGAGTCACTATACCTCAATGGGGAGAAATCTCCGAAGAGTAGGTGGTACTAGTTACCCATACCTACAAAGATTGTTATGTTATAATATTAATGTATTTAGGTTGGATACACAAGGGCACATACATTACCTGTTACCGCTGTAAAAGACAATTTTATAAAAAGTAGCAAAAATACATTCACTATGAGCCACCTCAATGCTAGGAGTCTGAAATCCAAAATTGAAACACTGAGAATTCACATGGCTAAGTGTGACGACAATGTTCTTGGGATATCTGAGACCTGGCTCGATGATATTATACCTGATCACTGTGTAAGTTTAAAAGGCTATAATTTTGAAAGACTGGACCGTACATGGTTGAAACCAGATGGTGACGACAAGGGAGGGGGGGGGGTTGGCATTTATGTGCGAAACGATTTTTCATATTCTATGAGTAATTATGGACATTTAAATGTTAGCAGCAACGACATTGAAATGTTATGGACTGAAGTTATAAGAAATGGCAAGAAAAATGTTGTGGTGGTCAATTTGTATCGTCCGCCTGATGGAAATAAGGCTGCATTCATTGAGATGTTTAATGCCAAACTGTCGTTGGCCAAACTGAGAAGGAAGGACCTTGTTATATTGGGAGATTTTAATTTTGATTTTTTGAATAATACTAAGGTTTCCACCAAATTAATGAAAATATGTATAAACCTGTTGGGACTGCGCCAGTTGATTAGTGTACCTACTAGAAGCACAGATGAGTCTGCCACGTGTATAGATTGGGCGATTACAAACACTTCTAAGAAATGTGTACCGGTAGTGAGATATTGGAATGTGAGCGATCATGTATGGTGTGTCCTTTATTGATCAGTATTTCTCTCACGGAAGGGTCCAATTTGAAGGTAGGACCTATAGAAAATATGAATCTGAATTATTTATGATTTGTATAAAAAATGCCGACTGGGGTCCATTTGATGACTGTGAAAATGTAACACAAAGATGGGACTTTATTTTGAAATTGCTATCAAAAGAGCTGGACACTATGTGCCCTGTGAAGGTATTCAAGGTCAACAAGGCCAGATCGCCTTGGGTCACACATTATATATTGGAGTTAATACATGATAAGGATGTTGCATTTAAAAAGGCTATACGTACCAAATTGCTGGTTGACTGGCAAACATCGAGCAGGCTCAGAAAGGCGACAATAAAAATAATTAGGAAGGCAAAATCAAAATTTATAAAGGATGCTCTGGCTGAAAACCAACAAGATTCGAAGAAATTTTGGAAAATTATAAATAATATGTTAAAAGGGGAAAAAACTTGCCAAAGCTTTCAGTTACGAGACAAGGTCAATGATAATCCTATTGAATGCTGTGATACACCTGACTTCATCAACAATTATTTTCTGAACATAGGTCCAAAGCTGGCCAGTGGGTACAATGATGAATGGTCATTTGATGGTGATGTGATACCGATGGGTATTGGTGATATAAGTACAGACAAAGATGAGGTTGTGACATTGATAAAAGGGATTGACACGAGCAAATCCTCGGGCATTGACGGCCTATCTGCACGATCCTTAAAAGATGGTTTGGCAGCCATACCGGGTAAAATAACTAATATGTTCAATGCATCTTTGAATGAATCGGTCATACCGCAGTCATGGAAAATTGGGACAATTGTCCCCCTTCAGAAAGAGGGCGATAGGTCAGATGTGGCTAACCAAAGGCCAGTGACATTGCTCCCAGTGATAGGTAAACTATTGGAAAAAATTGTAAACAAGAGGTTAATGTTGTATTTGGAAAATAATGCGTTACTGGATGCACGTCAAGGTGGCTTTAGGGCGGGGCACTCCACTATTGAAACGATAGTCTATTTCACAAATGATATCTATAATGGGTTAAACAATAGAGACTATACACTATCAACACTAATCGATCTAAAAAAAGCTTTTGATACCGTAAATCACTTTATATTACTTGAAAAATTAGAAAAAATGGGGGTGGGCGGAAAATTGCTAAATTGGTTGAAAAACTATTTATTAAACAGAAAACAGAAAACTTTCACTAATGGATTAACTTCAAATGAAGGAGACGTCACATGTGGAGTGCCCCAAGGGTCTATTTTAGGCCCTACCCTCTTTTTAGTATACATAAACGACTTAAAAAATGTGCTAAAAAACTGTGATTCATATTTATATGCAGATGATACCGTCATTACATTGACCGGTCCAAACATAGCCATGCTTACTGTTAAAATGGAAGAGGATTTGTCTACCCTACATAGCTGGTTTAGAAAAAATAAATTAACATTGAATGCCAAAAAAACTAACTATATAATATTTGGTTTGAGGAGTAGACTCAAGGAAATTGTCAACCACAGGCTAATGCTAGCAGGTTCACAAATCGAACGGTGTCTGAGTGTGAAGTATCTGGGGGTGGTGTTGGACCAGATACTAAGCTTTAACATGCAGGCAGAGGTATCTTTGAAAAATATTGTATATAAATTGTATATGACTGCCAGACTAAGAGATGTTCTTGATAACAAAACTATGTTAAATATATTTAAAACAATGGTATTACCTCATGCTGATTACGGTGACATATTTTACGATGTAGCCAGGAAAGGTGTGCTCGAAAAGCTTCAGATTGTCCAAAATAAGTCATTGCGAGTATGTCTGGGCCTAGACTATAGGCATCCCACTGTGTTAACTCACCAGCAGGCAAAGATATCAAAATTGCACCCACGTAGGCTAATGCACTTAGTTAATTTTATGTTCAAGCAGAAATCAAATATGGACATTGTTAATACCAGAGATGTTAGGACACGAGCTCATGACGCTGTGTTATTTACCATGGTAAAACCAAAAAATGAAACATGTAAAAAGAATGTATTATATAGAGGAGCCCTGATATGGAACAGCCTGAGTGTATCTGTTAGGTCAATCGTTGATTATGAAGCTTTCAAGCTGAACCGCAAGAAATGGTTAGGCAGCACAAATTATGTTTTTGCGGAATGAGAAGTTTCTAGCGTGTGGTGCCACCCCCCCACCCCCCCTGATATGTTGTCGTATTTGTTATTTATTCTTACAAATTTAGGCTGGACATAAGTGATAGATCAACTAAATGTGTTGAGAAAGGTTATTCAATAGCATTTTATTAGTATTGCTACTCAGGTAATTTTATTATATGTGGTAACAATATAGGTTACAATGATATTAAGTATCTACCGGTACATGGGGTGCCCGCCCCCTTCATCCAACCAAATACTAAGTTATAAGGGAGACATAGAGGTTTAGTAAAACAAAGATTTATAAGACTATTTATACTATATTTTTCATGGTATGTTTCACAATAATTGGTTAATACTATAATGGTATTGATGTACATTGCGTCGTGAAATTATCATTAATCATTAAATTTATAAGATGTAAAATTCATGTGATGAGACTAACTGACTGTATAGGGATATTCATCGAGCTGTATAAGTTCTTTTCCTATGCAGTATAAATAAACGGGATTGTATTTTTATACTTTCTCATACCGAAAAAGTAACGAAGTAACTATTCAGGTAATGGCAAGTGATATGTTCAACCTTTATAGCAGTAGTTCTAGATGTCAAATTGAAGTCTTTGACACAGTTATCAAAATGGTTTGTTTTTGAAAAATTATATTTCATAGAAAGTTTTCAATACTTAGATTCAACGGTGATTGTGTTATTAATATGAAAGCAAGATTCTTATTATACATGTGGTGATAAAAACCTAATGTTCATCTTTGTGAGGTAATTTGAAACTGAAGTAAGCCCCTTAGGAAGCATTCCCTTATGTAATGTAGGTGACATTATGTGTATTAATCAGGTCAGTGCTTAAGCTGTGACAGGCCATATGTTTAACCTTGATATCAATAGCTCTAGATATGATATTAAAGTCTTTAGAATACTAATCAAATATTGTTTTGTTTTGTTTGTTTAAAGAAGGACGCTTAGAGCATTATTCTATTGATAACTTCTTGTTGTACAATTAATTTAGTAATAGGGCATCCACATTTACATGCTTGACCCCTTTTCTATGTTCAATCTGACTGTGTACTAATCCGAACTCCGATAGATGTGCTAACCACCGACCTATCATTCCTTCCACCTCCTTGAAGTTCAGCAACCACCTCAACGAGGAATGATCAGTTCGCAACGTGAAATCCGATCCCCACAGGAAGTGCCTTCTTGCTATATACCACCACAGCCAGTAGTTCTCTCTTAGTTGTACAATAATTCCTCTGCGCCCTGCTCATTGTGTTGCTAGCAAAGGCTATCGGAACCTCCGGGTCCCCCTGGACCTGTGACAGAGCTGCCCCTAGGCTTTTGTTACTGGCATCCGTATCCAATATGAAGTGTCCGTCCCCAGTGGGGTATTGTAGAACCGGCGTTTCCACAAACAACCGCTTCACCTCCCTGAAGGCATCACTCTGTTCCTTCCCCCAAGGGAATCTTTCCTTTTGTCTCCCCGGGGTCCAGTGTGACAGACACTGTATCGGATAGCTCAATCTAGAATAACCTGGCAGGAAATCCCTCTAATAAGAACAGAACCCCAGAAAGGACCTGACTTCTTTCGGATTCGTTGGGGTGCTCCAATCAGTTACCGTTTAAACCTTTTCGGGGTTGGCCTTCACTCCATCTGTGAAGATGATCCGTTCGAGGTAGTTAATACTTTTCTGGAACATATTACATTTCTTGGGTTTCAGTTTCAAACCATTCGAGATTATCCGTTGTAACACCAACTTCACATTACCCAAACATTCGTCAAAACTTTTCCCAAATATTATCACGTCATCTTGATAAACCAGACACTTCTTCCACAATAAATCACTCAATAAAGGCTCCATCATCGCTTCGAATGTCGCCGGAGCATTGCATGATCCGAACGGCATCACGTTGTACTGATATAGCCCAACGTGACTCGAGAATGCGGTTTTCTCCTTATCCTCCTCTTTCATTCCTACTTGCCAATAGCCGGACTGCAAATCAATCGTACAAAACCATTTATTTCCTCCAAGGGAGTCTATGGTTTCGTCTATCCGGGGGAGTGGATACGAATTCTTTTTAGTCAAACCATTCAGTTTTCGGTAATCAATGCAAAATCTTATGCTGCCATCCTTCTTCGTGACCATACACACCGGGCTACTCCAAGGACTGGTACTGGGAGTGATTACTCCCTCTGCCAACATCTTCGAAATCTTCTCCTCTGCTACTACTTTCTTTGCTATACTTACGAGTCCTTAGTCAGTTTCGTATGGACAATACTATGGCTCACTTCAGTAGGGGTTACCTGTTCGCCTACACGGATAACCCCTTTTAATTTCCCGGTTCTTCGTTCTTCCTTTCTCTCCAGACGGGCTTTTCGGCACTGCATTCCGCTGCAAAATGTTCCATCTCCTGGCAACGGAAACATTTTACCGTAGCCCGATCTATTTTCGGCTTTTGTTTAAACTCCAAAAGTCCCTTCATTTCATTCATCATAACCATCAAACGTTTTTCACTTTCGGAGGGCTCTTCTGGCGCCGCTGTTGATTTAACAGGCACCTGGTTGACTTCCCCTTTCTCGGATGGTTTGTTGGTGTTCTTTTTCCACCATTTTTTCTTATCCTTCCTGTCCTCATTCAAGGCGGCTATCCGTTCATCCTCAGAACTCTCAGTTCCGGACTCCCCCTCTTTGACGAAAGCCTGCACCCCTGCCACCCGATGGTTTGGCACGAACCCGGCTAGCAGCCGCCTTTTCTTTTCATGTTGGTCTATAGCTAGGAAAAAGTCAACCATGGACGACCCTCTTCCGCATTCTTTCTGTACCAATTCAGCGTGCGACGGATCTCTCAACCCTTTTATGAAATGTGTGAACAGTTCGTCCAGGAAGTATTCATCATCTCTTCGCCATAATGGTCGGGTCTTTTGTAACAGCCTCTGTAATTCTAACCCAAAAACTTTGGGAGACTCCTTTGGTTTCTGGGTTCGCGTCTAAAACTCCGACCAAGGATCGTTCGCGGACAACATACCAAATATATGGGTAGCCGCGGACTTTCCTTCCAGTTCTCTCGTGTAAACTTCCGAGGGGTTCGGATGAGTTTTCGGGCACTATTCTGACTCCAGACCAATCGATCAGATTGTCTTCGACTCCATTCCATAATTTCCGAGGCATTCTCCACGGTTCGGCTACAACAATCGATGCCCATCCCCTGGATGCAAGGATCCGCATTCACGATCGCGGCTATTCCAGGCCCCATCGATGCTCTTTTTGATAATTTTCGAGGGGCTGGGACAGGTCGGGGTGCCGTCCCTCCCGCAGAGAGGGGGCTGCTTGCTTCATTCGAACTCCCCCCGACTGGGCGGGTTCCTCCCATTCCTCCCCGGATTGGCGGCAATGCCTCATACTGGTATGTAATATTGTAAATCAGGGGAGGAGGAACACTTTATAACGGGCCGGACAGAGTGTCGTCCGCTAACGGGTGTAGGGACCCGTAACTATGGTTCATTCGTTTGGGAGGCGGATGGTCTTCCTGCCCTGAAATTTCTTTCGATTCCGTTCCCCTGTATGTCACTTTCCGATCCCCTTCTTGGAACAAGACTTCCCTCCGGTTCCTTTTGTACTTTCCTCCACACACATTCTCCCGTGTTCTCCCGATGTCCTGTCGGGCCGCCGTCAGGGCCTTCATTTCGAGTTCGAAATGTTCCCGTAAGTGACGACTGGACTGTTCCTCTTTAGAAAAGTCCACTTTAATTTGTTTAATCTTGTCGGACTGTCGACTAATCTCGATCTCATAAGTGTCTCTTAGATCTCGAGACTTTCGGGCCTCTTCCTTTTCCTTCTTTAATTTGGACTGCTCCAATTGAGTTGCCTCTGGGCATTCCCTAATTCTTTCTTGACATTGGCCAGCTGCATGGACTCTTGCGCTAACTGTTCGTCGACATAGTTGCGATCGGTGCTGAGCCGGTCTCGATCCTCCCGAATCTGTTCCAGAATTTGGGCATTCGCCTGGGTGGCCTGGTCTCGTTCTCCAGTGAGTTGGATTAGATCCTCATTCATGGCCACATACCGGTCCCCATTTCATCTTCTGCTTTCAGTCTTTTGCAATACGCATCGTAGTCCGGAATTTGTTTTCCCCTTCTGGACAGATCCTTCTCTAGCCACTCATTGGTCTGTTCAACTGGAGCCACTTCCTTCCATGGATTTCCTTCAAATGGATCCCCGCGGATATCCTCCTTCGGGAGAGGGTGTTCGCTCGGGGTTCGATAGCTCAGACTTCGTCGCCCCTTCCCCCGCTTGTTGGGAGTATGGAGTCTCGCGGTCTGATCCCACACCCTATTGATGTGTGCCAGACTGAGATCTAACTCTCCCTCCTCTAGGGAGTCTTTCGTTCTCTCCTGTTTCCCCCCATTCTCCGATCGAGCCTCTGCCAGGGTCGATCCGCTATCAGTCAACAAGAAGATCCTGGTCACGGCACCAGTGTAGATTACACAGATCTTTAGGTATTTTTTGTTGTCATGCATGACCATAATCTACCATTTTTCCATTTTAATTGATTTTTATGACCGTTGAATATCATGCATTTCAATAAAATTTCCCCCAAATTCAGGAAAAATTCTCCAAAACCCCAAAAATACCCCCCAAAAATAAAAAATTGGCTCATGTTTTGATCATTTTTATGGGGTTCCACCATAGGAATTCTGACTGTAAGGGGGGGGGGGGTCCGTTTTGCCCCAGCTTCATGAAAAATATGTGAAAAAATGATCTTACCAAAATAAATGACTGTAGGGTAATATTCTTTTCCAATGACTTTGCAAATGTGTTACACAATATTTTAGCTATAAAATATTATTGTTTTAGCCATAAAACATTAACATATACCTCTTTTTTAATTCTCAGAAGCTTATAAACTGATTTTTGCAAAATTAGATCAAGATCTCTAGTTTCAGTTTTTTCTTTATAGAATCCAGAATACCATAGGTAGCATCGAATTTTTTTTTTTAAACATGTTATTTCTATCAATTATATGAGCCAATTTGAAAAAAATATGGAATTTATAGCTGAGAACTGAGTTAGGGGTCGGATCCGTTTGGCCCCTGGGGTCCGTTTGCCCCGGTCTCCCCTACCCCCATTAAATTATTGCTTGACCAGGTCGCCTGGATTGGAAAACACCTCTGAGGTCGCCAGGTCGCTTTTGACCCCTCTAGTCAGTCTGGAGCCACAATATCGGACCAAAATACCGGATTACACGCCATGGTGCCGGATTAGGCCTACATGCCATGGGGCCGGATTACACGCCCTGGGGCCAGATTACACGCCTGGGCCTACATTTTGATGTACAGTGGGCATACAGAGCCCATATGCCCACTGAGTGGGCATACAGACTCCCTATACCTACAGCACTGATGACCGTACAGGGGCGGCGGAAGGTGGATAAAGTTGGGGGGGCCCAGGTCCCAAAACCTAATGGGTGTAGGTTGGAGGGAGTCTTAAATAGGGGTCTTGCGGCCGCAGGCCCCTGGAAAATTTAGGAATTTTCCTTTAAATTTGGCGTATGGGGGGTACAATAATACTGCGGCGCCTACGGCGCGACAGTTAACGCCCGTGCCCACAAGCGTCCGACTAGCGTCCGGCTTCAATTTGGACCCGTTGCAACTAGCGGTGAAGGGAGTGCAGCCGTGTGCAACTTTTACTGGAATCACGCCGGAAGCCAGGAGCGGGCGAGAGGCAGCAGACAGCGTGGACCTGACGGCTGAAATAAGCTATCATACGGTGCAAGAGAGTCAAACATACCGGTACTAAACGTAAGACAGCCCGTTTTGAAGTTCAAGTTCAGCACAGATTTAGCCTACCCATTGATCCGTCCCCCGATCCGTCCTTAAAGTTAACCCAGGGATCAGGGTGGATGGCTAAATTGGACACAGCGACATGGCCATTTTTAAAAATCGACATGCCACATGACTCACTCACTCATGAGGCCTAGTGACATCTAACATGGGGTTTGAAATGATAGTGACAGGCAGGGGTTTTGACAGGGCCGCGCAGCGCGCAATTTACGCATTAAAATCCTAAATGGCGCATCAAAATCCCTACTGGTGCGCCCTATGGCGCATAAGCTTTCCAAAACTGAAAGAATTTTTCAAATATTCCAACTAGAACCAAAGTTAGACCTAAAAAAGAAATAAGTATGGGCACCACACTTATTTTGTACATTTTGTATACACAAGGGCAGCTTATGAGCAAAATCCCTCTGGCCAAGGGTCTACTTTTTTTTCATCAGAGGTCCAGCTACATACCTACATTAAACATAGCTTTCAATACCCCATCCCCATGACACCATCTCTCTCAAAAAGTGACACAGTGACGTGCAATGTCTCTCCTAAAAAGTGATGCGGTGACACACTCTTTTCAGTATACCCATGTAGAGGCACAGTACTAGCCCTCTAGATCGCCCCCCCCCCCCCCATCTCTCAACACGTTATGTTTCCCCTGAATCGAAATGAATAGAAAGCAAGCTAAAGCAGGGCTGGGTGCATTTCATTTCTTAAATTTATTTTTTTTTATTTCCTGGGGGCCAGAACACATGCCCAAGACCCTTAACCCCGGGCTTCACCCTCTAATATTATTACAGTCCCCTTTTTTTTTGGGGGGGGGGGGGTTACGGAGACCTCAGGAAAATTTCAAAAGCATGGAGGACGAAATAAAGAAATAAAATAAAAGTTGTACTTTTTTACTTAGTCGGCACTTTACTTATACATGTATTTGTGCAGAAAAACTTGGATGAAAAATGAAACGATGATCCAACAATAGGCAAGATATGATGTTTTTAGTAATCTGATATTCTGTTGTTTTTTTCTTTCAAAGATTGTGAAAAATTTGAATAATCATTTTCCTCACAATGTGAGATAGATCATTGTTTTCCTGTTGATTTTTA